>JAGIQG010000024.1:19572818-20772818 GCA_024679065.1 Sphyrna mokarran | reverse complement strand
TGGATGTCACAAACAGCATGGTGGATTGTCCTTAGATCTCCCACGGGCTTCGTAGAGTATGAACTCTCTTATTGAATGAGTAGAGACTCACACAATGGGAGGTAAGCTTTGGGGGGGGTTAAAACCCATTGCTTCAACTCAGACTTCTATTGCAAGTCCCTGGATGTAGATTTGTTTGCTCTAAACAATAGGTACAGCTCTTCTGTTGATTATCAACAGAGTTTCCTGATGGCAAACTGGCCTTGGCGGAATTATACCATATACATAACTCCCTCTTGAAAATGTACAATGTTTTGGCCTCAACTTTTTTCTGTGGTAGGCAATTTCATAGGCTTACCACTTTCTGGGTAAAGATATTTCTCCTCATCTTAATTCTAAAATGTTTACCCCATACCATAGGCTATGACTCCCTACTTCTGGACTCTTCCACATCCTTCCTACATCTACCCTGTCCAATTCTGTTAGAATTTTGTAGATCCCCTTTCATTCTTCTAAATTCCAGCAAATATAATCCTAACTGTCTCAATCTCTCCCCATACATGAAAACTGCCATCCTAGGAATCAGTCTAGTGAACCATTGGAGCACTCTGGCAAAAGCATGAACAGATAAGAGGTCAAAACTGCACACACTATGCCAGGTCCTGTAAGGCCCTGTATAATTGCAGATAGACATCTCTGCTTCCGTATTTGAATCATATTGCTTTTGAAGGCCAATGTACCATTTGCCTTCTTTGCTGCCTAAATGTTTACTTCCAGTAACTGGTGTACGAAAACACTCAGGTCTTATTGCACATTCCATTCTCTCATTCAGATAATAATCTGCCTTCTTGTTTTGCTACCAAAGTGGATAATCTCACATTTGTCCACATCATACTGCTTCTGCCATGCATTTGCCCACTCACTTAGCTCATCCAAATCAAATTGAAGCATCGCTGCATCTTCCTCATAGCTCACCATCCCACCCAGCTTTGCATCATTTGCAAACTTGGTGATATTACATTTAGTTCCCATATCTAAATCATTAATTTATATTGTGAATAGCTGGGGTCCTAGCGCTGATCCCTGCAGTACCCACAAATCACTGCCTGCCATTCCGAAAAAGACCTGTTTATTCCTACTCTTTGTTTCCTGTCTTCCAACCAGCTTTCTATCTACCTCAACACACTACCCACAACACCATGTGCTTTAATTCTATACACTAATCTCTTATGTGCGACTTTCTCAAAAGCGTCTGTAAAGTCTAAATAAACTACATCCACTAACTCCCCGTCATCAACTCAAGCATGATTTCCCTTTTGAAAATCCAAGCTCACTCTGTCCAAATCTGCCATTGTTTTCTAACTATTCTGCTCTAAATTCTTTATAATGGACTCTAAAATTTTCCCCACTACTAATAATAAAGGCTAACTGGTTTCTCTCCACCTGCCTTTTTAAATAGTGGGTTATATTAGCTAACCTTCAACCTGTAGAACTGTCTCAAAGCTATAGAAACTTTGAAGGTGACCATCAATGCATTAACTAGTTCAATACTGTCTTAAGCACTGTGGGATGTAGTTTAAATAAAATCATTTGCAATATGCCAAATTTTATAGCATCTCAATACTCATTTAGTTTTTAAAAAAGAATAAGGAATGCTCTTCAGCCCCAATTACCCTGTGTAAAGAAATATTTGCTAATTTCTGTTCCAAATTTGTTCTTCATATCCCTGAGCCTCTTACCCTGCTGATATACTTGAAAATATTGTGCTTCTCTGATCTTGTTACATTTTGTAGCCTTCATTAAAAATCCTTCAAAGATTTGGAATTTTCCATGAACCTTTTCTTAAATCACATGATTCCTCACCGCTTTCCACTGACCCAGAGATCAGTCTTGTTGCTCAGCTTAACATGCCCTCTCTGGCAGCCTAGTCTTTATAAAACACTTCCCTTTTCTCAGTTAAATGTAATTTTGGGATTCTTAGCAAATCAAATGATCCTCCATGTGTTATGATTCTTTATTCAAGAATCATAATGCTTCATGGATAAAATGTGAGAGAAGCGTTCAACTCATTACCAATTGTAAATCCCAAACATCATGATTGTTGTCAATACATAAGGGGCAGGATTTTATGGCCTCACTCAACCCGAGACCAGAAAATCCCACCCAAGCTCCACAGATCTTTCCATTGTTTGTCACTTGCCTGCTCCAGTTCTGTGGCGGATGGGGTGATAGAATTCTGGTGAAGGTCAAACATATTAGGTGGGATTTTATGGCCCTGCTCATCCTGAAACTGGAAAATCCTGCCCGAGGTCAACACATCTTTCCCTGGCCCACCACTCACCTGCTCCAATTCCCACGGCGAGTGGGTCAGTAAAATTCCAGCAAATCAGTCTCCAATAGCCTCTAGTTTCTTACATGTCATCATTCCCTTCTCTATAGGATGTCTGTTTTATAACACAGCTCTAGTCTGGCTGTTTGGAACATCTACATGCTTTACAAAGAATACTGACCAATGTAAGAATTGGGCCTGGATACTGAAACTTTTGGACAATGAAGTGGAAAAAAAAAATCACATCAGTAAAAGTAAAGTCAATACATTCTCTTGGGAGTAAATTATATAAAAGCATGTGCTGCTATTCCAAGACATTATGGATAAATACAATGCTTCAAAAGATATTAAGCACATACAAATGGTTGGAATTTTCAGAAACATTTTAGAATATAATCCCTTACTCTATATACATGTATAATCAAATAAAGAAAGAGTAACGCCTTCACTTTTAATCAATGACCAAAATCAACAAGACCTGCTTTTCCTCAGACATTTCTTAAATTTTTGCCTCCTTGGGAATGCAAACTGAACATGCTTCTTTCCTCATCTGTTGCTATAATAATCTATCGTACTTAAGTAGCATGCACAATTGATAGAAAAGTCTTTCCCCGAATATTACGCAACTGTTCTTTTGCACATCTGGGAAATTGCGCGCCAAATATCTCATCTGTGACAACATGTGCAATTAAGGAGAATTTTCTTCTTTCTGAAGGTATTGCTTTCACAGCTGCAAAAGTCCATTTGAACTAATTCACAGAGCACTGTTAAAACTATCCTTATGCATAAATATGTCATAAGGTTAAATAAATATCTGACATTACCTGTGTAAGCACCGTCCCATTTCTAGCATGGCGATTGCCTATTTTACAAAGTCAGCTGCATGCATTTGGTTAATGTCAGTTTTTCATTTTGTTAATCTTAGATGACCTCCAGACAGCTTTCTTTGACAATGGGCAAATGAGCCACAGGCATCAACAAAGATGGGATCTCATTCATATAACTTTCTTCAGCTAGAGAAGTTAAGTATGTAAGATTGAGCAAGTTGGTTAATGAAAAGCATATTCAAAGGCATCTTTCTTTATTCTTTTTTCTTAGCCTTTACAAATACATTCTTTGTTACTCCCTCTTCTCCTGTGTATCGTTTCTCACCTGAGAAAACACGTTATATACTGCAGACCTTAACTATTGCCAATTTTTTACATGACAATAAAAAATGTGCACAGGAGTAGCAGTGGTTGAATTTTTATAATGTATGTTCAGCTTTCTGCAAAAGAGGGTTTACAGTCTTTCTCCTATCAGCATGAACTTTATTAAATGAGGAACAGTTGATGTGCACAAACAGCCCACTTGCCCTATGTTGTAATACAGGCATGTCTCAATAGGCTTCATTCTTTAATTTTTGCACCTCTCAAGGAGTTCCACAGCCTTAAGGTATTGCTGACAAAAATATCAGGAGGAAGTAGTCCAAATGTAACTAAGACCAGGATTTTCAGGCCCTATCCACCACCAGGATCTTCCAATTCTGCCATAAGTCAATGTATCCCCTGTGAGGGATGCCATAGCATCCTTGTCTGTTGAGGTAGTATGGGCTGAGATTAGAAACAGGAGGGGAGAGGTCACCATGTTGGGAGTCTTTTATAGACCTCCTAAAAGTTCTAGAGAGGTAGAGGAAAGGATTGCAAAGTCGATCCTGGACAGGAGTGAAAATAATAGGGTAATTGTTATGGGGGACTTTAACTTCACTAATATTGATTGGAATAGCTATAGCTCTAGCTCGTTAGAGGGGTCAGTTTTTGTACAAAGTGTGCAGGAAGGTTTTTTGACTCAGTATGTAGATAGGCCAGCTAGAGGTGAGGCTACATTGGATTTGGTGCTGGGCAATGAGCCAGACCAGGTGTTAGACTTAGAAGTTGGTGAATATTTTGGTGATAGTGACCACAGTTCGGTTACGTTCACCTTAGTGATGGATAGGGATAGGCATGAACCTGGGGGCAGTAGTTATAGCTGGGGGAATGGTAATTATGAGGCTATTAGGAGAGAATTATGGTGCACAGGTTGGACTAGGAAACTACAGGGACTGGGAACATCTGAAATGTGGAGCTTATTCAAGGAACAGCTACTGCGAGTCCTTGATAAGTATGTCCCTGTCAGGCAAGGAGGAAATAGTCGAGTAAGGGAACCATGGTGTACTAAAAAAGTTAATTTGCTGGTTAAAAGGAAAAAGGAGGCTTATGTCAGGATGAGGCTTGAAGGCTCAGTTAGTTCACTGGAAAGCTATAGATTAGCCAGGAGGGAGCTAAAGAGTGAGTTGAGAAGAGCTAAAAGAGGACACAAGAAGACTTTGGCTGATATGATTAAGAAGAATCCTAAAGCTTTCTTTAGGTATGCTAAGAACAGAAGATTGATTAGGGCAAGATTAGGGCCAGTCAGAGACAGCAGTGGGAAGTTGTGCGTGGAGCCTGAAGAGATTGGAGAGGCACTGAACAAATATTTCTCTTCGGTATTCACGCAGGGAGATGTAAATGTAGTTGTGGAGAACACTGGGATACAGGGTTGCAAACTGGAAAATATTGAAGTAGATAAGGAGGATGTGCTAGATATTCTTGAGGGTTTGAAGTTAGATAAGTCCCCTGGGCCGGACGGGATTTACCCTAGGATTCTCTGGGAGGTGAGAGAGGCGATTGCAGAGCCTCTGGCTCTGATTTTCAGGTCGTCGTTGGTTACGTATAGTGCCGGAAGGCTGGAGAATAGCGAATGTGGTCCCATTGTTCAAGAAGGGGAATAGAGACTTTCCCGGGAATTATAGGCCAGTGAGTCTTACTTCTATTGTGGGCAAAGTATTGGAAAGAATTATTAGGGATAGGATTTATAGTTATTTAGAGAGAAATGAATTGATTCGGGATAGTCAGCATGGTTTCGTGAAGGGTAGGTCATGCCTTACTAACCTCATTGAGTTTTTTGAGAAAGTGACCAGAGAGGTGGATGGGGGTAAGGCGGTTGATGTAGTATATATGGACCTTAGTAAGGCGTTTGATAAGGTGGCCCATGGAAGACTTCTACAGAAAATGCAGATGTGTGGAATAGAGGGTGATTTAGCTAATTGGATTAGAAATTGGCTGGCAGATAGAGGACAGAGGGTGGTGGTTGATGGGAGATATTCATCGTGGAGTTCGGTGACGAGTGGTGTGCCTCAGGGGTCTGTTTTGGGGCCCCTGCTGTTTGTAATTTGTATAAATGATCTGGATGAGGGTATTGAAGGATGGATTAGTAAATTTGCAGATGACACTAAAGTCGGTGGAGTGGTAGATAGTGAAGAGGGTGTTATAGTTTGCAGAGGGACTTGGACAAGTTGCAGAGCTGGGCCGAGAGGTGGCAAATGGAGTTTAATGCGGAAAAGTGAGAGGTAATTCACTTTGGCAGGAATAACAAATGTGTAGAGTATAGGGCTAATGGTAGGACTCTTAATAGTGTTGATGAACAGAGGGATCTTGGTGTATATGTGCATAGATCCCTGAAAGTAGGCAGTCAAGTCGAGAAGGTTGTTAAGAAGGCATATGGAGTCTTAGCTTTTATTGGTAGGGGGATTGATTTTCGGAGCCGCAACGTCATGTTGCAACTGTACAAAACTCTAGTGCGGCCGCACTTGGAGTATTGTGTGCAGTTCTGGTCCCCACATTATAAGAAAGATGTGGAGGCATTGGAGAGGGTACAGAGGAGGTTTACCAGGATGTTGCCTGGTATGGAGGGCAGGTCTTATGAGGACAGGCTGAGGGATTTGAGGTTGTTTTCGTTAGAAAGATGGCGGCTAAGAGGAGACCTTATTGCAACGTATAAGATGATTAGAGGTTTAGATAGGGTGGACAGTGATAGCCTTTTTCCTAGAATGGAGAAAGCTAGCATGAGGGGACATAGCTTTAAATTAAGGGGTGGTAGTTGTAGGACGGATGTCAGAGGTAGGTTCTTTACCCAGAGGGTGGTAAGGGTATGGAATGCCCTGCCTGCTGCAGCTGTAGATACACCAAGTTTGGCAGCGTTTAAGAGGTTAGTGGATAAGTTTATGGATGAAGAGGGAATGGTTTAGGTTAGAGGGTCATTGTTTTTTCTTAATTGGTCAGCGCAACATCGAAGGCCGAAGGGCCTTTCTGCACTGTAATGTTCTATGCTCTACAGCAAGACTGGAAAGTTCTGGACCAGGTTTATTTATTGAAGCAACCACAGGGCTCAAGTTCAACAAGGTACAAATGGCTGTAAGGTAAGCATTTGGCTAATGATAGATGTTCTCACATCCCAAGTATATCTTCTTCCTATTTCCAAAACTTAAAAACAGCTATTCAGCTTATCCAGTGGTATGCAAGGCAAAGACAACCAAAACCCCCAATATTACATAAATACATTACTACTTTATATACTTCACTGTATTCTCAACAGTCTTGTATACAAAGTCCCAAACTTTTCTCAGATTTGAAAAGATCTTTTTTTCCCTGCTCCACTGGCGTGAATCTTCTGGTGTCTCTGCTGGTGCTGTTGGGGAGGGTTTAAACTGGATTGACAATGGAAATCAAAACTGGTAACTGGAAGTAGAAAAGTAGCAATCAAAATAAGACAAAGCAAAGGCAAGCACCAAATAGGAACAGAATGCAGAATAATCTTAAAAAAACAAAGTTGAGGGCATTCTATCAGAATTCAGAGTATGTTAATTGATTTGAAGGCACAATAGAGTAAATGGATATGACTCAATTGCCATTTCTGAGATGTGGTTGCAGGGTGACCAAGAAAGGGAGGCGAATATTCAAGGATATTGGATTTTTAGGAAAGATGGGAAAAGGTGTGGTAATCTGTAAATAAAGAACAGCATCAGTAAGTTGTTGATAGAGATTCTCTGATTGAAGGATCAAGATATTTTTGGATCTTGGAAACAGCGAGAGGCTGAAAACATCAACGTGAACTGTGAAGAGGCAACTAAACTATATGGTGGGCATAGTATAAATCAGACAAGTAAAGCTGCATGTAATGTGGGTAATACAGTAATTATGGGTGACTTCAATTCATATATTGACTGCAGAAACCTAGTGAGAACTAATACTGTAGGAAATGAATTCCTGCAGCATGTACACATTGGGTTTCTGGAGTAGTACTTGGAAGAACCAACTAGGGATCAGGCTGCTTTAGATTTAGTATTATGTAAAGAACAAGGGCTGATTAATAAATTTGCTAAAAAGGAGCCTTTCAGAAATAGTGACCTTATATAACAGGATTTTACATTAAATTTGAAAGTGATCTATTTCATTCTATGTACATACATACTGCATACTATAAAAGTATAAGGGACAAGTTAGCAATAAGATTGAAAAAATACATTAAAAAATTTGAGGGTAGACAGGCCAATGGCTAGTACTTAAAGATGTATTATATGGTCCAGAACAGATATACATTCCTCTAAGACACAAAAAGCTGACAGGAAGGATAAATCAATCATGGCTAACATAAGAAGTTAAAAATTGCATTGGGTCAAAGGAAATGGGTTATAGCATTGCCAAAAAATTGCAGTAAGCTCAAGAATTGGGAGAAATCCAGAATTTAATACAAGAGGATAAAGAAACTGATAAAGGATAAAAGAGAATATGAATGCAAGCATGGTATTATCACTGAGGCCTCAGGTAACGTCCCGCAACTAAGTTCAAATCCCATCATAGTGAAACTAGGTGTGAAAGTGAGTTTTGAGAAGGATGCAAGGAGGCTTCAAGAGGATTTGGAAAGTTTAAGTAAATGGCCAGAACATGGGAGATGGAATATGATGTAAATAAGTGTGAAGTTATCCATCTTGGTGAAAAAAAATCAAAAAAGCACAGTATTGCTTAAATGGTAAGTATGGAAATGTTGATATCCATAAAGGCCTGGGTGTCCCTCTTGTTGATGAGTGGCTAAAAGTTAGCATTCAGTGCAGCAAGTGAAAATGAAGGCAAATGGCATATTGGCCTTTATTGCAAGGGGATTTGAGTAAAGGAACAAGAATAAGTAGCTGCAATTGTACAGAGCTTTTATGAGACGGCAGCTGGAATATCATTGGTAGTTTTGGTCTCCTTATCTAGAGAAGGGTACATCTGCAAAGAGAGAATGTTACAGAAGTTCACCAGACTAATCTCTGGGTTGGCAGGATTGCTTTATGAGGAGAGATTGAGGAAACTGGATCTGTATTCATGAGTTTTGAAGAATGAGGGCTGATCTTATCGGAACTTTTAAAACTCCTGCAGGGCATGAGAGGCTAGATGCAGGTAGGATATTTCCCCTGGCTTTTGAGTCAACATCTATGGTACTCAGAATAAGAGGTGGGTTATTTAAGACTGAGATGAAGAGTTATTTCTTCACTCAGAAAGTGGTGAGTTTTTGGAATTTTTTACTGCGGAGGGCTGTGGAAACTCAATCACTGAACATATTCAAGAGAGAAATCGAAAGATTTCTGGTTAATAATGAAATCGAGAGATACAGGAATAGTAGGAACAAAAGGAGTACAGGTATAAAATCAGCCATAATCCATTTGATTGACATATTAGACTCATCAGACTGAATGGCTTTCTGTTGCGCTTATGTTTCTCCATTCAATCTTTATGATTAAGGGTGGGATTTTCCAGCTTAACTCACATCAAGACCAGAAAATCCTGCCCGAGATCAACGGGCCTTTGCATAATCCCCGTTCACTATGCTTTCCATGGGGGGGCGGGATGGGAAAATTCCACCCCAGGTATGAACACCTGCTCCTTACTTTCAATAGGTATGACCTGAGCCCCTGTCTTACACCACTGGCTGAGGGTAGATATCAGGACTTGGCTTTTGTTGCCCATTCCTCGAGTGACTGCAATGAGGCTTTTGTGATCTATGAGGATAAAGATGTTAATACGATTTCTGTACTTGCTGATTGCAAAGAATTCAGCTCGACAGATTTTCAAATGTAAATACTTTTTGTTGAGCTAAAAATCCAACAGGTAAAGATATTTAAATAGTTTAAACCCACATCCTGACCTTCACAATATACGCATGCAAATAACCAAGCCAAATTCCAAAAGATGTAGTAAGACGTTAACTTTTGATTAAATTAAGATTCAATGATAAAAGGCAAAAAACAATTGTATTCACTGTTTGATTCCTTTACTACTGTTCATAATGGAAACAATTTTAAAAACAGTGTCCTGAATATTCCTCTGGAAGCACTGCTTTGGCATTTTGAGGTGTCCTTCAAACTTCTCTGTCTGTTGACTCCAGTATGATATAAGCAGATACAGTTGCTTTTGATTGTAATTCTCAATTTATGTGATATGCTCCAAACTATAACAGAGATAGGGTTTGGAACTTGAGAACTGCAGAGAGAGAGATGGTCTTGCTATTCCCATTTGCAGATGTCTTTTTCAGATTGCCAAAAGCAACCACAGTATTGTAATAAAAGGCATGTTAAAATTGGCGTTCTACTCACATGATCATACTCTGCAATGATTTGAGCATTCCACAACAACCAACTGCTTATTGCATGTCTAGACAGACTTAGCCATTGCTTTATAACCTAGATATTTAGTTTTATTTCAACCATCACTACTGAATGGACCATTCGGGCTTGTGATGAGCTGGAGAGAATGTATCAACAACATCTGTAGAACCATTTTCCCAATTGGCTTTCTGTCTCTGCCTGAAAAATGGCTTTATAGAAATGTAAATATTGAGAGCCAGTCCATCTTTGAGATAATTTATGTAGGTGTGAAATTTCAAAGAACATTTGCCTTGGCATGTCTTATTTGTAATTCACATTCAGCAACTTACACAAACTGATCACATTATAAATCCAGACATGACAGTTGACCTGTGGTAACTGTCATAATCTGGTGTCTTTAAAAGTTCTTTTAAAAAATCCAACATCTATTTGACCAGTCAATGAAATTAAGGATAAATACTCCACATACCCAGGTCTCAACAATCCCCATGACATCCTGGCCACAGTAGTTTATGTCATTATCCCAGCTGAAGTTATTACTGGACAGTCAAGTCCCTAAAATGAAACCTTAGCTCAACTGACCATAACTTTTATTCATTGTTTAGAGATGTGGATGACCGTAGAGAGTCACAGGATTTGCAATTAACTTTTAACAAAAGAATAAAGCATTTATTGAACATGAAAAGATTGACCATAATACAATACTCCTTCACCCCACCTACGTCTTCACAGATATCTACAGATTTGTAAGATAACACAAGTTACACAACATATGTTATACTCTAATGTTCTCAGTAAGTACACAGTCCCCATAAACCATCAGGCAAACTGTGGCCAGACACACAACAATCTGAATTCATGTGACAGATGCCAAATATAACTTTGGTCAATTTCTCATCAAATCCCCCCGCAGATACTTATCACACTGCGAGCTAACTGGTCTTACTCGTACTCTAACTTCCAAATGAGTGTTCCAAAATCCACTCTCAAAAACATATCTTAGAATTTTCTCCAAATAATGCCTATCATCTTTCCTTTCACTATTCCTCTGCCTTGGATTGTGATGTGTATTCAAGCTTCCACACAATCTCTCAGGTACCCAGCTACACCAACAGAACACCATTACTTCACAGGCTGTGTTAAGATGTCACCAACCTTAGGATTCTTTCAGATGTCTGGTTTCTTGCCAGCCAATTTTTGCAGGGTTTGCACCTTAACCTGCAGTCTCTCTCTGCCCTTTTTTTTACTTCAGTGAAAGTAACTTGTTCAGATTTCAATATTTTGTCCTGTTGACTGAAATCTTTCCGGTACTTTTAATTCCATGGTTACTAGAACTTCTTGTTCTTTAGCTTGCTGGGATTTGTTTTCAGCTCTTTACTCCAGTGTCCTGCCACTCTGTTGGCCGTTTCTCTAGAGCTACTTTCTTCTCAGATACTTCCTTTCACAAAGATTGTTGTGAATGCTTCAGTCATATCCCACTCCTCACTGATGGGGGAGCCCAGGATATCAGTGTAAAAGATAATTGTGCTCATCCTCAGCCTCCTTCCCCAGTGAGTTGTTTCATTACTCATCACTATTTACAGCTGGATATGGCAAGACTGCAGAATTTAGATCTGAGTCATTGGTTGTGGGATTGCCGAGCTGTGTGATGCTCTTTGTCCTATCAGCTGTTTGGATCCAGCATAAAGCTGCAAAATAGCATAAACCAAAATCTGAAATGCATTTCCCTATGACCATGATAGGTTAACATTCTTTAACAGTTGATCACACCATCATTCTCTGACAGCTCTCTTCTGTGGTAGATTAATGATAGGATATCTAGTTCTATTTTTTTGCCATCTCTCTCAATTTCTCCACTGCCTCTTTCACCTAACTGCCTGTCTGAGATCTTGAACAGGGTGTAACGACCTCCATTGATTTCAAAACCATTCTCATCCAGTCCCACCAAAACCGTATGATATACGAGTAACTCCATACTCCTCCTACCCATACTCTAATTCAGTCATATTTAACATTCACTTCCACCTCGAGCTAAGCTTCAACATCACAAAGACCTCTGCATTTCCACCCACATAACACCACCTCCTCCCCTTGATGTGGTGGGGAGACTTGAGTACCTGAGTCATTCTGAGAGCTACACCAGTAAAAGCTTGGTTTCCTGGTAGGTCTAATCAAACCAGACAGGTCTTATTTGAAAGGTCTGACAAAGGACACCAAACTTGTCTTCCAACTGGGCATGGGGCCAACTACCTCAGCCTGTAAAATTAACACCACGTTACAGAACCTAAAAGAGCAAAACAGCATCTCACAAGAATCCTACAGGAGATTCTAGCCAAGCATCACACAGCATGACCACCTCTGACCAAAGTCCTACTAGGGAAGTCAGAAGTACAAAAGTGAATCTACTTGGTCCTAAAGCTTACATCAGAATAGGAGCCTGGAACGTCCACATCATGAAACACACACAAACAATGAAACATCAAAGTCAGCTCTGATTATCATCTGGGTGCAAAAAGAAAGGCAGGTCAAAGGCAACCTGGTGTATAACGGTGATGGCTGAACTGAGAGAGGTGGGGCTGTCATGAACAAAGTACAAAATGTGTCCAAAGACAGAGAAGATGGCATAAATTCATTGCAATTTAATATCCTTCAAGGAATGAAGAAGTTAAATTAAGTTAACACTACCTACTTCCACCACTATCTCAACTCATCTGAGACTGAAGTCTTCATCCATGCTTTCTGCATTCTTTTGCATCATCCATAAATTGATGCTCAATTTAAAGTACTAATGTATATGTGAAATGGGAGCTGAAATAGGCCATTTCCGGCTTACGAATAGGTCATACCCGTTTCGGCATTCAATAAGATCATAGTTGCTCTATTCACGTTTCAAAAGTCACATTCCCATTTACCCTTCATAATCTTTGATTCCATTGCCTAACAAAAATCTATCTACCTCCACCTTAAGAATATTCAGTGACCCCCCTAGCCCCCAATTTCACTGTCTCCTGAGGCAAAGAGTTCCAAGGTCACACAACTCTCTGAGACTAAAAGACACTTTCCTTACTTCTGTCGTAGAACCCCTAATTTTAAAACTCTCATTCTGGACCCACAAGAGGAAACCTTGTCATAGAGTCCTCATAGAATCCTTATAGTGTAGAAGGAGGTCATTTGGCCCATTGAGCCTACACCAGCAACAATCCCATTCAACCTCTATTCCTATAACACCACACATTAACCCTGCTAAACACCTAGATCTTGTACACTTCTGTCGAGTCACCTCTCACTCTTCTAACCAGTAGTGGAAACAAACCCAGTCTGTCCAATCTATCCACATAGAACAACCCATTCCAGGTATCAGTCAAGTGAACTCCTCTGAATTGCCTCCAACATATTTATATCCTTCCTAAAATAAAAAGACCAAAACTGCACACAGTATTAAGATGTAGGGCAGAATGTTCCCAACTCACCCACCACAAGAATTGTAGCGGGTGGAACAGGACCACACAAAGGTCCTTTAACCTCAGGCTGGATTTTCCCATCTTGGGGTGAGGACAGCTGGAAAATCCCGATGGAGGTCTTACCAATGCCCTGTTAAATTCCCACTCACCTGTCAGCTCACTCCTTGTTGTCTTGCATTCCTGCTAAATAATGATAAAGAGTAGTCTAGAGTTAAAAAAAAGAGCAAATTTGAAAGTAATCGCAAACAGTTGCTGGCTTGGAATATTACTGAAAAGACAGACATGTTGCCTTAGCTTTTTGCTTTGAACTCATTGGGAAAGGGCATTAAATTCCATCCACTGTGATTGTTGGCTAAAGCTGTAACAACTCTGTACCATCTTACTTCCACAGCCTTTCTAATTTTCTCCAAAAAAGGGATTATCCCGTACTTACTCCTCTATTATGCTTACGGTGCAGATTTCCCATTCTTGTGAATCCACAGCACCACTAAACCAATTGGGAAAAGGTAATGGTGGGAAGTTATTTAATCTGATTGGATTTTTCTAAATAAAAATTACCATTTCTTCTTAGTTTTACTTGGCATTGTCATATCACTGGAGACTACTACAAGTGCTTGTTACATATTTCCTACAAATTAAATTGTAGCATGAAATGAAATTAATAAGGCAAATAATTTAATTAAAAGAGACTGGGGCAAGTGAGCTGTTCCAAATCAGTCCCAAGCATGAATGTGAAGAATAAGAATTATCAAGATAAAACATGCCAATAGAGTGTGATGGGAGGAAGCAAAATCAATAGTAACTTTTGAAAGAGAATTGGATAAATACTTGAAAAGGAGACATCTGCAGCGCCAGACAGAGCAAAGACATTAATTAAAATTATGCTTTGAAAGAGCCAGCACAGACAGAATGGATTGAATAACTTTATCCCCAGATGATTCTCAGGTTTTAAACAAAATACAATCTCAGGATTGTTAAATATAACAGGAGATTCAAAATGCTTTTGCAGTCCTGGCTAATTATTCAGCTTCTGGTTAGTGAATCAGAACCCAATATCCGTTTATTCCTTAAAACCATCAATACAGGGCACCAATCAATGGACGGCACAGTGGTACAGTAGTTAGCACTGCTGCCTCACAGCACTAGACGCCAAAGTTCAATTCTGGTCTTGGGTGGAATTTGTACATTCTCCCCGTGTTTGCATGGATTTCCTGCAGCTGCTCCAATTTCCTCTCACAGTCCAAAGATGTGCAAGTTAGATTGGCTATGCTAAATTGTCCCTTAGTGTCAGGGGTAGGTATGTCAGGGATAATAGGGTAAGTACGTGTGGTTGAAGGGATTGAGCCTGGGTGCGATTGTTGTCTGTGCAGGTTTGATGTGCTGATAGGTCTCCTTCTGTACAATAGGGATTCTATGAATATAATAGAATAGGAATGATGGGGCAGTGCTTCCTCCACAATCAGACAGCACAAGGATGTTAAATAGGTCTTCTGAGAAAACTGCCAATAAGCATATTTTTCAGGCATCTACATATCCACTGGTGTGTTAATATTCACTAAGCTGATAAACCTTTCCCTATCAACTTCATTGTATTAAGATCACAATTGGCATATATGCTGGTGATAAGACAGGGAATGAAGCAGTCTAATCATACTAATCATCTAATCAATAAAGTACTACCATTCATCCTTTCAGTCAATGTTGTCAGAATTGGTAGTTATTTAGGGGATGAACTTTAATTCAGAGTTTCAGTATTACAGGTGTGGTACATTCTGCTGTTCATATTTTTTAGTCATGAAATGGAGATGCTGGCGTTGGACTGGGGTGGGAACATTAAGAAGTCTCATAGCTCCAGGTTAAAGTCCAACAGCTTTATTTGGAATCACAAGCTTTTGGGGTGCTTTTCTTTCATTAGATGAGTGGAGAGATAGGTTTCACAAACACGCATATATAGACAAAGACAGAATTGTAAGAGAACGGTTGGAATGCAAGTCTCCCAATAATATTGGTCTGTCAACACAGAAGAATACCAAACCATCTTGGCTAAGGAAAATCAGCAACATATGAAACCGACAATCAGAGGTGTAAATAAGCCTTTTGGAACCTGTGCCTGGGATAATGCTACACAATTCATTGGGTTAATGTCCAGTGCACTAGAATTTGCAGCAGAGTAATGTCTTCAGAAACTATTGTTTAATCAGGCCATCACAGACATAAGGGCCTATAAAACCAAACTTATCATTTAAAATGGTGCCGCAAGCAATTGTCAAGATTTTGTGGTCACAATTTTTATGCTTTACATTCTTTCCTCCAGGGTGCAAGATTTGCACTGATAATCAGTTCCACAACTGTATTGAAAAAAAACCTGAAGCTATGTTAAAGTGAGCCAGCAACCTTATTGCATTCACCTCTGAGCAACAGGGAAGAGAAGAGTGAAATAATTCTATTCCACTAGCCACTTGGTTTTTATATGTAAAAGGAATGATGATTGTTCATATATTCCAGCTCAATACACTCTGGTCTGGATCAGTAACCTTCAGCACAGAACCACATCTTGTTACTTGGAGGTTTCCACAAAAAATTTATTTTGTGTCAACTGGAACATTCGCCAGTTGAAGGAGTCAGTGGAATTGAAGGATCTCTCCTGGAAGACCTCTTCAAGCCTGACAAATAATACATATGTCCAAGTAATACTTGTTGTTTTAGTTATCCATAGATAAATGATGTATCAGCAGATAAATCAGGTAAACTGCTTTACTTTTACAATCATTCAAAAGGAAATATTAACATCGAGAAGTTGAAGTGGATTCACTATACATTCTTCCAACACCCAATTGCAAAGGCACATCCCAGCAATGGAACTAGGCCTGAGGACCTCGCACTCAGAGGAGGATGATTGCAGTATCATTGGAACCCACACTCTGTCAGTGGTCTGAGGACAAAGGGGAGAGGCTGCCCAGCATCCCAGAACCAATTGTTCGGGGTGCTTTGTGTAATGGTACATCTCAATGCATTATAGAAGACTGTTCAACTCGGCACCTCATGTGACCTGGGAGAAACATGATGCCTTCTGGGAATGGGCCCAGCATGCTAAATGCTGATCTCCTAATTCAGCTGTGCCACAAGAGACAGATACTTAACTGAACAGCCATCCCAGCCTCCCCTTCCTAGTGATTATGTGATTAAATATTTATTTATTAAATGCTACACTATGTCTCTATAGATATAGCTCCTGAGGCCAAAGGGATGAAGTGATATGGGGGTGGGGGTGAGGTAGGATCAAGATATTGAAATCAACAATCAGCCATGATCAAAATGAATGATGAAGCAAGCTCGAGGGGTTGACTGATCAACTCCTGCTTCTAGTTTCTATGTTTCTAAAAGATGTGCAGCCAACAGCATAGCCATTTAGCTGAGGCCATCTTTGTACTCTTTGCAAGTCGATGTCCCAGACATTGAACTGACATTTCTAGAAAAGCTGCATCATTTCTCAGATAACACTGATGTGTACCCCTTTGCAAGGCATGATGGTGATGTGTATTATTGCGCAGCCAATCAAGGTCATGATGGGGTGCATCAGTGAGGGCCCTGTCCGAGTGCAAACATTGGTCACATGCAGCCACCCGACTGCTCTCTAACATGATGTCAGGTTTCTTTGGAGGAACTATTGGAGCTTGGGGCTGGGGCAATGTGGGCGTTTGGGTGCCACTGAGACACTGTGGATTTACGTGCTGCATCCTGCTGGGGTTTACAGGACTGATGTGGAGATGTGTCTATAGTGTCCAAGTGGACAGTGTGAGGCATGGCATTGAGGAAGCTACTGAGTGTGCTGCAACTGGGTGGTAAGCCCAGAGGAATCAAGAGAGGGGAATCAGGACTCTCTTGCGAACCCTCAGAACTCATTGTGGGTTTCTCTTCTTTATAGCACATGGTCTGTAGAATTATGGAGCCTGTTGAGATGGCTACCCTACTTATTGGCACACAGCAGTGCAGAGACACCAACTAGCCTCAGCATCTGGTCAGGGCCAGTGCCTTGCAGAGGAGGGAAAGATTGGGCCTATCGCTGTTATGGGAGCAGCAGCAACACAGATGTATAGGTACCAACCAAGGGCATTCAAACATCAGTCATCATATCTGCAGATGTGAGGAATGCAGTGCTGTAAATGGCTGTGTCAGTCCCAGGAATAGTGGACCACCTCTGCCAGATCCTGCAAGAGTTGGCATTACATGGAATTGGGGGAAACCCACTGCCTGCAGCCATTAAACCCAAAGCCACTGTGAGTTTTTTATGCAAGTGGCTCATTCCAGGACAGCACAGGTGACTTGTGCAGTGTCTCCCAGTCGGCCACACAGAATTATCTTCAGGAGGTTAGATACCCTTTATGTAAGGGCTCAGAGGAATTAGGAGCTAGAGTAGGCAATTCAGCCCTTCGAGCCTGCCCCCCCATTCTATATGATCATGACTGATCTCCATCCCATCCCAACTCCACAGTCCTGCCTCTTCCTCATTGCCCTTTATTCCACTTTTGATCAAATATTTATTTATCATTTTCTTGAATCATTGATTTTGCGTCTGCTGCACTCTGAAGCAGTGAGTTCTATAGATTCACAACAGTCTGTGAGAAGAGCTCTCTTTATCTCTGTCATGAAGCCACCCCCCCCCTTACTTTACAACTATGATTTCTGTGTGGAGTTCGCACATTCTTCCCGTAACTGCAAGGGCTTCCTTCAAGTGCTCCAGTTTCCTCCCACACTCCAAAGATGTGTGGTTTAGGTTGATAGGCCATGCTAACTTGGTCAGGTTATTATTTTAAATTAGTGTCGGGGGTGATTAGCAGAGTAAATATGTGGGGTTACAGGCATAGGGCCTGGATGGGATTGTTGTAGTTGCAGATTCAATGGGCTGAATAGCCTCCTTCTACACAATAGGGATTCTATGATTCTATGTATGGTTAAATGGTGGAGTCTGGGTCCAGCATTTATGGGTCCAGCAGTCATGAGGATGGTCTGGCCTGTTCCATTGGTTGACCTGCAAGAGAAGGGATATGGCATCAGAGCAGATACGGAGGGAACACTGATTACTCACTTGAGACTTGAATAATTCAATATATGTGTTGAGGATTCTCAGGTTTCTCTGCTGACCCCATTTCACCAGCAACGCAAACATGCTCTTCTTCCTCCCCAGCCAGAGGGCTCACTCCTCAAAACATATGAGGGTTTTCAGCTGGGGCATGACTTTGGCTGCACCCACTGGCATCTGTTGTGGTTGAGTTTGTTGTGCAATGACACAGAGCGTGAGAGTGTAGGTCAGAGTGTTAACATTTAAGATAATGATGAAGTGTGGGATTCGAGTGGGAGCTGGAGTATGAGGAGCATAGCATGAGGGGCAACATGGTGATTGTGGTGCCTGGTGTTGGCAAAAGCGAAGGTGGTTGATTGAGAGAAAGGGTTGGCAGTGTGAAAGGTTGGAGCCTTGCTCTTAATGCTCAAACCCTGGAGTGAGACTTAAACCTAGAACCATATGACTCAGAGGTGAGAATGTTACCGACTGAGTTAAGGCAGGCACAGTTTCAACTAACTAAAATATCCAAAGGTGCTTCAGGGTACAGAAGAGCACATGCACCAAATTTGTGAAGACCTGAAGAGTTGACCAAAATTACAACCACAAACAATAGGCTTTTAAAATTTTGGTAAAGGGAAAGAGCTAATCCAAGACATCTGACAAAGAAAAGTTTCAAGTTTAGGACTTAGTTGAAATCTCTGCCATCTAGAGAGGAATGTTGGAGTTGAGAATGTTGCACCACGGCTCCAGTAATCTTGCTTAGTAAAAACATATTGGAAATGGTCATGGCATGGGTCAACTGCGGCCTCCCAGATTCTCGGATCCACTACAGTTCACCTATCGCTGCAACAGATCCACAGCAGACACCATCTCTCTGCCCTAAAATCAACCCTGGAACATCCTGATAATAAAGGCACCTATGTCAGACCCTTATTTATTGACTACAGCTCAGCCTTCAACACCATTATTCCTACAAAACTCATCTCCAAACTCTGTGGTTTGGGGTTCAACTCCTCCTTCTATGACTGGATCCTAACTTCCCAACTCACAAACAGCAATCAGTAAAGGATAGGCAACGATAACTCCACCACAATTATCCTCAACACTGGTGCCTCACAAGGCTGTGTCCTCAGCTTCTTACTATACTCTTTATACACCCATAACTGTTTGGCCAAATTCCACTCCAACTCAATTTTCAGTTTGCTGATGACACCATTATAGTGGGTCAGACCTCAAACAATCATGAGACAGAGTACAGGAAAGAGATAGAGAATTTGGTGAACTGGTGCAGCAACAATAATCTCTCCCTCGATGTCAGTAAAATAAAGGAGGTAATCATCAACTTTAGGAAGCGTGATGGAGGACATGCCCCTGCCTACATAACAGGGACAAAGTAGAAGTGGTAAGAGCTTCAAATTTCTTGGTGTCAGGATCACCAACAATCTGTTCTGGTCCCTCAAGCCCTGCTATAGTTAAGAAAGCCCACCAATGCCTTCACTTTCTCAGAGATCTAAGAAAATTCAGCACGTCCGTTACAACTCTATAACTCTCACCAACCTTTACAAGTGCATCATAGGAAGTATCCTTTCTGGAGATATCACAACTTGGTATGACTTCTGCCCTAACCAAGGAACTACAAAGGTTTGTGAACTCAACCCAGTCCATCACACAAACCAGTCTCCCATCCACTGACTTCGTCTACACTTCCCACTGCATTATCAAGGACTCCATGTTCTCTGGACATACTGTCTTCCACATTCTTCCATCGGGAAAAAGATTTAAAAGTCTGAGGTCCAATACCAACTCAAGAACACTTTTTCCCTGCTGCCATCAAACTTTTGAATGGACTTATATTAAATTGATCTTTCTCTACACCCTTATTATGATTGTAAAACAACATTCTGCATCCTCTCCTTTCCTTTTCCCCCATGCACTCTATGAACAGCATGCTTTGGTGGTATAGCATGCAAGAAACATTATACCGATACATGTGACAATAATAAATCAAATCAAATATATCAGTCTTGTTTCAGGGGCAATCCTTATCATTGCAGGTCAGAGGGCACAAAGTTGGAGAAAGTTATAGATCTAAGTTGCCCATAACTGGACTTGATCTTGTCCAACTTAAACAAACCTATATGAAATAAAACTGAAAAAGGGCTGGAAAATCTCAGCAGGTCTGACAGCATCTGTTGGAGAGAGAACAGAGCCAAAATTCTGAGTTTCAATGACCCTTCATCAGAGTTCTGATGAAAGGTCATCTAAACTCGAAATGTTAGCTCTACTCTCCACAGATGTTATTAGACCTGCTGAGATTTTCCAGCAATTTTCTGTTTTTATTTCTCTTTCTGTTTCAGATTCCAGGATCAGCCATATTTTGTGTTTACCTATGTGAAAAAATACTGGACAAGAAAGAAAGTGAAAGATTTAGATTTTCAGGGGGAATTGTGTCATTATAATAGCACACCTACAACACAGGAACCCTTGAGCAGTGCAAATGAGGAAATTATGGAGAAAGTGACTGACGCCAAGAATATTGCACCTCCACATTTTTCTGAAAATGTGATGCTCCAGTGTTACCCTCACCGAGAACAGAAGATATCTCAGACCCACATTAAAATCAATGGCAATTTTTCCACATCTACGCCGGTTTTTGTTGTTATTACTGAATGTTCTAAAAATAAAAGATGGTTCTGGAGACCTGGCAGTGGAGTGATTTATGGACGTGTATTTAAAGAGGCATATTTGAGGAAGCGAGTTGTTTTATTTCCCAGGCTCTGTAGAGTTCCACACACGCCACACATGATTATTTTGCCTGTTGATCCAAATTAGCCTGGACATTATTGGGAAACAATTTAAGCACTCTCAATCTTTTCTTTAATTTGCCATCCTGGAAAGTAGTTTGATCCTTTGAGAGAATGTACTTAACGTTCAACAAAATCATGAATAATCCAAATCACAGTCGGTCATTTTTGTATCGGAGGCCATTTAAAATCCAGCTTCTCACCATTTGGTGCCTGACCTTGCACACAAACAATCATTGTTGAAATTAAAAATCTGCACAAGTAAGTGCTTATATTTAAAAATCTGAAATAGCTTTCATCACAATTACAATAAAGTAATACATACCAGTAATCAATTAACTTTCCCCTTAACAAAGCCTGTGTGAGAATGCACAACTTCCCTTTAAGTACCATTAAGGTCGCTAATTATAGCTCTTTATTTCATCCTAGAGTAATGCTGATCTACAATTTTTTTAATAATCTCATTGTCCAGAGGGTCTCTTGTTTTAAGTGAAAAAAAGTTTAAATTTCACTTTAATTAATCAAAGCTTGAAAACCCCAGCTCAATTTCTCAGCCAATTCCAGTTAGGTTCACATCTCAATTACCGAATAACTTCAGAACAAAGAAATTAGGAGTAGAGAATTTAGCCTTTCGAGCCTGTTCCATCATTCAATCAGATCATGGCTGATCTCTCCCTGGTCACAAATTCATCTCCCCACCTGTTCCCCATATTCCTTTATCGCTTTTTTTTAAATTAGAAATATATCAATCTTCTTTTGAAACTATTCAATGATTCAGATTCCAGCATGCTATAGGGCAGCGAGTTCCACAAATTCACCACCCTTTGCGAAAAGTAGTCCCTCCTCATCTCAGTTTTAAATCTACTTCCTCTCAACCTATATCTGTGATCTCTGATTCCAGATTACCCCAAGTATCAAGTAATAATACTGGCTGTGTCTCTTAAATGTACTTTTCTACATGTTAGCCACTATGACTCATTATTCTCTTTTGCTATGTATCACCCTTCGTTATTCTGGAGTTGTCGAAATAAAGTTTATGATGTGATTTGACTGTTGGGCAGTGTGAGGAGGCAGATCCAAAGTCAACTCAGCCAAGACAGGAACTGAATCCTTTGCTTTTGGTCTGTTGATGGTATTCTGAACTACGTGTTAGCCTTCTGAATAGCTGAGTGAAGTGGCCCCTCCTCGACAAGCTATTGTCACAGATAAACAAGTTCATTACCTATTTGAGGAGTGGGGGAGTTTTAGGATGGCAGCAAGGGATAGATAATGGAATCTGATACTCCAATTTAAACTTCATTCTTTAATATTAAATACATTTCCTATCTCCTTACATATGAAAGGCAATTTGAAGATTCTACAAAGGTTCTGTGCGCACAAGAGTGCTTTATTATTTACTGCAGGTGTAATAATTCTATTTTTCCTCAGTCATGAAATATTCATGACAGAAACATAAACTTCATCCCCATAAAGGCCCGATTTTATATGTCCTGCTTGGTGTTACTGAGGGTCTGTACAACAAGTGGAGCCTCAGAACTTTGGGGCTATTGAATAATAAACACCAACTTCAGATAATTTGTGAAAATTAATGGACTATTCCATATGTTTCCCTGTGGAAATATTGACCGAACTGACAACTGACTGATTGCATAGTGCTGTACAGAAGAAAAACATTAACTAATAACAAATGGTTAGCCACAGAATTATTAAACATCCTGTTGATAATAATTAGAACTCCACATCCAGCCCACATATGTACTCAGACCACACACAGCCATACAACATTGAGTAGAAATTTGAAATAAAATGTGCAGTTATGATCTTGGGGCTGCATATCAAATGAAGGAAAATAGATTTGAAATGCAGGAGTATATTCAGATGAAATTCAATGCAGCTGCGTGTACCCAATTGTTGCCTTGGATGAAGGTTGTCTTGAGTATAGTGACACCACATGTAAGGGAAGCAATTCATCTTCATGTTAACTCTTATATCAAACTAATTATCTTATTTGGGCACTATCATTTCCTTTCCAATTCAACTCCATCTTTAACTGACCCGCTTTATACTCTTAACCCACTGCTCCTGCCCATGCTCATACTTCATCTAATCCTTAAAACACTTGCCATGACATCAGGTAAATATCTTTGTCCCCAAATATGCTTTTTCCTTCTGGTTAGGTGCATTGGCCATGCTAAATTCCCCCTCAGTGTACCCGAACAGGTGACAGAGTGTGGTGATGAGTGGATTTTCAAAGTAACTTAATTGCAGTGTTAATGTAAGCCTAATTGTGACACTAATAAATAAACTTTAAACTTTCCTTCATGTCTTCCTCTTCAACTCAGAAAAGTTTATTACAGTTGTGATCTTCTGAATCTTCAGTTTTTCATTTGTTTTTCTTCCATGTATGCTAAGGACTAAGTAGAATTCTTTAATCCAAATACAATTTGATATTCCAAACTTTATCTCTAAATCAGAACATGCTCTACATAATCCAACATGGAAACTTTCAAGTTAGACATAACTTTCAAGTTAGTCAAATTGGAAACTTTAGCACCATTATAAAGTCATTTAACTTTCTGGTTTGCATTGGTAAAATAATTTGCATTTATCTTTTAAGCACTTCAGAGTAGCATTGTATAATGACTTTTGACCTAGAAGCAGTGATACTAAGGAATATTTGTGACTACTGTCAGATGTTTGGGAGATGTGTAATCGGTTTAAATTATTATTAATTATCTGCAGAGAAAAGATTATACTGTGCTACAGAGAAAAAGTTGACAAGTGGCGCTAGCTTAGTTACTGTTGCAGAGACCTAACAATTTAAAGTTTATTTATTAGCCACAAATAAGACTTACATTAACACTACAATGAAGTTACTGTGAAACTCCCTTAGTCACCACACTCCAATGCCTGTTCGGATCATTGCATCTAACCAGCAAATCTTTCTGATTGTGGGAGGAAACGAGAGTACCCAGAGGAAAGCATACCCAAGCCAGGAATTGAACCTGGGTCCCTGGCACTTTGAGGCAGCAGTCCTAACCACTGTGTTGCTCAAACACAATGGCCAAAATCTTCTGGCTTTTCATGCCATCAACATCTTTGGGTCCCGCCAATGGTGCATCCTCGCCATGAGTTTCCTGGTAGTGTGAGGTAGAATCAATGAGAAATCAATGAGATGGGAGGTTGGACCATCTCAGCTGCGAAGAAATCTGACTCTCATATCGCAGGAAACTAGCATATTGATTAGCCAATGAATACAAGGTGTAAGCAATGTGTTCGTAGTCAGTTTAGGACACAGATGTTAAGGTAGATCAATAAATAACAAGAGCTAACACTTCAAAATAAAATAAATGTAAAATACTTGACACAAAATTGTTAAAACAAAGTAATTAAAATAAATACCTAAAACACACAACCCCCACCCCCAACCTGCTTCTACTCTCAGATAGGAAAGTGACGTATACCTTTCTTTAATAATCTGGATATTGATAGTGGCAGGACCATGTGATCCCACTGCTGGCCAAAGGCACGCTGCCTGCTGCCACTGAACAAACTGCTGGGGGGGGCCAGAGAATCCCACCCAACATGCTGAATGGCCTCCTGTGCTGTAAACATTCTGTGGTTCCAGTATAAATACATTCAAGGAAGTTGATAACCCATGAGGAAGAAAGATGCTGAAGGTTAACCTGATAGTCTGACCATGAAGAGTGAAGGAGACTTGTGTGGCACATAAACAACACGTGGATGTGATGGGCCAAATGGCCTACTACTATGCTATAAGTTACATGTAACACTGCCAGTACGGAATACAAAATCTTACACCGTATCTTAAATCCTGGCCATCACAACAAGGAAGTAATGTCAATCACTCTGCCCACCACCACACTCTGTCTCTCCCTTGCGCACTCCCTCTCCTTCACATAATCTTCTAGAAAAAATTGTCTATATGTGTCTGCAGTTCAGCTTCCAGATCAATAATCCTGATTCTAAATTTCTTTCGCTGCTTATGTTCTGTGCAGAAGTGCTTGTCCTGGATTTCCTTGGTGTCCAGAATCTCCATATTCTACAGCCGCAATGTAACACTTATCCTACCATTGTTAACTATGTTATTTAGTTAATTCAATTTATTTCTGTCTTAATTCATTTAGAGTAATTCAGTGTATGCTGTAATTTACTGTGCTTATTAAATACTAAAACCATCAAAAATAAACTAATAGCTATTATCTTTCTTAGTACATGGTTGTGTGTTTTAGGTATTTTAATTACTTTGTTTTAACAATTTTGTGTCAAGTATTTTACATTTATTTTATTTTGAAGTATTAGCTCTTGTTATTTATTGATCTACCTTAACATCTGTGTCCTAAACTGACTACGAACACATTGCTTACACCTTGTATTCATTGGCTAATCAATATGCTAGTTTCCTGCGATATGAGAGTCAGATTTCTTCACAGCTGAGATGGTCCGACCTCCCACCCCGCCCCCGCCCCCAACCTGCTTCTACTCTCAGATAGGAAAGTGACGTATACCTTTCTTTAATAATCTGGAACTGGTTGAGAAAGCAGATCAATTCCAAATTGTCTGGAACAGTTGTGAACCCTCCAGGAATGTGAATTCTGCAATCTCATATTCAAAATGGATATCAGAGAATAACCTAGTTGATAACCACAGCCTCACTGTGCTATGGCCTTAACGGGTAACTGTGGCCCCATAGCTAACAGAAGCTTGGCAGCATGATGGGAGATTATGCTAACTTCAGAAAAGACATCTGGGTAGTTTGCTATAAAAGGAAGAAATCTAATTAAACTGCTGACCAAGCACTCTGGTGCTAAGGGTCACTTGACCTTGGTGACCTTAGTACTGCAATGGTCATAAAGTAAGATTAATAAAAGAACAATGGAAACAGATGTCTCCTATTTACATGAGCCTTGAACAAAACAGCTTACAACCATGAGGGTCTTGAATAAAGAACACTGAACATTCTGAAGATAACATAATAAAGGAGATATTGGAAACATCAGCAGCACAGACCCAAGACCCACCATCGCAAAGAGAGGACTCTGAGTTCAGAACCCAGAGTAGACCTCCGTTCTTCCAAATTAACCTGGCCAGTTCATCATGCATGGGTACTATTTAAATTTTAGTCATAAGGTTACAATGTAATGGAAACAATGAGGGCAATTCTCCCAAATAAGTTTGAAGTGCTGAATTTGCAGGAGAACTGGTGTAAATCACAATTGCTTTTTCAGTGGAAGTTCAGGCAAGAATCTCCCACATTCTGTGCAATGCAGAAGTCACAATCATGAATATCATTAGAAGCTCAGGGGCAGGGCCTATTCACACTAGAGACTGACAATTTCAAATTTTTGCACATGTGCAGTGATCCCAAATTGTCAACCTGCAATTTGCTGGTCAGCTCAATCACTGGCCTGATCGCGGCCCCCCCCATTACCATTTCCAGGCCAATCCTCACCTCCCCTCCCGTCCCAGAGCATATCCAATCTCCAGCACCCACCCCTCCCCAGCAATGATGATTCCTCCAAACCCCACCTTAGCAGAGCCCCACAGGAGGCAGACTCCCCGTTCATTGGCCTCCCTCCGGTCTTAACCAATTCCCATGCAGAGTGGCAGTAGGACCTCCCAACCCCCATTGATTGTCCCCTAGGCTCCCAGAGGGCATAGGCTGGCACTGCTTGGATGTGCATGCCTGGAGAGCACTCCTCCCCTGCTGCCTGACAGTCTGGGCGGCCTTGATAGTTCCTGCTCTTCACTCCAGCAGGGTCTCCCACTACTTCTCTGAACCTGAGGAGCCATTCTAAACCACATCGGAGTGGACTTACACTGGTGGGGTAGGAGATGTTATCAGACCTGGAGAATTCAGTCCTGGGCCTGATAATGACATTCAAATCACATTAAAAATAGATTAAAATGATTTACCTAGTGTTCCTGCCAGTTTCCTGTGTGGTCCCAACCACGCCAGATATCCGGTGGTGGGAGACGCACGTGTGTTGGGAATGCATGTGCAATCCTGCAAATCAGTGCATGTGTGCATCTCCCAACCCGATCCACCAAAAAATTAGTGGGTCGGAACAGAAGAATCGCTTCTCATATTAGAGTAATTTATTAATTGTGCACTTCCCAAAGAATTAAAGATTACTAATAAACAATAAATTGTATTAGATTTTAGTATGAGTACCTGTCCTTTGCCTGTCAAGTAAGTTGATGTCCTGGTCTAAGAGAGTCAACAATGCTAAAAAAAATGCGGCTGTAAGAAAAACTAAAGTTAACATAACATCGAAGTGGCTGAATCCTGCCTCGCCAATCTGTTTTTCTTTTCAATTGAATTGGGAGAGTAGGGGGTAAACTTCCATAAAATTAGCAACACTGCAATTGGAACAATACAGTCACCCCATAAACAGTCATATGTTCTTCCCATCCAAGAGACTGCAGACTGATGGAATGCATATAAAGGTACGAAAGCTGCTGACAGGAATCAACCAATTGCTCTTTTCAATGAATTATGTTGGAATGATTTCCTCTAAAAACAGCCCATGCTTTTACTTGTTTAAGACCCTCTGTGGAATGGTTGTTTTGTGACTGACTCAAGAAGAGCTTCTTCCCTGCACCATCAGACTTTTGAATGGACTTGCCTTGCATTAAGTTGTACTTTCTCTACACTCTAGCTATGATCGTAACACGACATTCTCCTTTCCTTCTCTATGTATGGTACACTTTTTCTGTATTGCATGCAAGAAACAATACTTTTCAATATATATCAATACATGTGACAATAATAAATAAAATCATACTTCAGGAAAATATGAATTGTGATCTAATTACATTGCGAGAGCAGGTTTATTAAATAAAGAACAACTCTTGCTCATGCAGAAGTTAGCTGATGCAGAAGATGAAAAGAGATTAGAGAACAAAGCCACTCAGCTGTGCAAGTTGTGCCATAGAGAGATAGACAAAGCAATAATTCAGCCAGATAAGAAAACTGAGCTTAGATGCCAGAACAAGATTGTTGAAATGGCCACACTAATTGAAATGCGCAAGAATGAATATGATAAAATAGTCATTGGAGAAGAAACTGAATAGAAATGCTTGAATGAGAAGGAACTTTATCACTCAACACAAATACCAGAAACAGAGTTTCAACCCAATTACGCTCACAAGTAACAGACCAAGATCATGAATGGGCTGTCAAGAGATAAGGCTGTGTTGTACTGCAATGATGATACTTGAATGCATTATAGAATAAGGTGCATAGCAGAAAAAAGGATTAGCGCAGGATTGGAGACTGAACCGTCCGCAGAATAAAGTAGGTAGTCCATGCACAGCCTAGGACAGAACTCGGAAGGCAGCAAGCCTGAATGAAAGAGTCCCACACAAGATCATATTTAGAACTCTGCATCATTGACATTTACTAGTAGAAGTGTTATACTAAATGCAAGCTTCAAAATCATGGTGATTTGGACAGGCTAAGTGAATGGGCATCTGCATAGCAGATGTAGTACTAATGTAGATAAATGAGATTATCCACTTTAGTAGCAATAAAAGGAAAACAATTATTACTTGAATGGATATAAATTGAGAGAACTGGATATTCAATGAGACCTTGGAGTTCTTGCGCATCAGTGACTTAAAGTAAACGCACAGTAGAAGGCAGTAAAGAAGGCAAATAGAATGTTGGCCTTCATAGCGAGAGAATTTGAGTATTGGGTTAGGGATGTTTTACTGCACTTGTATAGGATGTTGGTGAGGCCACATCTGGAATACTGTGTGCAGGTTTGGTGTCCTTATCTGAGAAAGGATGTTCTTGCTATAGAGGAAGTGCGGCAAATGGTTTAACAGGCTGACTCCTGGGATGGCAGGTCTGTCGTATCAGGAGAGACTAAGTCAGTTAGGATTATATTCACTGGAGTTTAGAAGAGTGAAAGGGGAATCTCACTGAAACTTACAAAATTCTAACAGGATTAGACATAGTTGATTCAGAAATACTGTTTCGAGTGGTGAGGAGTCCAGAACTAGGGATCATAGTTTGAGGATAAGGAGTAGACCTTTTAGAACTGAGGTGAGGAGAAATTTCTTCACCACCCAGAGGGTGATGAATGTGTGGACTTCAATACCACAGAACGTAATTGAAGCCAAAACATTGCCTGATTTCAAGAAATCAAGGGGCTAAAGGGATCAAGGAATATGGGAGGGAAGTGGGGATCGGGATATGGAATTTGATGATCAGCTATGATCAAAATGAATGGCAGAACAGGTTCGAAGGTCTGAATAGCCTACTCCTGCTTCTAGTTTCTATCTCATCATTGAACAATCACAGCGGCCAACAGTTAATAGTTCATAATCTGAACGACAATGAGGTTTGCAATCTGGCAGATACCATTTTACCAAAAAGGCTTTGTTTAGGGATATAAACAATAGAGTTTGAAATTAAACACTGCTGAGAAGCGATAAATATAAGTGGTGAACACCAAAAAAATACAAAAATCTTTGCATAATGAGTAGGCTCAATGGATTACAATGGTAAATATGTGGGATAATGAAAAGAGGGCCTGGATAAGGTACTCTGTCAGAGAATTAGTACAGAGCCAATGGGTTGAATGGCCTCTTTTCCATTGTAGGGATTCTATGATTATCACAGAAACTTCTACAAGAAACTGAAGGTCCATTTCCCAACCCCACTGGGAATTGCTAATCTGAAGGACAACTCTATAGCCACTGATTTTGGCATTACTCATTAACTCAAAAAATTGGAAAATTTCTGGATGTTTCTTGCCAGTAAGAGTATTTCATTGCAGAAATAATCCCTTTAGAACATGGAAGTATGCACCTGAATCAATCATAAAAGATTAATCCCCCAACAGATTAGATCCAATTTGTGTTGTCATAAACTCTCTCAAAAATATTTAAATTGTCGAATGGCTAAGTAAAGGTAACATTCCCAGAAAGTTAAAGCTGTAGACTTATCCTTAATTTACAAAGACAATGAAGGAGTAATTTCAAAACATCAGTTTACCATGATCAGTATTCAAAAGATAGATCCCCTATGCTCCCAGTTGAGCTAAAACTATTATAGCCTTGCGTGGAATTTAATACCCTCATCCTTGGTGACTTTGGTGGTGGTGGGGCATTTGATTGGGTGTGAGGTTGGCAGATGGGGACCCTGCTTTCCTACATTTGTCCTAAGTTTGTGAAGGGAAGGCTCTTGGACAGCCTCCTAGTGCTGCTGCTAATTGAGGCCATTAAGTGGGAAATTAATGGTTACCAAGATTCTTGTCACCTAATTGAAGTCCACCTCTTGCTTTCAAATTCCTTCATGTCCATGCCCTCCCTATCTCTGTAATATCTTTCAGCCCTCTAACCCTCCAAGGTTTCTGTGCTTATCTAAATCTGGCTTTTTAAGCAGCTCCAATTTTAACAGGTCCACTACAGGTTCCTTCAGTTACCTAGACCCTAAAGTCTTAATTTCCCATCCAACTCTTGACCTAATTTTCTCCTTCAAGACATTCCTTAAAACCTACTTCTTTGACCAATCTTTTGACTGCCCGACCTATATATCCTGATGTGGTCTGTTTATATTCAAGTAACATAAAATATAATTGCAAGTTATCGTCATTGAATTTGATTATCTTATTTATCCTTAAATAAATTGCACTGCTTTAGTGGCGAGATAATACAATCAATTCTTTGACATGGTTATTAAGACTTATTTTGCTGATGAAAAGTCCATATGGTCGTGAAAGCAATTGTCTACACCTTGTAATCAAAGTTATTCTGAATAAAGGTGGCAAAGAAACTCTTGGAATTCTTTATAACCTTGAGTGCTGCTCTTGGCCAAACACTCATTGCTGTTATTTAGCACTGTGCTCAGATAAAGTTCTACTCAAAATGTTAGCAACAGGAGTTTCATTCTTTAATCTTTATTCACTGCTCAGTTTTGTATTACTATTCCTCTATCCCTGTAGTCTCCAATTTTTTGCTTGAATAGACATGATTCACATCAACAGTTTAAAATCCCATGTTGCCTTTCAATTGTCTTTTCATAAGAAAGAATAAACTCAGTTCTGCCTGTCTGTTATACCCAGAACTACATTTCCTTCCATTCATGGATCCCTTTCTTCTGTGACAGCAGTGAACATTAAACATAAGTGGCTGTAACAGCAATGAATATTACAGCAAGTGATTGGAACACAAATAACCATTACATGCAAGTGGCTGTGACAGTGGTCTTCAGTGCAGACAAGATGGGCTGAATGGCCTCTTTTTGCACAGTAGTTTTTCTATGGTGACCATTACACTCAACTAATTGTACAATCAACATATTCAATGGTTGATATATTATTAAAAAACTTCCTTTGCTGCTTTTTTCAGAATTAAGTAACATAATTTCTTGACTAAAATAATTTTTGTAACAATACATACAGATTGGTACCAGTTCTAATGTGAAGCCATTCAGTTACTGTTATCTTATGGCCATTACTGTGGCTACAAGAATAGGTCAGACATTAGGAATCCTGCCACAAGTAACTCACTTCCTAACTCCCTACAAGATAGAGGTCAGGAGTGTGATAGGATACTCCACACTTGCCTAAATAAGTGCAGCTCCAATAACACTCAAAAAGCTTAACACCATCCAGGTCAAAGCAGCCTATTTGATTGGCACCTCCTCCACAAATATTCATTCCCTCCACCATGGCAGCAACATATAACCATTTACAAGATTGATTGCACCAAGGCTTCTCTGGTAGCATCTTTCAAGTCTGTCTATTATCTAGAAAGATGAGGGACACAGACACATTGGAACACTACTAGCTGGAAGTTTCCCTCTAAGTCAATCACCATCCTGACTTAGAAAGTATTGCTATTCCCTCACTGTCAAAATCCTCAAACTGCTTCCCTAACAGCACTATGATTATATTTACACATTCAAAATGCCAGCTCACCACCATCTTCTCAAAGGAAATTAGGAATGGAAAATAAAAATCAGTGACACCCACATTCCAAAAATGATTAAACAAACAGATTTTGTGTATTCATATTCCAGATTTCTAATTGGTTGGAAAAGCTGTTTTACTCGAGTCAATGAATATCCAACTTTTATAGTGACGGTGCTACTTTGATTAGGTTCTCCTGCTTGGAGTCACCAATATACCACCCAACATCCATTCTTCACAGTCACAAGATCAAAATCCTGGAATTCCCTATTAAACTCCAAGACATTGCAAATGATGCAAGAATGGCAACACTTCGAGAATACGGCTCATTATGACTTTCTCTAAGCAATGAATTGGCTTTGCTAACACTACTCTTAATTCTGAAAAAAAATCAATAACCAAAAGTTGATTATGTCTATTGTAAGGGTAAACATTCCGGTCATTGGAAGGTTTTTAGTTAAGCTTTGGAAAATGAACAATTTGTAAAGCCAAAGGCTAACCACTAATATAATATGTTTGCATAAATTACTTTACAGTTGCTTCTGAGATACCGTAATAGTAAAGCATATTAGAATTGCCCATTGGTTTGCATCTAATATTCTAACCGTGGTTAGTGGTCAAGTTCAACTGTGTCAGGTTCAGAATGAATAAGCCTATCCCCAAATGGAAGAAGGAACAAAATCCAAAGGCCCAATTACTCCTGCCCATTCTCATATAGTTAGTGGAAGCAAAATGTGGAACAGCCAGGGAAAATCAGTAATGCAATGCTATGGAAACAATGAGGGAATCTCTCACTTATTCAGGATGGTCAGTTGGCACCCCATCCCCAAGAATAGAATTGGTTAATGGCTTGTTAAATATAACCAGCATTGAATAAAGAAGTTGCATAGTGCAGAAAGATTCCACAGAAAGGGAGGTATAATGATACACAGGTGCCACCTGATTAAACTCAATGAAAGAACAGAAGACCCTGAAATGCAATGGGAGGAAATCGAGCCAAATCAGAAAGTTGATACAAGTAAAATACTGTGGATGTACTGTGGAATCTGAAACAAAACACAGAGTGGTGGCGGGGGGTATAGGTAAAGTGAATAGCCAAGGTCCTACCATAGAGTAGGGGAGTCCAAAACTGGAAGACATAAGTTTAAGGTGAGAGGGGAAAGATTTAAAAGGAACCTGAAGGGCACCTTTTTCACACAGGCAGTAGTGCGTATATGGAATGAGCTGCCAGAGGAAGTGGTAGAGGCAAGTACAATTACAACATATGAAAGACATTTGACCAGTACATGGGCTGGAAAGATTTAGAAGGCTTTGGGTCAAACTAAATGGGACTAATTCAGTTTAGTGAACCTGGCTGGCATGGACAAGTTGGGCCGAAAGGCCTGTTTCTGTGCTGTATATCTTTATGACTCGCTATGGGTCTAAAAACAGAAAATACTGGAAGATTTCAGCAGCTGACAGCATTTGTGGAGAGAGCATTGAAACTTTGGCTCTATCAGGATGCCCCTCCGTTAGAGTTGAGTTACCTCACATATAAAATTTTAAAAAAGCTTTTAGGATTGGTTCAATACAAACTCTGTGCCTGTCTGGGTATTATTATGTTTCTTGGCCAATCAGTATTTATCATTCAGATTTTACCAATTTGAATGCGAAATATCACAGAATCAAATATAAGTATTGAAGAAAATATCTTTTCAGCTGATCAAAGTGAAGTTGTCATATTTGTATTTGATATAAAGATTAATTCTCCAGACTCATTCGTCATTCTAGGATTTCTGTAAATGACTGAGACACGTGTAAACAGGTGGAATGTCAATATAAATCATGATAATGCTTCAATATCTCCAGAGCAGATTGTAGGAAAGAATACTGGGTCGTTTAACCTCTAGTAATTCAAAGTTGATAGACTCCGCAATAAATGCTTTCAACCTGACTAATACTCAGGCTAATTTTCACAGACATTAGGCAAAACTGTTTGAAAAATATTTTTATGTCAGTCGGCTTAAATGCAGACTAGAATGTTTGGTCAGACTAAGTTTCCAACGGTATTGCATCCTGCCTCAGACACAAAGATCCTTCGTAATTTTTTCAGCTGTTCAGCAGATGTGAATGGCAAACAGTGGGAAATAGTTTCAGTCTGGCAATTGTACAGGTTCCATATGAGCAAGGTCCAGCTCTATTGTTTGCCAAGCACAGATGGTTGTTGGATTAACAGAAGACTAATGACAAGAACGGAGAAAAGAGATCAACAAAAGAATTGAGTGGACCATATGCTACAGATTAGCAGAACTACTGTGAGTGAAACTGTAGAAGGACAACTGTAAAAGGAGATTTCATTAATGTTCGCTGGATTCAGGATGCAGAAGGTTATAGAGTCATAGAGGTCCAGAGCACAGAAAAGACCCTTCAGCCTATCACATCTGTGCTGCTCAAATCAACCACCTAGCTCTTCTAATCCCATTGTCCAACACTTGGCCCATAGCCTTGTATGCCTTGGCTTTGCATGTCTCATCTAAATACTTAAATGTCTCTGTCTCCACCACCCTTTCAGTCAATGAGTTGTAGACTCCCAACACACCCCAGTTGAAAAGTTTTTCCTCACGTCTCCTCTAAACATCTGACCCCTTACCTGAAACCTATGCTCCTGGTCTTTTATCCCTCCACCAAAGGGGAACAATCTCTTTGTATCTATTCTAGTTATGCCCCTCAAAATTTTATACATTTCAATCACCTCAGTCCCCAAGGAAAACAACCCTAATCAATCCAATCTCTCTTCATAATTAAAATCCTCCAATCCAGGCAACATCTTAGTAACTCTCTTCTGCACCCTTTCCAGTGTCATCACATTCCTCCTATTTTCTAGTACTTTTAATCAAGCCCTGATTGGTAACATTTTTCAGTCTTATATGCAATGGTATTCTTCAGAGAAGCGAATGAGAGAGCAGGAAGATTTTTTTATTCCGTGTTATAATTACGACAATCTGATTTGATATTACACAGCAACACCCCTAGAATGCAATAACTTAGCAGTCATCAAGTGCCTATCACACTACTACAAGAAAGAATTGTAATTTCTTACAATCCACTTGTTAATAAAGGCTTGAGTTTCTATAACATGCTTTACAACCAGCAGAAGATTGGGGCAAGTGGTTAGCACAGCTTCCTCACAGTGCCAGGGACCCAGGCTTGATTCCCAGATTGGGTCACTGTTTGTGTGGAGTTTGTATATTCTCTTTACATCTGCGAGAATTTCCTCTGGGGGCGTCAGTGTTCTCCCACAGTCCAATGACATGCTGTTTAGGCAGATTGGCCATGCTAAATTGCCCCTGAGTGTCAAGGGGACTAACTAAGATAAATGTTTGGGGTTACGAGGATAGGGCCTGGGTGGGATTATGATTGGTGCAGAGTCAATGGGCAAAATGGCCTCCTTCTGCACTGTGGGATTCTTTGAAGTCTCAAAGTGTTTTACAGCCAATTAAGTACTAATGAAATATAGTCACTCAAACTACTACATTTTCCAAGCCAGTGCTGCAGATGGGGAAGAGTTTATGCAAGTAGGTTAAAGTGAGACAAACTAATTGCAACAAAGAACTCCATTTAAAAGAAATCAATTAAAATTCAGGTCCCAGAAAAGGGGAATATCCTAAAAAAATTATACCGAACTGTACACGAAATTATAGGAAAACTTCAGTCATTTGTCCAGGTTAAATTTTAAATTAGGATGTCAGAGGAAGGTATATTGCACTATCAAATCTCCCTTCAGAGAATCCTTCTTTTCATCCTCAGAATATAAATCCAGGATTCAGTTATGAAAGTGCAATTGAAACAACAAAGGGTTATGAATGCAATCCAATCCATTACACAAACAAGCCTCCTATCCATTGACTCAGTCTACACTTCCCATTGTTTTGGGAAAGCAGCCAACATAATTAAGGACACCACAGATGATGGACATTCTCTCTTCCACCTTCTTACGTCGAGAAAAAGATACAAAAGTCTGAAATCACCTACCAACCGACTCAAGAACAGCTTCTTCTCTGCTGCCATCAGACTTTTGAATCATAGATCAAACTGATCTTTCTCTTTACCCTATCTGTAACTGCAATAATGTATTCTGCACCTTATCTATTCCTTTCTTCCTTATGTATTCTACAAACTGTATGTTTTTTCTGTATAACATGCAAGAAACAATACTTCTTACTATGTCCTAATACATGTGACAATAATAAATCATATCAAATATCCTAACCCTCTGCAGGTGGGCTATTCATCTCTTTTCCCTTAGATGGATTTAAATACAGGTCCTGAGATTCAGTCTAATATTTTACTTATATTTAGTAGCTTATGCTCATAATGTCTGTGTTTTCGTTTCACTGGTTCCCTCGGCTGGGTACCTAATTTGGTGTAGAGATGCCAGCATTGGACTGGGGTAAACTCAGTAAAGTTTTGCAACACCAATTTTAAATCCAACAAATTTATTTGATAGTAAATCCGCGAGCTTTCGACACTATGTTGTGCCTTCGTCAGGCAAATGCAGTTGCAGTTGCAAATGCAGGCAAACACTGCATTTGCCTGACGAAGGCACAACATAGTGTCGAAAGCTCGCGGATTTACTATCAAATAAATTGGTTGGATTTAAAATTGGTGTTGCAAAACTTTACTGAGTTTACCTAATTTGGGACAGGAGTAAGAGTGAACACCTCTTGCCAATTCTCATGCAGTTTCTGCAGGCAAGGCTTCTTTGAGGGATCTCACAATCCAGTTTTCCCTTCCTCTATGTCTCACGCTTCAGCAGCTCAGATCAGGATCTGGTAGTTCCTGGTCTGTGCTTAATTAGTTCAGCTCAACAAGGTACCAGTGGGAGCACTCCAATTCATCTGAGAGAATTATATGTTGAATGTTTGTTTCTTCCTCCACTCTTGTTATTGAAAGATGTATTTATGATTTCAAAGCTATTTATTGACAATAACAATGGTTTACATAGTAATAAGGTTTTAGTTTATAGGTCAGAAATATTATTATTCTCGGAACAATGGATAAAAGAAATAAATATCATTGTAAAACATTAGGTTATTTAAAAAAGGACTACTGAAATCTGCTACAGTTTTAATGCACTTCCCATTTTTGTGTAAATTGATTGACCACAAGTCCTGCCATTTCTTAGAAAACTGAATGTCTATTTTGAGTTTTCAGCTGCTCGTGAGCTCTTGCATGGCCAGAGTTAACAACATATGCTTTTACACCAAATGTTATCTGTTGAATTCAGTCAAGAAAGATAGATTTCACTGATGCCAGGGTGTCAATAGACTGCAAGCTATTCTGAACCCAACCTGAAAGATTCAAAGATTCCTCTCAAGACTTGCATATCTGCTAAAGGAGATTCAGATGGCAAAATCAAGAAGTGGGATGAAATTCACAGGTAACTTCCCTTAAAAAAATGAAATTGGTACCTGATAGGATTTAAAAGAAAATGGTCTGTTTAAAAATAACATTGATTCATCTTAAAATTGAATTAATTTTTGGACTTGGAAAGCTATGAAAACTGAATTAAATACTGAAACAGTGGGGGACCAAACAAATAAAAATATAGACTGGCAAGCTTCCTCCTAACAGCAGGAATTCTTTCAAGAATCCAACATGCATAAAGGATGTGATGATGGACAGGGGTAGTACAAGTAACAGAAGGACAGGAAACCATACATCTTCCTCATCTTTGATTTGTCTGGTGGCAGCAGGGAAGATACTGTTCTTGAGTCGGTTGTACATGAATGGAAAAAGATGGAAGAGAGAATGTCTGGGGTGCGTGGGGTTCTTAATTGTGCTGGCTGCTTTTCCCGAGGCAATGACAAGTGTAGACAGAGTCAATGATGGGAGGCTGGTTTGCATCATGGATTGGGCTACACTCACAACCTTTTGTAGTTTCTTGCAGTCTTGGGCAGAAATACAGCCAGAAAGAACGCTTTCGATGGTGCATCTGTAAAAATTGTTGAGAGTCACAGCTGACATGCCAAATTTCTTTAATCTTCTGAAAAAGTGGAGACGTTGGTGTGCTTCCTTAACTATAGTGTTGGCATGGGGGGACCAAGATAGGTAGTTGGTAATCAGGACACTTAAAAGTTTGAAGCTCTTGACCCTTTCTGTTTCATTTCTATTGATGTAGACAGGGGCATGTTTTCCTCTATGCTTCCTGAAGTTGATGACTATCTCCTTCATCTTGTTGACACTGAGGAAGAGATTATTGTCGTCACACAGTTCACCAGATTCTCTATCTCATTCGTGTACTCTGTCTCGTCATTGAGATCCAATGCACTATGGTGGTGTCATCAGTGAATTTGAAAATCGAGTTGGAGGAGAATTTGGCCACACAGTTATAACGGTATAAGGAACATATTAGTGCACTGAGGACACAGTCTTGTGGGGCACTAGTGTTGAGGGTGATTCTCAAAGAATGATTTGGCAAAAAAGATAGAGGGAGGCATTAACATAGTAGCATTGTCACTAGACCAATAATCCAGAAACCCAAGATACTACTCTGGGAATCGGGCTTGAATCCCACCATGGCAAATGGAGAAATTTGAATTCAATGAAAAATCTGGAATTAATAGTCCAAAGATGGCTATGAAACCATTGTCATTGTTGTCAATACTGATCTTATTCACTCATGCCCTTTAGGAAAGAAAGAATGCAGTCCTTACCTGCTTTAGCCTATGTTTGACTTAAGACCGACAGCAATGTGGTTGACACTTCACTGTCATCTGAAACAGCCTTTCAAACCACTTAGTTCAGGTGCAATTGGAGGTGAGCAATAAACGCTGCGCCAACCAGTGATACCCACATTGCATATGCAAATATACAAATCCTTCCAAAAGGAGCAGCCGCACATCAAACAGAAACAAAAAAGAGACAAAGCAACATCACCAAGAACAAACAGACAACATAAATAGATAATGCGCTCACCTATCGTGGGCTGTGAAGAGTGGGAGAATCACAGATATATAACTATATATATGTTTCACATCAGCATAAGCAATTCGCAATTGATATCAATCACAATTCTAACTGTTCAGAATGACATGATGGCACAGTGGTTAGCATTGCTGCCTCACAGCACAGGGGACACAGGTTCAATTCCTGACTTGGGTCACTGTCTGTGCAGAGTTTTCATGTTCTCTCCATGTCTGCATGGCTTTCCTGTGTGCGCGCTCTGGTTTCCTCCAACAGTCCGAAAAATGTGCTGATTAGGTGCATTGGCCATACTAAATTCTCCCTAAATGTACATGAACAAGCACGAGAGTGCGGCAATTAGGGAATTTTCACAGTAACTTCATTGCAGTGTTAATGTAAACCTATTTGTGATGCTAGTAAGTAAATTTTAAACTTCTGCAGTAACTGAATAGTAATTTAAGTCAAATTGCAAGTAGTAAAGAACTAAGTGAACAAGAAAATGAAAATCATCCACTTTTAATTAGTCAGGGCATTTACCTACCGGTTATTAAGACATTTTAGATTTAAAAAAACAATAGAAAATAACCACTTTTTTGGATTAAATACATACTACACATTGCACAATATAAAATCCTGTCTTTAAATGAATAAGCATATATTGTGATGTTAGTTACCTTTAAGAGTTTTTTTTTAATTTATGCTCACAATCTTAGTTGATGTCATTGTTGGGATTGAGAAGAAACTATGGGCAGGTCAGGTGACAGCGATTCATTTTCCGTGGGCATCATAAAACACTTTGGAGTTTTAAACCTGAACCATAACAATATAGAGTTATCATAGCAACATACAAAACCCGTTTAATTGCTGAAGGCCCTTCTATTTAAATAAACTTTCAAAATATCTATCTGATAATGTAAAAAAAAATGATTTTACTTTCCATGGATTACTCATGCTCATCGCTTTCATAATTACCTGTCACTTAACAAATAGGAATCTTTCAACTATCCTACTAACTACGTGGTTTGTATTAATTTTACCCAAAATAAATTACGTTTAAGATTAAAAACTACCGGTATTCAGTCAAGGAGCTGGGTGCTGGAACAGTTACCAACTAGATTGATTCTGCAACACGTTGGAGAAAGAAAGGAAAAAAAACGTCTGGACATTCCAAATGTTTACTAATGAATTTCCAAGTTGGATCAAGGAATTTTCCAGCCCCAGATAAAATACTCTTATCTGGCAGCCCATCTACAAAACCAGCTGCAGCTAAAAAAAACAGCATCTTTACTGCTGTGCCAATCGGCTGCTGAAAGCTTCAATTTTCTCCCGATGTGCAGATTACAAGTTGCTGTATACAGAGCATGTTCGATAGCAGTTTCCATCAATCAACTAACTGGACAATTCCTCTGATCAGAGAAAGCAGAGCTTTGACAATCACTTAAAGTGGGAATAAATTATACCTAGGAGAACATGTATAAAGTGTTCCAAGGTAGCAATAAATCAAGACATCGAGGTGATAAATTGTTTGTATTGATACCATTTTCAGTTCTTCTGGAGCTCACACCAGTGTGTGTTCATCTGTGTAATACAGCTAAACACAATTTGCTATTGTGTCCATTTCTCTATTTTTGTTAACAATAATGGTAATTTGATGGTTTGTGATGAAGTATAGAAAATTATTTCACAAGAAGTAATGTTGCCACTTGTTTCACTGGCTAATGCAAGCAAATACATTCTCCTTGATGTCACATAATTCACAAATAAACTAATGAAGTTGAAAAAAAATGGTACATCTCAACAATACAAAACTTAAAATGAAGGTTTTTTTGAAAATTATGATAAACTTTGAGCTTCTCAGTCTTATACAGTCTGTTCATTCATCCTTTCCTTGCTTTGACATTAATGACTGGGAAATTGGTTTGCATCAGCAGAACACAATGATCCTTGTGCTTGAATGGCTTGGCTCAACCCAGCATTGACACTTGGGCCTCAATCATTTCCAACTGGACAGTTATAGACACCTTATGTTTCCACTGAAGAAGTTTCCAATTTTGAAACACTGCATCACTGGCAGCGTTCTTAGATAAGTGCTGGATGAAGAGGTAAGAATGATGAGGAGAGGGAGGATAGGCAAGAGCATAGGGGAAGAGGATGAATGAAAGAAAGAAAGTGGGGGGGACAACATTTGAGAGGGCAATCACGAGAGGGGTCAGCAATAATGGAATGGGATTTGCAGCAATTGATAGAGAGATGTAATTATCATGGAATCTCTACAGTTCAGAAGAAGGCCATTCAACCCATCGAGTCTGTAATGACTACAATCTCTATTTCTGTAAACCCACATATTCATCCTGCCATTCCCCCTGACATTAATGGATAATTTAGCACGGCCAATCAACCTAACTCATACATCTTTGAACCATGGGAGGAAACTGGAGCACCCTGATGTTTCCTCACGCAGACACGTGAAGGATGTGCAAACTTCAACAGACAGCCACCTGAAGCTGAAATTGAAGCAGATTCCTGGCGCAGTGAGGCAGCAGTGCTAACCACTGTGCCACCGTGCCACCCTGAATTAGAGAGGGGTTGAGCAAAGGCCATTAGTCCTTGGCACTGCAGAGCACAGAGGAGGAGCTCCTTATTCATTTAAACATTGTGTTGTAATGTTTATTATGTTAATGGAGACCTCCAGATGCACTTACAGTAAGTCCCATTTAGACTGCGACTTGACCAGTCAGTGGACTTTGCCTGAATCTTGAATTTCACATCATGAAGGCAGGCTATAACTCCACAGTTTGACAAGTATTACTATTATCTCACAATCCAATTCATTACTTTTCCCCTGTGTGCCTAAAAATCGCTGAATCAATTTCAAAATGAGATGATGTCTGAAAAACAGGAAAACCTTTGAGACTTTTTTTAAAAATTACAGCTGGATGTGAGAAAGAATAAATCGACACATAAACCACAGACTTCAGTGGATGCAACAAAATGGAGCTATTGAAATGACATATCCCAATTATCAGGGAGGTTTATTGATGTGATGGTAACAGAAGTAATCAGCAACTGCCCTATTAAATTTCCACCTGAAATCAGAACATTGATCTGGTCAGCTCCTCATCTCCAAAGGTGTATTGAAATGAGAAATCTGTCACAAATGAGCAACAATCAATTTTCTGTGGATGGGTGATCCACTCTATTGAGTATATTGTCTGATTTTGGACATTTATTTTGAATATATATATGTTGATGAGAGGAGTTAATAAAGTACTGACACTAATTTCCAGTGTACAGGAATGTGGTTCAAATAAATTGGAAAACAGATCCGTAACTGACTCTGTCATTGTTTAATACATAATGTTAGTAGATCAGAATAGAATCCCTAAGTACAGTCCATCAAGCCTACACCAACAACAATCCTACCCAAATTCTATCCTTGTAACCCCATGTATTTACCCTGCTAATCCCTCTGATACTAAGGGCAATTTAGCATAGCCAATCGATCTAACTTGCAGTGTGGGAGGAAATCAGAACAGCTGCAAGAAACCCACACAGACACAGGAAGAACATGCAAATTCCACATACAGTCACCCAAAGCCGGAATTGACTGGGATCCTGAGTGCAGTGAGGCAGTAGTGCTAACCTCTGAGCCACTGTGTCACCCCTAAAAAAAAGTACGAAGTGGAAAAATCATATTTCATTACACATCACATGTGGTGTGGGTCATGAGGGACGGCCATTTGGTAAAACTTGGTCGCCAGAAAAAAAGTTTGATAAACACTGTATTAGAGCAACTCATCATCATCACACTGAACTTCACATTCAAGTTATTCATCATCTGGACCCAGACATACATCATTGCCCCCATCATTATCTCATGTCCTGAAAATCCCCAATAATACTTGGGGGAGCACCAAAACCTCATTGACTATAATTCAAGAAAGCTTACCATGTTATGAAATGCAACCAGCTAGGTGAGTAGTAAATGTTACTGGCAATAAATATTATCAACAATACAGCATGAAATAAATGCAGCCAATAGCCCAAATATTCTCTATATCGACAGACAAATCAAGGAATTCATTGTCTACCTTATTTAAACTACAACTATTAAAGTCAAATAATGCTTTACTGTGAGGGTTGTGACTGTTCATTATACACAACCTAAGGAAACAAGTTAAATCTTTCTCTGATTGCTTTGTGGCCTGCAGCTATTACTGAAATATGGCAGAGTTTTTGGCTGCGGAGAACTGTGTTCAAAATGTTCTTCTGTTTATTATTTCAATCAGTTTCTAAAATAATGTTATTAATGTTGTTATTAAATCACATCTGTTTTTTGTGTATATCATTTGGAGAATAGCACACAGATGCGAAGGTTTGCTGATTTCACAAGTTAAGTATGGAAGCTCTTTGGAGTACAGCAAAGCCTTGCGTGTCTTTAAAGCTGGCACAATCTTGCTTCTCTGCAAATTTCTACAAAAATAATTCCCTCTAAATTATTATAATATAAAGTCAAGTTGGGGCAGCTTTACTTACACACAGGGAGAAATTTTCCTCTCTTGCCCACCACCAGAATTGTAGCAGGCTGGACACGGACTGTGCAAAAGTCTTGATCACGGGTCGGATTGTCCGATCTTCGGGCGAGCGTGGCCAGAAAATCCCACCCACAATCCTTTGCTCACTTGTACGTTTTGCACTGACCCTGTCTAATAAAACTTTGGGGTTGTCTTTTGTATTTATGAATGAAAAGCTCCTCGTTCTTTGGGCCCAGTATTGAGGGCTCCCTATGTTGTCGAGTGGACACTAAATTGCATGCTTTAATACCCCTTTCAAAGCTGTAACCAAATTGAAAGGGAGAATTTATTTGAAGTTGGATTTATGTGGGCAAAATAGTTTCACTGGATTGTTGCCACAATTCATGTCGGCAGGATTTTCTCATCCAACTGCAGCAGACAGAGATTTGGCTAGACACCAAATTCTCTGACCTCACTGTAGCAGGAGTATGGAGCGAACGGCTGGTAAGATCCTGCCTTTTGGAGTTTTTCTGAAGACAGTAAGGGACAAATAGAGTCTCTGTAGAGCGTAGCAAAGGAGGTAGCAAAATGAGTCTGGTAAAGTGATGGAGTGGCACAGGACAAAACCCCTATTCCATGAGCTTTGCAAAGTGGTGCTGCCTAAAAAGCAATGCTTTTTTAAGCATTCCAAGGTGCCCTTCCTAGAATGGAACAACAAAGAATATCCAATAGGAGATACCAGCCAGGGTCAACACTGGTACACCACCAATACAACCTGACAAATAGATGAAGCACTTCATGGAAACTCAGAAAAGATTAAACCAATTTTGCTGAAAAGCAGGTAAATGGCCCAAGCATGTCAGCTACAAAATGTTGCCTATCAATCTCTTGCCTATTTCCTGCTGGCTCACGCCAAACCTTCACTGAATTTTATAGTTCTTTCATTGTTAACCATGTAGACCTAAACTTCAACATGTTGAAGCTTACACTATAAAGTATTGGCACAATGAAATTTTCAAAATATTTCACACATTAGCACAATGGACGGTCACTTTTTACCCGAGGCTGCGGGTTGAGCACATGTCTGTCGATGCATATTGCTCCTTCAAGTCCGAACATTTGAAGATCACTTCAACGTTTACATACCGAGTTGACACAGAAAACAAAGGAACCGAGAGGAGAGCTCGGAAATTCTTAAGGATATGTTCTCCCTGCAGGAACTGGGTCTCATGCGATAATGGTATGGAGGAGGTCGAGAGAAAAAGAAAAACTAAAGCTGCATTTTCTTGTTCTGAGCTATTTAGATGACTCAGGTTTCACCACCCAAATCCTCAACACTAGGTGAGGACCAAGCCACTAAGATACTGCAGCTTAATAACGAGAAGAAAATGAAAACATTGCTGCAACTGTACTCTTGCCAATCCCTGTCAGGCCTTGACATCTTCCTTATCCTTCCCAAGACTCCCAGACTCTTCACGCACTGGGTTAATGAAGTTACCTTGTTGTAAGCATTTCTTTCTTAGTCCATATAGGGAAGAAGATGGCATGATAGTGTTGTCGTTTGACTAGTCATCCAGAAACCAAGGCTAATGCTCTGGGGATCCAGGTTCAAATCCCATCATGGCAGGTCGTGAAATTTGAATTCTGTAAAATATCTGGATTGAAAGTCTAATGATAACTATTGTTGATTAATGTAAAGACCTATCTACTTTTCTAATGTTACTTAGGGAAGGAAATCTTCTGTCCTTACCTGGTCTGGCTTATGAGTGACTCCAGACCGAATGTCGTTGATTCTTAAATCAGGGAACGGACAATAAATGCTGGTCCAGCGATGCTCACGTCATATGAATAAATTTTTTAAAATGTAGAGTATCTAAAGAGTGTTTCTAAATGACCTCCTTCTGCTCTATAGAGATTCTATGAGTCCACAAGAAATATGGTAAGGAAACCAGGAACATCCCTTCCCAGATCAGGAAAATACTAGCATTGGGCAATCCCTACTCCAGGACTGGGCTTAGTGACATACGGTCAGAACACAGCAGCAAAGACACTCAGGTCTAATGTAACAGGTCTCTGTTCTTAATACTAAATTGCTCAAACACAGTAAAGATAAACCTACCATTAGACAATACAATGCAAGTTCTGGAGGTGCACCAGCATTTTCACATTTGTCCTTTTTCTTTTGCAACTATGGCTCTGGAAGAGCAACTTGTCAAAAGCAGCATCTCTCACAATCGAGAACCCCTGTACCAAAATATTGAAACTTTTGTCCAGCTACACGGAAAATGGAGCCAGTGAACTTGAGGATGCGGCCCTAGATGAATAATAATAAATAGATAAAGTTGAATTGTGGAGGGGGAGCAAGACCTTGCTATAAGATATAAGCTATATTAATGACTTAAAATGTCCATTTTACTTTGGGAAATGTGGAAATATGATGACATTAGGTAGCTCTGCATCTAATTGCATCATTCAAAGGGAAAGGAAGTATAATTGTCAGTATCCAGGACAATGTTTTGGAGGCAATACTTGTCTGTGCAACATATTGGCTGATATAGCGAGTTGTCATGAATAAAATTTGTGGATTATTTCACAGCTCAATGCTTTGAAATAAGCATTTAATTGTTTTTGAACTGAACCATCACATCAGTGTTGCTGTTACAATGAGAAACACATTGGTGTTTATGGAGCAGAATTTTACGCTCCCCCATTGGTGGGTTTGTTGGTGGGAAGTGAGTGTAAAATTCCTCAGATGGGCTGCCCATTTGGTTCTGCCTGCCCCAACTAGTCTGTAATTTTAAGTTGGGGTGAGTAAGGCTTTGGCCAGCCAGCTAGCTCTTGCCACCACTGAGATCCCTAAGTGACCAAATTATTGACCATTTAAGAACCATTTCCTGCCTCAGTTTTCAATTTTGGGGGAAGTCCAAAAATAAATGGGGTTCATGCCTCAATGGGAAAAGTGAGAGGGGAGTTGCAAGAGTAGCTCCTCAATCAGCAGCTCACTCAATATCTGGTAATCATGGAACATCTCTCCCTACCCCAGCTTCACCTCCAAAACCCAGTCCTCCTCTATTACCAACACCCCCACACTTCCCTCCCCTCAGACTTCCTATACCCTCCCTGCCCTGAGACTCCCCCTACCTGCAAAACATATCTAATCATGCAATCCTGAAGTTCAGGCTCTGGGGACAGGTTGTGGTCCCAACACCGCCAACAGCGGCATCTGGCTCTGCAATCAGATCAATCAGTCGCACAGAGAGGACTCCCTCCTGAGTCAGTGGCAGAAGTCTCCGGCCAATTAATACCGGTTGGAGAGTGAAATCTTACAGGATATTGTTGGTGCAAGTGTGTTTTGCCAAAACCCTACGGATGGTGGGAAAGGAAACATGGCATTCTAAAACTCCTGGCCACGGAGGAGGACGTAATCGCATATCCTTAAATCCAATATGAGTAATATCACAGTGCATGTATTATTGAAGTATTAAAGAGAGTTTGGCTTAGACCATAAAATAAAAGACCATAAAATAAAGAAGCAGAATTAGGCCATCCATCCCATCGTGGCTTGACTCAGTGGAAACATTCTCACCTCCAAATCAGCAAGCTGTGGGTTTAAGTTCTATGCCAGAGACTTCAGCACCTAGGCTGATATTTCAGTCAGATGCTGTCCAGATGGAGGTGACATTTTCAGGTGAATCATTAAGCCAAATCTGCTTTCTCCAGAGATCTAATGGCACAATTTGATGACAATATTAATAAAACAACTATCTTGTCATTGCCATATTGCAGTTTGGACCTGGCTTTACACAAATTGACTGCTGTGTTTGTAACATTACAACAATAGCTACACTTCAAACATATTTCAATGAGTGCAAAACACTTTGAGATGCACTAAGATGATGTGAAGCACTAAGCTCTTTGCCCTTTTTTAATCCTCACATGCTCTAGAGTGTCACACTTACTTCCAATCACTTTCCCCGTGGTTGTAAAACAACTCCGCGTGAGCAATGCCACGGAACACCAGCTAGTCGTTCAAATAATGTCACTTGCCTTTTGTTGCCTTTTGAAGGAAAGAATTCATGGGAGTGCAGAAGAAGGTGATGGCTTCTCTCGATGCATTCAAACAGGGATCTAGCTAATGATTCTTTCACTGGTGGAACCTTCAGGTAAATTGCAAAGAACAGCCAGAAACAACACAAGGCTAGCATTGTAAACGTGGAACCCCACCATTATGGGAATTATACTTTCCAGCATTTACTTGAATCAATATTCTGAACAACATGTCTGGGTGGGTGGTTTCTTCTGCAGGAACAGCAACCTCTGTTAAAGGGAATTTAGTTCAATACTATATAGAGATTTTTGACTGAATAATGGATATCACAGGTATTTTATATAACATATACATTTTAAAAGCAGATCCATCAGGCCTTTGGGCTTGTTAAAATACAAACAATTTCCTTTTGACTATAGTAACCATCTCAAATTTGCCTTTTATTAACAATATTAACCAGAAAGATTTCACATCAAAGTCAATGCATGAAACTCCTTTTAATGGGCTTTACGGATTTAAATAATATTGAAAACATTGAACAAATATCAGTAGTTTTATTACAACAGTAAAGTTCACAGTTTGTGAAGTTTATTTGTCTGTTGGAAGCTGTGGAGAATCAGTCCAACTGTTGTTCAAATCACAAAAAAATCTGTTTCCTTTCTGTTTTTCGTTTGAAATTACTATGTAAGTCAACAGAAATCTATAGCCACGTAAAAAATTCCATTTTTATGATGTTTTTCCAGACTCAACTATTGCCCTTGTTCATTTAATGTTCTTTTTTATAGCAGATCTTTGTACTCCAGTCCTGTTAAAGAACTGTACCGAATCATAGAACAATACATTGTATATGCAAATGAAATTGTGACATAACAATAAAATTCAATTGAGAGCAAATTATCTTCTAAGATAATTCCTAAAAAAATTATATGCTTGCTTATATAGAGTTGGTGTCAACTGAATCACTGGGCATCCATGAGCTAAACTCCATTCTGTAATGTAACAAATTGGACTGTAGAGACTAGCACAAAAAAGATGCCATAAACTGATTTTATCAATTGGTTTCAGACCAGTTTTATTTCTCACAGGATTGTATACCCCCCCTCCCTCCTCCACCCACCCTACCAGAGAAAGATCGAGCCTCCCCCTGCACCAGACAACGATCTAGTCTCTCTCTCCCCTCCCCCCACCTCCTCCCTGGCAGACAACAATCTGGCTTCCTTCCACCCTCCCTTTCCCCCCACCCCTGCCAGCCATCCATATTGTATAGAGCCATCCTTAATAAATACATTCAGTGCACCCATATAGCAACACTCTTTTGAATATGTAGCATTCATGTAACTACCACACAAAGACTCATTCATCGTACGTCAGATGTTTTAGTCAATGATGAGCAAATTACTTCAAAACTCACTGTTTGTACTATGTACGTTTTAATTAAATTACTTGTGTGTAATGTAGTGATATTGTTAAATAACATATTCTATAAATAAATACACATTTTAGATATTCCCTACTAAGTATAACAACTTAATTGAAGTAAATCTAATTGATGTAAACACTGTATTCAATGGGACCTATAATGAGCCCAATTTATTACAACTGGATCACTTCAATCCTTTTGGATCATATGATCAGAATTCTCGCCCATTCATGCTGACGGGATTCTTCGGTCCTGCCGGCGGCACATCCCTGCTGCGGGTTTTCTGGCAACATGGGGCGTCAATTGGAATCCCCATTATCAGCGACAGAACTAGAACATCCTGCTGCTATTGAACAGCATGCTGACTCCCGCCACCGAGAATAATGCTGATGGGAGGCCAGAGAATCTTGCTGTATGTTAAACAGGATGTCAGCAATTTACTTGCATAAATACTTGTAGAATCATAGAATCCTACACTGCAGAAGGATGCCATTTAGCCCATCAGATCTGCACCAACTACACTCCCACTCAGGCCCTATTCCCGCAACCTCATGCACTTACCCCAGCTAGTTCCCCTGAAACTATGGGGCAATTTAGCATGGTCAATCCACCTAACCCACACATCTTTGGAAGCCAGAGCACTTGCAAGAAACCCACACAGACACGGGGAAATGCGCAAATTCCACACAGATAGTGACTCAAGCCGGTATCTGCGGCTCTTGCAATTTTTTCGGCAAATTCCTCACCATGATACATTTCAATGTTGTAAATTCTGATATAATGCATATCAATTGCCCATCATAAGTGAATTGTTTTGAGATGTTTCTATGATTAGGCACTAACAAAATGAATGTCTTGTTGCTTCTGTTTCTTCATGGCAAACCATAATAACCACACATTTACCAAAACTCCTTCAAACTCTACTTTACTACCCAAACGCGGCATTGGATTCATGTGTAAATTTGAATAAATCTTGTGTGATAAGTTATCTGAACTGAATCTACCACAGCTTCAAGTTGGCAACTGCACAAATTTGAAACAAATAGCACTCTTTACAGTCCTGGCTAAATATGATTGTTATTCCAGATCTTTCATTTTTTTTTCCTCTGAAAGGGAAATCGGGAACTCTCTCCCACATAAAGTTGTAAATTCTGGGTCAATTAAATACTCAAGGCTCGGATTAATATATGTTTGAGAGGCAATGATATAAATATAGATAGAGATGAAACAAAGATAAATGAGTGAGGTCCAGTTGGATGGTGCAACAGATTTAAGAGGTTGCATGGCCTACTCATGTTCCAACGTTCCATTAAAATATAGCAAATCAATTATACTGGCCCACACTCAGAAACAAAGCAGATAAACTTGCGCTCGGTGAAACTTTTAAAATGCAACTGTATTACAGAAGCCTCCAGCAATGAAGATATATTTCCAGTACAAACCATGCAAGGGCATCACGGTAGCACAGTGATTAGCACTGCTGCTTCACAGCTCCAGGGTCCTGGACTCGATGCTCGGCTCGGGTCACTGTCTGTGTGGAGTTTGCACTTTCTCCTTGTGTTTGCATGGGTTTCCTCCGGGTGCACCAGTTTCCATCCACAGTCCAAACATGTGCAGGATTGGGTTGATTGGCCATGCTAAGAAATTGCCCCTTAGTGTCGAGGGATGTGTAGGTTAGAGGGATTAGTAGGTATAGTATGTGGGGTAGAGCTTGGGTGGGATTGTGTTTGGTGCAGATTCGATGGGCCAAAGAGCTTCTTTCTGCACTGTAAGGTTCTATGTTTGTTTAAGTTTATTTATTAGTGTCTCACTACAATGAAGTTACTGAGAAAATCTTCTAGTCGCCACATTCCAACACCTGTTTGAGTCCACTAAGGCAGAATTTAACCTAACCAGCACGTCTTCCAGAGTGTGGGAGAAGACCAGAGCACCTGAAGGAAACCCACACAGACACAGGGAGAATGTGCAGACTCAGCACAGACAGTGACTAAAGCCAGGAATCAAACCCAGGTCCCCAGCAGGCCACTGTGCCATTATATTGTCCAAATGCAGAGTATGGCACTCCTGCCCTCAGAACTATAAAGAGTTAAATAAACCCTTGAAAGTATGATAGGAATGAGTCCAAGGATGAAGAGTTTCCATTTGTATTAAAGCTGCAGCAAGAAAGACGACTTAAGTTTCAATTACAAATCAAAACTATCCCAATATATTCCCACAAAAACATCGAAACTAGAAGCAGGAGTAGGCCATTCAGCCCTTCAAGATAGATCCATTGCCATTCATTATGATCATGGTTGATCATTGAATACAATAACCTTATCTCCCTTTCTCCCATATTAGATTAGCCTTTAGCTCCAAGAGCTATATCTAAATTCTTCTTGAAATCAGACAATGTTTTGGCCTCAACTAAGTTCTGTGGTGCTGAATTCCACACATTTACCACCTTCTCGGTGAAGAAATCTCTCCTCACCTCAGTCCTAAAATGTTTACTTCTTATTTTCGAACTATGACCCCCAGTTCTGGACTCCCCCACCCTTGGGGACATTCTTTCTTAATCTATGCTGTCTAAGCCTGTTAGAGTTTTATAAGTTTCTATGAGATCTCCTCTCACACATCTAAATTCCAGTGAATATAATCCTAACTGACTTAGTGTCTTATATGACAGACCTGCCATCTCAGGAATTAGCCTGGTAAACCTTTGCTGTATTCCCTTTATAGCAAAGACATCCTTCCTCAGATAAGGATATCAAAATGCACACAATTCTCCTGGTGTTGCCTCACCAACACCCTATACAATTGCAGCAAAACATCCCCATCCTTGTACTCAAATCCTCTCGTTATGAAGGCCAACATATCATTTGCCTTCTTTACAATCTTCTGTACCTGAGTGCTTACTTTCAGTGATTGATGTACGAGGGCACCAAAGTCTCATTGAGTATCCACCTCTCTCAATTTACACTCATTCAAGTAATAATCTGTCTTCCTATTGGTGTGACCAAAGTGGATAATCTCACATTTATGCATCTGTCATGCACATGCCCACTCACTCAGCCTGTCCAAATCACATTGAAGAATCTCTGCATCCATCTGACCACTCACCTGCCCACCCATGAATTAGTACACTAAGCCATTGCAAATCAAAGCGATTCTAATATATTCCCCGTAAACTGGTACACTAAGTCCATGCTGATTATTGTCCTTCATTTGACCTTAAATTCCATGCGTGCCTCTCTTCATTTCCTCCTGAGGACCACATGTGCATTCCTGAAAACCAGCCCGGTCAAGAAAATGGGTAGTTTGTTTTCAGCATACAGAATGTGCAAACTTTCCGTCCAAGACTTTTTTGACCTATACTGTGAATAATTTCCTCTTATGTTCAGAAGACTTACTATTATGTTGAGAAGACTAGAAATATTTTGCTGCTGCCCTGTAAAACAATGCCTGCAACCTTTTCTTGTCAATGAGCTTCTAATCTTCCATGTCTGACTGCCTCATTTCTCGCTTTCAAATGCCTCACTGTATTGATATGAGCTTGATACATACGGTTGGGTTGGAAAAAAAATTGAAACAATAGAAAATACTTCACCACAGCAGGTAAACAATAACAGTTCATTTATAAATGTGAGGATTGGAAGCGAATGACATTCCCATTACGATTTGAACACTTAAATAGATAAACCTAACACTTCAAAAATCAAGTTCTTTTGTCTTGAAGGGTTAAGGTTAGGTACATCTTGATGTGCCCAAAAGGATGGCAAAAATGGCAAAAAGTAATCCACTTAGAAACGATGAAGAACTATGGTAAAAAAGCAACACTTTATTGATGTCTGGTACAACATAAATGACTACAGATGTTAAGTTTACAGTTAAACATTTATCATTTTTGGTTTTCTTTCTCTGATCTCAATTCCTTCATAAAATTACCAGAGTTATGGGGAATACTTAATTTTGTACAAATATTGCATGATGCTATAACACTTTTTCACTTCCAAAAACAATATTTTTCATATAAGGCAATAAAGACAATTATTTCCCATGTAAAACAGCTATTTCTTCATATATTTAACTAAAGTTGAAAAATATTAGAATGATTTTCTGCTGAAGCTCGCTGGGGAGCTGGCTGCAGACAGTTAAGCATGTGCACTGATCTCCAGTGTACTGTGTCATAAGACTACACAACATGTTGGAGATGTATCAATACCCCACCCTCAAGGCAAACATCATTGCGCCCCCCCCTCCCAACTCACCCCCACAGACCCCAAATTGACCCATCACAGATCCCCATGGTTGTCAACCCACTCTTCCCCCAACAGACAGTAGTGACCAGAGCTCGCTAAACAAATAGGGTGATGAATATTTAAATATTTTATTGAACATTTAAATCAGCCTCACAACGTTCTGGGCACGAGAATGATCACGTCACAAAAAACGGCCCAGGAAGATCATGACCTGCCAAACACTGGGCACAAATTGGATTTTTTCTCTCTTGCTGAAATTTCCTGCCCCAGTACACTACTCCACCAGCACAAAAAGAGAGGAACGTCATGCCTAAAGTGTGTTGAAATGCAGAGCAGTATTTTCCCATATGTTTTCAAAATTTCTGACCGAGAACTAATGTATATCTCTCCATATTTTCAGCCACTCAGGAAAGAAAATGAATGGTTGGTGTTTTCGCTATTGGTCTGGCAAAGTAGAGCCTGATAGAGTCAGCAAGGCCCATCCACAGTGACTAAGTGCCATCTTTAAATGGTGCCCCAATCAGCATTTTCAAGGGTTTGCTTAACACTTTACAATTCTGGGGGCAGAGATGCCATTCTCTTCATTTAGGCAGTATGGTGGTACAATGGTTAGCACTGCTGCCCCAGTCGGCATTGAATTTGAATTCCCCATCCCCCCACCCCACCATTATCATCTAGATATGGGGATTCTCCCATCCACACCTGCCTACAGCCCCCCACCCTCCCCAGCACAATAGTCAGGGGCACTCCTGATGTCAAGGTTGGAGAAGGTGGAGGAGTTCTGTTCTCTCCCAAATCTGTAGGCAGAGTGAATAATACCCATGGTTTTCCAGGTGAGGTCTTTGAACACCTCAACTGAGATACCATCAGGGTGCAGGTTTTGTTGTTTTCCATCCCATCAATGAAGGTTTACCGCTAGATCTACCAAAGGGTACTGGGGGAATAACCTGAAGATAACTGCGATTGTGGATTCAAATTGAAGAGTTGGTGAAAAGGTTCTTCCAGTGTTGATGAATGGTGTTGTTATCCCCATGAAGAGAAGCACCATCCTGTGAGCATTGGGGATTTTGTCCATTTGACACTGGCCTGTAGTTGCTCCTGTATGGCTTCAAAAAAAGCGTTACATGTCAAGATGACCTGTCCATTGTTAGAACACTCAACCTTTCTCTTCCCAGCACATGTCCTCTATCTTCTGGATTTGAACATCAGCCCTGTACTGTTGGGGTGCTGCCTTCTTCCGTGGCAACCCTGCTTTCTGTCATGCAATGAAGGTGCTCATTTTTGTTCTTGTGAAGGGGGAGGGTTCATATATTTCAGCATTATTTTCATTGAACCTTCACTGGGGATATTCAAATTCAATGGTTTGTGCGAAGGAGGCCAGCTGACTTCATTTGATTCCATTGTTCTGAAATTGAGTTTGGTTTGTGAACATTTTCTGGATTGTGTGTGAGCTGTACTTGGAATTCCTCCCTTTGTTGGGCTTCCTTAGGGTTAAGATATTAAACTTCTTTCTCTTGAACTTGCAATGCCTTCGTGCTAGGTGGACGTTTATCATCAATCCTTACTATTAATCTATGTGCTTCCAGACATTCAATAGACTACAAATAATGAAGGAGATTGGGCTCCTGACTTTTACATTTGGTTATGCCCAAAGTTTGGCGTGAGCAGGAATAACCATGAAACCTATTCCTGACCAAGATCATGTTATTAACATGATATTACGCTGTCAAACTCACTCTGTAAAAGGCTGAGCACTGCCAGGGAATGTAGAAAGAGGACAGGTGCTGAGAAAAGGGAATGAATGGACTGGCGATTCTAATATGTGCCCTCAGGGGGGCAGCCATTGCACAACTGTCTGAGGGCATTGCAGACCCTTGCAAAAAAATAAATATCAGCAGAGAATCTACATCACAAGTGTCTCGGCAGCACAGACAACAACCTTGGTCCCCAGGCACATCTCTTAATTTTATTTTAACATGGATTCCATCCTGCATTGGATTGAGGTTGCAGCTTAAATGTAAAGGTCGTCTGGCCAAACGGCCTGCTCGCCAACCATAAAGGCCGATGGGTAACATAAAATCCCAGTCAAATATTGTTTAAGTTAATTTAATGTGTCTTCCTGATTGGCAATGGGTGCACTTTCAAGTTACGTGCACATTTGCTGACTGAAGGATGCAATGACATTGGGAGACACGTCCAATGACTCCTCGCATGATTGTATGTGCTTCCGGGTCAAGCATGTGCCTTTAACATTTTTGTAAAATTCTAGCTTTACATTATGGAGTTACAGTTATGCGGCATTGTCCATGATTTCAGGATATCTCAAAGGTTTTTACAGCTAATTAAGTACTTCTGAAGCGCAGGATGGAGATTTCAGGTCTGGAAAATCCCAGCTGTAGTCACTATTTAACGTAAAAAAATGTGGCAGCCAATTTGCACCAAGCAAATTCCCATACACTGCATAATGATAATGTCCAAATCATTCTTACTTGCAAGATAGTAACTGAACTGGATTAGTCATATAAATATGGTGGCTACAAGAGCAGAGCACAGGTTAGGAATTCCGCAGTGAGTATTTCACTTCCTGACTTTTTAAAGCATGTTTAACAAGGTACAAGTTAAGAGTGTGATGAAATATGAGTACAATTCCAACATAATGTCCATGAAGATTGACATGCTTACACATGTATTATATTGTTTCACCTCTTGCGCCTAGGTTTAAAGCCAGTCAGCTTAGGCAGAAAGTCAAGCACTTTGCTCTCTGATAATACATACAAGTCTGATTGTCAAGGAAAACAAATTGACATCTGAAGTTACACATTAATTCAATCAGAGTTTAATACAGAACTTCCACACTGGTCATAAGTTCCTGTACCACCGAGGATGGTATAAATGCATCATTTTACATGAGGCTGTGCAAGGACAGTAGCTGAATTGTGTCACCATAACGGTTACTATGTAAGCATTGAAATTATTTTCGTACTGCAACACAATGATCTTTGCACCTTGATAAGCATGGAGAACGGAGAAAAGAAAATTGGCATTAAAGACAAAGTATTGAAGCAGATAATCACTTGCTAAGTGTACTAAAACATTGACCCATTCAACAGTTTGCAACTAAAGTCTCAAAGAAACTTAAGCACAATGGTTCCACTCAGAAAGCTACAATTAAGCATAAGGTAACTAGAGATTCACAAGATCTTCTGCAACATTCCCAGAGGCAGGATTGTCAGCTCTCTTTAATTTTGCTTGGTTTTTCTGCCAAAAGCAGCTTGTGGACGATATTAACATAGGCTGTCAAACTGAGTCGGAAAACAGGGAGCAAAGGAATTTAGTTTAAAATTTCTTGTCATCCACATTTATTATTTTTGTAAATGGATTGTATGAAAGGTAAACCAACAGTGAGTCAGATATTCTGTATTCATGTGATTGTAAGCAAAGAGAAGTCATGTACTTGGAGCAACTTTGTACAAAAATTTTCTCCCATTGGCAATAACAAGGCCAAAATTTCATCCAATACCTTACCCAAAAGCTGGTAAATTTACGCCCTGGTTATTCTGTGGCTCAAAAAGCAGAACAGTTCTAAGTTTGGTTAGATCCATTATTTTAAGGTCATAGAGTGATTGAACCATACAGTTTTACATTGTGATTATGTTCGCCATCAAGCACTTACCTATTCTAATCCCATTTTTCAGCACTTGGCCCCTAGCTTTGGCTTTTCAAGCGCTCATCTAAATACTTCTTAAATGTTGTGAAGATTTTGGCCTCTTTCAGGCAGTGAATTGCAGATTCCCACCAACTTCTGGGTGAAAAAGATTTTCCTCACAACTCCTATAAACCTCCTGTCCCTTAACATAAATCTACATCCCCTTGGTTATTGACTCCTTTGCTAAGGAGAAATGTGCCTTCCTATTCATGCCTCTCATAATTTTATACACCTCAATCAGGTTCTCTTTCAGCTTTCACTGTTCTAAGTAAAACAACCCTAGACTATCCAGTTTCCTTTGGTGGCTGAAACACTCTAGCCCAGCAACATCCTGGTGAATCTCCTCTGCATTCTTTCTAGTGCAATCACCTTTCCTATAATGTGGCAACCAGAACTGCACACAGTACTCTAGCTGTGACCTAACAAGCATTTCATATAGCTCTACTTAATCTCCTTGCTCTTATATTCAATGTCTCAGGCAATAAAGGCAAGTATCCCATATGCCTTCTTAACCACCTTATCTACTTATCCTGCTGCCTTTGGGGATCTATGGACATGTACTCCAAGGTCTCTTTGATCTGCGTTCTTCCTAGAGTCTGACTATTCATTGTATGTTTCCTTGCCTTGTTAGTCCTCCAAAATGCATTACCTCACAGTTTTCAAAATTAAATTCCATTTCACACAGCTCTATCCATCTGACCAGAGTGTCTGTATCATTCTGTAATGTAAGGCTTTGCTCTCACAATCTACCACACCACCAATATTTCTGTCATCTCCTAAGGTGTGGTATAGCTGAGTCCAACACTTTCCAGGCTGATCCTGAGCTTCTGTAAAGCACGTTCTTTGATGACCATGTTTCCACCTTCCACTGTCATGATATGGTAGCTGGTTTCTATCCACTGGTTTGTACCCTGTGTTTAAAAATGCCTCAATCATCTCTTGTGAAATAAAGTCCTGAGCCAGGATGTCAGGTTTTGCTTGCACACAGTGGCCAAGAGATGATTTTCGGCAAAGACCTTTCATGGAAACACATTTATTGCTTGTGGACAATGTAAATACTGTGAATTATGTAAACCACTTCAAGCTGAGCCAAGATCATCAACAACTATAGCAAATTTTCTAAATTGTACATTTATGCCTGCAGTGTGAGCTCCCAAAGTGTAAACTGCCTGGACCCTCCTCAGACAGACTTGTGCCTGAGACTTTAACATCTGGGAATTTTGGGCAATAAACAAGAAAAGGTCTCCACAGCTGAATGCCATATGTCTTGAATGCCCACATTCTCTTTGAGCCAGTTTATGCCCTACACAGTCTGTTTTCTTACTGGCTGAAGACATCTTAAATAAAAGAAAACTGACAAGTTATACTGAGAAGAATCTCCGTCATGCAAATAAATCTGGGTTAAGTACCTTGCTGCTTGTGGATTTAATTGCACAAGTATATTTCTCACATAAACGCGGCCCAAATGAGCTGTGGAGATGGTTGACGCAGTATAGTTGCTTTCCCACATTCAAATCGAGTTTATCGTGATAAAATCAAGGGACTTGTATAAAAGAGTTACTCTCAGCTAACCTACAAAGACTTTAATACGTATGCTGTGAAGACAGACGCTGCAAGTTAGCTTCAGGATTTAACACCTCACCTCTCAGGAATGCTGATGCACAGTAGGAGATTTTTAAAGAGTGATTGGAAACAAATTTTATACTGACATGAGTCAGAAACTCAGAATAAGTCACTCGAAACATCCACACAGTGCTGAAGACAAGAATAAATTGGATATATGTTTGTACTTTCTTCGGGTGTTGAAACATCTGTACTTGATATTGGCATTTTCTTTGGAATTAAAGTGAAAAGACTTATTTACAATTACATATAATTACAGTGTTATATAGTTTGCATTTACATTATACTATAACAGATGCACATCAGTATTCTTGATACCAGCCACTTAAAATGCACCTAAAAACTAGCATCAAATTTGTTTACATTCAATTAAGTTTCATGTCTTATGCATTATTTTGTGGAATACATGGAAATTAATGTATGGATGTGTGATATACATGAAATTTAATGTATGGATGTGTGGTATACATGAAATTTAATGTATGGATTTGTGGTGAACATGAAATTTAATGTATGGATTTGTGGTGAACATGAAATTTAATGTATGGAGCTACACCACTTCCTAAAATATGATTTATAATACCTGAAGTCAAAAATCCATGTCTTATTATTTAGCTCAGAAGGTGAGTAGGAAATTTGAGCATGCTCTTTCATTTTCATTCTCTTATCTTTAGTTTTCTGCTTTTGTCTCTTTCTTTAATATCTTTACCAGTAATAAAACAATATTGCATGGACCATGTCAAATGTTCTACAGGGATGTATTGCAGCTTTGCCTTGCTTATTCCAGTTGTGAAGGTTCTCCTGTCATTTGTCCAAAGCAGGTGCAACTGAAAACTTAACAGCAAGCTATATGTTTCTGTGGGTCTACAATCATGAAACTGCTATATCTAGGAAGATGCCACTGGTCCATAAGACAGACATTTGCATCGCTGTGAAGTCCTCCCCCCACCCCACCCCACTTCATTTGTTTGGATCCTATTTGAAAACTTGCATTGTTGGATGTTCAGAAATGTGACAGAGACTGGAATGAGGTAATGCACAAAAATATAAAATATATTGTCTAAGAATATTCTTAGTGCTGTCAGACACCATTGGTTTTGTATTTCACCAGAGCTCTCCTGATCATTTGCTGTACCTTTGGAGGATGATTGGCAAGATCTATAGGACTCTTAAATCGGCTCGCAGGTGGAGGATGTGGTTAAGAAGGCGTATGGTGTACTGGCCTTCATCAATCGAGGGATTGAGTTTAGGAGTTGGGAGATAATGTGCAGCTTTATAAGACCCTGGTCAGATCCCTCATGGAGTACTGTGCTCAGTTCTGGTTGCCTCATTACAGGAGGGATGCGGAAGCTATTGAAAGAGTGCAGAGAAGATTTACAAGAATGTTGCCTGGATTGGGTGGCTTGCCTTATGAGGATAGGTTGAGGGAGCTCGATCTTTCCTCCTTAGAGGAATGAAGGATGAGAGGTGACCTGATAGAAGTGTACAAGAGATTGACAAACATAGATAGGGTGGATTCTCAGAGGCTTTTTCCCAGGGCTGGAATAATTGCTATGAGAGAACACAGATTTAAGGTGCTGGGGAGTAGGTACAGAGGAGATATCAGGGGTAAGTTTCTCAATCAGAGGGTAGTGGATGAGTGGAATTGGCTGCCTTCGGTGATGGTGTAGGCAAATTCGATAAAGTCTTTTAAGAGACTTCTGGATGAGTACATGGGACTTAATAGAACTGAGGGTTATAGGTAAGCCTAGTAGGTAGGGATACCATTGGCACAACTTGCCGAAGGGCCTGTTTGTGCTGTAGTTTTTCTATCTTCTATGTTCTATGAAATAATGTGTCTGCTGATTATGTCATTTCCTCAGGGTTTCCATGGGACTTAGACCAAGAACAGGATTGGAAAAACCGCCACAGAAACTTATGGCATATAAGTTCTAGATCAGAAAAGATTTCCTGTAGCCACTATTCAGTTATTACACACACAGTCACAAGAGACATCAGGGGAAATCAGACCCATTTCAGCTCCTCAATTATTGTACTACATTGAGGACAAGATCCTAAATGCAATAGAACAATATCGAAGGACAAGTCAACAGGTGACTATGATCAGAAGCCTCCAGACAAATTCAGCATTACAAAATCTGGACAAGTCAGCAGATTATATCTATGTTTGGAGACTAATAGATTCTTCACTTATGTAATGGTATCTAAATTATGAATATGTAAACTAAATAGTTCTACTGCTTTAGAAGCGTGATAAAAGATCTTTACAAAGAAAGGGGGATGTTGTAATATGCCTTTAAGGATAGCAGCACACCATCACTAAATGGGAAGTGCATCATGTGAATGAAGTAGTCTCCATTTCACTTTAGCCAGTGAATTGAACGCAGGACATGAAGCTCTGTTGCTGTCTGTAAACGTGAATCTGTTCAAATGTATATATTCTCAATAAATAAACCTACTAGTGTTTAGCCAATCTCTTATGAGTGATTGGTCCCTTTTTTACCATTATAAAAACACAAGAAGCAGGAGTGCTCTTCCAGGCCCCAAAATAATAATTCAACATTTACCCTGGCTGAGTCTCCTCAATTTCACCTATTGAAGCAGGTACCATGCACATGACAACCAAATCGGAAATAAAGTAGCAGTTAGGCTACTAGGACATTAACATCCAGTGTCCCTGTTTTAAAATATTGCCAGCCACTTGTCAATGTTAATGACTCAGTGGGACGTCTTACTTTATTTTGCAGGCATTAGTGTTTCATTAACATCAGGTAATTGAAATGAAAGCCGATGTTTCAAAATCTGGGTCATTCCCTATTGAAGTGCCACAAAGTTTGACATTTTGGTACTCTCAATCACTATTTCAAAATGATGGGATGACTCTCCCAGCCAGCTGCTTTAGCAGCAGAGCAGGCTGGGAGACTCGTGTGGAGGCAGTTTCGCAGATTTCCTGCTGGGCGCCATGGTCTCCATGGAAATGAATCAAATGGGGATTTAACTGTAATTAGTGGGCCTGGGGCTGAGGTCTCTGGGTCCGCTAGCACCTCTCTCCCCACCAGGAAGTGTTTCACTCCAGTGGGGTTTACAATTGCTTCTCATTTATGGAGAGCTAGCAGCCTGACCTCACTGGAGTGAAAGAACACCATGGAGACTCCCCAGAGGATAAGGGGAAAGGGAACTGCCTCCTCGGCATTGCCAGCTTGACAGTACCAGCCTGGCGTTCTGCACTGCCCAAGGGGCAAAGTGGCAATGCCCAAATAGGCAACTTGAAACTGCCCACTGGGCATTGGGCAGTGGCAAGAGGATGCAGCCAGAGCCTATAGGGAGCAGGGCCTCTTGAGGGGATAGAGATTGGGAGATCAGGACTGAAGAGGGAAGGGGAGATTGAGGTAGGCTGGAGGAAGGGAGGTGATGGGGCTGGCCTGAACACATCACAGAGGCCAGCAATTGGGACAGGGGGATCAAAGGGGCAACTATGAGGGGTTGCAGGGCTGGCTTGCAATCAGGAGGTCAGCAATGTGGGGCTAATGCGCATGTATCAATCTCGGTACTGATAACTGGCACATGCGCAGTGGTCCACTCAGTGCTATGTTGCCAGCCTCTTAGGCAGGAATAGGCCCCACTGACAAATTTTTAATGACATTCATGCTGGTGCACTCTACAGTGCACAGATTGCAGGAGATTCATTTTGAAAATCCCACTGAAAAAAACAATGCGATTTATTCCAGTTTTTACGAAAATTTGAAACATGGAATTTTTTTGGGAGAATTCCACCTGATTTTGATGAACATATTCATTTGAGCTTTAGAATTGTGTTACGGTGCCAAAGCAGAAACTAGAAAGTATGTTACAAAACCTGACTGGAACCCAAAAGTTTTTCTATTCTGGCATTAGTGTGAGGATAAGATGTTTCACTTTAGTTGTGGTTCAATTGACACACTAGGAACCTTATATCAGTACATGCTTTACTCAACAATATAGTTTAATTATAACAAATGAATCAGCTTAACATTTAATGACTGAAATACTTAAACATGATGCGATACAATTCTTAACTGGTAACCTATGTCTATTAGTTCCAATTTAAGTAATATTTTATGGCCCTGCCTCACTCTAGCAGGGTCTGGCCACCAGTTCTCCATGAGTGAGCTATTGTAAACCTCACTGGAGTGAATCACTCCTGGTGGGGTGGAGAGTCTAGTGGGCCTGGAGACTTCAGTCATGGGCTTATAATTATGTGCTAATTATATTAAAATGATAATGTGAATAATTTATACAGCTCTGTGCTGATTTCTGGTGCAGAGCTGATGGCATTAGAAATCTAGAAGCCAGAGACTCACGGAAGCCATGGGGTCCAGTGTGAAGCCTGCTAAACAACTTCCGCTTGAGTCTTCTGAAGTAGCATTTGATTTAGGACCATCATTTTCCATCCAAAAATACTTTTTCTTACTTCAAACAAGTTACCTTTGAAGTTGCAGTGCAATTAAGGTTTTCTTAGCAGAAGGTAATAAGTGATTCACACACTATTTGTCAAGATTTTAGATTTCCCACTCATTTCACAAGCTCTCAAATCCTTTACATGTCAAACTGCAACAAACACAAGAGCTGCTAAGCTTATGTGCTTGCAGACTGAATAAAAGTTGTATTTCATTATAGAACATTCCCTCACAAAACTACCAGACTTCCTCATTACCTTTGATTTTCTACTTCTGCTTCTTATATCAATGGGCTTTTCTTTGGCTTTTTTCCCCATTTTCATTCAAGGGCTCTTTTCTCCCTTGCTCTATTTTAAATTAGCAAGGAAGTGATTTGTTCCACATAACTTTCTTTAGTTCAGCTGGGAGACAAATTCTCACATTGTGTTATTCAGCTGATAGCTTGTCATCTCATCCACCTACATTGCAATTAAACTAACTCTCATTGAGGTGAAATTGCAGACATGCAACCTTCAGATTCTTCTATGTAGCTTCCTGGATAGAAATGGATGAGGAAGCCTATTGAACCCACATTTGCTAAACAAGATAGAAATCCCAATTCAATCTTCTCTAATCAGGCCATCTGCTGGAACATTAAGTTACTTATTACTTAATGTGATAAGTAATTGCATCACTTTCCAAATGTTGCTTATATTTTGTGTGAAGTACATTCTAACATCAATCCTAGACTTGCATAGGTTGAAACTATCTCCCTTTGTCCTTCTGCTGAAGCTTAATTTGAAGCAATGCTTTGTATTTAATTTTTTTAATCAAAGAATAGATAACTATTCAAAACAGAGGGAGGTATAGAATTACAAAAAGAGAGGAGAGGAGGGGAATTAATTTTTGAATTGTTCCAGCAAAGAGCTGGCAGAGGCACAATGGAACAAATGGCCTCTTCTGTAGTATGGGTATGTCAGTAGTTGTAAATCAGCAATGTGATATCATCTTAAATCTAACTTCTCTGTACTCATGCAGAAATTGTACACACAGATGATGTGTCAATTGTATTGATTTGACTTGAATTTTTTTTTAATGCATTCACAGCACTGGCTGGCCAGCATTTCTTGCTTGTTCCTAGTTACCCTTGGGACAGTTGAGGGTCAATCACATTGTTGTGGCTCTGGAGTCACATGTAAACCTGGCCAGATAAGGATGACAGATTTCTTTCCCTAAAGGATATTAGTAAACCATATTGGTCTTTCCAACAATTGACAATGATTTCATGGTCATCAGTAAATTCTTAATTCCAGGTATTTTTTATTGAATTCAAATTCCGACATCTGATGTGGCTGGATTTGAACCCAGGTCCCCAGAACATTAGTTGAGTTTTTAGATCAATAATCTAGTGGTAATACCACATTGGGACACATGTATTGGGTTTCAGTGAAAAGTATTGTTTCTTGCGAGCTACAGAGAGAAAGCATACCATTCATAGAGTAAATAGGAGTGAAAGAAAGAAGAGGGTACTGAATGTAGTGTTGCAATTACCAATAGGGGGTGAGGAGAAAGATCAGTTTGATATATGATTGGACCGTTCAAAAGTGTGATGGCAGCAGGCTTGAATTGGTTAGTACAACTTGCTACTAGCATTCTTCTGGCATATAACCATAAAACATTGGTGGTGAAGGCATTAATCATTTTATTAATTGATTGCTCCCACCAAATTCAAGACACCGCAAAATTGGGCAAGTGACTGAATTTTTAATTTCTAATCTTCACTAGCAGAAAGTGGTTCAGGGACAAGCAGCAGGCTCCCAGCAACAGTTGTCAATATGTGGCATGGAACATTTTTACCTTGAGCCTCATTCACATAGACCATTCTCACTTAAACCAACAGTAATGACGACCAAGTGTGCAGAGTCAAGGTTAATACAGCGGCCATTGGTGGACCCAGAGTAATGATCTCTAGCAGCTGTGGATGTGAGGGAGGAGTGATCTCTGAAATTCAAAACATCATTCAATTATAGAATCATCGAATCCTTACAGCACAGAAGGAGTCTTTTCAGCCCATCAACTCTGCACTGACAACAATCCCAACTAACCCCTGGTCCCATAACCTTACCTATTTACCCGCTAACTCCTTGATATTAAGAAACAATTTAGCATAGCCAACCAACTTAACCTGCACATTTTTGGAGTGTAGAAAGAAACCGGAGCACCCAGAGGAAACCCACGCAGACACGGGGAGAATGTGCAAACTCTGCAATAACAGTGACCTGAGGCCAGAATTGAAATCAGATCCCAGTGACCTGAGGCAGTAGTGCAAACCTCTGTGCCACCCTTCAGATCTACTGGAATCCTTCAAACAATTATTGCATCATCTTTCTGGTCTTCTTCATGGCCTGTTGGCTTATGACAGGGCCACCCTTGAGCTCTCAAATAAACTTACTGGTTCCAGAGTGCGGCAGGACAACCACAGAAATCATGGATTGGATTATATTTCAATAAAATAAACTCAATTTAAGTAAATACCGAAAATGTATTTTATTCAATGCTGTCAGTTTAATGCTTATGGCAATGTTATATTGCTTAATGTCAGATAGTTAATTCTCAGATGTCACAACAAGAACATAACATTTGAGGGGGCTAAGCCAAATGCGTCAATTTTCACTCTTATTAAATTTCACACACGAGACATTTTAGTAATCAGACCTTGGTCGGTCCAATGCACTGAGCAGTTTTTCATCATTACAATTTTCATGGGACAGAACCAGCAATGTCAGAATGTGCAACAGAGAGAATGTAAGCATGCATGGCCTTTTTTAGTATGTTTCATATTGCTTATGCAGTGCCAGCATTCACCAGTAGGGAATTCAATCTTTTCCTCCAGAATTGTGAACAGTTCAGGTTTTCATCCATTAGTTGCTTCCTGGTGTTGCTGATCTTTTTCGCTCAGCCTTAGCCAATAATTAAATGTAGTTCTTCTCTGGATAAAGCGCTTCTACTTCTTAAACACGGGCTTTGCGCATTACATCCTCTCGCTTATGCACAAAGTTTTCTTGATTCAGAACTTTTGAACTGAAGATAGGAATATGAATCATCTTCCCATCTCCATTTATGTAGCAGTTTTTACTAAAGCCAATTTAATTTGGAGGACATAAAAGATTTTGCCTGCAGTATTGACGACTTTTCAAAACTACGTGATTATGTAAACCTATAAGAGAGGTTGCTGTACATTTGCTGAACATTGTGGTACAGGCAATAAAGCATTTCAAACACCAATTCTGCTCTCAAAAGGTACTTCCAAAGTATAGCTCATTGCTCAAACAACATCTCAGCTCCAGGATGTGGAGTGAACACCTTCAATAATACTTGTATGCAATATTTCAGAATTAAATATGCCTGCAAGTGATCTTAATGGGTTGCACAGTGGTTAACACTGCTGCCTCACAGTGCTAGGTATCTGTGTTTGATTCTTGGCTTGGGTCACTATCTGTGAGGAGTCTGCATTTTCTCCCCATGTCTACGTGGGTTTCTTCCCACACTCCAAAGATGTGCTGGTTAGATACATTGGTTATGCTGAATTCTCCCTCACTGTACCCAAACAGGCATCAGCTTGTGGCGAATAAGGGACTTTCAAAGTAACCTTATTACAATGTTAATGTAAATCTATTTGTGACACTAATAAGTAAACTTTAAACACATTGAGGCTTTCCTTTTGAAAGCATATAACTGCAAGCCCGGACATTCTTGGGCCAGAGTCCAAGGGGGGGTGGACCAGACAGATAGGAATTTCCACCCACTCTATGAATGTGCTTCTGATACATACAAGATGCATGACAAAAGTCAAGGCATGTGATGGCAGGGATTGATAACAGAACAAAATGAAAGATGACTACAGAGCAGACAATAGAAGGTAGGGGTAAATAAAAATTGTTCATATTGGTAGAAGGTGGGAAGTGGTGTCCTGCAAGCTATGTCTTTCTAGAGCCATTATTATTTACCAAATACGTAAATAACTTTGATCATGTGGGAAGAGGATATTAGAGTGGAAGCAGGTTGCCTGTAAGCATTGTCATAGTTACAAACATGGAACAGGCCATAGGATGGCCTGTATTCCATGCATAGATTCCACATAATTTTATGTAATAATCATACGTTGGAATTCAACTGCCCCGCCTGCCATGGGAATCGGAGCAGGTGAGGAATGGACAATAGGAGAGTCCGTTGATGTCATGCGGGATTTTACAGTTTTGGGACAAGCAAGTCTGCAAAATCCTGCCCATAGTATCATAGAGATACATAGCATGGAAACAGGCCCTTTGGCCCAACTTGTCCATGAGTACCAAGCTTTCTAAACTGAACTAGTCCCATTTGCCTGTGTTTGGCCCAAATCCTTCTAAACCTTGTTCCTGACCAAATGTTTTTTTAAATATTATAGTTGTACCTCCACCACTCCTCTGGCAGCTCATTCCACATAAAGATCAGTTCATTCCTTTACTTTTAGATGGCAGGTAACCAACTATCTGCAAGAATTTGTGCCCACAATTACTCAGATCCGGTCACATTTCATGAATCAAACCAAATAAAGTTTATGCTTTCGATGGATGAATCTTGGAAGGAAGCAACTTGTTGTCTCTCACACAGTGCCAGTGATGAAGACCATTCTTTACACAGCAGTCACTTGTACAATTTGTTACAGATGCAAAAGAGGAAAGAAAAAATGTAAGCTTTGATAATCAGTGCAATAAAATAATATTGCAGAATGCGCATGCAAAATAAGAGTGCACGGTGGCACAGTGGTTAGCACTGCTGCTCTCTCACAGCACCAAAGACTTGGGTTCAATTCCCAACTTGGGTCATTGTCTGTGTGGAATTTGCACATTCCCCCTGTGTCTGCATGGGTTTCCTCCCTCAGTTCAAAGACATGCTGGTTAGGTCATTGGCCTGCTAAATTCTCTCAGGCGTTGGAATAAGGCGACTACGGGATTTTCACAACAACTTTATTACAGCGTTAATGTAAGTTCACTTGTGACAATAATATATAAACTTCAAAAACTTAAACTTACATTGAGAACACCTAGATTCAAATCTTGAATTTCTTTCCCGTTACTTCTGCATGGTCTCTCTGAACTTCCATCTTAGATTTATAGGCCGAGATTTTATAACAATCGCTTGGGTAAGACTCATAAAATTCCATCGAAGACTAACGGAGAATTCCATTCTGTGAGCCTCATCCGCCCTGATCCCCGGCTGGGCGTGCCAGTAAAATTCTGGCCACACTGTTTCTGCAGCTCAGCATATAGTTGGTGTTACATGTTTAAGTTTGTACTCATAAGATGTGGGATGTTACTTCTAGAGAATGAAATGGAATGAAATACCTTCCATTTCAAGGTTTGCTGTTTCTTGAGCAACATTTCTCATTTCTATTGATGTCCCTATTTCTGTTCATCTAAACTACGCAAATACATTTAATCTTGCATATAGCTGGGTTGTTGGGTTGTGATTAGTCCAACTTAATCCAGATAGAACTTTTACAACCAGCAGATGGAAGCAAACTTTCATTTCATCAGCTTGGGCTAGAGTCAATTGGAAAAATAACTGTCCAATCGACAGCACCACCCAATTTCCTTGGCTTCTGAGGTGATCAAAAACTCTTGATGATGGCTGGACTTTTATGAGATGATAGAAGGAAAGATAAATCAATGACAAAGCCTTGTAAAAATTTAATGATTTAAACAAGTCCCACCAAGAATCTGTAAAGATTATCACTTTGACTCCAAAAATATTGGAAGGCACTCAAAAAGAACAAAGCCAATCTAGAAAATCCAGAAAGCAAGTGGAAAGTACAGCGCAAAGCATACTCTTCAAAATATTGTGCTGAGCCAACATCTTTGTTGTTAATTAGTATAAACTTTAAAAATCCTTAAAAAAAGGTAGATTGAAAAACTTGTCATAATGAAAACATTTCCTAAACTTTTCCTAAGTTAATTCTCTCACGTTTTCCTTACTTAATATTCAAAATATGCAGTAAAATACATTGCGGAAAACCAGTAGTGAAAGTAAGGTGGAGCTACTGGCTCTTCAGGGCATTTTGCCTTTACAGCATTTCTTGTTTTATTCATTCGTGGGACATGGATGACACTGGTGTTCAGCATTTACTGCCTCTCCCCAGTTGCCCTTGGCTAGGCCATTTCAAAGAACAATTGAAAATCAGCCACATTACTGTGGCTTTGAAGTCACATGTCAGGCAAGGACAGCAAAATTCCCTCCTTAGAAGGCAACCAAGGCTGTAAATGAGGTCAGGAGCTGAATGACCCTGGCAGAACCCAAATTGAACATCCATGAGTAGATTATTGCTGGCCAGTGCCGTTGATAATCCCTTCCTTCACTTTACTAATGATCGACTGTAGACAGAAGGGACAGTAATTGGCCTGGTTGGATTGACCCATTTCTTGTATGCAGGACATACCTGGAAAATTTTTCACATTGCTGGATAAGTACTGTATCAATACTGGAACAGCTTGACTAGGATCACAGCAAGTTCTTAAGTTTGAGTCTTCAGTACTATTGCTGAAATATTGTCAGAGCAAATAGTCTTTGCAGTATCTAGTGCTTTCAGCCATTTCTTGATCTCATGTGAAAGTGCACCAGATTTGGCTAAAGACTGACATGGGTGATACTGAGAACCCCCAGAGGAAGCCAAGATGGAGCATCCACTCGGCATTTCTAGCTGAAGATTGTTGCGAACGCTACAGCCTTATCTTTTGCACTCCTTTGCTCCATCTTTTATCTTTTGCTCCTCCATCAATGAGGATGAAGATACTTGTGGAGCCTCCTCCTCCAGTGAGTTGTTTAATTGTTCACCATTATTCACTGCTGAATGTGGTAGGACTGCAGATCTTGAATCAGATCTGTTGGTTACGAAATCGCTTAGGTCTGTCTATTACTTGTTGCTCATGTAGTTTGGCTTCACCGGGTTGACATTTTTAGAAATGCATGCTGTTGGTCCTGACATGTCCTCTTCTATGCTTCGTTACATTAAGGCTGATCCTCCAACTTGGTTTGGAATAGTGGAGTGTGGCATATGCTGTGACATGAGGTTACACGCTGTGTAATTGAGTATAATTCTGCTGCTGCTGATAGTCCACAACGAAGAAGAACATTGAACGTTTTCCTGTACTGCATTCACATGTGCCAGACCAATGATCTCAGCTGTCACCTCTAACCAGGCCTTCTTGCTGATGTGAATAGGCCTTTTCTTGCCATTCTGCGGCATTGGGATGTAACTCCTGGCATTCATTGCCTTCACAAGAGCAGATAGACAATCATCTAAGAACTATGGGTTTGTCACTCACTTGAAATGCTCTTCTGCTGGAGTGTCTTCCAGGTACTGCCATGATGCAGAGCTCCTTCTGCTTTCTCCAATTCCTTCAACATTCTCTGGCTGCTATCTTTAAACGTCCCACCATAGCGCCACTAAGTCTGGCGCTTTCCACACTTCTGTCCCAGCCTGCCTCGCAGACCCTATCTGGACATGTTTCATGCTGGCTGGTACTTAAGTGCTCAGTAAGAATTTAGCAACACCAATTTTTAATCCAACCAATTTATTTGATAGTAAAATTGTGAGCTTTCAACACTCGTGTCTTCCTCAGGCAAATGCAGTGTTCTGGTCTGCAATAGCACACATCAGCACAGACAGTCAGAGATTGCTGATTAAAATGCGAATCCTTACATCTAACCTGCTATTCAAGTGTTAAAGTGGCTAACAACATGTGTGAAGGGAATCCTGAGCATTGGTTACAGAATTGTGTATTTCCTCCAGACAGCACAGTAAGTGAGGTTTTTTGCTAACCCAGACAAGTTATGGGGGTTACAGATAGTGTGTCATGAAGCCAAGATCCCTGTTAAGCTTCATGGCTTCATGACACACTATCTGTAACCCCTGTAACTTGCCTGGGTTAGCAAAAAACCTCACTTACTGTGCTGTCTGGAGGAAATACACAATTCTGTAACCAATGCTCAGGATTCCCTTCACACCCATTGTTAGCCACTTTAACACTTGAATAGCAGATTAGATGTAAGGATTCGCATTTTAATCAGCAATCTCTGACTGTCTGTGCTGATGTGTGCTATTGCAAACCAGAACACTGCATTTGCCTGAGGAAGACACAAGAGTGTTGAAAGCTCACAATTTTACTATCAAATAAATCGGTTGGATTAAAAATTGGTGTTGCTAAATTCTTACTGAGTTCTTACCACCCCAATCCAACACCGGCATCTTTACATCATGGTACTTAAGTGGCCAAGCAGCAGCATAATATTGTGTTCTTTCATTGATATCGGATGGAACCAGGAAACGCAGCTGCTTACGATCACTCCCACTGTAAGCACATACTGCACTTGCCCAATAGTTGTTCACATGTCCTGACAACCAACACCACCCAAAACAAAATCAATTTGTTGTTCATGTGAAATTGCCATTATGTTTGCTGACAAAACAACCCACCTTGAACAGTTGTAAAGCAATAGCTGTATAATACTTTTATTCTCTCCACAGACCATTTGCAATAGAAAGATTCACACAGTCAGTCCCTCAGTCCCTATACAAAGCACAACACCAGATTCTGTTAAATCTAAATTACGATTCTGAATGTCCATGTTTTCCTCTGAGCTTTCAGCTATCTTCCCTATCTATGAGACACCTATTTAGCATGAATTGTGTCTTGACAAAAAGACTGGACTTGCAGTCTTTTATCTGAGACAGATAACTTTCACTCAGCACCACCTTCCCCCAAATTGAGTTGCCTAAAGAAAGAAACCACACAAGGAGGCAAAATCAACATTCATACGGAGGTACAATAGTGCGCTAATCCCTTATATCACAGGATCATCCATACCAAATGATTGTGTACATGTGAACCTATTGTAATAAATTCCTCTGATTCAAACATTTGTAAGTTCAAATTTCACTCCAACACTTGAACATAATCTATACTGACACTTCCCTTCAGATATGGTTCATGCAGCTATTAAATGTTCCATGACTCAATTCAAAACCTCTATTCTTCTAGTGTTGTGATCAACATTATTTTCTTTTACAATAGTATTGGAAAATAAATTACTTGGTTATTTTGTCTACTGATGCCTGAGATAATAGTGTACAATATACTGCTGCATTTGCCCACTTAACAGTTACTGTACATCAAAGTAATACAAATGAAGTGTTTTGACTTGATTTATTATTGTCACATACATTACATACAGTGAAAAGTATTGATTCTTGCATGCTATACAGACAAAGCATATTGTTCATAGAGAAGGAAAAGTGAGAGTTCAGAATGTAGTGTTATAGTCATAGCTAGGGTGTAGAGAAAGATCAACTTAATGCAGGCGTGGTCCATTCAAAAGTCTGATGGCAGCAGGGAAGAAGCTATTCTTGTGTTGGTTGGTACATGACCTCAGACTTTTGTATCTTTTTCCCCGCAGAAGAAGGCAGAAGAAAGAATATCTGGAGTGCATGGGTTATTATTTATTCAGGTTGCTTTGCCGAGGCAACGGGAAGTGTAGACAGAATCAATGAATGAGAGATTGGTTTGTGTGATGGGTTGGGCTACATTGAGACATTGCTATAGGTGATTTGTTAAAGTACTATGTAATTACAAATTTTTCTTCCAAAACGTTGGAACTTTATTTTATCGGTCCATGTATTTGTATAAAAGAGTCACCTTACTAAATTTCCTTAACAGCCTCTACACAGACTGGAACAAGTACAAGATTGAGTCCCCAGAAGTCAGATGTGGTAGGGTAGCAGGAATACAAGTGACTCAGAGCGGAATTCATCATTCAGTGTCCCAGCTGTTGATTGCTATCAAATTATCCCTGTGGAAATTCATAGTTGAATTTTAGGTGAAGAGGCTATCCTTGATACTCTTCTTGTCAAGTAACACGTTGGCAGTCATTGTCAAGTGTCACAGGTGAACCATGGACATTTAGACATACAAAGAACTCCAGGGTGTCAATCCCCATGGCACTATCTGCAGCAACATGTTGAATCTTCAGGAGGAAAAGAACAAGAAATATCACATGAAAATTCAGATCCAATTATAATAGGAAATGATGAGTCAGATAAGTCCATTTTCTCTTGAAAAGAGAAGGGTAAGGAATGACCAAAGAGAGATCTTTAAAATTAGGAAAATCTTTGACAGAGTGGCCAGAATGAGAATTTTCTAGTTGTGTGGAGGAGCAAAACTAATGGTCATCAATATATGATAATAATCACCAAGTAATCATTTATTTATAAATTTAGCACAAATGTCTTTACCCAGAGAGTGATGAAAGTGTGAAACTTGCTACTCAGGAAGCAATTAAGGTGAACAATATAGATGTATTTAAGGGGATGTTATGAGCACAAAGAGAATAGAGAGCTTTGCTAATGGCGGTGGATGAGATACGTGAGGAAAAATTGTATTGTTTTTAACATTTTTGGCGTTTATTGTGTTATTCTGTTTGCATATGTGTGTGTGTATGTCTGTGTGTGTGTGTGTGTGTGTGTGTGAGACTAACTTAATTAAACTGAAGATAGCTGGGGTACAAGGTTTAGGGATTCTAAGGGTACAAGTGTGAAAGACATGCATTTGAAGTAAATATGAACAGGTTGAATTTTCTGTATGTAAATAAATTGGATAGAAATTTGCATTCAGAGATAAGGGCGGGTTTCGATTTTGAGCTGTTACATTTCAAAATGGAATAAAAAGGGGTCATAACTTGGTAAAGATTAGAAATAAATAAGGCAAGGGTTATTAAATTTTATTTTACCCAAAAGTATGGGGTAATAAGGAGAATGTGAACGATTTTTATATTCTTAGAAGGGTAGGTTTTGAAGAAGGATATGAACAATGGAATCAAGTTAAAGAGATAAAAGACTACTGTATTGAAGGTAGCCACGTAAGACCTCCTGGAATGCTGCTATGTATTGGAAAAAGAACTGTGAAAAGACAGCTTGAAGCAACTTTCCAGCCATCCCAGAAACATGCCTGCTTATCGGAAAATCGAGTTTTGTTTTAAAATTTCTTGAATTTATACAGCAGAGTGGGAATGAGTGAAAAGCCAATGGCATATCTTCCCTACAATTTGCCTTGGGGTAACATTATTGGATGTTATAGATTAAATATCTATAATGGATTGAAAGGGATGTTTATAAATGTAACCAAATAGGAAATATTTTGGAGGAAAGACTAATCTTAACTATGTAAATGTAATCCTATGTGTTTAAGTTTTTTCCTTTTTGTTTTGTTAATATGTTTTATTTTAAGGTTTAAAAGAGTCACTAGAACTTATGTCTTCTGATATCAGTATACTTAACTTCTTATGGTCAAAATACAAAAAGAAAAGAGTTGTGATAAGCTTGCCACGTTTCCTTTTTGGGTTTTGGTTTGCATACCAATTACTGTTTGCTGGATTGTACCATGTAGAATGGGAGGAAGCCTGATTGAATTACAAACATGGCATGGACAGGTTGGAAAAATGGTCTGTTTATATTCTAAATAATTCCATGTAAAACTTGTTTAGATCTTTTGTTATATTACTGAAAAACCTGGCCAAAAAAAAGCCACAGCTTCTGGCATATTATATCTAGAGGGTTCAAATGATATGACACAGTGGCACAGGGGTTAGCAGTGCTGCCTCACAGCACCATGGACCCAAGTTCAATTCCGGCCTTGCATGACAGTCTCTGTGGAGTTTGCATGCTCTCCCCATGTTTGTGTGGGTTTCCTCCGAGTGCTGTGGTTTCCTCCCACAGTCCAAAGATGTGCAGGTTAGGTTGATTGGCCATACTAAATTGATCATAGTGTCAGTGAATTACTAGGGTAAATATGTGAGGTTATGGGAAGAGGACCTGGGTGGGATTGGCGTCAGTGCAGACTCAATGGGCTAAATGGTATTGTAGGGATTCTATGATTCTATGACAAAAAAAACATGCAAAACTTTGGGCTCTAACAGCTTGTAAACATGATGTGGAGGTTAAAGAAACCTGTTGGACTTTAATCTGGTGTTGTGAGACTTCTTACTGAGCTTGTAGACTGTTGGAGGAAAGGAAATTTGAGCAAGACAAGGGGCTCCAGAGTTCTGATGTACTGAGAAAGACTACATTGGTGTGCAAGTGGTTATGATGAGCTTTGAGTGGAACCCAATGAAAATGCAGTGGGGAGAAGAAGGAGAGTGTGGGGTTGGGTAGCAGCAGCAAAATAAGTATTTAGTTGAGAAAATGTACAACAAAGAAAAGACCACAAAATCCACTAAAGCTATGTTGTCAATTCATAAGTACAACTTATACTCATGGAGCTAAAATGTTCAACTAATCAGAGGAAAAAATAAACAAACACAACGCTTGTAGTGACTGTATTTTATAGTGAGTGAAAATCCTTTGAAATTCCTTCCAAATCCCACTAAGGTAATCAAGCAAAACTTGTGAAGTAAACATTATTATTATAATCTCCATACTTTTAACAATGTAATAATCGTCGTGCATTGATACCATTTGGTGCTATCAGTTCTTTGAGTTTTGCTAGATCCTTCCACTGAATCACGGTGGTTTTAGTGCTACAGTCCAAGTTTGTATGTTTTATTCAGGACTGGTAGAAATATGCAAAACATCCCTTTGGGGAAAAACTCCATCTGGAATATGTTAGAGAGCGTCTGGAGTCAGGCAAAACAGAACTGGTAACTGGAGGACCTTGAGTAGTGAGGAGAAATGAATGGAAAATTCTGCTTTTTAACAAAAAAAACCAGGAAAATCCAAACTATTGAGATATTGATTCACTAGGTTCTTTTTAAATAAATAATTATTTATTGTAAAATTGCTTTCATTTCTCTATTATATCCAAATTATTGGAATATATCTCAATATTTCAAAATGAAATCCTAAGTACATTTTGATATATGTATTTAATTATGTGGCACAATGGTTAGCACTGCTGCTTCACAGCGCCAGGGACCTGGGTTCAATTCTCCCTTTGGGTCACTGTCTGTGTCTGTGCATGTCCTCCCTGTGTCTACGTGGATTTCATGCATGTGCTCCAGCTTCCTCCTACAGTTTGAAAGATGTGCTGGTTAGATGCATTGGCTATGCTAAAGTCTCACTCAGGATAACCAAACAGGCACCAGAGTGTGGCAACAAGGGGATTCTCACAGTAACGTTATTGTAGGGTTAATGTAAGCCTACTTGTTTACTTACTTAAGTAAACTTTAAGCTTTTAATTAGGATGAACAACATATAACAGAAAAATTAAGCAATTAAAGCATTTTTAATTTTATATTTCACTTTATGAAAATATTAAGGAATACATCTAAGATTTCTGTGTTTGTGTAATCAGTTCAAAATAAAATTTGACACTGAATAATCTTTACAAAGATAACCCTAAGGTTATTAGAAAGTATTAAAAAGAATGATTGTGTGTCTAATTGGGTTTACGTCATTTAGTTTTTTATACACTAATTGATGTTTTTTAATAATTCATAGACAGAAATTTGCAATCCATTCTTTAGAAATACTAAAACAAAAGTTAAATTATTATGACACTGGAAATTTGAAATAAAAAAAGAGAAAATTCAGATGCTGCCTGACTGACTATTTCCAACATTTTCTCTTTTCGTTTCTTATAGAATTCCGAATTAAATTAAGTTCTGAGTTAAATTATATTCTGAATTAAGTTAAGAATTAATTGAAGAAGAATCAACACAATTGATGACCCAACTCCAATTCCACCACATCACTCTTGGTGTTCATCGCTCTGGTCCCAATCTTCTACTACTCCAATAAACCCAATCCCAGAGGGTTGGGTTTTCTTCTTCAAGGCAGTTAGCTGGAGTTGGAAAAATTACCACAAGGAGGGATTGTAGCAGGGGACTGTAGACGAGCCTGCCAACCCAGGAGAAAGTTCAGAGGCAGCCATAGCAGTACTAGGCTGTTTAAGATGCTTACCTGAGTGCTGTGGGACTTCATTCGAAAAATAATGGAAACAGAAAGGCCCTCTGATCTTCAGCCCCACACACTTTGATGTCATCTTATACCCTCCACTCAACCTCAATGCCTTGCAATGCCGCCTAAACAAGCTCCATGTTCATTTATGCTCATCATGCTAAGCTGTGCCTGCCAAAAGTATCTATGGCCCCACATATCCTTATGGCAAACTGTGGCACTTCTGGCACAACTGTGACAGAATTGGGATCTGTCCACCATTCTAAAGAGCTTCCAAATCATCCTTGCCAGGTGAAAATCTAGCCCCAAATCTTCCTGAACTAATTTTATTGCCATCATTCCCTGATCTGTATCACTCTTGCCTCAGTTGGGAGTGCTTTTGCCTGAATCAGAAGATTGTGCGTTCAAGTCCTACTCCAGCATCAAGTTCAAGGATGACACTCCAGTGGATTACTGAGAATGAGCCACACTGTCAGACAAGATTTTCATGTGGGATATTATGCCAAACCTCTCATAAGGACATGAAAGATCTCATGGCATTTCCCTTGAGCCCTGTCCAATACTTATCCCTCAATCGACAAACAGATGATCTGGTTTTTATCATATTACTGCTTGTGGAAGTTTGATCTGCACAAATTGACTGTTTGTTGCCTGCATTATAACAGAACCTCATTGTATGTAAAACAGGTTGGAGCACTGTGTGGCCATGAAAGGAATTATAGACGTATCTTCACTTCATTTGATTATGTACAAGAACATCGTTTCTTCCCTGTTCTTACAACAGGACAGAGCTACAGAGAATGTAAATTTGTCAGAGCACGTAGATATGTTAATATCATATCTTAACAACATTTGTCCTTTGGTTCTTTCACTCTTTGAAACTGTAAACAATTGAGGAAGCGACACATTTTCATCATGGCAAAAGAAGCAACAATGCCATGAAGTTTATTTATTAGTGCCACAAGTAGGCTTACATTAACACTGCAAGAAGTTACTGTGAAAATCCCCTGGTCACCACACCCTGGCACCTGTTCAGCTAATTGAGAGAGAGTTTAGCATCTTTCAGACCGGGGAGGAAAACGGAGCACCTGGACGAAATCCATGCAGACACAGGAGAATGTGCAAATAGTTACCCAAGCCGGGAATCGAACTTGGGTCTCTGACGTTGCAGCCAGCAATGCTAACTACTGTGCCGCCATACTGCACATAATATATTCAGCTGGAGTAAAGGGAACTTCAGCTCACAGAATAAGAAACAATTGGTTCTTTGGAAAGTGGCACTCTACTTGTCAACAAACATTGCCTTGCTGGCTGGACATCAGGGTTAGTCACCAGAGACAAACGTTACTCCTGAAGAACCGTCATGATATTTTGAGCACAGAAAGCTAAATTATTTTAACTTGAAATACACAGTGGGATATTACTGTCCAAATGTATTAAAATATTTGCTTTAAATCCCTGACCCATTATTTTAATGGAGGTAATAATCCAATTACCCATTTAAAATTAATTTTCACTAAAATCACATAAAAATGCATGAAGCATTTAGAACTATTATCCAACGTTGCCTATTATCCCATGTTGCCATTTCAAATCCAAAGATTTTATGTCAATGTAGGGATTGGGTACAAGCTAAGTTTAATAAATACTGTCACCTACTGGCATTCAAATGAATTACACTGTATCACTTAGAGTGTTGTATTGCTTTGGCACAGATGTAGAAATTGGACCTTTGTGGCCTCTTTTATGTCAGGAAGGAGAAGTTTTGGGATGCAATGCCCACTTTTACACTTGTAGAATCTACACTTATGTCAATGGAACAACATATTACAATACATGTTCCCACATTACAACAATGACAACACTTCAAAAAAATACATGTACTTATAGGATCCTACAATGCAGAAGGAGGCCATTCAGCCCATCGAGTCTGTACCAACTACAATCCCATCCAGGACCTATCCCCAGAAGTCCATGCATTTACCCTAGCTAGTCCCCTGACACTAAAGGACAGTTTAGCATGGCCAATCCAGCTAACCTCTACATATTTGGATGCTAAGGAAATCAGAGCATTCAGAGAAAACATGAGGAGAATGTGCAAAGTCTACACAGACAGTGACCCAAGCCGGGATTTGAACCCAGGTCCCCAGCGCTGTGAGGCAGAGTGTTGTCCACTGTATCACCGTGCTGCCCAACGTACCTCATTGGTTCTAAGGCTTTGGGACACAAAAGGCATAATACATGGCCTTTTTTAAACTGGTAACTGCAGTGACACAGGCATTCTAGTTGACAACTTTGGAGCTTCATGGGGCACAGTGTAAGGTTAATGTTTTAATACATTTGGACAGTAATATCCCATTGTGTAATTCAAGTTAGACTAATTTGGCTCTCTGTGAACAAAATTTCATAATGGCACATTAGGAGTAACATTTGACTCTGGTGGCTAACCCTGAAGTCCAGCCAGCAAGGCAATGTTTATTGTGAAGTGGAATGCCACTTTCCTAAGAACCAATTGTTTCTTATTCTGTGAGTTGAAGTTCCCCCTACTTCCATCTGATATATTACATGTGGCAGTGATTAGCACTGCTGCCTCATAGTTTCAACATTGCTGCCTCATGGGGTGGAGGGGGTGGGGCCTGGGGGTGCTGCTGGCTTGAGTAAGAATGTTCTTTTGGAGAGTCAGTGCAGACTCAATGGGCTGAATGGCCTCCTTCTGCACAGTAGGGTTTGAAATGTGTAAATTAAGGTTCAAACATGAAGCAGATTTGAAGCAGCTTCCTAATCCTGGCTTGGCTGTCCCGAAGATGTGAAGAATAGAAAGGAAACCAATTTTGGGAAGGAAGGAGAAAGGAGTTAGAAAGTATGTCACCCTCTGCCCCAAAATCTAGCAGATAAAAATCCTAATCACAGATTTCCCATACACTTGTATAGTGTCTGGTCAATTCACTGGAGAAAAGTAATTGGAGTGACTTTCTGTTAATTGTATTTCATGCTCCATTGGCTACATCTTCTAATCGATAACAAGAAGATTAAAATTAACATTTTTAAACCTGACAAATTGATTAAAATAAATGCTGATCGTATATGGGAAAGGAAGGCACTGTAAAGACTTGACCCAATGTGTATAATGGGATTTTTACTTTTCAGAGGTTAGAATTCTCTCTAAAGTCTGAAAGCACGAACATGGTAATAAAAAATTAAATAGATTAGTCTGTGTGTAGTGTCTGTCTGTAGTCCCAAACCCAAGCAGGAAATTACTTCAACATGATACCGTCAGCCTTGGGTAACTAATAGCATTGTACAATTTAGACATCACTCTTCTTTAGTCAGAATCAAAGTAACTGCATCTCCTCACCCTCTATCTGAACAAAAATAAGTGTAACATAAAGGACTGCTTTACATGGGCTTAAAAGTTTTAAAGTTTATTTATTAGTATCACAAGTAGGCTTACATTAATGCTGCAATGAAGTGAAAATCCCCTAATCCCCACACTCCAGTGCCTGCTCAGTTACACTGAGGGAGAACTTTGCATGGCCAATGCACCTTAACCAGCATGTTTTTCAGACTGCGGGAGGAAACTGAAGAACCTGGAGGAAAACTATGCATTCTGGGGAGTACGCAGACAGTGATTCAAGCCAAGCATCAAATTCAGGATCCTGGAGCTGTGAGGCTAACCACTGTGCCACGTTACCCTCTTTATTAGTATTTTGTTAGTATTTAAAGGTAATTATCTTTTTTTATTCTGCAGCAAGCACAAACACTATTCCTTCATGTTTGTTTTTTAATTAAGGTTTCAGTGGAAGTGTTAGAGCATTCTCCAGCGCGAAAATAAGTCATCCTGATATAAAATTTGCCAAAAGTAGAACCGATCCCTGGAACATATCTCTGACTCTCTGATTCTGATTGTCTTTTACTAGTGGTGCAAATAATGATAGGAGTACAGTGGCTTGGATTAGAAAAGGAAAAAAAAGATAGGGTGCAGATGTAACAAACAGGAAAAAAATTACAAGTGTTAGCCCAGAGGAAAGGAGAGAAAACATAAGGAGAAAAAAACGAAAGCAAGGAAATCTTAATCAACAAACTGAGTGTCAAAAGTTTCAAATGCTTTTTGCCAATGCTTATATAGTCCCTTCCTGATACTTTTATTAGAAACGTTTCAAAGTTTCAATGGTTTTTTTTTGTTCATTTACAAGATGTGGACATTAGTGGACGGGCCAGCACCTATTGCACATCCTTATCCCCCCATTTCAGAGGACAGTTGACAGTCAACCACATTGCATATGAATCATATGTAATGCCAACTAATGATGGTAGATTTCTTTCCCTAAAGGACATTAGTGAACCAGATGTTTAGATTCATGATAACTGATAACAGTTTCATAGTCATCATTAGACTCCTAATTATGGATTTTTATTGAATTTGAATTTCAACATCTGCCGAGTTGGAATTTGAACCCAGGTCCCCAAATCTTCCCCTGAGTCTCTTATTAATCTAGTGACAATACCAATATGCCATCACCTTCCTTTGCAGTACCAGCATGCATCTTTGTGAGGTTTAAAGAATGTTATGTATGCATTGTGTGTGGGCAGGATAGCAGTGCAACTTTCTTCTTTTCCTTCTTCTCATTCAATATCTTCTTCAAAGGCAGGTATTAAACAATAAAATTCACCATCATCACCTATATGCCAGCTCAGCCTTCAGCCAGCTGAGGATAGTCACATGGACTCAAAATGAGAAATGTGTAAATTTGTACAGGTATTGCCAGAACTGCTGTTTTGATTTTATTTTGTATATTAAGTCAGGAAAAGAATATATGAAGGACTGGATCTCAAAACCTGAGACTAAGATGATGGTTTACAGGGCAGCAGTGATTCCCAAACTCTGGTGGCACAGAGGTTAGCACTGTTGCCTCACAACGCCAGGGACCCAGGTTTGATTTTCAGCTTGGATTACTGTTTGTGCGGAATTTGCCCTGTGTCTGAGTGGGTTTCCTCTTGGTGCTCTAGTTTTCCACCCACAGTCCAAAAGATATGCTAGTTAGGTGCACTGGCCATGCTAAATTCTCCCTCAGTGTACCCAACTAAGCTGGGGGATTTTCAAAGTAATTTCATTGCAGTGTTAATGTGAGCTTACTTGTGACACTAATAAACAAACTTAAAAATCCATTGATCTTTTGGAGACTTGGTCAACCTACAGCAGACATCACAACACTTTGGAAATGTACCATGAGCAATACCTTTACAGGATCCTCCGAACCTGGTGATAAGGAAGACAGTCCAAGAGCAGCATCTACTCCCAAGTTAACTTGCCCATAATCAAAGTGCCAACCACTCAAAACCAGTTCTGCTGATCATGTGTAGTTTGTAAGCTTGACAGCATAATCCTGAAGCAACACCTCTACTCACTCGGAACTCAGTCATGGAAGGAGACTCCCAGAGGGACTGCATAGGTATTTTAGGGATGTCCCCACAGCAGCTCTGAAGAGTTCAAACATCCTTGCCGCCTTGTGGGAGCCCCAACTTGTGGTCAATTAACCAAAATGGAGAAAGTTCATCTGGGAATGCACCAACACATAGAGAAACTTTATCGGGAATGTGCAGATGGCATGTTGTGGAATTGGAGGGAGAATATAAACCTCCAAATCATCTATATGCCCACCCTTCATGCACCACCTACCCTGAGTGTGACAGAATCCAGAGATCATGGATTCGATTAAGATTATTATTGTCACATACATTAGTATACAATGAAAAGTATTGTTTCTTGCATGCACTACAGACAAAGCATACCCTATATAGAGAAAGAAAGGAGAGAATGCAAAATGTAGTGTTACAGTATTAGGTATTGGGAAAGATCAACTTAATGCAAGGTATGTCCATTCAAAAGTCTGATGGCAGCAGGGTTGGTTGAGTCGGTGGGTGCGTGTTCTGAGACTTTTGTATCTTTTTCCTGATGGCAGAAGGTGGAAAAGAGTATGTCCTGTGTGCGTGGGGTCCTTGATTACGCTGGCTGCTTTTCCAAGGCAGTGAGAAGTGTAGACAGCGTCAATGGATGGGAGGTTGATTTGTGTGATGCTCTGGGCTTTGTTCACAACCGTTTGTAGTTTCTTGCAGTCTTGGACAGAGCAGGAACCATACCAAGTTGTGATACAACCAGCAAGAATGTTTTCTGTGGTGAATCTGTAGAAGTTGATACGAGTTGTAGGAAATATGCTCAATTTCCTAAGAAAGGATTAGACTAATCAGCCATCTTATAACCCATCGAACCAGAGAGGAAGCAAGTCACCTTTGATTCTCAGAAACTGCCTAAAAGAAGAATAATGGGGAAGGCTATGAGTTGGGGTTGTTCTTGCAAATTGCTGGCCCCTACATACCTGCCAAGTATTAAAATATTTTTTAATATCCTCACTGTCTGCTCTTTCCATCTTCATAAATAAGTTTTCCGCAATGAAATTTTGGACCAGCCACTTTCAAAAATCTCCAGGAATGCCCTGTCCAATGCTTCCATCATATTATTTTAATGTTATGAGGGTGGGTATTGCTTAAGCCAAATTTAAGCTCTTACCATATACACAAAGCATGTCAACATCCTGTAATGCTCTAAAAGTATGCATCAAGTACCAACAAGTATTTCATGTATCACTGCTATCTGAGGAATATCACTGGTTGAACTGAACCAGGTTGCTTTAGCAAAATACTCAATGAAAAATAGTTAACTTCATTTTTAGTATCCCACTGGAGTTTTCTAAATGTTAGTAATTACTATTCATCCTATCAAGGCATCAATTTAAAAGCATTCAACATGTCTCAATCTTTCAATGTATCAATTTAAAAACAGAGTAAAAAGATCTTATGAAGTATTGTTGGTGAAAGCAGAGTAAATTGCACTTTTGTTACATCTTTAATATCATTACTGATACAAGTCATTGATATTTCTCAGCAGAAACTTCTGTAACAATATCCTCGGGATGCAATGATTGGCTAGAAACAATCACACACATCCTCCTTTGTGTGAGCTATGATTCATAATAAGAACATAAGAACTAGGAGCAGGAGTAGGCCATCTGGCCCCACTAGCCTGCTCCACCTTTCAATAAGATCATGTCTGATCTTTTCACCGACATTGCTCCAACTACCCGCCTGCTCACCATTACGCTAAATTCCTTTACGTTTTAAAAATGTATCTATCCTTGTGTTAAAAACATTCAATGAGGTAGTCTGCTTCACAGACTCGCAACCCTTTGGGTGAAGAAGTTCCTCCTTCACTCAGTCCAAAATCTGCTCCCCCTTAATTTGAGGCCATGCCCCCTAGTTCTAGTTTCATCTGCCAAGGAAACAACCTCTTTGCTTCTATCTTATCTATTCCCTTCATAATCTTATATGTTTCTATAAGATCTCCCCCTCATTCTTCTAAACTCCAGTCAACGAAGGGCTTTCCTCTTGAATTTCAATTAACACTTACTTGAGATTCTTGATGCTTCAGATGGAGTAGCTGCTTCATGTTCCCCACTCCTGCATGCGGGCTCCTCATTATTCTTATTTCTTTTTTATCTATTTTTGTTTCTTCCATTGTTTCATTTTTCAATTGTTTTTTAAATCTTGCTTTCCATCTTTTTTCCCTTGCCACTGTCTTCCCCCCAAGCTGTCTCCCCACTCGGGCCATCAATTACATGTCTCAGGTTATTCTTTGACACTCTGCTTACTTTTGTTCTGCCATTTACACATTCTGATCTGTTCATGTGCCACTATCAGCACCTCTCTCAGCTATGATCACCACAATTTACATTCCTTTTGCCTTTTTGACCATGACATCTTTGCCAATCTCTCCCATTTCCACCAACTGCTCGCTATCCAGCCCCAATTGTTCTTCTACCACAAAAGCCTCCACCACAACAGTGTAAATCCCAACCCCATTTTTTAGCTCTGATGAAGGATCATCAAGACTTGAAATGTTGGCTTTGTTCTCTCTCCACAGATGTTGTCAGACCTGCTGAGATTTTCCAGCATTTTTGTTCAGATTCTTGCATCTGCAGTGATTTGCTTCTATCCTCATTATTGTTGCTGACTTCAGAAAAGTGTTGGAGCTGGATGATGTTGTTGATGAAACTTGGGAATTGACATGATCCAATCCTCATATTGTGGAGCTTCAGATTGATTCCATTTTTATTTACCATCCTGAGTAAAAAAATCAAGGTTTTAGTAGAGATTTATCTTTGTTCTACTGCACATTTCAGGGTAGATTATAATTATTATTTTTTAAATGCATACTTATAGAAAATCATTTATCACTTTTTTTCTTTGGCTGGGATTCACCAAGCCTGCTAGTCCCTGGGGGGAATCCCAACAGCTGCCAGGTCTAAAATCCATTGCAATGCTCCTAGCCAGCCCCAATCAGGATTCCACCCAGAGCCGTCAACAGCATGTTGATTATGCAAAGTGGTGTGCCCATGTGCCCCTTTGCTGCTGCCTGGCTACAGAGAGAGAGAAGGTCCCCGCAGGGAATCTGTGGATTGGGTGGGCTCAGGCTGGGGAAGAGGACTTGATCTCGGGCCTCTTCTTCAGGATGGGAAAGTAGTGGCTTCATTTGACCTTGCTGCCCTGGGAAAGATGCTTTTCAGTTTCAAGATGGTGAATTCAGACAGCATTCTGGGATAAGAAAGTATTATTGACAATCCTCGGATACCTTTGAAATTCTCTGGTCACAGTGGGCAGTGCCAAGATGCCCCTTGGGTATTTGCCACTTTGCCCCTTGGACAGTTCCGGTAGGCTAGGCTGTTCCAAGCAAATTCCTAATTTAGTGGGATTTAAGTTAGAGTTTAAATAGTTCTGCACCTATTTCTGGCACGGAGCCAACAATGTCAGAAATTCAGCAACTGGAGACACTCAGAGATGTGGCCCCCCGCAGCGTGGGAAGCCTTCTAAATGGCTTCCACTTATGTTTCCTGGCCAGGGAGATTCGCCCCATTGTTGCAAGTGTCTGTGAGAGTAGATCGGCTGTTGGGAAGTTGTAATCATACTTTTCAGCATGTGAATTCTGAATGGCCAGCTTGTTCACAAGTTGCTGAAAATGGTCCAGGCTTGGAGTTGAGGGCTTTTGAGGACGTCTTGTTTAACGTACTGAGCTGACATTAGAGGTTACTCATAAATCTGGCCTTCTGTTTTGTACAGTAGATAAGACATTAAGTTGAGCTAAAGTCAACTAGCTAGCAAGCTATAGGTGAATGATAAATTATGACAGAAACTAGAAGCAATGTTGTTTATTTAGTTAATCACCTTCAATTTAAAACTGTTACCTAATACGTCAAACATAATATTAATGCTTTTCAATAAGTGTAAAAAATGCACAGGAATTTCCCATAAACCTTTAAACAGCTCTCATGTGGTGTTTATGAAAAACAAATGTACGACTACATGCCATTGAAAGACAAACCTATAAATGGTAAAACTTGGGCTGAAAACATTAAATTGCATAAAAATGTTCAAAACCATTTGCTTTCATAGACTGCCAACACTTTTGAAAGAAGCAATGAAGGCAAACTATCAAGGGAATAAAGGTCCTTTGTCTGCAAGGGTTTGACCACTTTCGAGCTGTTTTTTGTTGCACATTTTCCTTTTGTCTATCTCACATTCCAGAAATACTAATCTTCCAAACATATATTTTTGTTCAGTTAGATTAAGGAGAAGGCTGGCTCAGAAAAACTAACAGCGGCAGAAATTTGTCATTGCATTTTGACATATTTTCCTTAACGCAAGCTTCCAATGTCAAATGGCAATAATCAAACTAGAATGCAGCCAAGATTCTGAATGCTTTGTTAATATGAACTGAAACCTGTCCCAGTGAAGAGTTTCTGCATTAATGTAGATGATGGTAAAACTCTATGAACAGTTTACACCATTTTAATCAGTTTTGTGAAGCTTTCATTATTAAGATTCTTCTGCAACTGGTAAAAGTTAAGAGCCTAACATCAGAAATTCTTTTAAATAAATAATGTTTGTAAAAGGATGATGACAAATGTATATTTATATGATTAGACCATTATTTTAAATGTTGTTAGTCAAAAACTAATATTATCAACAAAAACAACATCCATTTAAAAAGTGCAGAAGGATGTCCCAAAGCACTTCAGAAGGCAAAAAGAACACCAAATTAAACAATAAAACACTGGTGACAAGAAGAAGCAAAATACTGCAGATGCTGGAATCTGAAACTAGAACAGAGAATGCTGGAAAAAGTCAGCAGGTCTGACAGTAACTGTAAGGAGAGAGCAGAGTTAATGTTTCGAGTCCTTTTAGCTCTTCATCAGCTTTGATGAGAGGGAGAATGTGATAGAGCTGTGCGAGATTGCATCAAAAGATAGCAACTTTAAGATCTAAAGACAGATGATCTAAGAGGAGGAGAAATGAGGTTACATTGAGGCAATATATATTTATAAAAGACATTTAAGACGGCAGAAAAGTTACAATCTAATGCAAAATTTAGTGCCAAGGGCTGTAACGTGCCAAACTGTAAGTTGAGGTGCTGCTCTTCCACCTTGCGCCAGGCTTCACTGGGACATTGCAGCAGAAAGAAATCTCACAACAGCAGCTTAAGGTCCAACAGGTTTGTTTGCAGCAAACGCCACAAGCTTTCGGAACACACTGTTTCTTCATCAAGTGGGTGGGAGAATGTGTCTGGTTGCATTCACTCTATCTATAATTTTATACACCTCCATCAAATCTCCCCTTATTTTTTATGCTGCAGGGAATAAAGTCCTAACCTATTCAACCTTTCTTTGTAACTCAGTTTCTCAAGTCCCAGCAACATCCTTATAAACCTTTTCTTTCAACCTTATTAATATCCTTCCTGTAATTTGGTGACCAAAACTGCACACAATACTCTAAATTTGGCCTCACCAATGTCTTATACAACCTCACCACAACATTCCTACTCTTATACTCAATATTTTGATTTATAAAGGCCAATGTGCCGAAAGCATTCTTTATGACCCTATCTACCTGTGATGCCACTTTTAGGGAATTATATTTCTGTATTCCCAGATCTCTACTGCACTCTTCTGATTAGAATGGACCTGGAGAAAGAATCAGAGCCCAGTAATGCTTGGTGCTGATCATGTGGTGCTGCAACATGTTAACCAGTTGGTACCACAAACCAATCAAAATCCTTTCAAACAATGCAAAAGGTGCCCATTTTGTACTCCAGATTTATCCACGTTATCCACTGAAGGAGGAGAAGTAAATGAAGTAGTTTTATACAAAATAGGTTCGAGACAGAGAGGAATAGGGAATAAGTTCACAGAGGGAAAAAGGCTTGGGAGGGAATAAGCCACAGAAGAACAAGGATTCCACTTCTGACCACAGAGATTAACTACTACCAATCTGCAATGGAACAGAGAGTTAAAACTCCAATCAATATGAATATGTAACAGTATCTTAGGAAAATTTGCAGTAAGTTTTAAAAGTTGGTCATTCACAAACTCAAAAGTAGAAAACATCTCCTCTGTGTTATCATGAAACAAAGAGAAGCTGATGCAACTTGGCCAGATATCATAGTTGATGACAGAGACTGCAGTTCATTTATTATTTATCAGTGTCACAAGTAGACTTACATTAATACTGCAGTGAAGTTATTGTGAAAATCCCCTAGTCACCACACTCCAACGCATGTTCAGGTACACTGAGGGGATATTTATCATGGTCAATGCATCTAACCAGCACATCTTTCAGACTGTGGGACCTATACAGACAGTGACCCAAGGGGAAATTGAACCTGGGTCTTTGGCACTGTGAGGCAATAATGCTAACCACTGTGCCACCCTTACAACTTGACAGCAAATAATTGTAGTACAAAAACGAGATATATTGGAAAAGGAGTGAATGGACAGTGAGAAAATGGAGAGTAGTGAACAGCAAATTAAGCAAAAATAACAATTAAGGAACAACTGGGAGGGGAAAAGTAATAACGACAAAATACGGGAAACAAAAGTCATGAACTTAACTAAAGTTTTAATAGCATGTTAAATTTAAAATGTATTTAAGGAAACATCTCCTCAGTTATGAGCTCTTTATACAAATAGTATAATACCGACATGTTTCGAGCTTTTGAAATTAATCTTGAGAAAATCCTTCCTTCAGTTAAAAAAATATGAACTTTAATGATAATTTGCTTCCCTTGGCTCATATTACACAGACCACTGCTTATCAGTACCAGGCAAATCAAACTCAATACTTAACAGTTCTAAAATACTCTTAGAAAACGCAACATCAAAGACTGAACTCCATCTAGCTATTTATGTTGTCACGTTATCACGTGTATCATCTGCTGCTAAAATAAATTGGCTGAATTAGTTGTTGCAATTTTAAATTTCTTGCAGCTGTACATTAATTGCACCTAGAGTTTCCTGAAGGATGTAGTAATTGCCTGCAGCAGTTTTTAAAGGTTTAAAGACTTTAATTAAAAACCCACATATTCAACTCCAATGACCATATTATCCTCCATAGAGGACAGGCCACAGATAAAGAATACCTCTGAATGAAACTATAATACAAGAGGCCAATGTACATAAACACCAACAACCCTCTGATCCCTTGGTGCTTCCCAGGTCCTATATCTTACTAGAAATGGGTTTAAAAAAAAGATTCCATTCTGTCCACAGATATTGTTTCTTTAAAGAAACCAACATCTGATGACATCAAGCTTAAAATCACCAACAAAACCTGAGATAATCTGCGAATTGTATCAACTTAATCAAAAATTGCATTTCAGATTAAATAGCATAAAAACCACACCATAATTGGACTACACCAATTATGATAAAATGCTGAATTGGATCCTTAGTATTTCTTTTCAACATAATTGAAGCATTTAATTGCGAATACTACATTGAGAGACCACGGGGTTTAATTCAATGCTGTGTTGACTGGTTACATAAATGGAATAACAATTGGCCCTCAACATCCAACGTTGGGAGGAAATGTCAAGGGGCCCTCTACCTATATTTGTTCTCTACTGACATTTGCTGGAAGTGCACAAAATGAACTTTGGATAAGAATAGGACTGGACTGAATTATACAGATCTGACAAGACGCTACTGAGCTCAAACATTTGCCAGAATTTTACTGCCCCGCCCACTACGTGAAGCAGAGCAAGCGAAGGATGGTCAATGGGAAGGTCTGTTGACCTTGGGCAGGATTTTAGGGATTCAGGATGAGTGAAATGGTAAAATCCTGCCCATAAACTCTGTTTCTCTCTGCGACGTATTCTTACGTTGTGAGTTTGCACAGTTCATAATAATAAACACACAGGTTAGCCATTTTGGAGTTTGTCATTTTTTGCAAGCACCTTTCAGTATGTTACAGATACATGCAACAAGGTAGAATCAAGCTACAAAATAAAGTGGAAATCTCAAAGCTAAGCATGCATACTGGCCCCATTATCCAAGTTACGAAAGCAAAGCAATGCTGAATGAGGCAACTTAAAACAGGGGCTTACTGTAGTGTCCAAGTCTTAGATTATGTAGCAACTACAAAGTCACAATCAAGCACTGGATAACAAATAGTATCTATTACTAATCATATAAAGAATTGTATGTAGAGATAGAACATAGAACATAGAACATTACAGCACAGAACAGGCCCTTCGGCCTTCGATGTTGCGCCGACCAATATAAAAAGCAATGCCCCTCCAAACTAAACCATTCCCTTCTCTTCCATATACTTATCAACTAACCTCTTAAACGCCACCAAACTTGGCGCATCTACAACTGCTGCAGGCAGGGCATTCCACTCCCGAACCACCCTTTGGGTAAAGAACCTGCCTCTGATATCCGTCCTATAACTATCACCCCTTAATTTAAAGCTGTGTCCCCTCGTGCTAGCTTTCTCCATCCTAGGAAAAAGGCTATCACTGTCCACCCTATCTAAACCTCTAATCATCTTATATGCTTCGATTAGGTCCCCTCTTAGCCGCCTCCTTTCTAACGAAAACAACCTCAAATCCCTCAGCCTCTCTTCATAAGACCTGCCCTCCATACCAGGCAACATCCTGGTAAACCTCCTCTGTACCCTCTCCAATGCCTCCACATCTTTCTTATAATGTGGGGACCAGAACTGCACACAATACTCCAAGTGCGGCCGCACTAGAGTTTTGTACAGTTGCAACATGACGTTGCGGCTCCGAAATTCAATCCCTCTACCAATAAAAGCCAAGACTCCATATGCTTTCTTAACAACCTTCTCGACCTGACTGCCTACTTTCAGGGATCTATGCACATACACACCAAGATCCCTCTGTTCATCTAGACTACTAAGAATCCTACCATTTCCCCTATACTCTACACATTTATTATTTCTGCCATAGTGCAATACCTCACACTTTTCCACATTAAACTCCATTTGCCAGCTCTCGGCCCAGCTCTGCAACTTGTCCAAGTCAAGATAGTGAGAAACAAAGTGTTCCACAATCATGAGTTGACATATGTTCAGGGTTGTATCATTGGGGTCACAGAATGGTGGTACCTAACCAATAAATGGATAGGTTTCTGTCAGAACTGTACACTGAAAATGCAATATGAAATCTGTAGCAAGAGTCATAGTCATAGAATCGTTGAGGTCTACAGCACAGAAAAGGCCCTTTGGCCCATTACATTATGCAGGTCAAAAACAATTACCTAACTATTCTAACCCCATTTCCCAGCTCTTGGCCCGTAGCCTTAAATGCTTTGACATCACAAGTGCACATTTAAATACTTCTGAATTATAATGAAGCTTTCTGCCCCTATCACCCTTTCAGGCTGTGAATTCCAGACTCTCACCATCCTCTTGGTGAAACGTTTTTTCCTTAAATCCTCTCTGAACCTCCTGCCCCTTACCTTAAACTTATGACCCAGCCATTGATCCTTCCAACAAAGTTTCTTCCTGTTTATTCCATCAATGCCCCTCATAATGTTATATATTGCAATCATATCCTCTTTTAGTCTCCTCCGCCCCAAGAAAAACCCACCCCAGTATATCCAATCTCTCCAGAACAGGCAACATCCTGATAAATCATCTCTGCATCCTTTCCAGTGCTATTATACTCTAAGGTGGATTCCAAAACTGCACATAATTGTCTAACTGTGGCCAATGCTTTGGCTAATAAAGGAAAGTATACCATATGCCTTCTTAACCATTTTATTCTGTTACCACTGTTCTGCTACTTACAGGACCAATGTAATGTACACATCGTCCCTCTGATTTTTGGTGCTTCCCAGGGTACTACCGTTTATCACGTATTCCCTTGTCATTTTGTCCTGCCCAAGTCTATCACCTCACACTTGCCTGGATTGAATTCCATTTGCCACTCAGCCATTTGACATCTGACTAGGTCTTCTATATCCTCCTGTAATCTTTGGCTATACCTCTCATTATTTACGCCTTAACCAAGTTTTATATCATCCTGAGAACTTACTGATCAATCCTCCTACATTCAAGTCTAAATCATTTATAAGAGTATTTGTTAATTGGCCCAGTCTAGACCTGAAATACATAATACCAAGTGTGCTACCAAAACAATAGAAACAAACTGTCAAAAAATACCTTTATAATCACGGATGGGTCAGCCATCATCAAGAATTCTTCATAAAATCAACAGTACAGAAAAAGGCCATTTGGCCTATCAAGCCTGTCTGAACCACAATCCCACCCATCCTCCCTCCCCACATTTACCCAGCTAATCCCCCTGATACTAGTGTCACTTTAGCATGGCCAGTCAACCTAACCCACACATCTTTGGATTGTGGGAGGGAACTGGAGCACCCTTGCAGACATGGAAAGAACGTGCAAACTCCACACAGACAATAACCCAAGGCCAGAATTGAACCTGGGGCTCCTGGCTCTGTGAGGCAGCAGTTCTCACCACTGTGCCATCATGTCAGTGCACTTCTATAAAAAGAGTGACAATTTCTCAGTGCTCAATAGTAGCTGCTCAAAATAGATCAAAGTAAAGCATATGGGCCAAAACACTAACTCTGAATGAACCATTGTTGAATTAAAATCCATTGTTGTTTGCAATGGATTACCTGAGGAGTGTGTCTCAGATATTGGCCCTCAGTTTTATTCTGCTTTATTCCAAAAGTTCAAGAAGCAAACGGTATCAAACATTCCTTTAGTCCTCCTTACTATTACAAATGAAACGGAGCAGCTGATAGATCTGGTGAGATAGATAAAGAAAGGATAGTTAAAGAGGCAATCATGAAACAATGCTGTCTGGCTGCTCAAACTTTAGCATGAAACAGGAGTTGTATGATTTTGGTTCTACCAGAATTAACTGTTAAAGTTGAATGCAAACAGTTCAAAGATATCAGAATGACACAAATCAAATGGGCTGCAGTTTCAAGAAAAATTATAATGGTTATAAAAGACATTGAAGTGTCTGATCAGCGATAATTGTATTAAATGATGGAGCAAGCTCGACAGGCTGAGTGACCTGCTTATTTTACCTTTGTTCCTATGAGCATTTTTTTATTGAACCCACCTCACAAGTCATACTACCAGGATATGGAAAATGTAGCAGAAGTTTGTGAAACTAAAAGATACTCGGTTGAACTTGATGGAAAGGTAAGAAATGTTGATGTGCATCCTAATGAGACATGAATCAAAACTTGAGAATGATAAAGTAAAAGTAAAATTTATTTATTAGTGTTACAAGTAGGCTTACATTAACACTGCAGTGAAGTTACTATGAAAACCCCTTAGTCGCCATACTCCAGCGAATGCTTGGGTAATAGAGATAATTTAGCATGGCCAATGCACCTAACCAGAATGTCTTTTGGACCATGGGAGGAAACCGGAGTTCCCAGAGAAAATCCACACAGATACAGGGAGAACATACAAACTCCACACAGACTGTGACCCAAGCCGGGAATCAAACCCAGGTCCCTAGTGCTGTGAACCAGCATTACTAAGCATTGTGCCACTGTGCTGCCCATTTAATCCATTTGTTCATGAGCTCTTGTCAGAATGTGAACCAATTCAAAGTCTGAAGTAGCAATTTCTGAGGAACAAACAGGATCATGAGAGTACTGAACCAAAGCTCAACAGTCCAAAGTCTGACTCCTCACAAAACATGCAAGGAGATAAGGAAGGCTTTGTAAGTTACTAAACTTGGTTTGTAAAGGTAGTTTTAAAATCATGCCAAGTCACATGTACACAGATTTATTTGATTTCACACTTAGAATTGTACAGTAGTGAAACAATAAATTGTTTCTTTAAAAATATTAAATGACATTCAGCTTGATGAATAGCTATGAATGTAACAGTGCACAATTATATCATTAAACACATGACTTGGCATCTTGGTATCCTATAGCTGCCTCTCAATATGTAATATTTCCTACATTTTCTATTTTTATTGAAGCTTCAAGTTCACATCATAATTCACCAATGCTTATTAATATTTGACTAAAAAGTTATCAGAAGAGAACCAGCACAAATACACAGCATTATAACTCATCAAATAATTTAGTAATTCATGCCTTCAAAAGAGAGAGAAGATTATTTATGATTTTATTAAAAATTGTGTTTTGTTGACAGGTGAGAGTTTTATAATAGAATCAACATCAGTTCTACTATCATTAGGCTAGCAATCCAGAGACCTAGGTGACCAAGAATTGAATTTCACTACAGCTTTATTAATGAAGGAAAATTGATGTGAACTCCAGATCCACGGCAATGAGGTTGATTTTTAACTGGCATCTGAAATGGCCAAGCAAACTATTCAGTTGTATGAAACAGGGCAGAGCACTTGGTATCGATCTAACGGAAATGGCATCGATGGAAACGGCAATGACAAAGTCTGCAGGTTAACCTTATAAATCCTTCTTACAAACATTTGGGTGCTTGTGCCAAAATTGGGAGAGCTGGCTCACAGACCAGTCAAGCAACAACATGACGGAGTCATATTCACGGATAGTGTCCCTGCCACGACTATCACCGACCATGGGTATGGCCAGTCCCACTGCCAGAACAGATTCAGAGGCCATGGTGGCACATTGTCTACAATTGGGAGAGAGTTGCCCTGAGAGTCCTCAGCACAACTTCCAGAAAACATGAAATCCCATAGCACCAACTCAGCTGAATGAGAACCTCTTCATGTAGAACGTCACTTGGAGGAAGCACTCAGGGCATGGAATGCACACTGAGTTTCAATGTACATCACCAAGCAAGGCTCAATAATATCACTGCAGAATGAGCTGACCAAATGCCAAAGGAAATTGTTGTGGTGAGGGAACAAACAAAAGAAAAAAAATATAATTGACCTCATCTGCCTGCCCAAAATGAACCTATCCATTACTGTATCAGTCACAGTGACCACCGCGGAGTTCTTTTGAAGACAAAGTCCTATCTTCTCATACAGGGTATTCTCCAATATGTTATGTGGCACAATGCTAAATTTCAAACAGATTGAACAACTCAATACTGGGCACAAGGAGCACTATGGACCAGCAGCAATAGTAGAATGTACTCGACCGCAATGTATAATCTTATAGCCCAGCATATCTCTTACACTACCATTACTATCATAATGGGCGATAAATCCTGGTTCAAAAAAGAATGCAAGAGGACATGTCAGAAGCAGAGATAGACACCTAAAAATGAGGTGTCAACTTGAAGTTACATCATAGGACTGATTGTGTGCGAAACAACATAAGCAGCCAGCGGCAGACAGAGCTATGTGGTCCCACAAGCAAAGGATCAGATCTAAGACCTGCTATATCCAATCACGAATAGCAATGGATAATTAAACAACTGATTGAAGGAGAAAGTTCCACAAATATCCCCATTCTTAATAACCACATCTGTATATAAAATAAAGCTCATGTTTTTGCAACAAAAAGTGTCAAGTGGATGATTCATCTCTGCCTCCTCCGGAGGTCCTCAACATCACAGATGTCAATCTCCAGCCAGTTTGATTCACTTCACGTGCTATCGAGAAACGGCTGAAGGCACTGGATACCGTAAAGGCTATATCCCAGCAATAGTACTGAAGACTTGCACTTCAGAATTTGCCATAGCCCTAGAAAAGCTGTTCCAATACATCTACAAAATTGGTATCCACCTGGCAAAGTGAAAAATTGCCCAGGAAAATCCTGTACACAAGCAACAGTACCACCCATCAGTATTCAGGGCACAGAATACACTCTGAATCTCAATGTACATCACCAAGCGAGATTCAATAACACCACCGCTGAATGAGCAGGCCAAATGCCAAAGGAAATTGCTGTAGTGAGGGAACTAACAAGAGAAAAAAAAAATACTTGACCTCCTTTGCCTGTCCAAGAAGCATTGTCTTTGGTGGTAATTCCTATTGATACTATCATGGACAAAGTCCTATCTTCTCATACAAGGTAGTCTTCAATATGTTGTGTGACACTACCACTATGCTAAATTTCAAACAGATTGAGCAACTCAATACTGGGCAACCTAGGGGCACTGTGGACTAGCAGCAATAGAATTGTACTTAACTGCAATCTAGCTCTTAGTCATCAGTAAAGCGATGGAAGGGGTCATCAACAAAGCTATCAAGTGGTGCTTACTCAGCAATAGCTTGCTCCTGGATGCTCAATTTGGGTTCCACCATAGTCACTCTGCATCTAACTTCATCACAGCCTTGGTTCAAACATGGACAAAAGAGCTGAATGCCAAAGGTTGGGTGAGTGACTACCCATGATGTCAAGGCAGCATTGACTGAGTGCAGCATCAAGGAGCCCTAACAACACTGCAGTCATGGATTAGAGAGATACCCAGTTGTTGTGGTTTTTGGAAGTCAATCGTATCAGTTCCAGGACATGACTATAGGAGCTCCTCAGGATAGTGTCTTCAGCTGCTTCATCAGCGACTTTCCTTACATCACCAGAATGATGATTGCACAATGTTCAGCACCATTCGTGGCTCCTTAGATACAGAAGCAGTCCATATCCAAATGCAGAAGGACCTGGAAAATATTCAGACCATGGCCATCTCCAAGAATCTAATAGGCCCTTGTGTTCAATGGCATTACCACTGATCCTCCACTGAAAATTTCCTGGGTGAGGTGAGGGGAAGGGGAGAGGACCATTAAGTTGAAGTGGACCAGTCACATAAAACTGTGAGACATGCTAGTCAGAGGCTAGGAATCCTGAAGTAACTCAACTCCTGACTCCTGAAAGCCTGTCCATCATCCACAAGGCACAGGTTAGGGCTATCGCTTGATTCCTCTCCATCCACAAACATTCACTCCCTCCACCACTGACATACGGTGGCAGCAGTATGTAAATAAAATGTGTGGCAGGGGCTCACCAAACCACTCACTACCCTGACTTAGAAATATATCACCATTCCTTCATTGCTGCTGGGTCAAGTCCTGGAACTCCCTCCTTAGTAATAATGTACTACTGAGTAATAATATACCTACAAGACATGGGTTGCAACAGTTCAAGAACTGTTGGCAGCTCACCAACACCTTCTCAAGGGCAATGAGGGATAGAGTACAAATGTTTGTTTAACCAGCAACGCGCATGTTAAAAAGATCCAAATTTGTGATACACCTAGAGTTACCTTGGACGCACCCTGTGATTAGAAAAATTCTGAGATTATTCATGGTGGTTGTTATTTTCAAAACCACATTAAGCAAAACAAGAGTCATTTAAAATACTTTAGAATCATCTTCCCACAGTGCATTTACCTCACTCAAAATCTCACAACCACTCTAAACATTGCTCCTGAATATTAAGTTCACATTTTATGTGCCTGTAACTATCTCTCTTTTGTGGTGTGGTATTTCTCCGCTCTGGATGATGTGTCTGGTTATACAGGATGGGGCTGGAGTGAGGCAAGTGCTTGCAAGCGGTGCCTTCTTCTAATTCTTTTACTCTCGTTCTATGCTTCTAAAATTTCATTCTAATTCTTTTAAAACAATACATTTTGCACTCTCTCATTTCCTTCTCTATGAACGGTATGTTTTGTCTGTGTGGAGCACAAAAAAAACACTTCACTGTATGTTAATATACATAACAATAATAAATCAAATCAAATCATTCTGACTTAATTGGCAAGCAATTAAGTCCTGGCCAACCATTTAATTTCAGAATTGTAGCATTTACTCAATTTCTATTTGTACACTACAGGTGTCAAACGATTACTGCACTTTTAAGCTACGCTTGAATTTTCCTACTCATGTTAACACTATGCCCTGCATGGCGGAAGATTAGCTTTGAAATGAATAAAGTGGTTATTATATGTAAATCTCAAATCATTCTAATCATTGCATCCTCTAACAAAGGATGCACCATTTGCTGTACTGTGCCTCTGCTACCTCTCTGAAAGAACTTTTCAAGTTGTCATAAAATCATGGAATCCCTACAGTGCAGAAAGAGGCCATTCAGTCCATCGAACTTGTTATCAGGTGTAATCCAACAGTTAATACAATAGTTAAAACTCTTTTTAATCATGTTTGTGTATGATTCTTTTTGAAGCACTTCGTTAAATACAAAAGGAACAAGCAAATAGTAACAGTAATAAAAGATATACTTAATATTGAGTCTGCTTTCACCAGCATTTCAGATGTGTATTCCCAATCCCAATGACTGTGTAAAAAAAAACTCACCTCCCCATCCGATTTATCTTAAATTTGTTCTCAAGATTATTCATTTTACTGACAATGGAAAGGTTCACTCTAGCAAAATATCAAAACCTTTCATAGTTCTGAACACCACTATTAAATCTTTTTAATCTTCTTTGCCCTCAAGTACAATACAGTTTTTTTAATCTCTTCACACTAAAGGCATAGTGGTTAGCACTGCTGCCTCATAGTACCGCTGCCTCATAGCACCAGAGACCCAGGTTCGATTCCTTGGGTCATCATGTACAGAGCCTGCATGTTCTTCCTGTGTCTGTGTGGCTTTCCTCCGGCTGCTCCAGTTTCCTTCCACAATCTGAAAGAAATTGATCCGAACACACACCCAAGTGGAGCAATTAGGGGATTTTCCCAGTAACTTTTTATTTTACAAATCATATTGCTTTTTGAATCAATGCTTGCAGCCATTAATGCTACATAATTAAGTATATACCTCTTTGAATCAGTGACATATCTCTATCCTAACTTTCGGATATTTCCGAGAAATATTTAGAGAACTTAGCAATAAAATTCATCATTCAGTACAATGCTACCATCTAGTGGTGAAGTTTGTGGTCTGTAAGTTAGGAAGTTCAGGATCTAGTTTCAGAGGAAGGAGCAAAGGCCCAGGCCATGGAGTTTGGAAATAAGTTTTATGAGTGTTGAATACTGAGCTGTAGTCAATAAAGAAGAATCTGTCTTCGGTGTCTTTGTTACATAGGTGTTCAAGGATTGATTGCTTGTTCAGGGAGATAGCATCTACTGTGAACCTGCAAACCGTGGAGGATCCAAGTAGTTCAGGAGACTAGAATTGATTCGTACCACAACTAGCCTTGTGAAGCACTCTTTTGAAGCCACCGGGAAAAAGATACAAAAATCTGAGGTCGTGTAGCAACCAATACAGTAGCACAGTGGTTAGCACTGCTGTTTCACAATGCCAGACAGCCAGATTCGATTCCCAGTCTGTGACTATCTGTGTAGAGTTCACACATTCTCCCCATGTCTGCTTGGGCTTTCTCCAGTGCTCCAGTTTTCTCCCACATTCTGAAAGACGTGCTGGTTAGGTGCATTGATCCGAACAGGTGCCAGACTCTGGTGACTAGGAGAATTTCACAGCAACTTCATTGCAGTGTTAATGCACATATCAAATAGACAATGTTGGCTGAATTGCAAGTGTATGTACCTGGTGGATGGTATTCTCACATGAGATGATGGTATCCATGTCGATGATCTGGCACATCTTGCAGAGGTTGCTGTGGTAGAGTTGTGCGGTATCATGGTCAGTGTTCTCCTAAAGGCTGGGTAGTTTGCTGTGGACAACGGTCTGTTTGAGGTTATGCAGTTGTTTGAAGGCAAGAAGAAGAGCTGTGGGGGTGGCCTTGGCGAGATGTTCGTCTTCATCACTGACACGTTGAACACTGTGGAGAAGATGTCATAGTTTCTCTGCTCCGGGAAAGTACCGGATGACAAAGGGTACTTTGGCATAATGCTCCTATGAAGTGCTGTAGGACATTTTGTTATGTGAAAGGAGGGATAATATAATTATTCTAATTACTACAGACAAACAGAATCACCAGCATTGCATTGTGTAGGATAAATCAAACAAGGTGGAAGTCTTACATTTTGAGACTGTGTGATGCAAGGCAGCTGCAATGGTGCTTGTCCCATCAGAATCCCATACCAGATTCAGTGCTTCTAAACTCATGAATTATACACAGGTGAATTCCCCTCCAGCTCTTCTGGTGGATTGGCAGCTGATTCATCTGCACACCTGCAGGTGACATATTCGAAGGTGATGTCACCATATTTAATTACAAGTCCAGCACAATCATATCATACTCACCAGCCTGTGCAGAATGTCAGCAATCCAAAAGCAAATTAGTCTTGAAGTCTGTTGCTCCATTCAATCACCTAATCCTATAGTCCACCCTCCACTCCACCATCTGTGAGGCACCTATGCTCCACTTGACCTCTAAACTTCACCTCTGGAACCTTCATCCATCCCAATCAGGTGAACAATGTGGTATCTTCCCTTGTTTGTGACTTTTCATTTAGATTTGATTCGATCCAGCTTCCCTCTGCCTTCCATTGTGCCTTTTCCATCCACCTTGCCCTTTGCTAAACATGGTAAGCCCTCGCCCTACCAGCTCACCTCCATCTCTCTTTGCACAGCTCTCTTCCCACAATAACCCCCTTTGTCTTCATCAGGCTGCCACAGGATGGTCCAGGATCCAGCAGCACAATGCTGTCCATGAAGACTCATTCGGCATGGAGATGCCCTATCAGAATACTGAACACGCACCAGGAGTAGTGCAACTCTGTGGCTGAGGTATACTGACCTCAAAGTGTCTGGAAAACTGAAGGCCACTTTGTGCAATCAGGTTTGACACCGACATGATTTCCACTGGTGTGCTGCAAGAATGGAAAGCCTGACAGGATACCTACAGCCAGTTATTCCACTAAGCATTCATGAGATGAAAATGGCAATGGCACTACCTGTCCATGAGATTTCCAACCTACCACTGGGAGAACTGCTATATAATTTGACATCGGCAAGTTGCTAACATTTTAGATCCTGCCCACCCTTAAATCAGCCACAGGGACAGACTGAGAGAATTCCACCCAATGATTCTTTTCTTATCTTAAACTCGTGGTAGGCACTTGCAGTTTGATACTTCATTTATAAACTATAAATTAGGTTTATTAAAGGTGAATATTAACAGTAGCAGAAAATTAATCTAAATAATTTACGTACAATTTTTAACTTACACCTGCTGCAAAATAATACCATGCTTTGCATTTTCTTTTAAGTTATAGCAAACATTAACAAGGGTTCACAATTTGGACATTTGGTCATATTCTAGCTGCCAGTTCTTCAGAACCTAGATAAAGGACTCAAGCTGGTTGCCAAAATACATGTTGCTGATTCATACAAGGACATTTTTTGGATCATTTGTTGCTTGCCGGAGTGGACGGTACCTTATCTGAGTTACATAATTAAAAACTAGGTAAGAATCCAATTTTGAATATTATCTCTAACTGTTTTCACTAAGTGCCAAGTGATTTCCATTTGCTTTACAAGTATAATGTCCTCACGTGAAAAAAATTCAAATGTCTCCAAATGATTCCCTGTAATGACAAACTTCAGTAAGAATTTAGCAACACCAATTTATAATCCAACCGATTTATTTGATAGTAAAAAAGCGAGCTTTCGACTCTTGTGTCTTCCTCAGGCAAATGCAGTGTTCTGGTCTGCAATAGCACACATCAGCACAGACAGTCAGAGATGTGCTGATGTGTGCTATTGCAGACCAGAACACTGCATTTGCCTGAGGAAGACACAAGAGTCGAAAGCTCGCTTTTTTACTATCAAATAAATCGGTTGGATTATAAATTGGTGTTGCTAAATTCTTACTGAGTTCTTACCACCCCAATCCAACGCCGGCATCTGTACATCATGACAAACTTCAGACAGCCATGAAGAATGCACATTTTATTCACAACCTAGACAAAGTTTATAGTAAAACTTCAAACTACATCCAGTTTGAAATCTAATGGAGAGCACCTTATCATTATTTAGCCCACAGTTACATTATTATGATTTACTTGGTTCTAGTTTAAAGACCCAGCTAGTTTTGGCTTTCGTGTTCCAACCAAACTTGGTGGTGAGTAGGCGCTCTACCTTTCAAATCTGTGCCCAGATTTCTAGTTAAATGGGTAGCGCAGTAGGCAATGAAAGAAATCAAGTTTTTTTTTACGGTGTTTCATAAGATCACTGTCTTTGGAAAGTGCAAAATGACTTTTTTTGACCAGGTTTAAATTTTAAGTGCACCCAAATTTTAAAAAAAGCAAACAGTAATAACACAAAACATAATTTTAACAGTAGTTAAATTTACCTAGCTATATGATCAGCAGAAAATAAATGTTTCCTGATTTATAAAAACACATTGTTTTCCCTTTCACCTATCTTAGGTTTTCTGGTCCAACAACTCTGAAGCTTGGAAACTGCTCTTTAATGTAAACTGCAATACACTTTAAAAACAACTAGTACCCAATGAATTTAAATAACTTTAATTCAAAAAGAGTTGTCAACAAAATAGATTTGAACAAATCACACAAAAGGTTTTTATTTGAATTGAATGGCTTTGCTTCTTCTGATATCGAGCTGGAAACCATTAATTTGATAACAACTGTACAAAGATAAAATAAAACATTCTTCCGTGACTGGAGAATTAAATACATCACTTCAAAGGACTGAACACGTCCATCAGGAGACGTTGTTATAACTTGACCAGAGTACCATACAATCTTTGCACAACACTCTTCCTCAATACATCTGCTCAGGTAGGTGTCTTAAGTTTATTTTATTAATTGTTGCTCCTAATTAACTGGACCAATAAGGCTTACTGGTATCCATAATTTTTTTTGAAATTTCACCCTTAACTTAGAAATATATTAATGTTCTTCTTTTCCTTCAGAAGACCAAATGAACTCCAGAGCAAACTGTGTTAACCTATAAAAGGAAGTTTGAGAAGTGGAGCTTTTTTCACTGGAGATATTGTATTCATTGATAATCTATTTTAGATATGGCCTTAAATCTCACTGATAAAATACATCCTTTGAGTAATTTAGTTTTTATTGTAAAGCGAAGTTTGTTGATGAAAACTTTGTCCATGCCTTGTGTTTTTGTGCATTTGAATAAAATTTTGTTGGATAAATATTGTAAGTTTCTAGGTTAAAAAATATTAGTGGACCATCAGCCATGTCTTTTTCCAGTTCATGTTGCATTTTATTATGTCACTTGAAGAAAGTTTTAATTATCTTAAAATAGTACAACTTTTTATATTTATTAGCTATTAAATTCACATTTTAAATGTTACATCCCCTGTATAGTGTAATGCTGCACATTTACTGCTTTTGATTTGAACCAAGGTTTCAGTTCTGGAGCCAGGTTTGGTGGGTTGTGGGTTTCATCATTAATTTCATTTTCATCCTTCAAATGCAAATTGCTTACTTTCAAATTAACTCTAGCACAGGCAGAACCTATAATAAATGAACAAAATAGCTACAAGTATATTCCTAACTAAATCTAGCGCTCATATTCATGGGGAACTGGATAGTGATCATAAAATTTCAAAAACATTGTTTCAGTAATCTTTGCAGGTTATCAAGTTCAGAAAATTCTTCAAGTTGCATGTAAGCAGAAATATCATGCTTATTTCAGTTTTATTACAAACCCTCTCTCATTTTGTCCACCGATCTGGATCCTCCAAGTATAAAATGATACTGCTGCATAATATTACGTGAAAAGGAGCATATTAGTACATTGCTTCCAAAGCTCGCTTCAATGAAAACTTTTTCTTTCTCCATCAAGCAACAATTATCCAAGTGCTATTAAAAAGAATGATATGGGTACAGTGAAAAAGATCAACTAAATCTGGTTCTTGGCATTTGAACCACATTTCTCTTTCTTTTTCTCTTGAGAACTTGAACAAGTGCATTTTCCATTTAGCTTTCACTGGTCTACTGTTACACACAGTTAAGTAAATATGACCATTTACCACATCATGAAATGTTAGATGATGAGATTCAGAGTTAGAAACAACAGAATATATTAGAATGCCATTACTATGTTTTAATTTGCACTTTAAGTTACACCTGTAAAAGCAATTACCAGATCAGAAACACTTAAAAAGATAAATAAGTTCATTACATCATGAATCCATGAAGTCGAGAATCCTTGCAGTGCAGGAGGCAGCTGTTCAATCCATCCAGTCTGCAATGGCAGCAATCCCACCCAGGCCCTAACCCCACAACCTCCAAGTATTTATCTCACGAATCCCCCTCACATGACCAATCCATTTAACCTGCATATCTCTGGAGTGTGGAGGAAACTAGAGCACCCTGAGGAAACACATACAGACATGGGGAGAATGTGCAAAATCCACACAGAGTAACTCAAGGCCCGAGTTGAACCTGGGTCTCTGGTGCTATAAGGCAGCAGTGCTACCCACTGTGCCATCATGACGTCCTTTTTCCCAGCAAATGATTTCAGCATTTTGTACACTTCAACGATGCAATCTTGGAAATGGGTAAAGTATTAAATTCTGAACTCTTAAAGCATACTTAGCTTTCTGTTGAAACATTTCCTGCATCTACCACAATCAAGCAGAAAATAATGAGCTTCCAGAGTCAGACTATGGATTGCAATATTTGCTCAAAACAATTTGGAACCCCCTAGTCATGTCACACTAGTTGCATTTCTACTTTCAACGTTGCAGCTTTGTACCATCAATATAATTCAAACAAGATAATATATAATGTGTCACTAGGTAGGGATGTGTGGGATGGATTTCCACTGCTTTCACTTTGGAGTATTACCATGAAAAAAATTCATAGATCTATTTGTTATTTAGTTGGACCATCTCAATTCTTAAAATTGGGGGTTAAGATTTATCTTAGAGTAGAATCCATACCAAATTCAAATTCAATTCTCAGCAAAGCAATGTAATGTAGAAGCAGAATCAGATTTCTGTGATGCAGGATATAAAGCAAACTAATAGAGAACAAAAGATCCAAATAGCTGAAACAAAGAAAGTACTAAAAAAATGTAAAACTCCACCCAGCTTCCCAAAACATATGTAATCTGTCTTCTCTCTTTAATAGATCAATCAGTATCTTAATATATTTCCAAAATTTATCATTTTAAGGCGGCCTTCAAGGTTTCTTCAAGTCCCGTATATCTCCACATTACAACCAGCATAACATTCCACAAATCCACAATGTCAGCAACCAGAAACAAAGACACATGTTCATGATATGGCTCTCAGGCATTCTGAGAAGATTTTGACTGTAAAACAAGATAGGGTGGAGCAGGGGAGAGCAATAGCCATCTTATACATAATTACTTTGCATTCTTAAACAGTAACCCATGGGATTTATGGCTCAAGAACAGGTGAAGGAGCAATTTTATTTCACAGACCCCAAAGAGAAATCTGTGATCCACAGAAATACAGAATACAGAAAAACACAAACTTATGAATATGATCTCAAAGAAGGGCTTGAGCACAGGAACGTACTCCTATATTCAGCTTAAGGAATCTCCTTAAGTTAATTCCATGGCAAATAAATTAATATTCATCCCCGCTTTTTTAAATGTCAAACTTTTGCCAATAAACAAACTTCACAATGCAACAATCTACAGTATTGAACGTCTTCTTACTGTCCAGGAAAATGCTGCACTATGAAATGCTATTCTTCTCCAGCTGGAAGATTTTCTTCAATCCTTTTAATGAATTTCATTCTGATTTCTGTCACGTTGTCACCCTTGAGTATGTCCTGGATAAATTTCACATCAATTGCCATTTGAACCTGACAATACAGAAACAATTAAAGAAAGAATGCAAGGTACTGTTGATTCAACTAGTTAATGGTTTGGCACAGAGTTTACAGTTGTTTATTTTAGTTTATTCCATGTTCAATTTACTTCTGGCCACCTGATGTATTGAATATTACAGCATTAACTTTACTGCATCAGGTTTCCATCTACATAGAAAATAAGAGTAGACCATTCAGCCCCTCGAGCGTGTACTGCCTCAATGTGATTGTGGCTGATCTATGTCAATACCAATCTCATTCATCCCACCACTGCCAGTAAGAATGGAGAATCTGGCACCTAGCCAAAACTCTATTCACTGCAGCTAGACCTGAGAATCTGTGGGTGAGATCGGAGAATGCCAGCCCATATTCCTGTTCTCTCCCAATTTTATGTGATGCCTTTTGAAATCTATTTCCTTGTTAAATATATTCAGTGATTTGGCCCACACTACCTTCTGTGATTGAAAACTCCAAGGGTTTAACCACATTCAAAGAAGAAATTTCTTCTCACCTCAATCCTAAATGGCTTACCCTGTGTACTGTGACTGTAACCCCCTGTTCTAGGCATTCCCAGCCAGAGAAAACATCATCCCTGCATCTAGTTTGCCCAGCTCTGTTAGTATTATATTTCAAAGAGACTCCCTCTAACTTTTCTAAATCCAGTGAATACAGGTCCAGTTGACCCAATCTCTCCTTGTACAAAAATCCTGCTATCCCCGGAATCTGGTGAACCTTCGCTGCACTGCTTTATGGCAAATATATCCTTTCTTAGGCAAGGAAACCAAAATTGCACAAAATATTCAGGTGTGATCTTACCATGGACTTGGGAGAGGCAGCACAGTGGGACAATGATTATCACTGCTGCCTTTCAACACCAGGAACCTGGGTTTGATAACTAGCTCAGGTCACTGTGTGAAGTTTGCACATTCTCCCCGTGTCTGCATGGTTTCCTCTGGGTTTTCCAATTTCCTCCCATAATCCGAAAGATGATTGCTGGTTAGGTGCATGGCCACGCTAAATTCTCCCTCAGTGTATCCAAACAGATGGCAAAGTGCAGCAACTAGGGGTTTTCACAGTAACTTCCCTGCAGTGTTAATGTAAGCCTATTTGTGATACTAATGAAATAAACTTTAAACTAGAGCTCAGTAAGGCATCATTGCTCCTGTATTCGAATCCTCTTACAATACAGGCTATGGTGAAATCTTATCAAAAAAAATGGCCAGAGTATTGGTTCTATGGTGAAAAACAGAACGTTTCCCACCAATGGCACTTGTATGTAGACCTGTTGTGACGTATGATGTCATACTAGCCTCTTCGCCCGCTGAATGTCGGGGATGAGGTGTCCACCAGCAAGACTGGAACTCCAAGTTGTCTGCATGAATCGTGTTCTCCAGATTTTGAGCACGTGCGGTCATTCCCACAGAATGTAGGTTCAAAATCGTCATTTATGATATAATTATAGGCCGATTAGCTTAACTTACGTAGTAGGGAAAATGTTTGAATTTACCATCAAGAAAGAAATAGCAAGACATCTGGATATCAATTGTCCCATTGGTAAGACACAGCATGGGTTCACGAAGGACAGGTCATGTCTGACTTATTTGGTGGAATTCTTTGAGAACGTTACATGTGCGGCAAACAGTGGAGAACCTGTGATGGTGGTATAGTATCTGAATTTCCAAAAGGCATTTGACAAGGTGCCACACCAAAGGCTGCTGCATAAGATAAAGGTGTACAGTGTTATGAGTAATATATTAGCTTGGATAGGGGATTGATTAACTAACAGAAAACAAAAAGTGGGGCTAAATGGTATTTTTCTGGTTGGCGATCAGTGATTAACGGTGTGCCTCAGAGATCAGAGTTGGGACCACGGTTATGATTTATATACATGATCTGGAGTTGGAGACTAAGTGTAGTGTATCAAAATTTGCAGATAAGTGGCAAAGCAAAACGTGCAGAGGATGCTGAAAGTCTGCAAAGGGATATAGATAATCTAGTAGATGGAGTATAATGTTGGTAAATGTGAGGTCATCCTCAGTAACAGTAAAATGGACTATTATTTAAATGGTAAAAATTTGTAGCATGCTGCTGTGTAAAGGGACTTGGGTGTCCTTGTGCAGGAATCACAAAATGTTGGTTTGTAGGTGCAGTAAGTAATCAAAGCAGCAAATGGAATTTTGTCCTTCACTGCGAGAGGGATGGAGTTTAAAAGCAGCAAGGTTATGCTGAAGCTGGATAAAGTGCTGGTGAGGTCACACCTGGCGTACTACGTGCAGTTTTGGTCTCCTTACTTGAAAAAGGATATACTGGCATGTGATGGGGTATAGAGGAGATTCTGGACTTGAAAGGGTTGGCTTATGAGGAGAGACTGAGTTGACTGGCATCTCTCTCTGTTTCTGAGTGCTTTTTGCTGCTGTAGTTCGGCGTGGGGCTAGCTGGGAAGGGAACCGGGGAGTATAAAAAGAAAGCGGCAGTAGACAGCGGGCAATGGAGTGAGTAGGAAAGCAGAGTGAGATAAAAGGGCTTTGGCTCATGGGGCTTAGGCACAGTGTGCTACTGGTTTTCCAGTTGAATTCACACCTCCAAAGGTGTTCATGACAATGGCAGGGATTAAGGGAAGACGCCTCACCAGTGTACGGTGTCATATGTGGGAGTTCCTGGAGGCAAGACATCTCCCAAAAGTCCAGATATGCGTCAAGTGTTTGGAGCTGCAGCGTCTGAGGGCTCGGGTCAAGCAATTAGAGCGGCAATTGGAAGATGCATTTTTAGTCAGGGAAAACGAGGCAATCATGGAAGGGAGGCAGAGTGAGGTGGTGGACCAGGAGCCTAAGTGGGGGGGGAACCTGACCCTTACAGGTGGATTACTGTCAGGAGGGGAAAAAGGAGAGGGGAGACAGTCCAAAGACTTCCCCAGTGGCAGTCCCCTAAAATATTGAGGGCCAAGGGGTAAAAAAGGTAAGGCTGGAGGACCAGAGTACCTCAAAGGGGAGGAAAGGGGCTAGAAGGGAGATTGTGGTGGGGGATGGGAGGGTGAAAGGCGCTTCTGTGGTCCAAGGTGGGATTCCAGGATGGTAGTTTGTCTCCCTGGAGCAGGGGTGCAAGATGTGCCTGATAGGGTAGCGGGCATTTTGAAGGGTGAGGGGATACAGGCGGATGTGATTATTCACATAGAAGAGAAGGATGTAGGAAGGAAGAACAGGGAGGATATACGAAGGCAGTTCAGGGAGTTGGGGGGTAGGCTGAAGAGCAGGGCCTCGAGGGTGGCGATCTCAGGGCCGCTTCCAGGGCCAGGTAATAGCAGAGCCAGAAGAAATGAGATCCTACAGCTGAATGCATGGCTGAAGGACTGGTATAGGGCAGAGGGTTTCATATTTGTGAATAACTGGGAAGTCTTTGTGAAAGAAGGGCACCTGTATAAAAGGGACGGGGAACACTTAAATGGGAAGGGCGTGAATATCTTAACTGGGAGGTTAGCTGGAGTGTTTCGACAGGATTTAAACTAACATGGAGGTGGGGAGGGGCTGAGACCGATAGCTCAGTAGAGAGCGAGACGGGAGATAGAGTAAGCTTGGATGAGAAGAAATACACCAGGGAGGAGGTGGTTCCGAGTGGGCTTGGAGGTCTGGAGTGTGTCTGTTTCAATGTGAGGAGCGTAACAGGAAAAAATGGATGAATTTAGGGCCTTAATGTTTGCGAGGAATTTGGATGTGGTTGCAGTGACGGAGACGTGGTTAAAGGAAGGGGAGCAGTGGCACCTGAATATTCCTGGGTATAATTATTTCAGGTGTGACAGAGGAGGGTCCAGAAGAGGTGGGGGAGTGGCACTGTTACTTAGGGAGAGCATCACGGCGGTGCTGAGGGAGGACAATACAGAGGAATTAGGAGTGGAGTCGCTGTGGGTGGAGTTGAGGAATAGAAAGGGGGTGATTATTATGCTAGGGGTGTATTATAAGCCACCCAACAGCCCGCAGGTAGTTGAAGAAGGCATAAGTAAAGACATTTTGGATAGGTGCAGAAAGAACAGAGTTGTTATAGTGGGAGATTTTAATTTCCCTGGGGTGGATTGGAAGGTACCTAGAGCTGGGAGTTTGGACGGGCAAGCATTTGTAAAATGTGTACTGGAAAGATCATTGGAGCAGTATGTGGCTAGCCAGACTAGAGACGAGGCTATATTGGATTTAGTTCTGAGTAATGAGCCAGGGCAGGTGGTTGATGTTGTAGTAGGGGAACATGTGGCTAACAGTGACCACAATTCTGTCCACTTTAGGATACAGATGGAAAAGGATGCTTGTTGCCCTAGGGGCAGGGTGCTGAATTGGGGGAAGGCTAACTACGGTCGGATTAGGCAGGAACTTACGGAAACTGATTGGGAACGGTTGTTCAAAGGTAAGTCCACGCTAGACATGTGGGACTCTTTCAAGGGAATACTGAAAATGTTGCAAGAAAGATATATGCCAGCTAAGAGGAAAGATGGGAAAGGTAGGATTAGAGAGCAGTGGATTACTAGAGATATTGAGGACTTGGTTAGGAAGAAAAGAGGCATATGATAGGTCAAAGCAGCTGGGAACGGAGACAGCGTTGGAGGAATATAGAGAGAGTAGGAGGGAGCTCAAACGGGGAGTTAGAAGGGCAAAAAGGGGGCATGAAATGATTCTGGCAGATAGGATTAAGGAAAATCCAAAGGCTTTTTACTCATGTTAGGAATAAAAGGCTGGTGAGAGGAAAAATTGGATGTCTTAGGGACAGAGGAGAGGAACTGTGCTTAGAGCATGAGGGAATGGCAGAGATCCTGAATGAATACTGCATCGGTATTCATGAAGGAGAGGGGCTTGTTGACAGTTCCTGTCTCTGAAGGAGCTGTGGACAAGTTGAGGGAAATATCCATACCGAGGGAGGAAGTGTTAGAGCTTCTAGGTAACATTGAAACTGATAAATCTCCGGGGCCTGATGGCATTTATCCCAGGTTGCTGAGGGAGGTGTGAGGTGAAATTGCTGGGCCTCTGACGCAAATCTCTGTCTCTTCTTTGGACATAGGTGAGGTCCCAGAGGACTGGAGAATAGCTAATGTTGTACCGTTGTTTAAAAAGGGTAGTAGAGATAACCCTGGGAATTATAGGCTGGTGAGTTTGACGTCAGTGGTAGGGAAGCTGTTGGAGGGGATTCTTAGAGATAGGATGTATAGGCACTTAGAGCGTTGCAATCTGATTAGGGATACGCAGCATGGCTTTGTTAAGTGGAGGTCATGCCTTACAAATCTGGTAGAATTTTTTGAGGAGGTGACGAAAATGGTCGAAGAAGGGCGAGCCGTTGACGTCGTCTATATGGATTTCAGTAAGGCGTTTGACAAAGTCCCTCATGGGAGGTTAGTTGAGAAGGTCAAGGTTCATGAGATACAAAGACAGATAGCTAGATGGATAAGTAACTGGCTTAGTAATAGGAGACAGAGAGTAATAGTGGAAGAGTGTTTTTCTAGCTGGAGGTCGGTCACTAGTGGTGTGCCGCAGGGCTTGGTACTGGGACCTTTTCTTTTTGTAATATATATAAATGACTTGGTGAGGAGCATTGTCAGGCAATGCAGCAGGACATAGATAGGCTGGTAGCTTGGGCAGATAGATGGCAGATGGAATTCAATCCTCCAATAAATGCGAGGTGATGCATTTTGGGAGAAAGAATGTAGGGGGGAGGTATATGATAAAGGGTAGACCTATTAAGAGTATAGAAATGCAGAGGGACCTGGGGTGCAGGTGAACAAGTCTCTGAAGGTGGCAGAGCAAGTGGAGAAGGTTGTGAAGAAAGCATATAGTATGCTAGCCTTTATAGGAAGGGGTATAGAGTATAAGAGCTGGCCTTTAATGTTGCAGTTGTATAAAACGCTGGTTAGACCTCATTTGGAATACTGTGTCCAGTTCTGGTCGCCTTACTACCGGAAGGACGTGGAGACTCTAGAGAGAGTGCAGAGGAGGTTTACCAGGATGCTGCCTGGTATGGAAGGTCTGAGTTACGAGGAGAGGTTAGGCAAATTGGGACTGTTTCCCTTAGAAAGACGTAGACTTAGAGGAGATCTAATAGAGGTGTACAAGATTATGAGGGGTATAGATAGAGTAAACAGGGTTAAGCTTTTTCCTAGGGTGGACTCAAATAGCACGAGGGGTCACGGGCTTAGGGTGAGGGGGGTAAGGTATAATTTGGATGCTAGAGGGAGTTTTTTCACACACAGGGTGGTGGGGGTATGGAATGCGCTGCCAAGTAAAGTGGTGGAGGCAGGTACTCTGGAGTTATTTAAGAAATACTTAGATGGGCACATGAACATAATGGGAATGGAGGGGTATAGAAAACTGATTTAAAATAAGGATCATGAGCCTTGGGAGTCCCTGGGAAGTGTGTAAATAGATAATGATATTGATGTACTTGTTTTTATCCTACAGGTGCTTTGGTCCACCTTGTTGTCTAACAAGGGGCATACATGCGATGGGTCGTGAGAGGGCTGCTCTTGGATTTTTTTTGAGAGTATCCTAGTGCTTCATGTCGTTAGTGTACGCTTGACCTGGACAATTTGATGGGCAACACGACAGCTCAGTGACTATCGCTGTGCTGTGCAGATACATGGATTTGAGCTTGTGTCTGTGGGAGTTTGCGCATTCTCCCCGTGCTTGCGTGGGTTTTCTCCGGGTGCTCCGGTTTCCTCCCCCATCCCAAAGATGTGCTCTTAGGCTAATTGGCAAAACAAATTCTCCCTAAATTGTCTCAAATTTGGTTTTTAATCCATAGATCTATAAACACAGACAGGGATCACGGGTTGAAGTGAGAACATCGGGATGGCGGCGCGGGCTCGTTGGGCCAAAGAGCCCGCTTCCCATGCTGTTTTGTTCTTTGTATGGATTATATTGCATCTGCAACGTGTTTGCCATTCGTTGAACTTGTCTAAATCATCTTGAAGCCTCCTAACATGCTCTCACTCCTCACATTCTGATCCAGTTTTGTTTCTTAGCAAACTTGTGAATAGCTGAGGCCTAGACACTGATCCTGTGGCATCATCGCCTGCCAATGCGATGAAGCCTCATATACTGCTACTTTGTTTCCTGTTTGCTAACCAATTCTGAGTCTATGCTAACATATTACCACCAATTCCATTTGCACACTAATCTTTTATATGAAACTTTAAAAATCCACATATGCCACTTCTATTTTCATCCCTTAACTATTTAAGTTCACAAAAAACTCCAGTTGGTTTGTCAAATATGATTTTTCTTTCATTAATCTATACTGACTTTGTCTAATCCCACTGCTTTTATGTAAGTATCCTGTATTTATATTGTTTCTAATAGACTCTAGCATCATACTGCATCTGCAACGTGTTTGCCATTCACTGAACATGTCTCTTAACATGCTCCTCACAATTTCCCCACTACTGATGTTAGGCAAATTGGTCTGTAATTCCCTATTTTCTCACTCCCTTCTTTCTTAAATAGTGGGGTTACATTGGCCACCCTCCAATCTGACAGCACTGTTCCAAACTTTACAGAATTTTGGAAGGTGATAACCAACGTACCTTTAAAGTAATTCCTGATTATATAAAACACTTGCTACGTGCATCCTTAATTTCCAGTCTAATGCCTTGACCTACCTTACCACTACTGTTTGGGGACACATTGGTAATTCCCACTAATGCTTTTCTCCCCTTGTTGCTTCTTAGCTCCAACCAGACTGATTCGGCATCATGATTCAATATCTTTTCTCACTCTTGCACTTTTCTAACTATGTCACCCCACTTCCTTTTCCTGTTGACTGTCCTTCCTAAATATTAAATACCGTTGAATGTTCACTTCACAGCCATGTTTCCATAATTGTAATCATATTGTACTGTTTTCATCCATTTGTGCACCTTATTGTGAATGTTCTGTGCATTCAGATACAGTGCCTTTTGACCTCTCATTTTTACACACGTCCATTTTTGTACTTGGGTGCTATTTGCTGCTAGCCCTTGTTTTTTCTGCCTTCCACTTTTGCCTTTTTATCTTTCATTTCTATCTCTGTTTCCCTTTCACGCCTCCCCACTCAGGTGCCCATCCAGCTTAAACCTGCCATCACAGTACTAGCGAATTCTCCTGTCAGGATACTGGGCCAGTCTGGCTGGGGTGCAATCAGTTCAGCCTGTAGAGGTCCCATCTCTCCAGTATTTGTTCCAACGCCGCAACAATATAACCACCTCACTCCTCCACCATCTATCCAGCCACACATTCATCTTGTCTGTTCTTCTCTTGCTGATCTCACGAACACATGGTACTGGAAGTAACCCTGGATTGGAATCCTACATTGAGGACTTCTTTTTTTATTTGTTTACAGAATGTGGCACCACTGGCTAGACCAGCATTTATTGCTTCTCTCTAGTTGCCCTTCAGAAGGTTCCTAGTTGTTACCATACCCACAAACAGTTAGGAAGGGAATTCCAGGATTTTAACCCAGCAGTGAAGGAACAAAATATATTCAGGATGGTAAGTAACTTGGAGGATAATTTCTAGATGGTGTTTCCAAGTTGCCTGCTGCTCTTGTCTTTTGAGACGGTGCATAGGCTCTGGGGAGTCAGGAGGTGAATTACTTGTCACAGGATTCCTAGCCTTTGACCTGCTCTGGTAACCATAGTATTTATACAACTGATCCAGTTCAGTTTCTAATCAATGCTAACCCACAGGATCTTGACAGTGGGGGAATTTAACAATGGCACTGAATGTTAAGGGATAATGGTAATACCCTCTCCTATTGGAGATGGCTGTTGCCTGGCACTTGCCTGCTGTGAATGTTACTTGCCACTTGTTAGCCCAAGCCTGGATATTGTCCAAGTCTAGATGTATTTGGACATGTACAGCTTCAGTGTCTGAGAAGTTGCAAATAATACTGAACAATTGTGTAGTCAACATTCGCATTTCCAACCTTATAACGGAAAGAAGGTAATTGAGGAAGCAACTGAAAATGGTTGCGCCTGGTATACTATCCTGAGGAGCTCTTGCCGTGATATCCTGCACCGAGATGATTGACCTCCAACCACCACAATCATCTTCCTTTGTGTCAGGGAGGACTCCAACCAGTGAAGGGTTTCTCCCCTGATTTCCATTGGCTCCAGTTTTGCTATGAATTCTTGATGCTATACTTGATCAAATGCTGTCGTAAGTCAAGGTCAGTCACTCTCATCTCATCTCTGGCATTCAGCTCTTTTATCTATGTTTGAAAGAAGGCTGTATGAGGTCAAGAGCTGAGTGACCTTAGTAGAGCACAAACTGAGCCTCCACAAGCAGGTTATTGCCGAGTTGACGATGATCCCTTCCATCACTGATGGGTAGATAATTGGCTAGATTGCATTTTACCTGTTTCTTGTGTACAGGACAAATGTGGGCAATTTTCTACATTGCCAGGTAGATATCAGTGTAGCAGCTGTGCTAGAATAGTTCATCTAGGGTGCGACAAGTTCTGGAACACAAGTATTCAGTATTTTTCCCGGAATATTGTCAAGGCCAATGCCTTTCAGTATCCAGAGCCTTCAGCTGTTTCTTGATATCTCGGAGTGAATTGCATTGGCTGAAAATTGACATCAGTGATGCTGTGAACCTCTGGAGGAAACAGAGATGAAACACTCACTCAAGACTTCTGGCTGAAGATTATTGCAAATGATTCAAAGTTATCTTTTATATTGATGTGCTGGGTTCTTCCATCATTTGAAGATGGGGATATTTGTGGAGGTCCCCCCCTCCAGAGATTTGTTTAATTATCCACCAACATTCATGGCAGAAAGTGACATGACTGTAGAATTTGATCTGATGTGTTGGTTGTGGAATCATTTGGCTCCATCTATTACTTGCTGCTTATGCTGTTTGGCATGCAAATAGTTCTATGTCCCAGCTTCACTAGGTGTTCAGCTGGTGTTGTTCCTAGTCCGCTCTCCTGCACCCTTATATCAGGGTTGATCTCATGATTGGAATGGGAGAGTTGGGGATATGCCTGGCCTCGAGATTACAGATCGTGATTGCATACAATTCTGCTGCTGACATTGGCCCACAGTGGTTCACGAATGCCCAATCTTGAGTTGCTAGATGTGTTCAAAATTTCTCTCATTTAGCACTGTGGTACTGTCACACTATATGATGGAAGGTATCTTTAATGTGAACACAGGAATTCACCTCCACAAGGACTATGCGATGGTCGAGGGAGACAGTACGTTGCAATCATCAGGAGCTTTCATTGTCCATGCTTGACCCGATGGCATGAGACTTTAACATTGATGAGGATTTCAATGTCCTCATCAATGCTGAGGACTCCCAGGGTAACTCTTCCCAACTTCAAACCACTGCGTCACCACTTCTGCTGGGTTTGTTCTGTTGTGGATAGGGCATGCCCAGGAATGGTGATGGTCATGCCTGGGACATGATTTTAAGGTATGATTCTATGACTACAGCAGGTTGTTGTTGACTAGATGTTAATAAAAAAGACTTCAGAGAGTTGACAGGGCTAGGTTTGCTGTTTCTGTTTTTAGTCCCTAGGTCAATGCTCGATGGTCCATCCAGTTTCATTGCTTTTTGTTTCCTTTGTCATAATTAAATACAAAGGAGTGCATGTAAGAGTCAATTACATTTGTAAGACAGGTAAGAGTGAACCGTATGTCCATGGATCTGGAGTCATCCATAGGCCAGAAAAGGTAAGGATGGCAGGTTTCCTTCCCTATAGGGCCTTTCTTTAGTTTTTAATTTATTACCTAGCTAAAAACAGGGAGCTACCACTAACTCAAACTGATATATATTATGGATTTTTATTCCATCATCTCCCATGACAGACAGATACTACTAATAACAATGACGATGACAATAAAAGGTCCATTATTGAAACAAACACCTATGCAATACAGATTTAGTGAGATGAGCATTATAGTGTAAATTGCACAAAGATATCAAAATGCTTGCCCCAACAGCTGACACCTCTATCATTTTTGTTTAACTTATCAATTTTTATTTTTCTTAAAATAGTATAAATAGGTGATTACTTCACTAAGCTGTCACTACCACTTCCATCCCCCACCCACCCACTGTTTATTTGTTCATTTTTGATTGATTAAAATATAAAACGGGATACGCCTTATGATGGGCTGTCACCTCTTCTTTATTGATTGCTATCTAATGTATTGTAAAATATACTTAACAAAAAAAATCATTGCTTACCATTTCCAATGCACCTCTCAGAACTCCACAGAGTAGATTAGAGTAGATCAAGCTTGAATGGTTGTCTGGCAATTCCACAAAGTCCACAAGTGGATTATTTTCCAGAATCAATGAAAATTCATCACCAGCTGCACTCCAGTTGGTCACACTGGGAGTTATACCAAGATACATTTTAAAAGCAACCTGTTAATTTAAAAATATATATAAAAATGCAAAGCACCTTCAACTACCTTATATCATCAAAATACTAAAGGCTTGGAGTATGCACTAAAAAAAGTGTAAGTAACAGCTCTCCATTATAATGGTGACAGGAACCTCTGAAGTATACACACATGATTAAAGGTTAGAAACCAGAAGTTCCAGTCTCAGTCCTCCAAAGGCTGTGCAAGTTCATCAGCATTAAAATACATGCAAAAATGTGAATTTGGGGTCCTTAGCCATTAAAACAGCCAAAGATTAGGGCTTGTGCATTTGAGTCTAAATGGATTTTTAACAGTGCAGCAAATGATAATTACTGTTAAAACAATTTATCTGTCCAGACAGTTTAATTTTACAAGTTTGGAGCCTCATTCATTTGGAGATTACTGATGAAGTGGTTCTTTTAAATAAAAATTTTTTTTATTATTATACTTTTCCTATCTCTTACTTTTCTCTTTTAATGAGAAAATCTTTTCCCAATCTTAAATTTTTTCTCGTAAATTTATACATCCTGCTTTAAAACTGTGCATATCAATACCTGTTGATTCTGCTTATAGATGCCATTTGGATATTGCTGCACTGATTGTAAAATATCACAGGAAAAACAAATTGGAGTGTATCATCTGGTCCCTCAGGCCTGCTCCACTATTCTATGGGATCATGGCTGATCTAACTAGAACCTTAACTCTATTTTCCTTGAGCCCTTGACACCCTTTTAAATCAAAAATCAAACTCAGCTTTGAATATATTCAATGACTCCACTGTCTCTGGGGAAGAGAATTCCAAAAACTAACGATCCTCTGAAAGAAGAAATTCCTCTTCATCTCTTTATTAAATGGAATAGCCCTTATTTTCAAACTGTACCCTTGGTTCTAGATTCCCTCACAATGAGAAACATGCTCTCAGCATCTACACTGTCAAACAGCCTCAGGATCTTATATGCCTCAATAAGAACACATCTCATTCTTCTAAACTCTAATGAGTATAGGCCCATCCTACTCAACTTTTCTTCATGAGACAACCACTTCATCCTAGGAATCAGCTTAGTGAACCTTCTGCCAAATCAGACTGAGGATTTGAAAATGTCTTCAATTCAAGACTCTTTCTGTATTACCCCTTATCACCCTATCATAAAGAAACCTATGCAGACACTATGGACCAAATGGCTTCCATCTGTGCCAGAACAGCTCTGACTGTGAAGAGCACATGAAAAACATATGGGTAGTTAGTTGTCAGCGTGGTGACAATTTCTCACAGCTGACCATAAGATTTGACCTAATAACTTTCACCAGGGAAGTTAACGAATAACCAGAGAAACCTGTATAATAACCTGATTACTTTAGCATTTGCTGCCATAAAAACTTGGAAGCAGAGCAGATTTAGCCCAAGCAGGGATACTGGAACATGGAACAGCTATGCAGAACTCCTCCAACCATTCATCCTCCGTGAACCAGATTTTAAAACCACTTTCTCCTGTGTCAACGACCATGTAACAGGATGTCTCAGATAGTCATTAAGTTATACAAATAATCACAGAGTTTGAAGCATGAAATTAATAACTTCAATAAAATTTACATTGCAAAATCCAATTAAATCCAAATTGAATATTACCACTGTCAGGAAAGCAAAGGCAGTTGTAAGAGATTTAAATGTGTATTGTTAAAATATTTGAAATAAGGTATAGTTTTAAGTGGGTGTAATTTAGTGTTTTGGTGTAAGGAAAATAAAGCTAAAGTTAAATTCACGCTGGACAAAGGTATGTGTGGGGGTTTTAGTTTCAATTCAAACTGAGTTTCTATTGTGCTTAGAGGGGTTAGGGTATGAAAAGTTCTTAAAAGCTGTGGAAAGTAGAAGTCATTGTTTAACAACAATTTTTAAGTTAGAAAAACTTTTTTACTTTAGTTTTCAGCTAAATATACTGCAGTTGAAGTTAGGAGGCCAGGGAGTGAACATCGCTCAGATCTGTCAGAAGAAAAGCTGGACGTGACAACGCAGCTGCAAAAAGGCAGCCGCAAAAAGGCAGCCTTTCCAAACAGCTAGATAAAGTCCAGACAATCAAGGAATTGGGACAGAACAAGTGTCTAGAAAAAAACAAAATTAAGGGAATAGAGACCAAGAAGGTGAACAAGATACTATTCAGCAGAATTCAATGGAAAAGCAGATAGTGTTCTGAATTGAAGAGACAGTTGTAGCAACCAGATTTAAAGCAGGGAAGCAGACTTCAGAAGTAAGTCAAAAGTACAGTCTGGGAATCAATAGTCAAAGCTATTGTGAAGAATTTGTGCAGTCAAGACAAAATAATCTTGAAATAATTGATGGAAGCAACTGGGAGAAAACATTGTTTAACAGAAAAGAAGATTTGAAAGTCTGAATTTTTGAAAGCTGAATTTCAAATCACTTGCATGGAAGTCAGAGTTTAGTGAAACAAGATGGCTCACTATGTAAGAATCATCTGGGATTTGTGGGTGGGCGGGGGGTGCGTTAAGGAGATATCCATAGAACTTCACTTGAGTTCAGAGTGGAGCGTGTTTCACCACAGCCTGCCTGTGTGTTCCTTAGGCCATTATAGCCTAAGATAGGCTTTGATACAAGTATTAACCTTAAAATCCTGTAAATCTTTGTGAAGTATGGGGGAAGGGGGAGGGAGTAAAAGAGTAGCATTGCATAATAAAATTTTTCATAAAAATATAAGAAATAGGAGGAGTGGGCCATCTAACCCTTCGAGCCTGCCCCACCATTCAATAAGATCATGACTGATCTGAAGTGAATCAGTTCTACTTTTCTGCCTGCTCCCCATAATCCTTAATTCCCTTGTCAATCAGAAATCTACTACCCATGACTTAAATATATTCAACGAGGTAGTCTCCACCACTTCCAGAGATTCATCACCCTTTGAATGATGAAGTTCTTCCTCAACTCTGTCCTAAACTACCTCCTGCCTTATTTTGAGGCTATGCCCCCTAGTTCATGTTCAATAAATATTTGTTGTTAAAACAAATTAGCACAGTGTTTCAGTTCCTTCATGTTTTCAAAAACAAGTTAGTCTTTTGAGCCAAGGTTCCATTCTGAGAACATCCAATCTAAATATATCAACTGAGATCCTTCCAATTTTGATAACCCAGCTACTATAGCAAGCCAAATAATCCAAACTATAGTAATTACAGCAATGCTTGGAATTGTGTTATGAATCCAATGTTTACTAAGATGGTTATTGTCTGTTTCTCTAATTTAAGGTACAATAGAGAATGAGAGGCATGTGTTACAATTTCTGCCTAACAACCAGCTTGCTGAGTTATCATGGGGACCAGAGGCCTATGCTGGACATGGCTAAAATCATGCATACAAACATACCAGATTTAATACCCCAGTACAAAAGGAGAGGCAGATATTTTCACTTTTGCAGATATACTGTCTCAAAGATGTTGCACAGAGAGAGAGAGAAAGAAAGAAAGAAAGAAAGAGAGTAAGCCCCAGGGAGTCAAGGAGCAGTTACTGCAGTCTGTAGATGGAAAAGGCTAATTTTTCTGTTATCCACAAGATAGAATGCAGGTAAGAAGACGTTCCTTCTTTGAAGAGATGGAAAACTTGCATGTTTTGGGACTCAAAGTTTCTTCCAGGTGTAGCCAGGGAATAATCATTGGTGTCAACCATGTTGCTGGGGGTTCCTTTGGGAACACTCAGAGGTTTGAGGGAAAGGACTTTCAAAGATTATTGGATGTTATGACTCAGCAAAACAAGGAGAAATGCACCCATTGGAAGCTGAGAGGGACTTTCAACAGTTTCCTGTAAAGACTCCAATTCTGCAGAGTATGCTGTAACATATTTATATGATGTAAGGTATTCAGTCATGATTAGATATCAATAAGTATTGTGGTTTAAGGGATTAGTTGCCTATGTAATGTTTAGTCAATATTGATTTTAGTTTGCATGTACAGTAAAAGCCTGAAAAGTGAAAATACAGTGGAATTCTTTTCCACTGGTCACTGGGAATTATTTTTAAGTTGTTGGTTTTACAGGGATAGGTTATAATGTTGAACCATTGACCACTGTACTTCATTCTTCATAACAGTTCAAATGCTAGTATTTAAAATGCAAGGTGGAATTTTTCGGTCACGTCTGCTTCAAGACCAGAAATTCCCACCCAAGGTAAATGGACCTTTTTAAATGGTCTGTTGAGTTTTCCAGCCTGTTTGCATCGATTCCTACAGCATGACTTTGCAGCAGTTTTATTTTTCCAAGTTCTATTATTATTCTACAACTTCTAATAGTTTTGCTCATTTCATGCTCTGTTTACCTGTTGCTGTGATATGTTGGTCGTATTGATTGAAAATAATTAATTTGATTTAATCCATGCTAAATTTGTAGTTTACCTTTGCAATTACATCTGCTGTTTCACGGAAATCGTGGCATCTTCCAACATTAGAACGGGCTAAAAAATCTTCTATCAGCCTGACACCAATATTGTAGCCCCTATTTTGAAACACAAGGTAAACCAATATTGTTCATTCTGGAAAACAATATTTGTTTTAAACAGATTCTGTCCTTTAAATTTGACGTGCATACATTTCGTTACATTCTAAGTGAAACACTACAGGAAAGAAACAATTTTTGTTGCCAAAACATGTAACTGCAATCAGCAACACAAATCGAGACAAAAATCCAAGGCACAATAGTCATGAGGGTCAGGTATTCAGAACAAACAAAACACTACGTCCTATGGAATTAGCTTTGTTGTAAAGAGCAATGTAGTAAACTCTTAAATGCCCTTAAGAATAGGCAATAAATGCTGAGCCAGCCAGCAATGCCTACATCCCATGAACTAGTGAAAAAATGGAATGCAGAGTTTCTAATTCCTTTTCACGTTCCTTCAATTCTTATAAAAATCTAAACTGAATGTAACACTATGTCCCAATCTAACTCTTCGAATTTATCAAGCTGTGCCTTGAACTTTCACCTTGGTTTCTCAGACAATCAAAACAAAATAGCAATGTTGCGATTTTAAATATTGAACTTTTGATAACTTAAAACATCAGTGCTTTGTTATTATTCCAAATCCTTCACCAACTTAAATTGTACACATGCAAATAGGGTGTAGTATGAATTACAAAATAGCTACTGTCACTTAAAATAATTTTGAGTCTTATAAAGACCAGTAGGCAGATATTTAAAAATCATTTCATAGGAATAACAAAAGGGAAGGGAAAAGGTGCTAGGGGAATCCAGGATCCGACTTTTCATAAGAAGACAGCTTTATCTGAGTGGGGAAACTACCTATGCTATAACAAAACAACCTAGGTTCACCAATGGTATTTCATAGATCAAAACCCACTTAATCACACTTTCCCAACTATTCATCAAATTTTCAGAGATCAAAACTTTGAGGTCACCCCATTGCAATCAACACCAATTTTAACAAGTAATCTCTCAACCTAGAAAGGTCAAATTGTGATGATGTAATTTCTGTTTCACTGGTTTTCATTCCCATGTTTAGGTGATTGCCGTAATCTTTTGTAAATCACCCAAAACTTAGATAATGATTTCCTCTCCCTTTCTATTATCCATTAAGGAAGAGTAGCATTCCCCTGTACGCTCAAATATACCCCAAGTACAGTTCAACAGTAGAGGAATCAAACAGCTGAACTGATTTACACTTACATGATTCAAACTGTCCTACTTTGTACTAAATTACATCAACCTAAGTAAAAATGGTCAAGATCTTCAAATTTTTAGGTGTTATGGTCCCTCAGGAATGCTATAGTTAAGAAAGCCCACCAATTCCTCTATTTTCTCAGGAGACTAAGGAAATTTTGCATGTCTACTATAATTCTAACCAACTTCTACAGATATATCATGAAAAGCATTCCTTCTGGTTGTATCACAGCTTGGTATGGCTCATGTTCTGTCCAAGACTGCAAGGAACTACAAATGGTGGTGAATTGAAACCCAGTCCATCACTGAAACCAACCTCCCATTCAGTGACACTGTCTACACTTCCTGCTGCCTCAGAAAAGTAACCAACATAATGAAGGACTCCGTATACCCCAGATATACTCTCTTCTACGTTTTTCTTTCGGAAAAAAAGGTACAAAAATCTGAGGTCACGTACCAACCAACTCAAACAGTTTCTTCCTTGCTGTCGTCAGACTTTTGAATGGATCTACCTCATGTTAGATTGATTTTTCTCTATATCCTAGCTTTCACTGTAACACTATATTCTGTGCTCTCTTCTTTCCTTCTCTAGGTATGGAATGCTTTGTCTGTATAGTGTCTACAAATAATACTTTTGCTGTATACTAAAATGTGATAATACATTAAATTAAATCAAATCAAATCAGTAGCTCAGTTTGAAACTAACAAACTGGTGTGTGTCAGAATGGACATCAAGCACTTCTTGGACATAGGATATAATATTTATCCAAGTGGAACTGACTATACATTATAAAAGCAGACATTATGCCAAGTGAGGTGAGAGTTGCAAATATAATCTTAACACGTGCAACTTGTGACTTAAATGCTAAAATAAAGAACCTGTAACACTGTTCCACAATCTATAATTAATCATTTAATAATTCAATGCATCATTTTTATTGTTCTCAGTATGGGTGAAATTCCATGCATTGTGTAAAGATAGTAATTCTGAAAAACAATAAAGCCACATACTGCTTTCGGGCATCGCAAGATTTCTCCCTGGATTACAAATTACATTTTAACCTAATTACAACAAACTGTACTTATTTGAGCTGTCAATGCAGAAAAAGTTTAGTGTAGAAGATAAATCATTTACATTGGAAAGGGAAGATTAAAGTAAGTCTGGCAAGTACAAAAAAGAATTGTTGGCCCAATGTACAGTGACTTAAGTTTTCAAATACACTTACATTTTATCCAATTGCTTGTTGACATCCTCATCATTTTCATAATCTTTACACAGTTGGGTAACGAGAGCTCCATAGGTCAGAGTAAATAGCTCTGAATTCTGTTAAAGAAGCAAGAGAAGTTGAGCAAAACATTCAGAAACACAGAGCTGCATCAATAACCTCTATAACTCTTACCATCAAAAATCAAAATGATTTGTTGAACACTGTAACCATCAGGACCTTGTTTAAACAGTAATACTCCTTGACCAACTAACCAATTATTACATTAAACTACAAGAAACATATTGGATATAGCCACTTATCAGGTCACCTTTAGCGAACAGAATAAATGGACAGGAAGTGGGAGATGGGAAACAGCCTTCACTAAGTACAAAATGATTACAAACACAATTTTAATTTTCTGTTTCCTTTTGGGAGTTTTCTATTGATCCGAGGAAATTTGCATGTCAGCTACAACTCTCACCAACTTTTACAGATGCACCATAGAAAGCATTCTTTTTGGCTGTATCGCAGCTTGGTATGGCTCCTGCTCTGCCCCAAGGAATTACAAAAGACCATGAATATAGCCCAATCCTTTGTACAAACCAGTCACCCAACTATTAACTCTGTTGACATTTCCCGCTGCCTCGGCTAAACAGCCAGCATAATTAAGGACCCCATGCACCTTGAACATTCTCTCTTCCACCTTCTTCCATTGGGAAAATGTTGCCTGGATTGGGAGGCATGCCTTATGAAAATAGGTTGAGGGAGCTAGGTCTCTTCTCCCTGGAGAGGAGGAGGTTGAGAGGCGACCTGATAGAAGTTTATAAGACGTTGAGAGTAATAGATAGGGTGGATTCTCGGACGCTATTTCCCCAGGCTGAAGGGCCTGTTTCCCATGCTGTTTTTTTTTAAATGGTCACTACGAGAGGACACAGGTTTAAGTGCTGGGGGGCAAGTACAGAAGAGATGTTAGGGGTAAGTTTTTCACTCAGAGTGGTGAATGAATGGAATCAGCTGCCGTCAATGGTGGTAGAGGCGAACTCACTGGGGTCTTTTAAGAGACTTCTGGATGAATACATGGGGTTTAATGGAATTGGGAGTTACAGAAAGTTCTATGGCCTGATAGGTACTGATATGATCGGCACAACTTGTGGGCCGGAGGGCCCGTTTGTGCTGTAGCGTTCTACGTAAAAAAATAAAGTCTCAGGTCACCAACTCAAGAACAGCTTCTTTCTTGCTGCCGTTAGACTTTTGAATAGACCTATCTTGCACTGTTGATCTTTTCCTACACCTAGCTATGATTGTAAGACTACATGCTGCACTCTCTCATTTCCTACTCTATGAACAGTGCACTGTCTGTATAGCATGCAAGAAACAATACTTTTCACTGTATGCTAATACATGTGACAATAACAAGTCAAATCAAAGATATCATCTAATGTCTGTAAGTAGACACTGCTGCATCATCATTAATTACTGTACTGAAATCTTATTGAAAAACAACAGGTCAGGTCAAACTAGTTTATAAAATCAATGTGTTCATTCAAAAGTCCAGTTACACTGTTGTTAACGAAATATGTATCATAAGTGAGCCTTGTTAACAGCTTTCATACATTAATAAATTGCCACAAAGCAGAATAAAACATTGCCATTGTGTCAAGTATATTGTCAACTGAACAAATCATGAAATAGACTTAAGAAGGTTCAAATTTTGATATTGAAATATGCAATAAACTGAATGTAAATTTTCATCTTTTGACTTATTGAAATTTTCCTCAGTCACTGCCCTATTTCCACAGAGTCTGCTTGATCCCTATACCTCAAAATTCATTGATCTGTTCTTGTGCAACTTTCTGGATGATGGAGCAATCAAGTTTGATGGCAACAAAAGAACAAGTAAGATTTTTAGCAACAAATGGTCTGTGGTTGAGGCAAAGGTCAATGTTGTGGAGATTGAAGTACACAGCCTTAGTGATGGCTTTGAAATTTAGTTCATTTTCAAAGGGAAAAAATGTTCCTGGTTAAATTCATAATTGCTATTCAGGTACCGCACCGTACAACCATGGTACATTCCAGCTCCAGGAAGTCATGAGGGTTATTTCCAAACAAGTAAAACATTGTCTCCAAAGAACACCACCAGCACACAGGCAACTAGGCACTCTCATTGACACAAGACCTCAAAAAAATCTCTTGTACTCATCTGAAATCCTATAGCCTCTAATCGAACACAAAATACATCTACAAATGTGATTGTCCTACTGCTCGATGACACATCTCCTGGTTGACTGCAAACATCAATAATTGCAACCTGATTACACATGCGAGAGGTCAAGTTCCAACTTCCAAATTTCTATGGAATATCTGGCCAATCCTCAACCGCTTGAAGATGAACCAGGGAAGATGTTTCATTTGTTTTACAAACAGAACATGAGGAATAGCTAAAATTGTGACTGTGGCCATCAAAGGCAGACTATCACTCACATACTGAACTCCTGCCATGAGGGATTCGTTATCGTGGCATCACAAGTATTCACATTAAGTCAGATGGAATATTAACCTCAATACTGAGCATACCCCTCCTCAGCCATACAGAAAAAAAATGAACGTGAATAATTGGGCAGAATTCTATGTATTTTTAATGAATTTCTACAAAGGACAGATGTTCAGGTTGAGCAATTCAATGAACAGTTGATCACCATCACAGCATCACTAATGCAGGTTAGTGCAATAAATTGGAGCAACTTAAATGTGATTGCCTTTGAGATCTACAGTATAAAACATTTTTATTTACATATCATATTAACTCTATCAGAATAGAATTTCAAAAGTAGTATTCCAGTTTCACGGCTGCTAGAAGTTAAATATTCCAGGTAAATGACTCAATTATTATAAAGGGAGTTTCCCATTAGAAATATAATCCTCAAATAGCAAAATAAGAAAGCATTAATATTTTCTTCCAATTGTGACACTGTCTTGTGTATTTGAGATAAAATATATCAATGTCACTTTTAAGTCAGAGGATTGTGTTGCTATAACAACGTGTGATGGGGAAAGTGTTGTAGGAAGCAGTCATAACTAAATACACAAATTTTTTTTAATGTAAGAGAGTCGGAGAGAAATTTATATTACTGCATTAGTCAGAAAATGCCACAGGCATGTTTGGTCTAAACTAGCGTTTGTTACTTTTTCCCCTCTCATCTAAAGTGTCATTGGTGAAAAATGTTCCCATAAATGGAAACGAGTAAGATTGAAGCCTATTAAATACATAGTATACTATAAGCATTGATAAGCACCAAAACTGAAAAACAAATCAAGTTTTTTTTTTTGTTTTCATTCCAATTCAATCAAATCAAGTCCAATTCTGAGTCTCAACAAGTTAAGACATTCCCGATCCAACCTGACAAGACAGGGCTCTCACCTCCTATCTTGGACTTATCTACATGATCCAAGCTGACTAGAAGAGGAGCCATCCTACTCCAAGGTTTGACCTCATTTGCAAACAAAAACCCGAGACGCCGCTTTTAAAAATTGCTTCAAATGAAGCTTAAATGTAACCTAATGACTTCAACCAAGCGCAGCATGTCAATAGGAGGACTGCCATAATTCAATGTGATCACTATTTTATTCCCTTACGAGTGTTTCAATTAATAACAATATTAGATCACTGAGATCATAAAGTGTATTACTGCTATAAACATTTGCTTTTTTTTTTATTTACTGCAGTATTATTTAATGAACTCAACTCATTATGCTCTAAACGATCGTCACAAAGTGCAACAAACAAAGGCCAAATGCAGCATTGGAGTCGATATTTCTTTGTGCATTTGGTACAATTTTCTGGCGCTGGCCACTATTCAGCAATTTACCAAAGTTGTCATTGGTTATAAGCAAGTCTCAACATTAAACACATGAAGGCTATTTAATCATGGGACATCATTGGGAATCCTAATCCAATCCTCACCAAAAAGCTGAATAACAATGTGATGTAGAAGCCCTTCCCAATACTTTCCCCTCTGACCCAACTGTAGTGCCTAATGTTTGTCATTTAATTAACTCAGCAGTTCTGGTCACCACATTACAGAAAGGACATAATTACTCTGGAGAGAGTACAGAGGAGGTTTATAAGAACGCTGCCAGGGGGATAGAAAAGTGTAGCTACAAGGAGAGATTGGATAGATTGGGGTTATTTTCCTCGGAACAAAGAAGGCTGACGGTAATTTGACTGACGTATTCAAAGTTATGAGGGGAAGAGATTGAGTGGACGGGATAAAGTCGTTTCCCTTTGCAAAGAATTCCAGAGCAACGGGATACAGATTCAAGACAAGTGGCAGAAGCGTAGAAGGGACTTAAGGAATATTTTATTTTTATGCAGAGGTAGTAGGAATTCGCTGCCTAAGTTGGTGGGTGGAGGCAGAGATCCTAAACTCTTTTAGCAAGTGCCTGAATCTGCATCTTAAGTGCTGTAAACTACAGATTTATGAGCCAGGTTCAGAAAGGTGGAATTAGACAGGACACCTGGGGTATCTTTGGACTGGCACGGACAAGATGGGACAAATGGCCTCCTTCTGTACTGTGATTTTTCTATAGTTCTAAACCAGGAATCATAGGAGCTCCTTGATTCAATTAACTGGCTATGCATTCAAACTCACTGAATTAATGAGTAACTCTAAAGTCAGTCTTGCATTCCGTCTCATTTTCTTTCCCTACCCTTACACAAAACGGAAATTGTGAAAAAATCCCATCTATTGTATTTGATTCTGAAACCAGGTGAAGCATTTCCTCTAATTACCAGTAATTCTAATTTCTGAGAGAGGCAAAAACAAAAAGTGGTCAATTTTGGAAAAACTAGAAAATATCTTGATTTCCCAAAACAAATGCATGTCCATCTGCCCTCTTAAACCCCACCACAAGTTCAATGGTTTTTGGATTATAGATGGCCTCAGAACAGGAAAAATAATTTCCAGCTACCAGACCTGAAGTTGCAAATGCACATTCACTCCACAGGTGACCACAGTCAAACTCAATCATATATTTTCCCTCAAGGTATTTACAAATAAACACACATAACCATTCCAGCAGGATAGTGATGAGGAATATGCACATGATTTTTTTAAACTCTCCTTAAATCAAAAATATAGTTTCTACAACATCACAGACGCATTTCTCAAAGGCTTGATGCAACAATTTCAATGTAAATTAACCAAATTCATTTTCTTAATTCCCACAGCAAAACATCGAACAGATATTACAAATCAAATCAGGTTTTGAACACAAATTACAAATTTCACTTCACATTTCATAATTTAAGGAGAAACTACATTGCGCAGGGATAGCCATGAAGCAAATCAGAAAGCAAAATGAATTCATGCATTGCAGCAAACCTATTTTCAAAGAGATTAGTATTCCTAACACCTACCATGAGATGCAGAGATGCAGAAGGTGAAATGAATGGCAAATACCAGTACTACAGAATGAGTGCGTTAGGCAAAAGAGACAGGAAAAAGACAGAATTGAGATTTAGTGACATCACACAAAACAAAACTTGTACACAATGAAGTACACTTCAAAATAATGTATTACCTGGATAAAATATAACAGTAGATCTTGCAGTCCTGTACATACAGCAAATTAGGTAACTCATCAGTTTTAACCCCAACACATTGAGAATTTGGTTTTGAATATACCGAATTGTTTAATGAAGTTTGGAGAAGTTCATCAATTTTGATTGATAGAAATTTCAGCAAAGCATATTCTTAATTTTTTTAAAAATCATACATGCATGCAAAGTGCTTATTGAAAATGACCTAAATCTTAAAAGTTTACAAACATTATGCTAACATATTTCAACCTGAGCCAATATTTTGTCCCTCCAATCTTCAAAAAAAAAGCAAGAAAAAAGCTTAACAGGCATTTATGGCTTTTAGCCACAGTAATTTAGTTGCTGTATGCGCAGGGCCACAAACATTAGATAAACACGCTAAACAGTACTAACATAAAAGGACTGAATATTATGCTTTAATTCCAGCCACAGATTAGTCCATGCAGAAAAAGACTCAGGTGAAACCAATGATAAAAATGCAAGTTATCAAACTTCAAAATTATCCTGAAAGTTATTTTATATACACATTGACACTAGGTATAAAATGACCAGGACAATTATCCACATTAATACACTACGTTCTAAGCAAGTATTTCATTGTTTGAAGAAATATGAAGATTCATCCAAAAAGATCAAAAATCAGGAGTTATTTGTGCTGCAGCTGGTTTATAACTATGACTAGCATTGTTTCATGCCCACGCTTGCAACAAGAGACAGATCTGTGATATGAATTCACATATATGGGGAAAAAAATGTCAACAATTATGATAGCAATCTAACTATCAACAGCTGTATGATTGCAATTAGTCTGCAATGTGACAGTGATTTAAAAAAACTTTTCTGTAACCTTAAGTTAAAAATATGAATTTAACAGTGAAAGCATCGTATCCTTTTTTCATTTTTCTAAACTGATCACCAGCACTCAAGGTCTCTAATTCACTTCAACCTTCCTGAAAAAGTTGAGCCAGGGCCTATCATCCAGCTTATTTTTTATTTATGCTATTAGCCTTCTGCCTCCACACAATATAACTAAATGTGGGAATTGCTCCACAGGAACAATATGAGCAATTCTAATACTAACAAATTCAGTTTTCTTTACATATTTATTAAAACTGCCTTATTACAAATGTATTGCTTAAAATATAGAGATGCAATTCATAACACTCATGAGGGTAGCTTTTCTTTAAAAAGGAGTCACTTAAGGAAGCATTACTCTAACCATATGATGTATTACAAGTTATAGGCAATTTATTCTCCAGTAGTAAGAGATTTTAGTAAAGAGAGTCCTCTCTTTACTAAATAGGGCAGAAAAAATGTCAGACATATTTTTAAAACTAGTGCATTTTATTTAGTTTAAAGACTTCTACATCTACATGAATAACCATTAGGCTTCTTGTATGTACAAAGTGAGCAGGTTTTTTCTCATACTACTGATATCGTTGTTCAAATTAATGACCTATACAGCAGAATCAAAATATTTTGTAAGAAAAAGTGAAATGTTATTATGGCAAGAGAGCAAAGAAAACACTTCAAGGACACTCTCAAAACATTCTTTAAAAAGGTGTAACATTCCCACTGACACCTGGTCTAAGACTGTCCGAACTGGAGGAAAAGCATTTAGCGAGAAGCTGAACACTGAGTTTTGTTGCCAAGAATAAACTAAAGCCAAGCATTGACAATGAAAGGAGCATGTGGCAAGCCAGACACCCCATCTGCCTGCTCCTCCAATCATCACCTGCCTCATCCGTGACAGAGACTACATGTCGAGTATAGTACTCGTCAATCACCTGGGAACTCATTTTAGTATGGAAGCAAGTCATTCTCGACACTGAGGAACTGCCTAAGAATAATACCTCCTCTGTACATTATGTTCCAAAAAGGATAGAAAAAAGTCTTAAAGTTACCCTTTGAAAAATACAATACTTGCATTGAAGTAATTCTTTCTGGGATTCAATTTGTTTGTTTCTTAAAAAGATCTAAATTAAACCCTTACAAAGGTGACAAGTAACGGTCTTTGGTTGCCAATACTTTGGTATCATTTTCTCATCTCACTCAACCAAAAATATTGCAATGGAGATGCTGATGATCAGCTTTCATATCTACAAGCATTATTCACATTTAAGACACATTAGATTTGATAAGTTTAAAATGCACCTCTTTCTATTCAAATAAGAATTCAAAACTAACTGAGTGACAAACATTAGTGTTTCAGGGAAAATACAGATGCTGATTAGGTATACATGAAGCAAAAGGCTGGACTGGGCAAATACAGTAGAAAAGTCAGAAAAACTAATTGGGTCAAGTTATAGTTTATATTAATAAGTTAACATAACAGAAGATTACAATATTTTTTCCAGTTATAATGCATTGGGATTCATGTTCAAACATCATAGTCAAATTGCTTTAATTTAATGGAAGATTTGTAAACAAACTTGACTTCTATTTCAAACAATCAATGGCTTTAACATTTTGATGTCCAAATAAGTCTTTTCTGTCCAATAGACTAAATCATCATTGCTTGTTATTTCACAACATACCCAGGTCATAGCCCTAACAACCAAAAATGTGTTCAAGGGCCAGATCAGATTGTTAGCAAACAGCCAATGAAATCTTAAATCACATGTAATATTATGTTTCAATTTTTAGTGGAAATGTATGGTCCCCAAATTACTTGAACAGGTATTCATTGATCAATAAGCCATTGATCATTTGAAATAGAAGTCAAGTTTGTTTACAAATCTTCCACTGAAATTAAAGCAATTTGACTATAATATTTGAACATGAATACTTGAACAAGTATTTTGGGGCCCCATATTGAACAATACAAAATACTTGAAAATGATTATACTCACTTGAACCTGTACTTTTATGGCATGGTTTCAAGCTTGTAAATAAATGCAAGTTGTTTTTATCATAGAATTTCTACAGTGCAGAAAGAGTCCATTAAGCTTATCAAGGCTGCACCGGCAACAATCCTACCCAGGCCTGATCCCCGTAACCCTTACATATTTACCCTGCTAATCTCCATATCGCTAAGCAGCAATTTAGCACACCAATCCACCTAACTGACACGTCTTTGGACTATGGCAAGAAACTGGAGCACCACAAGAGGAAACCCCCGCAGACACAGGGAGAACATACAAACTTCACAGAGACAGTGGCCCAAGGCTCGGATTGAACCCAGGTCCCTGGTGCCTTCAGACAGCAGTGCTAACTGTTGTACCACCCTTGTAATCAAACTGTACAAGGCTAAGACTGAATTAGATGAGGGCTGAAATACCGATAGTGATGGGGATGATTGCAAACTCCCTATTCTGTACATACTTAGTATATCAAAGAAGCACGAATGTTTAAAATATGATAGGCGTATCTCCAGGCATATTAGATGCGATTGTCAGGTACAAAGTACGAAGGGGCCTGCCCAGCCATAGGGAAATATTTTGAATTAGATCAACAGCTCCAAACCAGGCCCAGCACCAGCAGGTTAAACATTCCATTCTCCTTACTTTCGGCCTCAGTAACCGCAGAATTTCTAATTACCATTTTCTTGCTCTCGGTACCTCGACTGGCCTGACGAGACATTTTCTTTTTTTGGGGGGGGGGGTGTGGTAGGACGGGGAGGGGGCTGAACAGTAGAGACTTCTCAGCGTCTCTATCTCTAATCCTTTCCGAAAGACAAATCCTCACCACAGAGATCCCGAGGAAGGTGGGGGAATACGCATGCGCATAGGGTTCGCAGTGGCCACTGGGAGATGTAGTTTCTTTCCTCTCCCGCCCGCCAGAGCGTCACGGTGACACTGCTGGACTACAAGCCCCACAATGCTGGGCGCGTGGTCATCCGGCGACCGTTGGAACAAGTCGAGAAAGTTCTGGAAGGAGCGAATTGGAGTTAATTGTTCAGGGGTTTCTGACCGGTCATCAAGGACTGAGTACAGTTAGAAAATACAATAAGCTTTGAACTGATAGTGAGTAGTTGTAGTGGAAACAGTTACAATAGTGAGTTTTAAGGGGCTATCTGGACAAACTCAGTAAAATTTGACAACACCAATTTTAAATCCAACCGATTTATTTGATAGTAAATCTGCGAGCTTTCAGCGTTTGTTCCTTCGTCAGGCGAGTGAGGTGTTCTGGTCTGCAAAACCACACATATCAGCACAGACAGTTTACAGATTGCTGAACCTGTCTGCTTTCTTGCATCTTTGTAGAAACTTTATGTCTGTGTCGATATGTGCAATCCTCTTGGAGATCCTCTCTACTTGGATCCGGCAGTATGTGGTGTCGATAGTAGTCATGATGTAGAGATGCCGGCGTTGGACTGGGGTAAACTCAGTAAAATTTGACAACACCAATTTTAAATCCAACTGATTTATTTGATCCAACTAGAGAGGATCTCCAAGAGGATTGCACATATCGACACAGACATCAAGTTTCTACAGAGATGCAAGAAAGCAGACAGGATCAGCAATCTGTAAACTGTCTATGCTTATATGTGTGCTTTTGCAGACCAGAACACCTTACTCGCCTGACGAAGCACAAACGCCGAAAGCTCGCAGATTTACTATCAAATAAATCGGTTGGATTTAAAATTGGTGTTGTCAAATTTTACTGAGTTTACCCCAGTCCAACGCCGGCATCTCTACATCATGACTACTATCGACACCGCATACTGCCGGATCCAAGTAGAGAGGATCTCCAAGAGGATTGCACATATTGAATTTTACTGAGTTTACCCCAGTCCAACGCCAGCATCTCTACATCATATCTGGACAAATACATGAATAGGATGGGAATAGAGGAATATGGTCCCCAGAACAGTAGGGGGTTTTAGTTCAGAGGAGTAGCGTTTGGAGGGCTGAAAGGCCTGTTCCTTTGCTATAATTTTCTTTTTGAATCAGGCCCCTCCCCAACTTTCCCCTCACTGATCACAGGCAGAGTAGCAGCAGACCTCTCCCCTTCTCCCACCAATCTCAAGCAGAGACCAATTGGACCTACCTTCCGCTTCTCCCCATCCCAATCTCGAGCAGAGAGCCAGCAGATGCTCAGCACTTACCTCCTCACTAACTGGAGCATCCGAATTGGACTTTTGTAGAGCATATCTGTTCCATGCTGATTCTGGATGGGCAAATACGGTGGTAAATGGAGAAGTACCAACGAGGTTGGGTGCAGCCCCATTTAAATGGCCGTTGGTCCACTTTGGGTGCAGGCCCTAGAAGGCCATTTTCACACATTGTAGGGGAGAAACCTGTGTGGAGACGGATACACATCACGCTATTCGCCTCACCCCTGACTTTACCAAGTTTTTGCACCTGAAAATAGCAGCAACTTGATATTAAAATTGGGCCATTATGTGATGAAATCTTCAGGCATATATTTACTCACAGTTGGCAACTATAAAAGATGTATGTCAAAAACAATTTGGTAGCATCTATCATAGTTAACGCTTTCTATGATCTTTCATCAAGGAGGTTTGTGATAGAGTGGAGGGCAGCATACATAAAAGTATGGCGATGTGAAACATTCCTTGTTCCAGCCCTATTCTGACTCCGACTCCTCCCACAGCACTTTCATTGGAATATCAATGACTATTTTGGTGCTGCTTTATGCTCTCCTCTGGATCTGGAAAAAATTATCAGTGTCGCTTCCAATTTCCACCTCTCTATCACTTCCACTTGATCCATCCCTGACACTTTTCCCTTATTTGTCCTCTTTGTCTCCATTTCTGGTGATAGATTGTCCACCTGTATCCATTACAAGTCCACCAACTCCCACAGCTACATTAACTACAGCTCATAAGAACCCACATCCTGTAAGGACTTCATCCCATTCTTTCAGTTCCTTCACCTCCTTTGCATATATTCCAGTGATACCACTTTCCAAATTGACTCTGCTGATATTTTTTCCTTCTTTAATTGTGATTTCCCATCCATTGTGGTTGACAGGTCTCCTAACCATGTCTGACACATCTCCCATGGCACTACTCTCACCACATCCATTCCCTCCTAGAACCAGGATAAGGTCTCCCTTGTCCTCACTTTCCATCCCACCATCCTTCGCATTCAAAGGACTATTCACCCCCATTTCTGTCAACTCCAGCATGATGCCACCACCAAATACATCTTCCCCTCACTCCCCCTGTCAACATTCGGCAGAGATCTCCGGGACACCCTGATCCATTCGTCCATCACATCCAAAACATTATCCACGGCATCTTCTCATGGAATCGTAGAAAATACAACGCTTGCCCCTTTACATCCTGCTTGCTCACCATCCAAGGGCCCAAATGCTCTTCAACTGAAGCAGCACTTCATGTGCATTTCCTTTAACCTGATCTACTGCATTCACTGCTCCCAGTGTGCTCTATGCCAAAGAAACATATACTGGGTGACTGGTTTGCAGAGCAACTTTTGGTCCATCTTCAAGCAGGACTCAGATCTTCCTGGTGCTTGCCATTTCAACACACCAGCCTAATCTCATGTCATATTTCTGTCCTGGCCTGTTGCAATGTTCCAATGAAGTTCAACACAAACTGGAAAAACAGCACTTGGTCTTCTAGTTTGGCACTTCTACAGCCTTCCAAACTGAACATTGAGTTCAACAACTTCACAGCATGAAATTCCTCTTCTGCTACATTTTCATTTATTTTGTTTCATTTCTTTCTCATAGAATCCTACACTGCAAAAGGAGGCCATTCAGCTATTGAGTCTGTATCGACTCTGTCAGAGTATCTTATCTAGATCCTAAGCCTGTAACCCCATGTTTTTACCCCACTAATCCCCCAAAACTTACATATCTTGGGCCAATTCACCTAACCTACACATCTTTGGACTGTGGGAGGAAACTGGAGTACCCAGAGGAAATCTATGCATACGTAGAGAGAATGTGCAAACGCCACACAGACAGTTGGAATTTTTTAAATCTTATTCATTTTTATAATTTTATATTATTATTTTAAATATTAATTTCATCCATCATTTTATTCACCTACTTAAAAATCTCACTTTCCATCTTGTTTCTCTCCCCACCCCATTGGGCCATCAGCTACGTGTCTCAGTTTGTCCTTTGACAGTCTGCACCTTTGTTCTGCCATTTACACATTCTGATTTCTCAATGAACTGCTATCAGTACTCTTCTTAGCCATGATCAGCACCATTTACATTATTTTGTCCTTTTGTTTATGACATTTTTGTTAATTACACTACCCTGACCCTTACAAAATAAATCTCATCTTATTTTCTTTGTCTTCAGCTCTGATGAAGGATCATCCAGATTTGAAATATTTACTCTTTTCTGTCCCCACAGATGTTGTCAGACCTGCTGAGATTTTCCAGCATTTTCTGTTATTATATAATATTAAGATGTTTAGGATGTTTGTAAAGGTTAATAGCTTTTAAGATTGTATTTTTTTACATTCATTTATGGGACATGGGCGTGGTTGGCTGGGCCACCATTTATTGCCCTTGAACTGAATAGCTTGTTCAGTCATTTCAGAGAGCAGTTGAGGCAACCATATTGCTGTGGCTCTGGAGTCAAATGTAGGCCAAACCAGGTAAGGACAGCAGATTTCCTTTCCTAAAGAACATTAATGAACAGATGGGTTTTTTTCCAACAATTGACATTAGTTTTCATGGTCATCAGTCAATTCTAGTGATTATAATACGAGGCCAACACCTAAAAACATATATACAGGAAACAGTCCTGACTAGGTCCGTCTTCATGTCAAATTCTCTAGATTCATTATTATTCCCATGTTATTCTCTACAGCAAATATATATATGTAGTTACGTGTTATTAATAAACAATTATTGTTCAGTTATACAGGTCTCTAGACATCTTCATGAAACAACATGCAATCTTACAAACTGTTAACTTTTACAATCCTGAACATTCTAATATTACATACACTACTCTCCACACTCTCACAAACCTTTTTGATGAAAGATCATCAATAAGAAATCATGAACAGTTCTATTTCCTCATCTCAGATTAATCCTTATAGATCTAAACACCATAATGCTGTGGGCAGGACAAAACAAATAACAAATGATTGATGGTACAAAGTAAAAGGAAGTGGGAATGGGTCAAGAAAATAAACAGGTGAGGTATGAAGGGCAGGATAGCAGCTGTCCAAAGGTGAAAAAACAGGGTTAGGTAATAAACCACTGAACCAGAGAAAAAGGCCACAAAATAAATGGGAGTAGAGATCATGATCTAATATTGCTGAACTCAATGTTGACTTGAAGACCTTCAAAAGAAGAAAACTATCTGGACTGGAACAATAGAAATTGTGATGGAGTCAGCGGCAGAGTATTGCCTATTGTCCCACATTGGGTATGGAATAACTAAGTCAATGCAGTAAGTGATGTTCAATCCAGATGGCTAAGTGTCCAATCGAAAAATGGTGTGCTGCTCTTCGAACTTGTGTTTTACTGGGACACTGGAGCAGGCCAAGGACAGAACCGTCAGAGTGGGAAGAAGATGGCAAATTAAAATGATGTGGAGATGAGAATGAAGGACCAGGAGATGTGTATGTGTGGAGAAATGCAAAACAGCAAGGTCCTAGACCCTCAGGGCAGTCTCAGCCTGCATTTTTTTACTCTACCTGCAATAACAAATTCCTATGTTGGCAGCCTTACTCACAAACTGCACTGAATGTACATCCCAATCAGGAGTTCAATTAATGTTAATGTAAGTGAAAGTTGATTGCGTACTAACAGAGCAAGACTCAAAATTAGAGCTGGAAATCTTTCAGTCAAGCACCAGATTTAAGCATTGCTACATGAAAAATGCTAAGTAGAAGCAGAGCACATACCCATAGTGAAGAATAATTAATGGTGACTACTTTTAATACTTTGTCTTTCCTTTTTTCCTTTTCCAACACAATCTAACAGTTCTACAAACGCTGACATCATTGAAGTAATATTTTAAAATAATTTTTCACAAATCTAAAACTCGGCCAATGTCCATAATTCAGTACAATACCTGATACTACACTACATCAAGTTAGTAACTTTCAGTGATCTCTATCTGTCAGACACACCAGAACCAGTGCACAGTCCAATATAAGCCTTGTCTAACCCTGCTGTGTTGTAACATCAAAGCTGAAGGTTAGTAATTCTAACTCTGGACATAATGACATGAAGGGGTTGAGACAGGTGGGAACAACCTATGATACTTTCAGTGCAAAAGTATAGTCCTCCAACATTATCTTCCAGGATAGATCACTCTGTGAACCTGACAGAATGACAATTAGGCTGGAGGACAGGAGCAATGTAAGTCAGTGGTACAGTGGCAAAATGGTTAGCACTGCTGTCTTACTTAAATTCTGACATCAGGTGACTGGGTGGAATTTGCACATTCTCTCTCTGTCCATGTGGGTTTCCTCTGAATACTCCAGTTTTCTCCCACAGTCCAAAGATATGCAGGTTAGTTGGTTTGGTTATGCTAAATTATCCATTAGCATCGGGGATTAACAGGGATAATAATTAAAAGGCTATAGGGATACGGCCTGGGTAGGATTGTTGTTGATAAAGAACAAAGAACAAAACAGCACAGGAAACAGGTCCTTCGGCCCAATGAGCCCGCGCCACCACCCCGATGTCCCATCTCTACCCGTGATCCCTGTCTATGTTTATAGATCTTTGGATTAAAGACCAAATTTGAGACAATTTAGGGAGAATTTGTTTTGCCAATTAGCCTAAGAGCACATTTTTGGGATGTGGGAGAAAACCCACGCAAGCACGGGGAAAATGCACAAACTCCCACAGACACAGGCCCAAATCCATGTATCTGCACAGCACAGTGATAGTCACTGAACTGTCGTGTTGCCCATCAAATGGTCCAGGTCAAGCATACACTAACAACGTGAAGCACTAGGATACTCGCGAAAAATCCAAGAGCAGCCCTCTCATGACCCATCGCATGTATGCCCCTTGTTAGACAACAAGGTGGACCAAAGCACCTGTAGGATAAAAACAAGTACATCAATATCATCATCTATTTACACACTTCCCAGGGACTCCCAAGGCTCATGATCCCTATTTTAAATCAGTTTTCTATACCCCTCCATTCCCATTCTGTTCATGTGCCCATCTAAGTATTTCTTAAATAACTCCAGAGTACCTGCCTCCACCACTTTACTTGGCAGCGCATTCCATACCCCCACCACCCTCTGTGTGAAAAAACTCCCTCTAGCATCCAAATTATACCTTACCCCCCTCACCCTAAGCCCGTGACCCCTCGTGCTATTTGAGTCCATCCTAGGAAAAAGCCTAACCCTGTTTACTCTATCTATACCCCTCATAATCTTGTACACCTCTATTAGATCTCTTCTAAGTCTACGTCTTTCTAAGGAAAACAGCCCCAATTTGCCTAACCTCTCCTCGTAACTCAGACCTTCCATGCCAGGCAGCATCCTGGTAAACCTCCTCTGCACTCTCTCCAGAATCTCCACGTCCTTCCGGTAGTAAGGCGACCAGAACTGGACGCAGTATTCCAAATGAGGTCTAACTAAAGTTTTATACAACTGCAACATTAAAGGCCAGCTCTTGTACTCTATACCCCTTCCTATAAAGGCTACCATACCATATGCTTTCTTCACAACCTTCTCCACCTGCTCTGCCACCTTCAGAGACTTGTGCACCTGCACCCCCAGGTCCCTCTGCGTTTCTATACTCTTAATAGGTCTACCCTTTATCATTTACCTCCCCGCTACATTCTTTCTCCCAAAATGCATCACCTCGCATTTATCAGGATTGAATTCCATCTGCCATCTGTCTGCCCAAGCTACCAGCCTATCTATGTCCTGCTGCATCGCCTGACAATGCTCCTCACTATCCGCAAGTCCAGCCATCTTTGTATCGTCTGCAAACTTGCTAATCACTCCACTTACTCCCTCTTCCAAGTCTTTTATATTTATTACAAATAGAAGAGGTCCCTGCAGCACACCACAAGTGACCGACCTCCAGCTAGAAAAACACCCTTCCACTATTATTCTCTGTCTCCTATTACTAAGCCAGTTACTTATCCATCTAGCTACCTGTCCTTGTATCCCATGAGCCTTGACCTTCTCAACTAACCTCCAATGAGGGACTTTGTCAAACGCCTTACTGAAATCCATACAGGCGACATCAACGGTTCACCCTTCGTCGACTGTGATGCAGCTTTGATGGGCCAAATGGCCTTCTGTATGTAGGAATTCTATGATTCTGATGTCTGGTACTGAAATAGCTGATGAGAGTTGAGTTCCCAGACTCAATCACTGTCAATGGGAGGGAGATATATGATTTGCTTATTTAAATTTTAATTAGTTGTGTCAGAAGTGGGCTTACATTCACACTGCATTGAAGTTACTGTGAAAATCCCCTAGTCACCACACTCTGACACCTGCTCAGGTACACTGAGGCAGAATTTAGCATGGCCAGTGCACCTAATAACATGCCTTTCGGACTGTGAGAAGAAACCAGAGCATACAGAGGAAACCCAAGCAGACGCCGGGAGAATGTGTAGACTCTGCCGAGACAGTAATCCAAGCTGGGAATTGAACCCTGGGCCCATGGCGCTGTGAGGCAGCAGTGCTAACTACCTCCTACTCGTATTTTGTAAAAAAATCCTTAAAAGGTTAAATATTGAAACTCTTCTGAGCCTCTTCTGGTTTCTCTGTTGTTCTTTAGCTTTGCTTCTTAAGCAAAAGGATAAGAGTATTTTAGTAGTCAGCTCTGCTGTTTGGTTCTTTTCAATGGTTATTTTTATTTGTTACTCTTTAAGATTAGCAATTTTTGGATTATCACTGATTTTCATAATGCTCAGCTAGTTCTTTTTATACCTTAACTTTTTCAAAAAATAATTTTTAATCTTGTACCAAACCAAATCTCAAGCTGCTTTTTTTTTTGCTGAAAAGAAATAATAGGCTCATAAGAATATACTGACTGCATTTTGGAGAGCTGGCAAAAGAGATTATTCCCACTCCAACCAGAATGGGAATTATTGGAAATGCTTAGCACATCTATACAACTATGCATCTATACAAAGCAAAACAGAGGTCAGCGCCCTTCATCTTGGAATTGGAAGAAGTGTGTTGCATGGATTAAAAACTATCACGTAGAAAACAGAAAATTGGAATAAATGGTCCTTTTCAGAGTGGAAAAATGTAACTAGTGGAATACTGCTGGGATCAGTTCTTGGCCTGCAATTGTTCATTACACTAATGACCTGGAGAAATATAAGGTTTCCAGATCTATTGATGATACAAAATTAGATGGAAGGGCAGATTGTAATGAGGATATTGTGATTCTACAATGGGATATAGATAGATTGGGTGTCTGGGCGAAAGCTTGGCAAATGAAATTTAATGTGAGGAAGTGTGAGATTATGCACTTTGGTAGGAAGCATGAAAAGTCAGATTATTAACTAAATGGAGAGTGCAGGTGAGTGAAGAACTGAAGGTCTTGGGTGTTCTAGTACATGAACCTAGCCAGCAGGTTCAGCAAGTAGTTAAGAAAGCAAATAGCATTTTGGCTTTTATTGCAAAGGGGTTGGTGTTTAAAATTGGGAAGGTTTTATTGGTGTTGTTGAGGATGTTGGAGTGGCCTCATCAGGAATACTGTGCATAGTTTTGGTCCCCTTACCTTAAAAAAGATATAGTAAATTGAAAGTAGTCCAAAGGAGATTCATCAGGTTAATACCTGGTTCCAAATGCTTGTGAAATTGAGGTTTATTACAAACTAACTTAAATACAGGATAGGTTGTCCTATCAAGCAAGACTAAATAGCCTGCATCTGTATTTGTTGGAGTTTAGAAGAGTGAGGAATGACCTTATTCAAACATATAAGATCCAGTGGCGGCTTAACAAGATAGATGATTAAACTTTTTCACTAATGGGAGAATCTTGAGCAAGGAGACATAGCTGCAAGATAAAGTGTTGGTCATTTAAAACTGAGATGGGTTGAAATGTCATCTCGCAGAGGGTGTTGAATCTCTGGAATCCTCTGCCTAAAGGGTAATGGAGGCTGGGTCATTAGAAGTATGTAATGAGGTGAAGCATAAATATTTGATTGATCAAGGAATAGATGGCTATTGGGAAATGGCACAGAAAAGGAGCTGAGGCTGGATAGATTAGCCATGATAGTATTGAATGACAGGGTAGGCTTCAAGGTCCAGGTGGCCTATTCCTACTTTAATTTCTTGTGCTCTTGTGTGTTCATCAAAACCAGTGCAGATCATGAACCTGAAGTGTTGACTCTTTCTCTCACCATAGATGATGCCTGGCCAGCGATTTCTGTTTATAATACATACTTCTTGCATCTAACTTTACTTTCCTGTTAGATGCTTAATGTGGACATTTGTGAATTTGGTTAGTTTCAATTTAAAATGAGAAAATATTTATCACTCAGTGCAAAATGATTTTTCTATTAAAGCTCACTTATATGGATAGAAATAGCACATTGTTACTGGTGAATTGGTTAGTGCTAATTTATTGGAAATCTTTGCTACTTTTAAATTTGGAAGTGAAACCAGGAGTCATACACCAATCAAATATGTTACTGTTAGTTCAAGATGTTTTCACTTGTACATGAGATTGTTGCAGACACCTGCTTGTGAGGTGTCTGGACATTGTGTACATCCAGATTCAAAGAAGCAGAGCTGAGTGCACAATATGAATGGTCAAATTGTATGGAATTGTTTTCAAAAGCTGTGGTTGTAAGATATATTGTACTAAAATCTGAGCTTTCAAGAGGCTTTATAAACTGAGACATAGAGCAGGATTTTCCAGCTGTGCTCATCCTAAAAATGGAAAATCCCTTCCAAGATCAATGGACTTTCCATGGTCTCCTCTCCCTCTCCGCACCCCCCCCCCGCCACCCCACGCGCTTGCTCGCTACAATTCCTGTAGTAGATAGAATGGAAAAATTTCTCCCATTGAATACTAAAGCTAAGAAACCTTACTGAACCTATTTAAAACAGTTTGACTCCACTGTGATCTTGGTTCACAATTCTGGGCACTTGAAAAATATGAAGGCTTTTTAGATGGTTTAGAAGAGATTTACTAGACCGGCTTCAAGTATGAGGGATTGCAGAACATGTGGAGTTGTAGTCCTTAGAGTCAAGAAGCATGAAGGGATTTTCATGGCAGTATATAAAATTATGAAGGATTTAGATTGAATAATAGAAACTGTTTCCATTGGCTGAAGGAGCAATAATTAGATGGTCCACATTTAAGTTGGTTAACCAAAGGACTGGAGGTGACAGGAGGAAAATCTTCTACAGGAAGTATGGTTAGGATTTGCAAAGCATACCCCCTCTGAGATTCAAATTACTTTTCAAAAGGAAATTGGATAAATACTTGTAAAAAAACATTATAGGAAAGAGCAGATGTTGGAAGTATGGTGTAATAGGACTGAATGGATTTCTCTTCAAAAGAACTGGCACAGACTTCAGGGTGGAATGGTCTCCTGTGCTACATTATTTTTTTATAGGATCCAGTGCGCAATGTGAATGCAATTGGCGGAAGCTTTCAAGGATTGAAGCCAGAGATAAGGGACACAGAAACACAACAAGCACCACCAGGGCTCATGATTTATTTCCCTAGTCCTGATCAGAATCACATGTGGAATGGAGATATTCCCCAGCTCAGGTTTGGTGTATTAAATGTTGAAGAGATCACACTATGAGCAACAATACTGTAGATCAACTTAAAATAAGTACAAGCAAATCACTGTTACATTTGTACAGAGTGTTTAGGGAGTTGCAAGGTGAGAAGGGAGGAGGTAAAATAGCTGGAGTTGCATCTCTAGTGCTTGCATGGAAAGGGAGGGAATGTTGGGCGTGACCGAGAAGTGAACCAGAGTGTTTTAGAGGGAAGAATCCCTTCCTAATGCTGAAAGGGAAGCAGTGAAGTCATATCAAAGATGAAAATGATGGAGAGAAATTCATTAAATGTGGAACTTGATGAGGAGGCTTTTCATGGTCCTGGGTTTTAAAGGGTGAGACCTGTGCAGAACTGACATAGTCAAGGGCCATGTAAACCATGTGGACTTTGGGGAAGCAGGTGAAATTCTTTGTTGTAAAAGATGGAAGACATATTGTAAGCAGAAGTATAAAAAATTGCAATTTCTGAATTGATGTGATGGATGCAGTTAGTAGTCTCACAACACCAGGTTAAAGTCCAACAGGTTTATTTGGTAGCACAGTCTTTCAAAATGATGCTGCTTTGTCAGGTGAGTAAAGCATTGGGTTCACAAACAGGGCATATGTAGACAGAGATTTAATTGCAAGATAATGGTTGGAATTTAAATCTTAATAAGCGATCAATTCTTTACAGATAGAGACAATGCGAGTGTAGAGAGGCTTAAGCACAGGTTAAAGTTAGATAGTTAGTAAGATTTTGCAAGCCCAAGCAAGTCGTGGGGTTACAGTAGAACATAGAACATAGAACATTACAGCGCAGAACAGGCCCTTCGGTCCTCAATGTTGCGCCAACCAATTAGGAACAAGCAGTGACCCTCTAACCTAAACCATTCCCTTTTCATCCATAAACTTATCTACTAACCTCTTAAACGCCACCAAACTTGGCGCATCTACAACTGACACAGGCAGGGCATTCCACTCCCGAACCACCCTTTGGGTAAAGAACCTACCTCTGATATCCGTCCTATAACTATCACCCCTTAATTTAAAGCTGTGTCCCCTCGTGCTAGCTTCTCCATCCTAGGAAAAAGGCTATCACTGTCCACCCTATCTAAACCTCTAATCATCTTATATGTTTCGATAAGGTCTCCTCTTAGCCGCCTCCTTTCTAATGAAAACAACCTCAAATCCCTCAGCCTCTCCTCATAAGACCTGCCCTCCATACCAGGCCACATCCTGGTAAACCTCCTCTGTACCCTCTCCAATGCCTCCACATCTTTCTTTTAATGTGGGGACCAGAACTGCACACAATACTCCAAGTGCGGCCGCACTAGAGTTTTGTACAGTTGCAACATGATGCTGCGGCTACGAAATTCAATCCCCCTACCAATAAAAGCTAAGACTCCATATGCCTTCTTAACAACTTTATCCACTTGACTGCCTACTTTCAGGGATCTATTGACACATACACCAAGATCCTTCTGTTCCTCAACACTATTAAGAGCCTACCATTAGCCCTATACTCTACACATTTATTGTTCCTGCCAAAGTGCATTACCTCACACATTTCCACATTAAACTCCATTTGCCACCTCTCGGCCCAGCTCTGCAACTTGTCCAAGTCACTCTGTAAACTATAACACCACTCTTCACTATCTACCACTCCACCGACTTTAGTGTCATCTGCAAATTTACTAATCCATCCTGCAATACCCTCATCCAGATCATTTATAAAAATTACAAACAGCAGGGGCCCCAAAACAGACCCCTGAGGTACACCACTTGTCACCGAACTCCACGATGAATATCTCCCATCAACCACCACCCTCTGTCTTATATCTGCTAGCCAATTCCTAATCCAATTAGCTAAATCACCCTCTATCCCATACATCTGCATTTCTGCAGAAGTCTTCCATGGGCCACCTTATCAAACGCCTTACTAAAGTCCATATATACCACATCAACCGCCTTACCCCCATCCACCTCTTTGGTCACTTTTTCAAAAAACTCAATAGGTTAGTAAGGCACGACCTACCCTTCACAAAACCATGCTGACTATCCCCAATCAATTCATTTCTCTCTAAATAACTATAAATCCTATCTCTAATAATTCTCTCCAATACTTTGCCCACAACAGAAGTAAGACTCACCGGCCTATAATTCCCCGGAAAGTCTCTCTTCCCCTTCTTGAACAATGGGACCACATTCGCTATCCTCCAGTCTGTAGTAGTGTGATATGAGCTCAAGATCCCGGTTGAGGCTGCCCCATGTATGCAGAACTTGGCTATCAGTTTCTGCTCAGCAATTCTGTTCTGCCTTGGAGAATGTTTACCCAAAGATCAGAGGCTGAATGTCCTCGACTGCTGAAGTGGTCTCCGAACAGGAAGGGAACACTCCCGCCTAGTGATTGTAGAGCAGTGTCCACTCATCCATTGTTGTAGCATCTGCATGGTCTCGCTGATATACCATGCCTCAGGACATCCTTTCCTGCAGCGCATTAAGTAGACAATGTTGCCTGAGTCACATGAGTTTGTACTGTATACCTGGTGGATGGTGCTCTCATGTGAAATGATAGCATTTGTATTGATGATCCGTCACACTTTACAAAAATTGCTGTGGCAAGGTTGTGTGGTGTCGTGGTCACTGTTCTTTTCAAGGCTGGGTAATTTGCTGCAAACAGTGGTCTGCTTGAAGTTGCACGGTTGTTTGAAGGCAAGTAGTGGGGGTGTGGGGTGGTCTTCATGAGATTCCATCTTCATCCGTGACATGTTAAAGACTCCGGAGAAGATGTTGTAGCTTCTTCTCTCCGGAGAAGTACTGGACAATGAAAGATACGCTGTTGGCTATGTCCCGTGTTTGTCTTCTGAGGTGGTCGGTCCAATTTTTCACTGTGACGCATTGGAATTGTCAATTGATGAGTCAAGTGCCATATCCTCTTCTTTGGAGGGTGTCTTTCAGTGTCTGTTGTATTCCTCCTCATCTGAGCAATTTCTGTGAACACAAAGTGCTTATCCATAGGGGATGGCTTTTTTAACCTGTTTAGGGTGCAAGCTGGAGAAGTGGAGCATTGTGAGGTTATCCACGTGAACTGCTGAGATGACCATGCTTGACGGAGATGCAACTGATTCTGGAGAATAGTCCATGGTGAGTCTGATAGTAGGATGCAACTTGTTGATGTCATCATGTAGTTGTTTCAGTAATTCTTCAGCACGAGTCCAAAGGAAAAAAAATGTTATCGATGCATCTAGTGTATAGAGTCAGTTGAAGGTCTTATGCAGTGAAGAGGTTTTGTTCAAATCTATGCATGAAGATGTTAGCATGTTGAGGTGTGAATTTGGTCCCCATGGCTATTCTGTGTATCTGGATGAAAAACTGTTTGTAGAAGGTGAAGACGTTGAAGTCCTGGATGAAATGGGTGAGTTGTAGAATTGCATCTGGAGATTGGCATTTATTCATTCACATTAAGTACTGAGGTAGTTGCAGCAATGCCATCATCATGGGGAATGTTAGTGTAGTATGCTGAGACGTCCATTGTGACAAAGTGTTCTTTGTTCAACTGCTCCATGGGTGCTGAGTTCCTGTAAGAAATCTGTCGTGTTGCAATAGAAGATGGGGTTCCTTATACAATGGGTTTCCAGATGCCCTCGACATAGCCAGTTCTCACACAGGGTCCCATTGCCTGACATGGTGAGATGGCCAGGTGTATTGGCCTTTTGTATATCTTCAAAAGGCAATAGAGATCTCCAACACAGGGAGTATGTGAGATTAGAGCACAGAAGGTGCTCTGAAGGTCCAGATCAAAGATCTTAATTAATTTGTTGAGTTGGAGAGTGTGTTCTATGGTCAGATCTGCAAGTAACTGTCTGTAGTATTTCTGGTTTTCAGTTGTCAGTACATTTCTTTGCAGTAATCCGTTCTGTTCAGTATGATGGCGACCCCTCCTTTGTCTACTGCTTTGATGACAATGTTGCAGTTGGTCTTAAGAGCACAGGTGACATTACATTATGTTTGGATGGTGTTTGGGGTTGTCTTGTGTGCAGCAGATGAATTGGCATTGATGCAACTCCTCTTGGCTTTGGCAATAATGTCAAGTCAAGGGCAGCAGCCTTCCAAAGAGGTCCAATTTGACTCTTTCCTCTTTGGTTGTTGCACCATGGACCTCTATGTTGGCTGTCCCAGTTCATTGGCTGCCTCATTGGGTCTGCTGTTGGCCCCTTGGGGTTTGTAATGTGATGGATGTCAATGGAATAGAGTCCTTATAGGAAGCTGGATGGAAGTCCTTGGACTTATATTGGTTGAATGTTGGTTTAAAACCTATCTAGGGTGTGTGTTTGTAGGGATGTATTTAGTTGGGACAGTATATTTAGCTGTTAAGGTATATGCAACATCATGGTTCCTTTTTTTGTTTGTAATTGGTAAAAATTATTGTTAATTTTCTTATTATATGATAATGGTATCTTAAATAAATTTTGTTCAATTAAAAACTCCCTAATACAGGGAGACAATAGAAAGGGACTGATATTGTCGCTAGAATAGTAATCTAGAGACCCGGGAAAATGCCCTGAGGACCTGATTCAAATCCCACTAGGGCAGATGTGAAATTTAAATTCAATAAAAATCTGCAATTAATTATGACCGTGAAACTGCTGTTGATTGTCATTAAAACCCATTTGGTTCACAAATGTCTTTAGGGACAGAAGTCTGTCACTTTTAGCTGGTCTGGCCTACATGTTACTCCAGATCTATAGCAATGTGGTTTATTTGTAAATGCACTCAGAGATGGGCAATAAGTGCTGGCCCAGCCAGTAATGCCACGTCCCATGAACAATTGCATGGTGGGTCATTTGAATCATCTTATGCTTACCCATGCCAAATTCAACTGCAAAACTTATGATCAAGACTGACTTCATAAAACACCCTGGAGTTTCTGACTTGGATGATAAAAGTTCTAGAAATTAGTGGGCAGTGATCTTGGAATACTTTAGAGATTTTTGCACATTGAGATTATATATCATTAATATTATCATGGTAATTTACAGATTGTGTTACTTGATGTTTTAGGATGAATGTATAGTTGTTATGGGTTGGAAATTTCTTGAGCTTCCCCTCACGCAAGACTCCCTTTGCCTTGTGCCAAGGGCTGTCACTGTCACTGCTGGAGTTTAGCTCTTTTATGCATGTTTTGGCCAACACTGTAATGGGGTCATGAGGCTATCAGAGTGTTGCTGGCAAAACCTAAATTTGAGTGTGATTGAGTAGGTTATTTATAGCTAAATGCCACTTAATAACACTGTCAACATCCTCTTTCATCACTTTATGATTGCAAGTAGACTGATAGAATGGTGATAAGGGAAAAAAACTGGGTAATTTTCCACACTATCAGATAGATGCCAATGTTCTAGCTGTATCAAAGCAGTTTGGTTAGGAGTGTAGCTAATTCTGGAGCACAATTTGCCCATACTATTGCCAAAATGTAAAGGTCCATAACCTTGACATGATCTAATGCCTTCAGCCATTTCATGATGTCACATAGAGTGTATCAAGTTAGATAACTATTGGCATCTGTAATGCTGGAGACCTTACGAGATGGATCATCCCCTTGGCACTTCTGGCTAAAGATGGATGCAAATGCTTAATGTTGTCTTTTATACTGATGTGCTAGGCTTCCCCATCATTTAGGATAGAGATATTTGTGAAGTCACCTCCTCCAGTTAATTGTTCAATTGTTCACCACCATTCATTTCTGGATGTCTGATCCATTCATTGTGGGATCATTTAGCTCTGTCTATTACATGCTGCTTCCATTGTTTGGCATACAAGCAATCCTGTATGGTAGCTTCACCAGGTTGACACCTCATTTTATGATGCCTGGTTTAGTGACAGGAGAGAAGTGCCCTCCTGTACACTTCATTGAACCAAGGTTGACATCCACATCCAGGTCACAGTCACCATTTTGAAAAACACGGAGAATCTACATGACTCAATGACAACGCAGGGCAAAGTGTCTGTTTTGTTACTCATTTTATTGTTAGGAATCACTAAAAGCAAAGAATATACATGTCAAAATCAACACACAGTGGTATGAACTAGTGAATATGGTATTTATTTATAGAATACAAAATATATCTGCCGCACCTTTTATAAATCATCAGTTCATCATTGAAGAATATGAATAGTAGTAACATTGGATATTCACCTCTGCATTCTATATGGAAAATATATTTATTCATGCTTAGTGAGGCAGAGAAATCTCTGAGTATCTCAACAAAATCTGAGGATGACTCTCTTGGTATCATTACATCAAAAAGTTGTAATGTTAGATGGATTAATGGAATGGTAAATTAGCCCTAAAGTGTGGTATCCCGTACATATTAGCATGTGAGTCAACCTTTGAAGCCTTTTGAAATACTAAAATGGGGACAACTTGTATTTTTGAGGCCAAAAATGGGGTTCATCTTATACACCACATTTTACGATATTTTTGTATGTTAGCATTATTGTTTAATGTATATATTTGTACACATTATAAGAAATTAAATCATATTCACCCAGATTTTGCACTGAGCAGCAAATAAACAGTAATCACAATTCATTACACTTACTTTCTATAGGATTTTCCATTGACTTGCAATTATTGCTACATATATATTGATTTAGACTTAGATGTATAAACATCAGTGGTTTAAACTGTATATATTGACTGTTTGTATAAAAGTAAAGAAGTATTGCTTCAACAATGCAAGGCATTGGTGAGAGTACACCTGTTGTATAGTTTTGGTTCCATTTTTTGGAGGAAGGATGTAATGGCATGAGAGATAGGTTAGAGACATTTATTAGATTAATTCCAGAAATGAGAGGTTTGTCTTATGAAGAGACATTGAGCCATTTTGGTCGATATTCTCTAGAGTTTATAAGAATTAGAGGAGACCTAATTGAAGTACATAAAATGATAAACGGTATTGACAAAGTAGATGTTGAGCGGATGCCCCACAAAAGAAAGCAATCTAGAAAAAATGGTCATAATTTCAGAATAAGGAGTAGCAGATTTAAAACAGATGAGGAGAAACTACTTCTCCCAAAGGGCATGGAATTGTGAATTCAGCCTTGATCATATTAGATGGCAGTTTGAGAGATTGATTTGTCTATTGCTACTCCTAGTCCTTCTTAAATTTGCATCCTTCCACATCTGTGAATGCTGATTCTCTCAGATAATCATTGTTGGATCAAAGCTTCTGGAGAAGCAAGAAAATTGAGACCGTGTTTTCCTGATTTACATGTTTAACTGCACATGTGTAGATGCCAGAACTTACTGTCCGATTTTTGGGGCCAAAAATGGGATTCATCTTATACATACACTGTCTGATTTACTCCTTAATAAAGCCGGATGGTACAGTAACACAGTGGTTAGCACATTGCTGCACAAGGACTCAGTTTCAATTTGTGCCTTGGGTTACTGTCTGTGTCGAGTTTGGAAATTCTCCCCTTTCTGATGGGGTTTTCTTTGGGTTCTCTAGTTTCTTCCCTAAGTCCAAAGACATGCAGGTTAGTGGATTGGCCTTGCTGAATTGCCCTTTACTGATTAAAGACATGTAAGCTAGGTAGATTAGCAATGATAAATGTATGGGGACACACGGGTGTGTGGAGCGGGTGCAAGTTGGCCTTGGTTAAGATACTCTTTTGGACAATCAATGCAGACTCAATGGGCAGAATAGCTTGTGCACTGTAGAGGTTTCATGGTAATACCTCACCATTATTATCATCACAAAATCAGAAGCATTAAAGGTAGGTATACATTAATTTTGTAAAATTTGTTTTAACTGAATTAATTCTAATACTTCCACAACTTCTGGTGTGAGATTTACATGCAATGCACGTGACACCTTATGGATAATCATTGGGAAATTGGAATGTAAAATTCAGCACAAAATGGGTGGTAACAAATCAAGGACATCTTACAATCTGCTCAATTCATTTTTCCATTGATTGAATGAAAATTGTGCAGCATGAAAAGATACGCTGCTGATTCAATGAAGTGTGTTTTGTAAATAAGAACAAAAGATCATAAGAAGTAGGAGTAGGCCACTCCATCCTTCTATCCTGTTCCACTGGTCAACATAGTCACAGAGGATGTTCTAATTCAACACCACGTTACTGCACTATCCCAATATCCTTTAATTCTCTGAGCATGCAAAAATCTATTGTCCTTTATTTTGACTATGTTCCAACACTAAGCAGCCATTGCTGTTTGGAGTAGAGAATTCCAAACTGAAGTTTGGCAAAAATGAACAGAAAATTAATCAAGTAAATTGACTATTTAAAATAACTAAATTACAATGTCAAAATTAATGCTGCCAGTGCCATAGTATTATTGAAGTCAGTAATCAACTCATTGGAGCAGAGGTTCCCAAACTGGAATCTGTGGACTCATGATCCACAAAGACTCTCTATGGAGAGTGTGAAACTGGTGGCCACCATGTGACTGGCAAATATTGGTTTGAACATAAAGGTTAAAAATCATAGAAAATACAAATGGGCCAATCAGACTATCATTTAAACAAGATATAATAGCAATTGATGATGGATCAATTATCAGTTTTAAATCTGAGATAGACTATTAACCAATGGTATTAAGGCGTAAAGACAGTTATGTGGAATTAGGTCACAGATCAGCCATGATCTCAATGAATGATAGAAGCAAAATGGGCTACTCCAGTTCCTATGTTCCCATAGTGGCTGAAGCTCAAAGAATTGGATTTTTGGGGGGCAGGGAAGAAAATTTGAGGGGAGGAGTTAAAATAATGTTTTCTTAAATTTGATGGTAAATTTTACAAAATTGAACAACATTGACAACAACAATTTATATTTGTACACCACCTTTAACATAATAAGTCTCATTGTGGTTCACAAGAGCAAACAGTGGTATCAATCTTAAATAAGAAGACATTGGCATTGGTGACCCAAGTTTGGTCAAAGGTAAGTTTTAAGCAGCATCTTAAAGAAGGAGAGGTTTTACTTATTCTTTCATGTGATGTTGACATCCTTACAATGTCAGCATTATTGCTTATTCCTATTTGCCCCTAAAAAGATGGCAGTGGTGAGCTGTTTTCTTGAACCGCTGCAGAAAAAGGTGACAGAATATTGAATAATAAGTTTCTAGACCAGAGGTACTGTTGGGGAGGAAGTTTGTGATTCATTTTGACCCCATGACAGTGAAAGAATGGTGTTACAGTTTCAAATCACAATAGTGTGTAACTTAGAGGGGAACTTGCAAATGGTGATGTTCCCATGCAGTAGAGTGGTGAGGGGGTTTAGGGAGGGAAGCACAGAGCTGAGGGCCTAAGTAGCCACTAATGGAAGGGTGAACATTGAGTCCTTAGAGGGTATTAGGACTGGAGAGATTACAGAGATATAAGGATGGATGATACCATTGAAGAAATTGAACAAAAGAACGAAAAATTGATTTTATTAATGAACTGTAATCATGTAATGAACTGTAAAACTTGATTTGAGTTGAGAAGAAAATGGCAGAATTTTGAATAAGAAGTTTATAGAATTGAGAAGATGGAAGGGGACTGTAACAAGGAGAGCATTGAAATAGTTATCTGGAAGTAATCAAAATGCTTGGATCAGTGTTCAACAGTAGCTGAGGCAGGGGCAGAGACAGTTGATACTACAAAATTAATTTGCCACTTGTTTGGAAAATAAATCAAATCAACATTATCTTAGTGAAACTTCACGGGGAAGTCCGCCATCTTCTCCTGATAGATAGAATCAAACCACTCATTCTGAGACACGAGAAAGTGATTCTTCCAGTCTCCAACAATCCCTAAAATTAAGTAATACCAGATTAAACATTAAATAAAACTTATTAATTCTAAATTTGTTAAATTTAATATATACGTATATGGTAACAGATTATCAATTTCAACATTATGCGCGTGGAGTAATGCATATTGGTACAAAACTGAACCAGGTCCAGAAACACAGATTGGGTGATTCTGTGATACAACATTCCTAATGAGGAATGGCGCTCATTGAAAGTGCAACTTGGGAAAACAAAGGCCATTAAAATGAATGCATCTGGAACCGTGAACTGTACACTAGTGATGTACTAAGATGCCATCTTTCATCCTTATGAGCAACCCAACTGAAGGGAACATTGGATTCTGGAATCCTGCTTAGAGAGATAAAGATCCACGGTGCAAACATTTCAGAATAGCCTGAATCATTCTACACTAACACCTAAATTTTTTTCTTTGAGCAAAAAGGTTTAATGTAAATAAATACAGTAGTACTTCTCAAGTGTATTCAAAATCTATCCCAGTGAGAAATGAATTTCACATACTCACTGTGGTAGCTACAAGCATTTACAAAATTTGAAGCTTTGTTGAAGATCACTACTGGTGAGAATACTCAACCAGAACCAAATTATTTCTACATACTTCTTATTATGTTAAGTTTCTTGATAATGCAATAAGGACTCAAACAACCTATGAAACAAACAAAGCTGATTTGTACTGATCTAGTCCTTACCTGCAATCAGTGCTTTACTCACCTTTTCTATAAAAGCAGCCTTTCTCAGAGTTAAACAGTCCTGTTGAATCTTGGTAGTTTGTTCTGGGATTTTTTTTCATAGAGTTGAAAGTGCATTGGTCCAAAATTGACAGTAAGGTTTCTTCATCCAGCTTTTTATTCAGAAAAGATGCAATTTTTTCAATCACACTCCTGAGATCCTTTAACACATTAAAATTTCTGTTATGTTAGTGAGTTAAAAATCCAAGATATAATTTCTTTCCAACATAAATTAGCCTGACTAGCACTTTCCTACCATCATAGTATGGGAGCCATTTACTCAGTTGGCAGGCCAGCTGGTTCATGATACAGAGCGATGCCAATAACAGAGGATCAGTTCCTGTATCAGTTGAAGTTATTCATGGAGACCTGCCTTCTCAACTTGTCCCTTGCCTGAGGTGTGGTGGTCCTTGGGTTAAATTACACCAGTCAGCTTTTCCGCTCAAAGGGAAGAGCAACCTGTGGTCATTTGGGTTATTTAATCTGGTATTACTTAATTTTAGGGATTGTTGGAGTCTGTTTTAACCCTTACAGAGTGGACAGATAACCACAAATAGATGTCTTGTTAGTACAGACAATATTTATTTAAACCCACATAATGATCACCCACCTGACCAACAATAAGTTATCTTCCAGAAAATACTAGAATTCAAGTCCAATACAAGACTTTGAATTAACCTTGCACAACCAGCAAGTATCCAAGCAGATATTGGCCTTCATCTGTGTGTCAGTCTCGGTAGTCATCTACATAGTCTGGTCCTTTGGTCTGGTCTGGTATTCTGACTCTGGTCTTTATTCCTTCCTTTTCAAGTGTGGTGGATTTCCTTTTGCTGGCAATATTCACCATTGTTGAAGTTCGTTTGTGGGGTCAGAGAGAGAGAGAGATTCCTGGTTGTGCAACACCCTTTATACCCCATTTGGTTTCACGTCCCTTTTTGCCCATTGCCAATCAGTTGATCAGACTTGATCACCCTGATCGATAAGAGTCCAATCAGGTGCTATCACATCGATCTCTGGGAGTGTCCCCAACAGCCATGTCTGTAGGTGCTGGAGGCACATACTTCACACACCTTCCTCCTAAATAAGGGTTTGTGGTGCCCTTATGTCTGGTAGACAACCCAGTTTGACTATAAAATCCTTTTCATCCTGGAGGTGACCCGTATCCTGTTTATTCACTCATCAAGCTTGCAGCCTGTTTGTCTCTGTCTTTAAACTGCAGCCTGTCGGTTTAGTTCTTGCCCAATTGTCCCAGAGTGCTTTACAAATTGCCATTTTAGACGGCCCATTTGGCCAAAGGATTATGGTGACTTTACCTTTTTACCTTACTATCAAAGCATATATTGTTATTTGTAATACATATAAAGAGCACAATAATATGAGGTATGTGAATTCCATTTATACAAAGAAGTCTGGTGGGCTTTATTTATAGCAAAGCAGTCTAGCATTCTCTAATCTAGACACTTCAGTCCAGAGAGACACCGCAACTCCTGGTTAAATGACGACACCTCAGGTACCTGATTCATCTGCATGTTAAGTTGCTGAAAGGGGTATTATTCTTAAGAGTGATATTACAATAGTATACACACCCACTAACAAACTTAGCAACACAATTTTCAGTGAAGATCATTAAATTGTCTGCATTCTTCCTCAATTATTATAAATCAGAGATTTTTCAACATAGTTGCAGCAATTAAGTAATCATTAATAGCCATTGTGTCACTGACATTTTCACTAAGTCAGGTATTTGTGGGTTCAGGACCTTCTCTAGAGAAACAATCTAGGTTTACATTTCAACACAGTTCTGAGGGTGTGATGCACAATTGTAAATGCTGTAATTGGATGAGCTATTGTCCCAATAGCTTCGCATTCTGCCACCAAGAGAGTGGTGGCATCTTGCAGCAATGCACTTAACAGATAGCCAAAATCACTGTGGACCTTCAAGCCAAAGGATGAGGGTTGTTATGATGAATCGAGGCAGTGGGGTGGTTTTCAGTGCACTCCTTTCCCAATGTCAGACACAGAATGAGTGACCACCATCCCCACCCCCAGGAGACCACAAGGTTTACTAGACACCTTCCAAGAGTGCAAGAGAGCATGGAGCACCCACTTAATCCATGAGTCACCATTAATAGCAGTGTTGACAAACCTACTTCTGTAATCAGTAGCAATGACGTTATCTGCCCTCACTAACCTCTTATCAGGATTTCCTGACTGGCTCTGGGCCCCAAATTGCACTTAATCATTTCTGAGAGTACATGCCCATCAGTGCATACTCCACCAAATTCAGTCCTAGATAAGGCTGGCATTGCTGCTGCAATGGCTGCCGATCTTTTGGTTGGCTGACGGATTTTAGGAATAGATGGGTAATGTTAATAAGGATAGCTGCTCTGGCAGTAGGCTATTAAGTAGTTGCTGCAGACAAGATGCTTTGTCACCACATCAGCCTTATGATTCCTACTTCTAGATATATCCTGTTGAGCCCTCTAATTTATTGTTTTCAGTGGGATTGCCATCACTCTTCCACGCTCCAGAAAATATAGGTCCGTTCTACAGAACTTTCTGACTACTTTTACCTTCAGAACCTAATTTCCTGTTGTTTACCTTCCAACTGCAAATTCTGACCCATTCCTCACAGTCTTTTGTTAACACTAACTTTCCCAGTTACCCATTGCTGCTTTGCTCTATATTTCTAGCAACATAAAGAACTGTGACTAATTCCTCCTTGGCTGTTGATTAATCAATTAATAAAGCCAGCTACTGGAAACTTCCCCTATGTCACAAAAACAGAAAATGCTGGAAAATCTCAGCAGGTCTGACAGTATCTGTGGAAAGAGAATAGAGCTAATGTTTCAAGTCTGATTGATCTTTTTTATGATATGGTTTATTTTTCCCAAAATGGAGGCCATTTTGGTTCCTCTCCCTCCTATCCATAAATCCTAAGTTTTGGTTCCAAGAAACAAGCTAAATATTATTATTCATACAAAACCTCAACACAGAAAATTTCATATTCTCCCTGCTTTATAATAACTTCAAGTCTTAATAAGCTGTACTTATTAAGATTGGCCACCTACTCTTAAAATCTGTCAGCCAACCAAAAGATCGGCAGCCATTGCAGCAGCAATGCCAGCCTTATCTAGGGCTGAATTTGGTGGAATATGCACTGATAGACATGTACTCTCAGAAGTAATTAAGTGCAATTTGAGACCCAGAACCAGTCAGGAAATCCTGATAAGAGGTTAGTGAGGGCAGATAATGCCACTGCTACTGATTACAGAAGTAAGTTTGTCAACACTACTATTAGTGGTGACACATGGTTTAAGTGGATGCTCCATGCTCTCTTGCACTCTTGGAAGGTGTCCAGCAAACCTTGTAGTCTTCTGGGAGTGGGGATGGTGGTCACTCATTCTGTGTCTGATTGAGAAATCCAACATTGGGAAAGGAGTGCACTGAAAACCACCCCACTGCCCCGATTCATCACAACAATCCTCATCCTTTAGCTTGAGTGATCTTGGGTATCCTTGGTTGTTGATTAATCAATTCATTATTTATTCACTTACTTTCTGCATATCTTCATATGTCACAAACAGGAAATTGAGTTCATCTTTATGGCCGTACCAGTCTCTGATGTGGTCAAACCATGATCCATAAAACACTTAAAAGACAAGTATCATGAATAAACAATTATACTGCAAAGAAAGAAATTTTACCATTTGTTCCAATTTCAAATCACTTCAAGTATCGATTAACCAATTCCTTTAATTTGTGGGCATACATGTACAAAAGACAAAATGGTTCTTTGTGAATGTATGTGTTATTTTCCTAAATCATTTGTATATGAAGACAGTATCCAGCCTAAATTTGATTCACACAGTGTCCACAACACACCACAAAGACACTGGAAATTTTTACAAATACGTGAAGAAGAAGAAACTGGCTAGAATGAATGTTGGACCCTTGGAGGACGAGAGGGGGGGATTTAGTGGTGAATGACGAGGAAATGGCTGAGGCTTTAAATAAGATTTTTGTGGCAGTCTTCATGGAGGAGGACACAAATAGTTTGCCAAATATTAAAGATAGAAGGATGGTAGGAGATGAGGTCCTTAATGCAATCACTGTCACTAGAGACGTAGTGCTTGATAGACTAACGGGACTGAAGGTAGACAAGTCGCTGGTTCCAGATGGAATGCATCCCAGGGCAGAGGTGATAGCCGATGCCTTAGTAATTATTTATCAAAATTCGCTGGACTCTGGGGAAGTACCGGAAGATTGGAAAATGGCTAATGTTACGCTGCTGTTTAAAAAAGGTAGCAGACAAAAGGCAGGGAATTATAGGCCAGTTAAATTAACGTCTGTAATTGGAAAAATGCTAGAATCCGTCATCAAAAAAGAAATAGCAAGGCAGTTAGAAAAGAGCGGGTTAATCAAGCAGACACAGCCCAGATTCATGAAGGAGAAGTCGTGTTTAACAAATTTATTGGATTTCTATAAGAATGTGACTAGTACGGAAGACAGAGGGGAACCAGTGGATGTGGTGTTTTAGATTTCCAAAAGGTGTTTGATAAGGTGCCTCACAAAAGGTTGCTGCAAAAGGTTAGGGTGCACAGAATTGGGAGTAAGGTGATCGCGTGGATAGAGATTGGTTGTCTAGTAGGAATCAGAGAGTTGGAATCAATGAGTGCTATTCTCGTTGGCAATTGGTGACTAGTGGAGTGCCTCAGGGCTCAGTGCTGGGGCCTCAACTGTTTACCATTTATATAGACAATCTGGAGGAGGGGGCTGAGTGTAGGGTAATGAAATTTGCTGATGACACGAAGATGAGTGGAAAAGCAAATTGTGTGGAGGCGCAGAAAGTCTGCAGAGGGATCTGGATAGGCTGAGTGAGTGGGCGAGGACCTGGCAGAGTATAATGTTAGCAAATGTGAGGTTATCCACTTTGATAGAAATAATAGTAGGAGAGATTATTATTTAAAGGACAAAAAACTGCAGCATGCTACGGTGCAGAGAGATCTGGGGATCCTTGTGCACGAATCGCAAAAACACAGTCTGCAGGTGCAGCAGGTGATCAAGAAAGCAAATGGAATGTTGGCCTTCATAGCAAAGGGGATAGAATATAAAAGCAAGGAGATCTTGCTGCAACTGTACTGGGCACTGGTGAGACCGCAACTGGAGTACTGTGTGCAGTTTTGATTGCCACATTTGCAAAAGGATATATTGGCCTTGGAGGGAGTGTAAAGAAGGTTCACTAGGCTGATAACAAAGATGAGGGGGCTAGCCTATGAGGAGAGATTGAATAGACTGGGTCTGTACTTGTGGAGTTTAGAAGGCTGAAGTGGGATCTCATAGAGACACACAAGATAATGAAAGGGCTAGATAGGGTAGAGGTAGAGAAATTCTTCCCACTTAGAAAGGATAGCAGAACTAGAGGGCATAGTCTCAAAATAAGGGGGTGGGAGGGCACTTTAGATCAGAGTTGAGGAGGAACTTCTTCACTCAAAGGGTGGTGAGTCTCTGGAATTCTCTGCCCTTTGAAGTGGTGGAGGCTACCTTGCTGAATATATAAGTTTCTGATAGACAAGGAAATTAAGGGGTATGGGGAGAAAGTGGGAAAGTGGAATTGGTACACTTCAGATCAGCCTTGATCTTGTTGAATGGCAGGACAGACTCAAAGGGCTAGATGGCCTATTGCTGCTCCTATTTCTTATGTTTTTAAGGGTGAACAGTTCATTTTTGTTTATATAGTTGGATGTATACTTTGATAAAGATGTAATGGCTTTGATTGCTGGATTTTGATCACGAGGACATTGAATAATTAATAGTGGTTTCCCCAGGTTCCTGACAATATCAGCAGTTGAGCAGCCCTAATGTGGAGAGGCCATCAGCAGCGTTCAGACAGCATCCCCAGGCTTCTCAGAAGGACAGACAGTGCATCGTATCCAAAGGTTCCAAGGTCCCCCTCCCCATGACAATGGCCATCCATCATGACCTCACTAATATATGTTGAGGCGTGCCTGCCTGCCTAGTTCTGTTAGGCTAACATCTTGGAGAGCCAATCCACTTTCCTGAATTAGCCAGTGATCCCAAGCAGCGACCAATTCTGTGGCTGCCATCAGGAACACAAGAGCGCAGAACACAAGAGCACAGAACAAAAGAGTGCAGAACAGGCCCTTCGGCCTTCGATGTTGCGCCGACCAATTAACGAAAAGCAATGACCCTCTAACCTAAACCATTCCCTTTTCATCCATAAACTTATCTACTAACCTCTTAAACGCCACCAAACTTGGCGCATCTACAACTGCAGCAGGCAGGGCATTCCATACCCTTACCATCCTCTGGGTAAACATTGCTGCTATGACCCCATTATTGGCCTATGTTGTCTCAGAATCTGCATTTGGTCTGTAAATGGGGGTCTACCTAAGGCCATTAAAATCCCAACCAATGTTTAGAGCACTCATACCTGTTGCAGCCTTCTTTTTGGCAAATCACCGCATCCTCTAATCTCCCTGTGAGGCAGTGTACTTAGCAAAGCCAGAAACTCACCACAATACTCCTAAGAACACATCACAATATTTCCTCTCTATTTGCATTAGCCAGAGTTGGTCAAAAATCACCTCACTGCATGTTGTTGGTTAACCCTTTAAACAAATGCTTAATGTGTGTATGGCCCAAGTTTTAAAAAAATGCTTAGATCAACCAAAACAACTGTTTGACATCATAATTTGACAAGTTGGTAGACTTTGGCACGCATATGGTATTTTGCTTTATGCGCAGTTAAGTGGGATCATTTCAGAAGCAGTCTGAAGTGCTGTGCAGGCCATTCTGAGGGTCTTTGGCTTTTGGCACTGAATTAATAGTTCAACAAATCTTAAATAATTTGATAATTTAAACAAATTAATACAATCTTTTTGATAAAAAGTAAGAAAACTTAAAAAAGCTTACCATTTCCTTCAACAAATTGTTCTAGAAATTCCTGAAAATCCTTTGGTACCTTCAAGAAACGACTGTATTTGTGAAAGTAATAATATGACACAATCACATCCTTGGGATTTCTGGCAACATAAATAATCTAGGTTGGGAAATAAATAGAAATCAAAGTCAGTCCCCAACTGCTGTGGATTTATTTCTATCTGTTTTGGGCAATAACCAATCCAATCACTTAGTTTGCTGTAACTGTCTTAACATTTTTCACTTGCTAACTACTTCTTATTGAAATGTCACCTTGTTTTAGGGATTATGAAAAAAAACACCAAAACCATTCTCAAAATCACAAGGTGTAAGACGGATTAGCCATGGTAAAAATGCTTGGGGTTACTGCGATAAGGTGGGCGTAGGCCTGGGTAAAATGCACTTTCAGAGAGTCACTGCAGACTCAATAGATAGAATGGCTTCATTCTGCAAGGAAAGGATTCTATGGTTTAGACTGCTGCCAACAATATCATCAGCTTCATAGCTTTTTGCTGCCCATTCATTATTTTGTTCAACTTACTTCATGACTGAAGTGATGTTCTACTTTAAAATAAATCGCTGTAAGTGAGCATCAGTGGCAAAGTCTGCATTCCTATTTACCCTTGAAAAGATGGTGGGTGAGCCTCATTCTTGACACTATAGTCCTTATGGTGGTGTAGGTACACTCACAATCTATAAAGACGTACATTCACCTTGCCAGCTAATTTGGTTTTGTCAGTTAATTTGATTGATTTGCAGTGATTCTTTTAAAAATCATTGGGGGAAATTTTAACCTCCCAGTATGGATAGGTGTTGTGTGGACACCAGATTAAACAATGAAAAATTAGCAGCATGTCAGGAAGCAGATAGAAACCTGAGTTATATTTGATAGTGTGACTGGTCAAATAGATCCAACATTTAAATGTGTTAACAGAGAATTAAGTTGAGTTTTAACCTAAGTGCATAAATGTGGTTTCACTGTTTTGAAGGTCCAAAACTCTGAAGGTCATTGCTGCTATCATCGAGGTTTTTGCCTTTGGCCTGCACTTATTGGTTGTCGCTTCACAAAAGCATAGGAACTGCTAATGCAACTCTACCTTGGACATCTTATGAAGAGCAATAGGAGCAGCAGCTGGCTTCTCTTCAACCACCTACCACTTCATAGAACAGAAGGAATGAAGAGGAATCCCCAGCTTCCAAGAAATGATATCCCCAACATTGGGTATATTGGCAGAGAATTAGCTTTCTGCACATGGCTGAACACCAGTATTTTAGGAAGCTCAGGTTTTCCCATCAAGTGGCTATTGATATCTACATCCTTCTGCAAGAAAACTTTGTCAAATGGACCTGTTTGGGATGCATTGCTAGTGGGCAATGTCACCATAGCTCGAAATTTCATTTCGTCCAACTCCTTCCAAGGATAATTTCTGAATATCTCATTTTTGCCTACAAGCATATCTCCCAGGTGACCAAATGATGTTTTGCCATGGTTCGACATACAATTCATTACATGTATTCCACTTCTGATTAAACCAGTCAGAATGAGAGGAAGCACAGATTTGATGTACTGACTGGATTTCCACATGTCCAGGGAAACATAGCTGAAAGGAATTATGCTCCATTAATGTTCACCTGGTTCACAATTACCAAAAGATCATCATACACACCTTTGCAAACTACCCAGAAATTTGCCACGATGCCTTCAAATTGCACCAGTCAAATCATCAATAGATGTTCAAAACTTAAAAAGAGTCTGTGTGGCCTTTTTGGAAATAGGGCTACTTTCTATAAAAACAAACAGGAGGAGATTCACCATTATGTTGCCAGGGCTGGAGTACTTAAGCTAGGAAGAGAGTCTGTTAGACTGGTGTTGTTTTCCTTAGAACAGGGAAGACTAAGCGGGGAGAAAAGCAATTTAGTATGGATGCTGGAATCTGAACACAAACAGAAAATGATGGAAAATCTCAGGACGTCTGATAACATCTGCAGAGAGAGAACAGAACCAACGTTTTACATTACTGCAGCTAATGGTAACACCAAGAGATTCCACAATTCATACTGACTATGGCTGGTGCAGTAGCAATATCTTCATGATCTACACATGTGCCAATGGTGAACTTACAGAAAGGTTCTCCTTTTGTTTTTTACCCTGGGGTAAATCAACTTCAGAAAAATGCGGCCCTTTTCCAGCTCTTGAGGGAAGAGATCAAATCCTTGGCCATGTGTAACCCTGCACTTGATAAACAGTATGTTCTGCATGTCAGGTCAGTAAAGGAGTGCTGAGGAGATGGACTGGATTCATTGTGTTTGCCTGGAACCATGTAGGTTGGGCTGTGGGCTGCACACGTACACTTCCTGTTGCCACGGAAAAGCAGCCAAAATAATAAAGAGCCTCGTGCACCCTGAACATACTCTCTTTCACATTTTTCCATTGGGAAAAAGGATACAAAAGTCTTTAAACTGATACCATCCAATGCAAGAATAGCTTCTTTCCTGCTGCCATCAAACTTTTGAATGGTCCAATGACACATTAAGCTGATCTTCCTCTTCACCCAATTGGTAACTGCAATACTATACTCTGCACCCTATCCTTTCCTTCACCCCTACGTATTCTATGAACAGTATGTTTTGTTTGTATAGCACACAAGGAACAATAGTTTTCGCTGTGTCCCAATACGTGTGACAATAATAAATCAATTCAAATTCGGATGACTCTCCAAAGCAGAGGAGGAACTTGATTGAAATGTGCAAAATTATGAGGGACATAAATACTTAAAACTATCTCAATACTAATTATCAAAAATACTGACTTATAAACTATATTGGTGTTCCCCCCTCACTCCTGCTTATGGTGTAACAAAACTTTTTGATATTTCTGTCTGTTTCAGACTGTAATACCTCAACAATTCTCAGTGAATGTGTGTTGCATTTCACATTCTTTTTATCTTATTTGTCCCAAGCCCAGTGCATATAATGTTCCTGCTTCTCATCTATGCTTTACAGCCCAAATGAATTCAATATTGGCATAAAAATACAGATAATTGGGTCAGTTTTAATTGGGAAAATGAATGTTAATTGGCCAGTAATGGCCTTGAAATGGAATTACTTGATATACAGCCAGATGCTTCCATTTTGAAATGATTTTCTCCTTCGGTAGCTGTTGATGGTTGACATCGTAACTCTGCAATGCAAGATCCTGTGATGTAGATGACATGCTGATTGAAATTTTAAGGGGCAAGTGGCAAGTTGTTTCAGTCCTTTGTTTAAGTGGTCCATGTGGTTAGTGCTTTTTGAAGGTTCTAAGTTTGTTTTGGTATGTATTATTTTAATAATGTATTTTTATTGTTGGTTATTGTTTATGTATTAGTGTTAGTTAAATGGGTTTAAAGACAAACTTTCCATTTAAACAGCATAGCTAATGTGCAGCTTGGTGGCACAGCAGTTAGCACTGCTGCCTCAGTTCAATTCCAGCCTCGGATGACTATATGGAGTCCGCATGTTCTCCCCATGTCTGTGTGAGTTTCCTCTACTTTTCTCCAACAGCCCAAAGATGTGCTGGGTAGGTGAATTGGCCATGCTAAATTGCTACATATCAGGGGGAGTTGCAGGATAAATACATGGCGCTATAGGGATAGGGTCGAGATGTGGGATTGTTGTCAGTGCAAACTCAATGGGCTGAATGGCCTCCTGCCCTGTAGGGATTCTATGATTCTCAATCAGTCTTGTGGATCCTGTCAAAGGCTTTGCTAAAATCCATATAAACTACATCAGCTGCACTTCCCTCATTCTACCAAATTTGTTAAGCATAACCTCCCTTTGACAAAGCCATGCTGATAATCCCTAACCAATTAGTGTATTTGCAAGTGAGATTAATTCTTTCCTTCAGAATTTTCACTAAATGTTACCCTACACTGATATAAGACTCAGTGGTCTGTAATTCCCTAGTTCATCTCTACCACCCTTCTTGAAAAGTGGAACCACATCAGCTCTCTTCTGGTTCTCAGAATTTTCCTCATGACCAGAGAGGAATTAAACATTTTGTGCCAGAGCCCCTGTAATTTCCTGCTTGCTTCCCACAGCAGACTAGAAAGAAGGGAACATTCTGGAAGTGATCACGTGCTGAACTTGCTGATGAGATTGAAATTCAGTCAATTTCATGCTAATTAGCCTCACGCTGTGATCTGGTTTGTGCCACTAGAAAGGAACTTATAAATTATAAACAATTATAAATTGTTTGGTGCCAGGCACAAAAGACATTTTTAGGCCTACATGCAATTTTCTGGGTCGACACAATCTGTGCCAGGAGCAATGAGTCTGGAAAATCATTCTCCCACTGATGTAAATACAAAAGCATGAGTAGTAGTTTTCATTATTCTAGAATAAACTGTATCACATTGAAAAAAAATGACTAATATTAGCAGTATGATCAGAGTTTCTTTTCTGTAAATTTGAACATAATTCACAAAGTTGTAATTATTTCTGAAAAATAGATTTGTCAATCTAGATAGTGGTAGCCATACACAATATCAAATAACTAATTACATTTCAATTCTATTTAAAACTTGCTTAAAGCGCACCTTCATTATTTTGTTTTTCAGAACATTTGGAGCCATGTGGTAGTTTAAATGTGTTGTCAACAGCTTATACTCTTTGCAAACTTGGTCGAATAAAGTATACTCTATCCATGGGGCTTTAGTAAAGAGGTTCTTGGATTTTTCAACAGTATCATCGGGATTGCTTAAAATCAGACTTATGATCTGCTGTACCCAAGTAGTTCCTGGAAAATAAAATAAATATTGGTCAAAAGCTGGTTGAAAAGTGGCATTTTATGTTGGTTTGGGAGCTTCAAGTCTGTGTGTAATTTATTTTTACCTTTGACTTCTGTTTCAGTTCAGTTTCAATCGCAATACCATCACAAAACAAACTCTGTGGTTACAAGGGGAGGCTGCTCTGTGATGCATAGATGCACTCAAAGCAGGAAAATCAGAATACTTGAAGAAATATCACTGCTCTGAAAGTACTAGGAGCACGCTGCCCACTATTAGTGATTGAAATATACTGGTGTTCAAAATGCTTGAAGAAAATAGTTTACCATCAGTTCTCATTTAAGTTTGTGGTTGTGCCCTTGAAAACCTTAACTTTAAGTGTAACAATATTAAGTAAATCGTGTTAAAGCCTGAGTTAGGTCCCTTCAGATATTTCTTGCCTGGAAAAAAGTGTGAAGTTGGAATACTGTGCCATACATCTGCAGCACATTTCATACCTAGCCAGAATAATGGCCCATAACGTCCAATCAGCAGCAGAAAGGTGTGAGCTGCCAAAAATAAAAGAAATTTTTGCATACTTACCTGCCCTGAAAAGTTGTGCTGGAACTCCCAATGGGAGCAGCAGCCTTTGGCCTTTAGTGAACCATATCCCCAGACCAACATCTTGCAAGAGGCTTCAACCCACAAGTTGAGGATTCCCAATCCAAGCAACAAGACAGAGCTCTCACCTCCTGTCTTGGTTTGATCTACATGATCCAAACTGATTTGAGAGGAGTAGCTCCTCCTCCAAGCCTTGATCTCATTTGCATCTTAGCCAAAAGGCCGAGACGCCGTTTTTAAAAATTGCTTCAAATGAAGCTAAAATGTAACCTAACGACTTCAACCAAGCACAGCATGTCGATGCTACACTTGATCTTAGCCAAAAAAGTCGAGAAGCAGTCAGACTGGAGCATCCACTGAGCTTTGGAAATAGCAGTTTTGCATAGAAAACAGAGAAATTTCTCCTGTTATAAAGGTTGTTGAAGCTTTTTTTAGACTTTTCTTTTACTATTTATTTTAAGTAGTTAATCCTATTGTTATTAGCTCATTTAAAAAGTAATCATTTTAATGATTGAAGATGAGTACTATTTAATGTATAAATTGGTTTTGTTATTTGTCTGAAATTTGTGAAACTATTTAAGTCTGCATTATATTGTTATGCCTTTATGCGTGGCATGCTTATAAGTGTATGTTTTGATTTAGAATATTTTAAATCTGTGAAACTTCTGCTTAATTTTACATTAGGCATGCTTATAAGTGTTTGTATGTTTTAATTTACAGTGTGAAAACTGAAAATTTAATTGGCATGATGAGAGATCAGAACTTCTTGAACTATGATTTGGATATCTGCAATAGATTGTGCAAAGGAGAGTTCACGGGGACAATTCTCTTACCGCACCACACTACATTTCTAGCAGGGTGGCAGAATCTCACAGCTGGGCACGCGTGGGATTCATGCATGCATTCCCACCGCGAGCGCATCTCCTAGTGCCAGATTTCTAGCCCCATCAGATCTATGCTGGAAATTGACGGGAAGACCAAGTAAGTAATTTTAATATAACTTAAATATAATTAGTGGGCCCAGGACTAAATTCTTCAGGTCCACTAGCCTTTCCCATTCCAGAAAGGTGTTTCACTCTAGTGCGATTTACAGTTGGGACGATCCCATTAGAATGAAAGGTGGGGGGCACTCAGAGTCCCCCAGGGGGGTCAAGCAATGCAGGTGAGGGGAAGGCTCCTGGGCATGGACACCCTGGCAGTGCCACCCTGATGTCCCTGGTACTGTCCATGGGGCAAATGGAGCACCTAGGCATGGCCCATCGGGCATAAGGCAGTGCCAAGTGCGTGGGGCCTAATGAGGAATGAGGCTTGATGGGGCAGGGTTTAAGAGGCAAACAATGGGATGGGGGTTCCCACTGCCACTGTGCATTAGGATGCAGTCAGAGGAAGAGGAAGGCCAGTTAGGGGGGTAATCTCCTGGAGGGATGTCTGCACTGTGGAGTTCCAGCGATCAAGCCCGCCACTGTTGGAAGGCTGAAGTTCGGGGTCATTGCGCACGTACAGAGACCTGCTAGTTTCAGCCTCCTAGTTGGGAATAAGCTCTGCCCCCTGAAATTTAATGCTATTCACACTGGTGAACAGAATGTGGGAGATTCTAATGTGAACTCCCACTGAAAAAACCAACATGAATAATCCAGTTTTCCCATGAATTTGACATAGGTTGGAGTTTTACTGCCTCATGAGTCGGGGCAGGCAAGGCTCGCAGAACAGAAATCTCCGTTGCTCTCAGGCAAAATCTTACGATGTCACTCAAACAAGACCTTAAAAAATCGCGCCCTTGGAGTTCTTTTTTTAGGAGAATTCTGGTCCACATTTTGGGCTATGGAAAATTTAAATGTGTTTATCATTAGTATTCTTCTGCCTTGCTTACTTCATTTATAACAGTTCAGTTTCAAAAATTTGATTAATTTCATATTTAAATATTTTGTTTAAATAAAGCTTTACTAGTTTGTATTTTGTATTTCGTAGTTTACGGGAAAATATTTATTAACAAGAATAATGTTAGAAATACAAAATTTTGATACCATGTTAACATTTAACTAAACATTTTACCATTGCAGCTACAGTATGATATTTTGTTTTGTTGCCTCATCAAATTTCTGACAAAAAATATCTTTTCTCTAGCAACAATCAATAAAATATTCTTATGCATTAACTCAACAGTTCTGTTGTTTCATAAAAAAAAAGTGAAGGAGAGTGAGGGACAAAGGGGAGAGAAGGGGAAGGGAAGGGTTTGGATTTTACATGTAGCCTGACCCTTCCATGCCTACATCAAAGTCTTCAGTTAAGAAGCCAAGCTGAAAGTGTGATATATGAGCAGTGGTGGAACATCTGCACTAGATTCTGTAATACAGAGAGATATTCATATCAGCTTATAGGAGACCTGCATATATCATCTTAAGGAATACACGTTCTTAAAGCATTTGAAATAGCCAAGTTGCACAATGATCAACATTGCATGGGAGAGACACTTAAAATTGGGTTAAACATTATTTAAAACAAATATCAAGTCCAAATGCCTCTCAGCTGAAATTTATTCCAGACATTAACATTACCTTGTTACAAATGACTTTTAGTAGAATTAGTTGTCATGACAAAGTTATGTTTTTTCTTGTTTTCTTTCACTTTCTGTGCATTACAAATATGTTAAATATTTTTAAAAAAACATTTACAGAAAAATCTACCCAAAGAATGACTGCTGCCTCTACTCAGCTAGGAAGAAAACGAGTTCAAATAGATGAGTTTCTGCCCTTGTCATCAGCGCAAGTGACATAAGTTATGAGGAGATTGCAGCTCAATGCTTCCATCCCAGCATCTTTCCAAATTCAGATTGAAAGTTCAAACTTGGCGCTCTTCCAGCGACCATGTACACGTGCCAGAACTTCCCCATGTTGTCCTGATGCCCATGTGCAGGGCACAATCAAAACAAGATTAGAGCCGGAAGTGTAAACTAATGTGCAAAATAAATCACTAAGTATAACAGAAATACTATATAAATTGAAATTAAATAACACTATATCACCCAAATAAGCATATTTGGGTGATATAGCTCAGGTCTCTTATGATGTTTTGCCTCCCCCCACTCGCTTTCTCTCTCCACTATTATTCTGTCTTTCCCTCACTCTCCTCCTCTGTGTCTCTATATCTCTCTCTGCTTTCTCACTGTCTCTGTCCTTCTCGACTCTCTCTGCTTCCCTATCCCCTCCCATCCCACAGTCTCTCTCTCTCTCTCCCCTTTCCCAATCTGAGAGGAGGCAGAGTGTACATGACATATAATCAAAAATGGCAATATATATTTTTAAAGACCCTAAGAATAAATAAGATTAAAACAAAATGACTTCAAGCAAAATGATGACCTATAGTGAGGATTTACTGTATGCTGGTCTCATTGGGGTGAATTTTCCCATTCCTCCCACCACGGGAATCATAGCAGGCAAGGAGTAGACCATGGAAAGATCTGTTGACCTCAGGCAGGATTTTCCAGTTTCGGGACAAATACAGCTGGAAAATCCTGCCCATTAACTTTCAAGTTCCTTCTACATTTTCCAAAGATTATTGCTGAAATGCAACACCATTAATGAAGGTCCATTTCCAAGTCATGACTGTGTGCTCTGGCCATTGTGGACAGAGAAAGAATAGCTACAACAATGATTTAACAATATGTTTCACAATAGTACAAGGGATGAGCACCTAGTGACTTGTACTTCACTCCTCACATAGGAACTAGAAGCAAGAGTAGACTATTCAGGCCTGCTCTGCCATTTATTATGATCATGGCTGACTATCAAATTCAACATCCCAATCTGCATTTCTCCATGATCCCTTGATCTCATTCACCTCAAGAGCTATATCTAATTTCTTCTTGAAATCACACACTTTGGCTTCCACCACTATCTTTGATAGTGAATTCCACACATTCACCCCTCTCTGAATGAAGAAATTCCTCCTCACATTAGTCCTTGTAGGACTATCTCTTATTCTCAAACTATGACCCTTAGTTCTAGACTCACCCACCATCGGAACATTCTTACTGAATCCACTCTGTCTAATCCTGCTAAAATTTTATAAGTTTCTCTGAGATCCCCTCTCACTCTAAACCCCAATGAATACAATCCTGCCTGACTTATTTTCTCTTCATATGACAGAGCTACCATCCCAAGAATCAGCCTGGTAAACCTTCACTATACTCCCCTTAATAGCAAGGACACCCCCCCTTCAGGTAGGGACACCAAAAGTGCAAACAATACTCCAGGTGTGCCCTCATCCATGCCCTGTACAATGCAGCAAAACATCTCTATTCATGTAGTCTCATCCTCTCAGTATGAACGCCAACATACCATTTGCTTTCTTGACTGCCTGCTGTCAGATCCAGGCAATAAATTGTACCCCAATCTCAAATGCTCAGTTTCAGATAAGTATTGGTGATCCACCAGGTCAAATGCCTTCTACTCAAGAGACAGAATTCCAATTTCTCTGGAAATGGCGAATCAGGACCTGGACCAGGTGGATGTCATTGTGAATGGTCCAGCCAATGAAGACCCAGCCAGCAACATGTGGTCGCTACCTTACTCCCTTGGACAGCTTACCCAGGGACAAGACCTAGGCTGTTCAGGCTGACCGTGCAGCTCTTTAGGACATTCTTGGAAATCCTGGAGAATGACTACGTGGTGGTTCTGGGTTGACAGTATTGCGACCAAAGAGATGCCTATTTTGTACCGCAGGCCCTTTATTTCCCTTTGCCCAAGAAGAGAGATCCCCACCTGCTAATAAAACCTGTGTCCAGTCTCCCTCGGCGTGGACTGCAAAATCTTCATCAGGGCAATGTCCTTCCATCTTGGCATTGCATTGGACCACAATTCACACCACCACCACTGCCACTGCCACCACCGCCTTGTGTTTTACCGCAAGAAGTATGCAACATGCTTCCTGCCCCGGATCACTAAGAAGTTCTGGAACCTCGGCAGTGTCTCTCTGCTGCCATTGATTTAGAAGGTGGCTGTGATCACCTTCAAGTCAGAAGTAAAATGCTACCTTCCATGTCACTGTTCAAGAAACCAACAAGGAAGCCATTCAGTTGATGCCACTCAATCCAGTCCTTGTCCAGCTCTACTTTATCATTGACTCAGATGGACCAGAACAGCAGCACCAGCTTCAAGCAGTGATCCAGTGCAATATGAGGTCAGCATCTTGCCTCCCAGCATTAAATAGACTGGCTGAGCGCATGGTACAAACCTTAAAGTAATTGTTAAAAAAAAACAAGTAAACAGATCCCTTTCTTTATGGATAGCCAGTTTTCTAATATATAACACCATACCAAACATGACCACAGGGATAATGCCAGCTGAATTACTGTTGTGATGCTGTTTTAGAGTACAATTGGACATATTCCAAAATTTGGTGGAGAGAGTAGAGGTTGGGCAAGCCTCTCGAGGAAAATCCTGATTCAGGGAGGAAAATCAAGGTGGATTTCACCCCTTTTCAGGCTTAGTGCCCATCCATACCAGCTGGCGCTGGCAGTATCTGTCAGATGGGATTTCGTCCACCTAAAAGATGCAAATGAGCTTATTCAGGGAATCCGCTAGTCAGTCACACTGTTCAAGGATGTGCATAGTGACCCCCCCCCCACCAAAAAAAATGCTATTATGCTTCCACAGTGTTTATTTATTAATGTCATATGTAGACTTAAATTAATGCTGCAATGAAGTCACTGTGAACATCCCCTAGTAACCACACTCTGGTGTTTGTTCAGGTATACTGAGGAGAATTTAGCATGGCCAATGCACCTAACCAGCAATCTTTCGGACTGTGGAGGAAAACGGAGCAACCCAAGGAAATGCATGCAGACACGAGGAAAGCATGCAAACTCCCACAGTGACCCAAGCCAGGAATTGAACCTGCATCTCTGGTGCTGTGAGGTAGCAGTGCTAGTGTTCCACCACACTGCCCCATGAGACCAGAAAAGCAGTACCAAGTCTTCATTAAAGAGAGACATCCTCCCTGCTATCCACAAATAATGGGTCACCTCCTTCCCTGCCACCGCACAGAAGAGGGTGACTCAATACCCACCGCATTGAACCCCCCACCCCTAGCCCTCCACCCCACCCCCACACCCTCCTCAAGCCCCTGCACCCACCCCCACATCCCTCCAGCCCCCTCCACCTCACCCCATCCTCCTCCCACTCTACACCACACCTCCTCCACCCCATACCTCCCGCCACACTACCCCACTCTCTCCACATCTCCCTACACCTCCCCCATCCCCTCCACACCACCCTAAATCCCCTCCACCTACCCCACACCACCTCCATCCTGCCCCCACCCTTTCCACTTTAACCCACACACCTCCCCCACCCCACCACACACCTCCCCCATCCAAGACACCCCTCCATCCTCAGCACTCCTTCCTCACTCAGGTCCAACCTCAGCATCTCCCCACCCCCCCCAGACATATCACTTACATTGGTCCTAAGTCTGATTGACAGTTTTGGTTTCTTCAGAGGAAATGAGAGGTCACAAAAGGGAAAGTTAAATCATCAGGAGGAAGAGTTCCATGGGTTGAGTAGAGGCTTGCAATTGAAATCAGGGAGTTGGGTAGAGCAGTCTGGCCTTGTTCTGTATTATATGTTATTTGGCAATAAAGCCGCTGATTCAAGTCAAATGCCCTCAATCTATTACAGTAACATATTTAAATATTGAAGGAAGGCATGAGGCTTCAGATTGTGTGAATCCTACAACTCTTGTTTTGAATCTCTTATTGCATTGAATATATTCAGAATTGATTATGCTGCAAAAATACATTTTCATTCAGTCTTTTCTTCATAAAGCATGAATTCTATTTCCCCCGTGGCTTGGTCAGTACTTGTACTGCCTAGTTTTGAATGGGGATATCAATTTGCAATAAACATTATTATAATCCATGGTCTGTTCTGAATGAGCTGATCATAACTGGAGCAACAGGATTTTCATAACTGACTTGATTCCTAGACATTGGATGCAAAATTCCATAAAACCTAATCTTTCATTGAGAAGGAAGTTCTGTTGACATTGGGCAAGAACCGTTTGAGACTTAAATATGACTTTTTTTTTACATATTTGTTACTGCCCATTCCTAAATGCCCTCATGAAAGTGGGGATGAGTTACCAATGTGAACTGCTGCAATCTATTATTTACGGCAATAATTTATGTCACGTAGATTAACCAACAGTGCTGTTAGGGAAGGAGTTCAGACATGAACAGTGCTGTTAGGGAAGGAGCTATGACAGTGAAGGATGGATGATATTGTTCAAAGTCAGCATGGTGTGTGGCTTGGAGAAAAACTTGATGTTCTCATGTGGCTGCTTTTCTTGTCCTTCTAGATCGTGGTGGTTACTATTTGGAAAGTGCTGATGAAGGAGTCTTGGCAAGTAGCAGTGCATCTTTAAATGAGACACAATGCAACCAATGTGTGCCTGGAGTACAGGCATCTTGTCTTGAATGGGCAGAGTTTCAAGATTTTGACTCAATGACAGTGAAGGAACAGCGATATTGTTCCAAGCCCAGGATGGTATTTGCCTTGGAGGGGGACTTGCAAGTGGTGGTGTTCCCATGCATCCGCTATTCTTATTGAAGTTGGTAGAAGCTGAGGGTTTGGAAAATGCTGGTAAAGGTGCCTTGGTGAGTTGCCTTACTGCATCTTGTAGATGCACTGCAGCAATTCACAATGTTGCCACTGTTGGTGGTGGAGGGAATGAATGTTGAAGGTGGTAGTGTGGTGCCAGCCAAGCAGGCTGGTTTGTCCTGGATATGATATAGCTGGATATGATATAGCAGTTGATATAGCTGCACTCATCCAGGCAAGTGGAGCATATTCCATCACACTCCTGCCTTGTAGGCTTTGGGAAGACAGGAGGTGTGTTATTCTCTACAAAATTCTCTACAAAATTCTCAGCTTCTCACCTGCTCTTGTCACCATAATGTTTATGTTCTGGTCAATGGTAACCCCAGCATTTTGATATTAGACTAAAGGTGCAAGATAGAGAGATAAAATGTACTTGTTCTTTTATATTGAGTTTTTATATTGGCTTTCAATGTTTTTAATGTAACTTTTATCCATTTTCCAAATAAACCCAAGTATTGAACTAAATTGTTTTTTGTTTGATGTTTCTTGACTACTACTTCCTATTTTAAAGTTGTCAACAAATTTCAAGAATTTACATTCTTTTTTATTACAAACTGTGTTCTCAGGAGAACACTCTCAACTTTTCTAGTGGCACTTTAGTCTCAGGCTTGTGCGTTTAAGTCTCATTCCAGAATGCATCATCTTGGCTGGCATTTCATTGCTATATTAGGGATTTCAAAATTCCAAGGATTGTTTTCAAGATAAGCTGTTGAATCAAAACCTCATCTGTTTGCCTGAGTGAACCTAATTGACACCACGGCAGTTTTCAAGCTTCCCTCAGCATTCAGGCCTACAGTTATCCTTCAGTCAGAGTGACCAAAATGGATAAAGGCAAATGACTAGATAAATCTATCTGAAGAAGGAAATCCATAAATAATACAAATACAAAAATTGTAACTTCATGAGTGAATCACCTAATAAAGGGACTGTGAGAATAACACAGGGACCCCTTAAAATCAAAACCTTGTACTTTGCAAAAAACACTTTGATCCCTGTCTGATTGAGCTTTCAGAATCACGACAGCTCTGGAAAGAGTAGATAGGACAAAACTGTTTATGATAGCAAAAGGATCAAGAAGCAGAGAACACTGATTAGGGATACCATTGACCAGAAACTCAATTGGACTCACCACATAAACGCAGTAGCTACAAGGTAGGTCAGAGGCTATGAATAGTGCAACGAGTAACTCATCTCCTGACTCACCAAAGCCTGTCCACCATCTACATACGATGGAATACTCCTCACTTGCCTGAATGAGTATAGCTACAACATCACTCAAGCAGCAATTCACCAAAAATCCTTAGGCAGCACCTTTCAAACCTACAACCACTTCCATCTAGAAGAACAAAGGCAACAGATACATGGGAACATCGCCATCTGCAAGTCTACTCCGAAGTCATTCACCGTTCTGACTTAGACATATATCACTGTCCCTTCACAGTCGCTGGGATAAAATTCTAGAACTTCCTCTTTAATGGCATTGTCAGTCAACCCACAGCACCTGGGCTGCAGTGTTTCAAGACGACTGCTCATCACGACCTTCTCAGGTAACTGGAGGTGGGCAATACATGCTGGCCAGCCAGTGATGCCCACATCCCATGAATAATTAAATAAAGCAATAACAATATGTGGAAGAACTATTTTGCACAGCAAATGGTAAAGATTTGGAGTGTACTGCCAAAGATAGGATTGGAAACGGATTCAATTGAAGGCTTGACAAGAAAATGGGATCATTATCTAAAGAGTAAAATTTTGCAGGACTATGGAAAAAGGAGAAATGGGACTAGGTGAGTCGTTCTTGCAGAGATGATGGATTGAATGGCCTCCAATGGTGTAACCTATGATTCTATGATCAGTTTCTTTTTATTGTAGGAGATGGTAATTCCTTGACACTTGTAGAGTACTCCCCATCACTGACTGGCACATGCAAAAAAGAAAGCAGCGCTTAGACAGCACTACAATTACTCTACAATCTAGCATAAACTGTGTGTCAAATCAGAGTTTTCTGCAAGTTTATAATGGCTCCATTTAAAACTAGGAAGTGTGCATACCATGCAAGCCATAGGTGACTATCATTTTTTAAAATGATTTATCAATATGTAAGGAGCCTGTGTGTTATATATACTTATACTGTGTATTCAACAGTAATCTGTTTTAATAGATAAAACTACACAGCAAATGGTGATTCACACATAAGGGAGAGAAAATTAAAAGGAGAAAATATACATTAAAATGTTTTTTAAAAATTAATTTGTAGTATCTCTAGATATAATCTTACTCTATTATAACTTTTTTTTTACCAGATTTGGGATAACTGACAAGGAGCGGAATATCTGGATCCATTTTGAAATCTTTCACCCATTCAAGCTGCTCAACAGAATGAATCGGTGAACTGAATGTTATACCGTTGTGTTGAAAATACTCGAACGATGTCTTGGCAATTTCCATTGTGGATTTGTTACCTAAGAAAAGGAAAGGTTCATCTCAGGATTTTGTTTTGCACTCATTGTAGCAGACAGTTGTAAAATCAATCCAGAATGCTGCAAAGTATTATAAGGCTAATTTTCCAGGCTTTTGTTCCAGCAAACTGAGTTTTCCCTTGTTACAAAAGAAAAGGAAAATGGTGGAGATCCAGATTGTGCCCCTTCAATATGACTAAGGGCATAATAGGGCTGTTTAAATAAACTAAAATGGGTTCTTCCCAGCCTCCAGATTAATTTCCCCACTAGGAATGGTAGCTTGACAATGCAATAACAAACACAGGAAATATTCTGCTGTGTATGCTCCATAATCTCTGTATCATAGAATCCTACAGTGCAGAAAGAGGCCCTTTGGTCCATCGAGTCTGCATCGATCACAGTCCCACCTAGGTCCTATGCCCATACCACTACATATTATATCCATTCCCTCTAACCTACACATCCCTGGACACAAAGGGGCAATTCCTTAGCATGGCTAATCAACCTAACCCACACATCTTTGGACTGTGGGAGGAAACCAGAGTACCTGGAGGAAATCCACACAGACACGAAGAGAATGTGCAAACCCTACACAGGCAGTGACCCGAGCCAGGAATCGAACCCAGGACCCTGGAGTTGAGACAGCTGTGCTAACCACTGTGCTACCATGCCTCTGTATCCTCCAGAATCCCAGTGTTCAGTGGTCTGAGAAAGTTTTGAGGCAGGCACATTGATAAAAGTGGATAACAGTTATTACCTTTGCCATGTCCTTACTCACTTAGCCTGTCCAAATCTCTTTAAAGCCTCTTTACATCCTACTCAAAACTCACATTACCACTGAGTTTTGTGTCATCAGCAACTCAGAAATATTATATTGGATCCCACATCCAAATCATTGATATAGATTGTGAATAGCGAGAGCCCAAGCACAGATATTTGCGCCACCCCTTTTGTCACAGCCTGCCAACCTGAGAATGATTGTTTATTCCTACTTTGTTTCTGTTAACCAATCCTTAATTCATGGTGTTATATTATCCCTTAATGCATGTTTCTAATTTGCTCACTAACCTCCTGTGCGGAACTATATCAAAAACCTTCTGAAAATTCAAATATGCAAAATCCACAGGAGAATACTTTCTGAGGGGTACTCACTGCACCTTTACAATACTTGGGAAATTATAATTATGTGTGTTGGAGTCAAGCTTCCTCTGACTGAGGTTGAAGAGAGTTAGTTTATTGTTATGCTGGACCAGTGGTGGACAACCTGTGGCCACCAGGGTTCTGCATGCAGCCCATGAGTCATTTTGTTGACCATTGCCCATGTACAGAGTTGCCACATTCTATTGATTTCTGTCCAGGTAACTTTTCTCTTACCAGTATGACTGAAGTGATACACACGCAAAGCAAGGTCAAGTGAAATGTGGTACATGCTGATTGCTGATTGAGGGGGAGCTTTCCTGTCCTGCCTGCCACAGGAATCATAGCAGGCAGGGGGCAGACAACGCAAAAGATACGTTGACCTCAGGTGCCATTTTCTGATTTTGAGACAAGCGCGGCCAGAATATTTCAATCTTAGTGTGAGAGCCATGCACTTTCTTTGTGTTCAAAGTGTCAATTTGTTTTTACCTTTTGAAGTTGATGACAGTTCTATTATATATAAATGATTAAATATTTTCTGTGACTCACTATGAAATACTCACATGAATTAAATGTACTTAATCTTATTCAAGGGCCATAGTTGGTGAACATGTCCAATCTCAATCTTGTGACTCACTGAGATGAAGGCGGGCCACTCATGCAGTCTACTTACTAGCCTAGGTTGCCTGCATTGGATTCTATTGGCTTCATGTAGAAGTTATCATTGCACCATAGTCTGCACCACAGCATGGTTGCACAGTGGTTAGCATTGCTGTCTCACAGGAACAGGGATGAGAGTTCGATTCCTGGCTTGGGTCACTGGCTGTGTGGAGTTTATATGCCTCCCTGTGTCTGCGTGAGTTTCTCTAGATGCTCCTGTTTCCTGCCAGAGGCCAGAAGATGTGCTGGTTAGATGTACTGGCCAAGTTAAAGTCTCCCTCAGGTGCCAGAGTGTGGCGACTAGGGTTTTTTTTGCAATAACTTCATTGCAGTGTTAATGTAAGCCTACTTGTGACACTTCTGTTCAAATAGTCATCTAATGCCCTCTTGAATGCCTCGACTGAACTTGCCTCCACTACACTTTCAGGCAGTGTATTCCAAACCCATTGTGTGAAAACATTTTTTCCTCATATTTCTTTTGCATCTCACTTTAAATTTGCACCCTCTTGTTCTTGATCTTTTTACAAGCAAGAACAGTTTTTCCCTTATCTACTCTGTCCACACCCTTCATAATTTTGACTATCTCTTATCAAATCTCTACTTAGCCTTCTTCATTTCAGAGAAAACAGTCCCAACCTATTTCCATAACCAAAGTTTCTCATCCCTGGAATCATTGTTATAAACATCTTTTGCACTCCCTCCTTTGTACTTCCTATAGTGTGATACCTGGAACTGTACACAATATTCCACCTGAGGTCTGACTAATGTCTTATTAACCTCCTTGCTTTTGTATTATCTGCCCCTTTTAATAAAACTCTAGATACTGTACACTTTATTAACTGCTCTCTGCACTTATTCTGCCATTTTCAATAATCTATACACATATACACTTAGGTCTCTCTGTCCCTACACACCCTTAGCATTGTACCACTGAATTTATGTCTATCCATGTTCTTCCTACCAAAATGCATCCCTATTACACTGAAGTTCATCTACCACCTATCTGTCCAGACCACCAACTTATCTATGTCCTTCTGCAATTCTACACTGATTGTATACTGGACAGTGAAGAAGGTTATCTAGGATTGCAACAGGATCTTGATCAATTGGGCTAGTGGGCTGATGAATGGCAGATAGAGTTTAATTTAAATTTTTGATAGATCAAACCAGGGCACAGCTTACTCAGTTAATGGTCGGTATTAGGGAGAGTTATAGAACAAAGAGATTAGTGATACAGGTTCACAGCTTCTTGAAACTGGAGTCACAGTTGGACAAAGTGGTGAAGAAGGCATTCAGCATGCTTTTTTCACTGGCCAGAACATTGACTACAGGAGGTAGGATGTCTTCTTGAAGTTGTACAAGACATTGGTAAGACCACACTTGTAATGCTGCAAACAGTTCTGGTCACCCTATTATAGAAAGGATTTTTTAAACTAGAAAGAGTGTAAAAAAGATTTACTAGAATACTACTGGGACTTAATAATTTGAATTATAAAGGAGAGGCTGGATAGACTGGGATTTTTTCCCTTTACAGGGCTTAGGGATGATCTTATACAGATCTATAAAATAATGAGGGGCATAAATCAACTAGATAGTCAACATCTTTTCCCAAAGGTAGGGGAATCTAAAACTAGAGGGCATATGTTTAAGGAGAGAAGGGAAACCTCTGTGGCTCTAAATCAATCCAGGATACTTATAAAAGTGGTATAAAAACATTACTTTAAACACTGCTCATCTTCTCCTTTGCAGATTGCTTCTATTTCCTGATAATTGTGAAATCCTTCTGCAAGGGATCAAATGATTTTTTAAATATGATCTATTGCCCACCAAAATGATTGAAGAACTTTTATCCGAATCAAAATGAGTGAAGGAGAATTTATGTTGCAAATATTCTTCTGATTTCGTTATTTTTTCTATTTATTATTTTATAACAACTGATTGCAGTTCTGATCTTCATCTATCTGTGAAGTCATATTGAAAACAAATGTGCATAGAGCAGCAAGATTTATTTTCCAAATTTCTGTACAGATTAACTAGAATAAACTTGATAAACAGACTGTCAATATTCTTAATATACACAAATTGAAAGCAATTAACAGCCTTAATCACTAGGAACACTCTTACCATTTGAGAGTCGTGGATCGATAGCTGTACGATTCATTTCTACGCCTTCCCAAAACTGGAATCGAGACATAACCCGTTATTTCTGTGCAGCTACAAGCGCAATCGAAGAGGAGTTTGTCATGACTAACCTGACTGGTCTAGTTTAGTAGGAAGAGCAAGGGAGGCAGCAAATCGATCAGATGCACATTTAGAAAAAGTATTAAAACAGAAACAGACTTTAACATGTACAAGTCTGTGCCAGCATGGAGAAAACATATTAGTAATGAATCATTTCACAGAGAAGTCTATTTCTCCAGACATTCTCTAACTGGAATTGAAGGCCAGAATTTAAGCTTTGATTTACAACTGTAGTTTGTTGAACTCTTCTATGTTTTGATCTGTTACACTGGAGGAGATTTTTTTTAGTAATTAGATGGTTTCTGAGTCACTGTGCTGACTGAACCAGTGGGGTAGTGAGAACTCAGTAAGAATTTAGCAACACCAATTTTAAATCCAACCCATTTATTTGACAGTAAAATTGCGAGCTTTCAACACTCTATGTCTTTGTCAGGCAAATGCAGTGTTAATAAAGTTTAATTTAAATAAGTATGAGGGGTTATATTTTGATAGATCAAACCAAAGCAGAACCAGTGGGGCCAGGAAAGTGGTCTGTTACGTTTTCGTAACTGAACCTAACTGAAACGTAATCAGACTACCAATACTAATCATCCTCCCCACGAAGGGTTTTCCAGTTGGGAAAGCAAATTATTTGTAAATTAGTCACTCGATACGTTTATTTTCCACTGTTAATTCCCGAAAACTGAAAAGATTAGGTAGCTCTTTTAGATGCCTCTGTTCGATGCTTCTCACTTGCCGCTGCTCAATGTTGTTCCTTGCTTCTGCTCGGTGCTTCTCACCTGTCTCTGCTCAATGCTGTTCCTTGCTTCTGCTCGGTGCTTCTCACCTGCCTCTGCTCAATGCTGCTCCTTGCTTCGGCTCGGTGCTCCTCACTGCCTCTATCCTGTGCTGCCGACCAAGTTCTACTTGCCCTGGCGTATCACCTGACATTGCAAGACAAATCGTCACGCAGCTGAGAGAAGAATACAAGAGGAGGGGGGTTTGCTGCCTCTGGTCCTGGCGTCAATGGAAGGATATGCTAAAATTCTAATTCAATAAGTCTCACAACACCAAGTTAAAGACCAATAGGTCTATTTGATAGCAAAAGCTACTAACTTTCAAAGAGAGTTTGAAAAGCATTCCAACCATTATTTTGTAAATTGAGTTTGTGTCTTTATATGCCCTGTTTGTGAATAGAATTTCCACTTATCTCCGAAAGCTAGTGACTTTTGATACCAAATAAACCTGTTGGACTTTAACCTGGTGTTGTGAGACTTCTTACTGTGTTTACCCCAGTCCAACACTGGCATCTCCACATCATAATTCTAATTGATAGAGACGGAACACAGCAGTGGAGATGGTCAAACTGGAGGCCATGGTCAGCAATGTATTTGCATCTATTGTCTTTCCACTTGATCATTCACATTCATTGCTACTGCTCACTCTTGACATTATCCGTGGTTTGATTTCATTTATCTAGATCAATTGGACATCTCATGATTTGGAGGACAGTATGGAGAAATCCTTCCAAGGATGTATTTTCATTCATCCTGTCCTCTGTCTTCATTCTGTTTCTGATTTGATCATCTTTTGCAAACATGGGTGTTATTTGTGTTTAACCCCATTTCTTTATTCTTATATGGCTATATCATTCACTACTATTAGTAAATTGCTTAACTGTTCAAAATTCCCTGATGAATTATGAATTTTATTGCAAAGCGAACATTGCCTACCCACCTCCCGTCGTGTTTCGAGAATGAGATTGGGAAAATAATAATGGGGAAACTAGGAAATGGCAGAGGAGTTAAACAAATACTTGGTGTCAATGTTCACATTCCAAAAATACTAAATAATCAAGGAGCAGATGGGGGAAGGAAACAAACATAATGATAATCGCTAGTGAAAATATTCTTGAGAAACTAATGGGGTTAAAGGCTACTAAATACTCAGGTCCTGGTGGATTGCATCCCAAGGTATTAAAGGAAGTAGTGACACTGATAGTGGATGCAAGAATCTTACAAGAATCCTTAAATTCTGGAAAAGTTCCAGAGAATTGGATAACTGCCAATGTAACACTTCTGTTCAGAAAAGGAGGGAGACAAAAAAAACAAGTACCATAAAATCCTTACAGTGCAGAAGGAGGCCATTTGGCCCATTGAGTTTGCACAATCACAATCCCACCCAAATTTTATTTCCATAACCCCACATATTTACCTTGCTAATCCCTCGATACTAGAGTCAATTTAGCGTGACCAATCAACCTAATCTGCACATCTTTGGATTGTAGGAGGAAACCAGAGTTCCTAAAGAAAACCCACACAGACACAGGGAGAATATGTAAACTCCACACAGACAGTGACCAGTAGCCAGAATTGAACCCAGGTTCCTAATACTGTGAGGCAGCAGTGCTAACCACTGTGCTCTCCCATAGGCACTATAGCCCAGTTAGCTTAACGTTTGTCATTGGAAAATATTAGAGTCTATTATAAATGATGAAATAACAAAGTATTTAGAAATATGTAATATAATCAAACACTTATTGATTCATTTCTTAAAGCTTGGCTTCATGAAGAGCAAGTCATGTCTAAAAAATCTATTAGAATTCTTTGAAGTGGCAATGAGCAGAATAGATAGAAAGGATTAAATAAATTAATATACTTTACATTTTCAAAAAGCATTCAATAAGGACCACACAAAAGACTACTTAATAAGGTAAGAGCTATGGTATTAAGGCTAGTATATTAGCATGGATAGAAGTTTAGCTAACCAGTGGAAGACAAAGTTGGAATTAGAGGTATATTTTTAGGGTGACAACCTGTAACTGGTGGAGTGCCACAAGGATCTATGCTGAGGTCACAATTACTTATATATTAATGACTTAGATGAAGGAAATGAATGTAGTATTGCCAAATTTGTGAATAAAATGCAAACAAGTGGTGAGAATGACATAAAGAGCCAATTTTACCATTGCGTTATGCCCAAAAATGGGCACAAAAATGTAGTAAAGTCGGGTGTGAGGTAATCTGAGCCCCTGCAGACTGCTACTTTACCGCAACACAGAAATAGTGGTGATCCACTTCGCACCTAAAACTGGCACTATGGCAATTTAATGAACTGCCCACCCACCCAACTTTATCAGCATTTTCCCCTTTACCAACCGAGAACTGCGCCATAATGGATCTGCTAAATAAAAGTCTGAATCGGGCGCTCCAGCTGCTGAAGAGCATATTCAGAACTTCTAACGGCTCCCTGACTCAGATCAGTGGTGGGGGGAGGGGAGGAGGAAGGTAGGTCAGATCATTTTCTGGTTGGAGCAGGAGGGAAGGGGAGTGAGGCCAGATTGTTGTCTGCTTGGGGGATGGGGAGGAGGAAGAGGCGGGTCAGATGTATCTCTAGTGTGGCGGAGGGGTGGAGGGCTGATTTTTTTTTGTTGGGGGGAGGAGGGATGATCATTGTCTAGTGGGAGGGGGAGGAGGTGGGTCAGATATGGGGCGAGGAAGGGGTGAGTGAGGCCAAACCATTCTCTTGGTGGAGGGAGCACAAATGGGGAATAGGTGAGGCCAGATGGTTCTCTGGTGAGGGCTGGAGGGGCAATTGCTCACTGGTGGGGAGAGAAAGCAAATGGAAGTCTGATAGGGAGAGGCGAGCAGAGGTGTATGGAGGTCTGCTGCTAATCTGCAGGTGATCGGGGGTGAGGGGGAACAGCGATGTGTGTGGATAGTGGAGGAGTGGATAACAGGGCCAGCGCTGTGTGTGTGTGCACCATTGCTTCTGCTTGTCACCCCGGGCTGCAGAAAGCAGCCCAGGAGCACTTTTTCAAGTTTGCTTTGAATTACGCATGTGCTGATTGTTTTGGCTGCGCTAAGCCTGCACACTGTGCAAATGGGACCCACAATGTTTTTTTCAGGCTGATTCCCAAGTCGGATTTGCATTACACTCAGGTTCAGCACTAAGAATGGAAATAGTAAAAATCAGGCCCAAAATCAAAGAGGCATATAGACAGATTAGGTGAGTCAGCAAAAACTTAGCAGATGAAATATAACATAGGAAAATGTGAAGTGATGCACTTTGGTACAAAGAATAAAAGAATTGAGAATCATTTAAATGGAGAAAAGACTGTAGAAAGCGGCAGCACAGAGGTTGCAAATTTCAGGTAATTGGAAAAGCAATTTGAATGTTGGCCTTTATGTCAAAGGGAGTGGAGTACAAAAATGGGGAAGTCTTGCTAAAGCTATAGAAGGCACCAGTTAGACCAGTCAGACCAGTTATTGTGAACAGTTTTAGTCCCCTTATCTAAGGAGTTCTTTTGTTTATTACAAAAGAATTACAAATCTTCAAAGTACAAATATGAGAGATACATTACCAATGGCTAACACCACCCATTTATCAATAATGGATGAATGACTACCTTCTACTAAGGATGGGTTCATTATCAGTTACAATTTTCCAGGGCAATGCCCTCTGAATACACCTCAATTTACAAGTCTACAAGCATTAGTACAACACAGCAAATTGTACACAACAAAAATAAACATTGAAGCATATCTCTTGGCCTCCAGGAACTGCCTCCTAGATTTTTCCCCTGTCGGGGGATGCAATCCTTGGAAGGTACTTATGTCCAAAGGGTTACACCTCACAGATGTTCAGCCAGGGAGCGGGGTGAGAGGGGGAGTGGGGGATGCCATCCCAAAACTCCCTCCCCTTCCAGATTTTCTGCTGGGGCGGATGGGAAAGGTTCTCCAGAGTACTCAGTCCAGGCTCCACTTATGGATTTTTTCTAAGAGAATGGTGAAGCTCCAGTGTTACTATATCTGGGGCTTCCCTATCCAGAACTCTCCCTAACCAAATGTTACACCCTGGAAATTACTCTATCAAGTGGGGGAATGCCCCCACCCCAACCCGGCAACAAATAATGCCAGGGAAAAAGGTGGGGGGGGTGGGACAACAAACCAACTAATACAATATGAAAAAGCACATGATATGGTAACAGTCCATTAACAACCATAAAATCTTTGGACATTCCAGAGACTTTGCCTGTCAATGTTACACCTTTCAAAGTTTACAAAATTCAACTACATTCTTCCAAGGCCCACCTCTCTGGGCCAGATTTTCTCAAGTTGCACCTGTTGGGGCTGCACCTTCCGCGGCTGAACCCTCCTGAGCTAGTTTCCGAAGCACTCCTTCCTGTCTTCTGGGGCTGAACTTCCTGGGTCATGCCTTGCAGGGCACATGAATCTCAGCTGGAACATCGCTTCAATAAGTCCAGCTGGGACAAAAGTTCTTACACAAGTCCAAAATAAAGGCAGATGGAAAACAGTCTTTGTCCCTCAAACAGGAATCAAAGGAAGGCTCAGGAGAGGGAATTGACTGAAGCCTAGGGATGGCTTGGACTCTGCTTTATAGAGCACTGTAGACAGAAAAAGCAATAGAGACAGAACTGGAAACATAATCTTCAGACTCCAGCCACAACAGCACCATCACCCTGCTCTGTTGCTGGAGAGAAACTGCAGCTCTTTTCTCCTTAGTGATGACTCTAATGGAACTGCATACTAACAACTAGCAGACTCCCACCAGATCTTATCAGAACACACAGAGTGCTCCCAGTGGGCCAGCTGTATCAGGAGTGCAGGTGCAGTAAATGTGGCCAGTCACAGGCCCCTTTATGTAAGGAAGATATACTGGCATTAGAGGCACACAGAGATGGTTCACTTGATTGATCCCAGGTGTTATCCGGCTTTTAATTTAAACACCTTGCAAGCATTCCAGTTTAATAAGAATAATTGACTCCATAATTCTTCAACAGGTATAGATAAAAGCTACTGGGAGATAACTACTCTAGAAACGAAGAGACTTGGGTGACTGTTAGAAGGGGTAAGAAGCAATCGGTGCAGCGATCCTCTGTGGCTGTTCCTCTGTATAACAATGTATACCGTTTTGGATATGGTTGCAGGGATAAGCAATGGGGTACAGATCTCTGGCACAGAATCTGTCCCTGTTGTTCAGAAGGGAAGAGGGGAGAGAAGTACAGCATTGTCACTGGGGACTCTATAGTTAGGGGGACAGAAAGGAGACTTTGTGGGAACGAGAGAAACTCACGGTTGATGTGATGCCTCCCATGTGCCTAGGATCGTGTTTTTGGGATTCTTAAAGGGGAGGGGGACCAGCCTAAGTCATGGTCCACAAAGGCACCAATAACATAGGTAGGAAAAGGGATGGGATATAAAGCAGAATTCAAGGAGTTAGGGTGGAAGCTTAGAGTAGAACAAACAGAGTTGCTTTCTCTGGTTTGTTACCCATCCCATGTGCTAGCAAGGTGAGTGATAGGGAGAGAGAGTGGTTGAACACGTGACTACAGGGGTGGCGTAAGAGGGAGGGATTCAGATACCTGGATAATTGGCAATCATTCTGGGGTAGGTGGGATCTCTACAAACGGGATGGTCTACATCTGAACCAGAGGGTAACAATATCCTGGGGTGGGGGAGGTAGAATTTGCTAATGCAAATTCTACCAGGAGGGTTTAAACTAATTCAGCAGGGGAAAGGGAATCTGCTGGGATGGGAAGCTCCAGCGTTCAGGAGGTTGAGAGTAGTGAGTTCAATAAAGTTTCAAGTCACAGGAATGTACTGGCAGGCAGGAAGATGGTTTGAAGTATGTCTACTTCAACGCCAGGAGCATTCAGAATAGGGTGGGTGAACTTGCAGCATGGGTTGGTCCCTAGGACTTCAATGTTGTTGTCATTTCAGGATATGATTAAAGAGAGCAGGGAGTGGAATAATTGTTGCAGGTTCCGGGGTTTAGATGTTTCAATAAGATCAGGGAAGGTGGTAAAAGTGCAGGAGCTGTGGCATTGTTGGTCAACAACAGTATTATGATAGCAGAAAGAACGTTTGATGAGGACTCGTCTACTGAGATAGTATGGGCTGAGGTTAGAAACAGGAAAGGAGAGATCACCCCGTTGGGAGTTTTCTACAGGTGTCCAACAAGTTCCAAGATGTAGAGGAAAGGATTGCAAAGATAATTCTGGATAGGAGCAAAAGTAACAGGGTAGTTGTTATGGGGGATTTTAACTTTACAAATATTGACTGAAAATGCAATAGTTCAAGTACTTTAGATGGGTCAGTTTTTGTCCAATGTGTGCAGGAGGATTTCCTGGCACAGTATGTAGATAGGCCAACAAAAGGTGAGGCCACATTGGATTGGTACTGGGTGATGAACCAGGTGTTAAATTTGGAGATAGGTGAGCACTTGTGATAGTGACCACAATTTGGTTACGTTTACTTTAACGAAGGAAGGGATAGGTATATAGCTGGGGGATGTAAAGATCATCGCCAGAGACTCTACAATCTCTTCCCTCGCCTCCCAGAGTAACCTGGAGTACATCCCATCCAGTCATGGCAACTTATCTATCTTGATGCAATTTAAAAGTTCCAACACTTCCTCTTTCTTAATGTCCACATACTCAATCTTTTCAGTCCGCCACAAACCTGCAGTACAACCCACCCAGATCATTTTCCATTGTGAATACCAAGATAAAGTATTCATTAAGCACCTCTGCCATTTCTACCAGTTCCACACAAACTTCCCCCTCTTCACCTTTTATAGGTCCTATTCCTTCACATTTCATGCTTTTACTCTTCACATATCTGTAGAACGCCTTGGGTTCTCCTTCATCTTACTTGCCAAAGCCTTCTGATGACTCCTTTTGGCTCTCTTAATTTCATTTTTAACTCCTTCCTACACCCTATATATTTCTCTAGATCCTAAATATCGCCTAGCTCTCTGAACCTTCTATATACCTTTCTTTTCTTTCTGACTAGGTTTACTAAAGAAGTTGAATCTCTTGTGCAGAGGAAGAGGAGATTTATAAAAAGATGAGATGTGAAGGATCAGTTAGGACGCATGAGAGTTACAAGTTAACCAAGAAGGTCGTAAAGAGAGAGCTAAGAAGAGCCAGGAGGGAACATGAGAAGTCTGTGGCAGGTAGGACCAAGGAAAACCTAAAACTTTCTATAGGTATGCCAGGAATGAAAGAATGACTAGGGTAAGATTAGGGCCAGTCAAGGACAGTAGTGGGAAGTTGTGCGTAGATCCCAAGAGATAGGAGAGGCGCTAAATGAATATTTTTCATTGTCTTTTTCCTGTGTCAAGGAGAATATTGAGATACAGGTGATTGGCTAAATGGGATTGAGGTTCATAAGGAGGAGATGTTAGCAATTCTTGAAAATATGAAAATAGATAAGTGCCCTGGTTCAGATAGGATTTATCCTAGGATTCTCTGGGAAGCTAGGGAGGAAATTGCAGAGCCTTTGGCTTTAATCTTTATGTCATTGTCTACAGAAATAGTGCCAGAAGATTGGAGGATAGCAAACATTGTCCCCTGGTTCAAGGAAATAACCCTGGTAATTATAGACCAGTGAGCAAAGTTTTGGAAAGGATTATAAGAGATAGGATTTATAATCATCTAGAAAAGGAATAATTTGATTAAGGATAGTCAACACGGTTTTGTGAAGGGTAGGTCATGCCTCACAAACCTTATTGAGTTCTTTGAGAAGGTGATCAAAGAGATGGTGAGGGTAAAGCAGGTGTGTATGGATTTCAGTAAAGCATTTGATAAGGTTCCCCATGGTAGACTATTGCAGAAAATACAGATGTATGGGATTGAGGGTGATTTAGTGGTTTGGATCATAAATTGGCTAGCATTAAGAAGACAGAGGGTGGTGGTTGATGGGAAACATTCATTCTGGAGTTCAGTTATTAGTGGTGTACTGCAAGGATCTGTTTTGGGGCTACTGCTGTTTGTCATTTTTATAAATGAGCTGGATGAGGGTGTAGAAGGATGGGTTAGTAAATTTGCAGATGACACTAAAGTCGGTGGAGTTGTGGACGATGTGGAAAGATGTTGCAGGTTACAGAGGGACAAAGATAAACTGCAGAGCTGGGCTGAGAAGTGGCGAATGGAATTTAATGCGGAAAAGTGTGAGGTGATTCACTTTGGAAGGAGTAACAGGAATACAGAGTACTGGCTAATAGTAAGATACTTGGTAGTGTGGATGCGCAGAGAGATCTCGGTGTTCATGTACATAGATCCCTGAAAGTTAGCACCCAGGTTGATAGGCTCATTAAGAAGGCATATGGTGTGTTAGCTTATATTGACAGAGGGATTGAGTTTTGGAACCACGATGTCATGTTGCAGCTGTACAAAACTCTATTACGGCTTCACTTGGAGTATTGTGTATAGTTGTAGTCGCCTTATTATAGGAAGAATGTGGAAACATTGGAAAGGGTGCAGAGGAGATTTACTAGGATGTTGCCTGGTTTGGTAGGAAGGTCTTATGAGGAAAGGCTGAGGTATTTGAGGCTGTTTTCATTAGAGAGAAAAAGGTTAAGAGGTGAATTAATAGAGGCATACCAGATGATCAGAGGATTAGATAAAGTGGACACTGAAGCCTTTTTCCTCGGATGGTGATGGCTACCATGAAGGGACACAGCTTTAAATTGAGGGGTGATAGATATAGGACAGATGTCAGAGATAGGTTCTTTACTCAGAGGGTAGAAAGGGTGTGGAATGCTCTGTCTGTAACAGTCATGGACTCGCCAACATTAAGGGCAGTTAAATGGTCATTGGATAAACATATGGATGATATTGAGATAGTATAGGTTAGATGCACTTTAGATTAATTTCACAGGTTGGCGCAACATTGAGGGCCGAAGGGCCTGTACTGCGCTATATGTTCTATGTTCCTTCATTTGATATTTCTCATACAACTCAAACATAAACAGTTGCAACTCAGTAACTCTTCTATAAACTTCAACACTTAACTGAACATCAACTTTCAACTGAACTTCAACTTTTAACTGCACATTAATTTTACTGAATATAAACTTTAATTATTTAACAGAAAATAGATACTACCAGGTTGAACAAATACCTTGGCCAAGAAATATCCTCATTGTAAGATCTGACGTTTTCTGAAAAAAGTTGCTTCAGGGCACATGCTTCTTATAATGGTTAGTCTTTTGCTGTGAAGTTGGATAGAGTAATTGTAGATTTGGAGATAGGAAGTTAAGAGGTACTGCTTTTTCTATGCTTAGAAATTTAAATGAAAGTACACGAAGAATCCAAACTGAAACATTTGTATCAAAAGGCCAAGCAGCAGTATTTACCAAGACAACTGACTTTCGAATTTAGCCAATCAATTTCAATCAGGCACCTGGATACAAAAAACCAATTAAATTTAAATCTGATCGTTTTGACAACTGAGAACAAATCCTATTGAGAGAAATATTGATGTGTCATCTTGAGTATAAAAGAAGAGGGCAAAGGAACAGAGAGATAGAGTAATTGCCACCTGCCGAAGTTACCAGCTCTCAATTGCTGGCTGTCATAGATCCTTCTAATCTTAGAGAAAGCACCATCGAAGAAAGAAGTTCCAGAGAGAAGAATCAACAGGGAAAGCTCAAAATAGTCTGGAAGGGAGGTGTATATTTTATGTGCCCTAGCAGACATGGCCATCGGGGACACACCCAGTGATTGGTGTCGCAGCATCCGATTGGACTTTATCAATCAAAGCAATCAAGTTCTGATTGATTGAGTGGCAATAGCCAAAAAGAGTGCAAAACTCAACAGGGTATAAAGGGCGCTGCACGACTAAGAATCTCTCTCTCCCTCTGACCCCACAAATAGGCTACAACAACAATGACCATCACCAACGACGACCAGCACAAGGAGACCCACCACACCCGAGAAGGAAGGAAGACCAGAGCCAGAGTGTCAGACCAGACTGCACAGAGGATGATCCAGAACAGTGCACAGATAAAGGCCAATAACTGCTTGGGTACTCACCAGTCATGCAAAGTTAAGTCACGGTCTTGTATTGGACTTGAACTCTAGTATTTTCTGTAAGATCTGGGTGGGTGGGTGATTATTGATTGTGTGTCTTAAATAAATATTGATTAAATTAACCAGAAGTCTACTCATAGTTATTTGTCCACGTACAAAGGTTAAAACAGACCCTGCGGCAGGCACGACACATCTCAGTGTCATCTGTGAATTTTTCACACATGCACTTGATCCCCAACTCCAAATTATCTGTGTAAATCATAAACAATTGCAGTCCCAAAACTTATCCCTGAGGTATACCAATAGTCATTGATCACCAAACAGAAAAACACCCATATACCCACTCTTTGCTTTCTGTTAGTTCACCAATGCTCTATCCATGCTAATACATTGCCCAAACACCATGCACCTTTATCTTGTATAGCAGTCTTTGGTGTGGCAGAATCAACTGTGGTGCAATGAGTATGGCTGCTTTCCCTAGAGAGGTCACTCCCCTTAACGGTATCCAAAGCAGTATATCTGTTTTTGCAGGGGAATGGCCACATTCCTGCACTACCCACCTATCTTTCTTGCTCTGTCTGGTGATCACCCATTCCCTTCCTGCCGGGAGCCTCTGTATATATGCTATCCATGATAATTTCTGAGACGCAGATGCTTCAGTGTCTCCAGCTGCCGCTCCAGCTCTGAAACTCAAGCTTATAGGAGTTGTAGCTGGAGACACTTGCTGCACACACGCTGACCCAGGAGACTGGAACTGTCCCCAGTCTGCCACATGGAGCAAGAAGTGCAAACCACAGCTTGGAGCTCTCTTTCATGTCTTACCCCTTTAAATTATTTTTGTCACAAGTAGGCTTACATTAACACCGTGATGAAGTCACTGTGAAAAATCCCGTGGTTGCCACACACCAGCATCTGTTTGGGTACACTGAGGGAGAATTTAGCATTGCCAAGGCACCTAACCAGCACATCTTGAAGACTGTGGGAGGAAACCCACACAGATACGAGGAAAATATGCAGAATTCAGCAAAGACCTGAGCTGGGTATTGAACCCAGATCCCTGGCCCTGTGAGGCAGCAGTGCTAAGTACTGTGCCATCATGACTCCCCTTTTGAAAGATGTTTTGTTTCAGATTTTGTCCAATTTTCCTTCTTTCTTGCTCTTGTTATCACTGAATATAACCTTTTCAAACTATGAATCCCAGAAATTACACAGAGACACTATTGCAGTGTAAAAAACAACTACAATGCCAAGAGCAAAAAGAAAAAGAACCAGCTTACGAACCAGCACTCTCCCTTGTAGCTTCTGCTGCCTGTTTCACCTAACACCAAAGCACTCCTCTCAGTCATACAGCACTCACTGTTTATTCAAAAATAGTTAATAGTTGTTACTAGTTTAGTTAATTTGCTCACTGTTACATAAATAAATTGTTTTGTGTTGATTTTAGAGTAACTGTCAGGGATTTATTTTTATTTAACCACTAGAAGCCGCTGAAGGGCAGGTCACACCATTTCATGCTCACTTTTTATAGATTATAGGGTGTCTCGATATAAATTCTCAGAGGGATATCAACTTTGCTTTGTAACACTCTGAAGTGTTGACATTGGCAAACACAGGATTGCACATGTCTTTTAGCCACAAATCCTTGACTTGCCTCCAAAAGATTCTCTGTCTTCTAGCCAAAAGTGTAACCAGAAACCAATCACATGGTTCGAAATCCAGTGAAATTACTTGTGAACAAGGCCATTAAACTCATGATCTTCCACACATAATGGTGACAAATCAAAACCACAATGTCTGAGTCAAATGTAAACAAATTCCCTTATTTGTGCAACGCAGGAGTCTTCAGATCACAGCTCCCAGACCAGTGCCTTACCCAGAGCAACTTTACGACCTGCATCTGGTTTTAATTAGAAGTTGACCAAAAATCCTAGCATGCTTAATTCTCAGCCTGAAAAGCCAGTTTAAAGCCACTATTGCCATTATTATTGTCAAATCATTGTTGTAACCATTCTTTGTCCATCCAAAGTCCCTCGTCTTTATCCTGGAGCATAAAGTGAATTGGATCACAGACCATGACCAAACTCTTTCCCAACCTGGTAGTATCAAATCCAGTCAAACTAACTATTAATATGTTACAAATGTTAAAATTAAGAGAAGTTGTTTAAATTTCACTCAGACATTGTGGCTTTAATTTATTGCCATTATTTCATGTGAACTGAGCTTAATGCCATTGTTCACAAGTAATTTCATTGGATGTTCAAAACGTGCGATTGGTTTCTGGTTATACTGATGGCTGGAAGATAGAGAATCTTTTGGAGGCAATTAGAAGATTTATGGCTAAAAGACATGTGCAGTCCTGTGTTTGCCAATGTCAACACTTTAGAATCTTATAAAACAGAGTTCATCCTCCCTCTGAGAATTTCTTAACATTTCCATATGCAACTGTTACATTATTTTTCCTTTCCATCTTACAAACTGAACAATAAGGAGTATGTACTCCTGTAATATCTGTACTTAAGACACCTAACTTCCATAGTACAATTCAGATAGGTTTAAGCTGCTTGGTTAACATTTGAAGGTTAATGTCCAGATTTGTGAAATCAAAGGTATTAACCATTCCTGCACAATAGCAGTTACCTCATCTCGTGACCTTTAAACAAACCTTTATATTTACCTCTCGAAGGGCAGTGCTCCGAAGGCTATTGGCTTTTGCTACCAAATAAATCATTTGGACTTTAATCTGGTGTTGTGAGACTCCAGCCCATTCTTACTCCCCATTTGTCACTTGTTGATTTAACAACTTCTGTGTTAAATGAAAAATGTAATTCCCCAAGTTGATAAGGATACCAATTTGATAAATTATTTTATTGAACTCCAGTAAAACTGATAGCAATTCCTAGTAAACATTGTCATATAATACCTTGTTCAAATTTGTTATGATTAAATCATTTTAGGTCAAGGATTATGCACAGGATAATAATAAATCATTGGTGGAGATAAGGTACTCAATAAAATTCAGATTAAAATTCAGATGCACTATGTGTCAAGGAAAGTACTGAAGGTCTTTCAGTACTTGGAGTAGTTTTAACTCTCCAATGTACTTGATATTTAAAAATGATCCATATTTGTGTAATAAACACTTTTGTCACAACTACTATTGGTAGATGCCATTCCTGCTAGCTGCTTTACACCCAATTTTACGACATCATCCCGGTGAAAAACAAGTGTAAAGAGGTTGTAAAATTCCACACTCTACCTTTATATATGTGTGATGTAACCTTAATCAATAACTGTGAATGGATAGACATAAGTTCTGTTCTTTTATTGGTATAAGATAATTACTTTTAATCAAATTCAAAACTATAATTGCTTAGGTATTTCTGAATTCTGTACTCTGACTAGTCTAAATGTCTTAGTTGGAGTCCTGCAGTTGTCAATAAATCATCTTGAAACCACTCCGCAATTTTGCCTAGCTAGATGAGGGGAACGATCATTTTTAAATGCAACCAGAAAAGTATCGCGACAGCCCCACAACAGGTTGAATTGAGAATAATAAAAGCAAGAAGTCACTTATGAAAGTGGTGTTAAGGTGCCCTAATTGTAACTACAGAGTTACAATTGTAACAGTAGTTACAAAGAAGAGATAATGGGAGCTTGCCTGAAAGGCACAACGATAACTGTAGGGGATTTTCTGCTCCTCCGTGCAGTCATGGCGGGCGGGAGCAGAAAATATCATGACAGCACATGTATCACTTTTACAATGTCATGAACTAGCTCATGACAGTGCAGTAATGTCTCCAATGTTGGCTTCAATATCCACCGCATGTTAGGAATGTATTTAGTATATTTTAGAAACGCATTAATACACATTAAAAGGGCTCCTTGCCAGGATCCTTTTCCCCGATGCCGAATCAATTAGCCACATCAGCATCTTTCACAATGCTCTGTAAGCATTATGTATGTGGCAAAGCTGCACTTGGTTCAGGACTCAGGGTTCATTCACTCATCTCGCACAGTGCTCTTGGTACCGAAGAATCTTCGTCAGGCTGAGCTGTTACAGGGGAAGAGGTGGGTGGGTGGGAGTGAAGCAGTGGTACTAGGGTGGGGGTGGTACCAGGGTGGGAGTGGGGCTATGATCTGGGTGACGAATAAGGCGGGGGAGGGAAGAGTTGCAGGGGGAAGCAATGGAGAGCTCTGCATGGGTAGCTCTGCAGGGCAGGAGAAACAAGGGGGTTGCCCTGCAGAGAGGTATGCAAGGTGGGAGTGGGGGCAGATGGGGAGGGCAGGCTGCGGAGGGGGTTGTGACAGACTACTTATCAGGACAGTCCCGATGCTGGTGACCAATGTTGCCATAGGGATAGTTACACTGCTGCCGATGTTGGGGGTGGGGAGGAATGGGGGACAGCGAGGGAAAGGAGGTGGCAGGAGGTACACTGGTAGATCAGGGTGCCCTTTGCAATGATGCTTGGGCACTCTAAAGCCGACTTCACCTGTGAACTTAGGCTACATCAGGAATCCTTGAAGCAAAGGCATGGGGGCATCAACCTAGATACCTGGTGTAGCGCCTTCCAGGAATGGCTTGAGACAGATGGGGGAAGAGTACCCTCAAGACGATCAAGGGTCCCCATTGAAGGCAACATTGCAGAGTCTATCCAGTGTGAGTAGTGATGTTAACACCTGTCAAGCTCCCCTGATCGGAGCAGCAACTGCCAGACGTGATGTTAGTGGGACCTAGGGTGGAATGTCCACGATAAGCCACACAGCCTGTTCAGCAGACAGATGGCAGAGTAACCATGGCGACACCAGTGGTGGGGTTGGAGTCAACCTCGTTTGCAACCCTTCAGGGGTTGTTCTGTGAGCAGAGGGAATGCATGTGATACCAGCCCCAAGCCAATGGCAACCTCTGACCACTGGACCCCCAGACTGGCATGAGCACCCTCAACTGTGACTGAAACTAACTCCCACCACCACCGCACTCCACATGTTGGTGCTCAGTGGTTTTCAACTCTTCGATTGCATTCATCACTTCTGTGCCTAAACCACACCTGTATGGAGCAGCTATAGATCATATTAGTGTGACTCTGACCAATGTTGTGGTTAATGTAAGTGAGGGGGACAATTGTGTGCCAAACTTGCTAATTATTTGGAATCCATTCAAATGCATGCTAATGCACATTTCGTCCAATTTGGGCACAAACTTGTTCATGCCAGTGAGGCACAATGGTTAGCTCTGCTATCTCACAATGCCAGGGACCCGGGTTCAATTCCTGGCTTGCGTGACTACCTATGCGGAGTCTGCACCTTTTCCTCATGTCTGCATGGGCTTCCTCTGGTACTCTGCATTCCTGCCTGTCTACTACTGATATTCTTAAATGGCCAGATCACTACAACCTCCATGGCCCCTGGTCACCTGGATGGATTTGAAATCATTGCAGCATTCGATTCTGCAGTAGAGATTTTCCTTTCTCCCTGTCAGAAGCTGCAGATGAGAGCAGAGCCCTTTGAAGTCCTCTAAAAAGAGATGTCAATTTTCTGCAACTGGCGATTGAGATGGTCATCCGGTGGGCCTGTCAGTCCCTCTGCTGCAGGGTGGGAGATTCCTGTATGCCCGGCTGAATACTCAGCCCTAATGTACACTTACAGCTTTGATTTAAAGTTGCTGAGACTTTCTAGCAAGTGGAAATTGTTGAAACTCTCTCCACTGGACTTGAAGCCTTTGATCTGTAACAAATTCAACCTGCAGTGTCTGCACTGCCAGCCCAATGGATTTCTACCATCCTCCAGGTTCCTGTGTTTATTTTTATTTCCCTTACAGATGGATGTATCAGGTACTCCATTGATCCTGACTGCAATGTTGACAGGGTCAAAGCCTGATTGACATTGTGTGGTTTCACGTCCTGTTTTGCAAACTACTTCAAAGAGGGCTGCTCCCAGGAAATATGAAATGGCCAACAGTAACTAGGAATAGATAGCAATGATGATCAGACATCTACTTTAGATCAGCCTCAAGGTATCTGCTGCTTTCATCTCCGTCCCTTCCTAATCTCCCGCTACTTCCAAATGTCTTTTCTTTTTTTTTTCTTGCCTCACTTGTGATTATGTTTGTCTGTGAAACAGCCCTCCTCACAGGTGAATTTACATCAGCTTGTGTGTGTATGTGTGTATGTATGTGTGTGTGTGTAAGTGTGTGTGTAACATAGATTGAGAGAAGTGTGTGAGTGATTGAAGAGAGTGGGACTATTTCTCCCAGCCCGCTGCGCTAATTCTCTCATGCCATCTGAGTGGGAAAATTCTGCGATTGGACCTGTGCAGGATTCATGCATGCATTCCCTCCACGGGTGCATCACCCAATGCCAGATTTTCGCCTCCATCAGATTCGCGCTGCAAGTCAGTGGAAAGAGGATTAAGTTATTTAAATTTTTATTTAAATGTAATTTAAGTATAATTAGCAGGCCCGGGACTGAATTCTCCAGCCTTTCCTACCCACCGCCCCCCCAAACCTGATGGATGGTTTCACTCCAGTGGGTTGTAGAGTAGCTTCCCACTTTCAGGGAACTAATGGTCTGACCCAACTGGAAGGAAGGTGGGGGGACAGCAATTGGAGTCCCTTAGGGGGTCAGGTAACGGGGGAGGTGGTTAGTGCCCCTCAGGGCATGGGCACCTGGAAGTGGTAGCCTGTGCTCCCTGGTACTGCTCAAGGGGGCAAAGTGCCAATGTCCAGGGGTGCCTTGGCACTCCCCATTGAGCATTGGGCAGTTCCAAGGGGCGGGACCTTGGCAGCAGGGCCCAATAGGGTGGGGCATAGGGGGCAAACTATGGGGGGGGGGTTCCTGCTGCACTCTGCAGTTGGGGCAGAAGGGATGCTAGTGATCGGGGTGGGCTGAGGGGCATCAGCTGGGGTGGGGGTCTGCTGGAGTTGTGGGGAGAATCTGCTCTAGGGTTCATCCTGGGGGGGGGGGGGGTGTGGGGTGGTGGTGAGGGGAATTGTCACTGCCGGGAAGGGATGGGGGGGTTTGTTGCTGAAGATTGAAGCTGGCCTGAGAATAGTCAGGGAGGCTATGATCAGATTGTGCAGGGGCTCAAGAGGCAGCATTGTGGGTGTTCCAGGCTGGTCAGCAAACAAGACAGTTTGGGGCCATGGCGCATGCTGGTTTTAGCCTCCAGGGTGGGAATAGGCCACTGGTTTTTAATGATAGTCACGCTGGCGGCCACTGCTGTGCTCAGAATGTAGGAGATTCTTCTCTGAATTCCCACTGGAAAAAAAGTGAACTACTCCATTTTTCCCATAAATTCAACACTTAGAATTTTTTGGGAGAATTCCCCGTGTGTGTGTGTGTGTGTGTGTGTGTGTGTGTGTGTGTGTGTGTGTGTGTGTGTGTGTGTGTGTGTGTAACTGTATTAGATTTAAAATCTACAGTAATATTATTACTCTCCTGGTCATAATGATTATGATGTAGTCCAGAACACTTCATTCGCCTGACGAAGGCACAAACGCCGAAAACTAGCAGATTTACTATCAAATAAATTGGTTGGATTTAAAATTGCTGTTGCCAGACCTCTTACATAATGATTATCCCAGTACAATGATTCTAGCAGTTTCCCTCCAACTGTTGCAACTGCTACAAATTCCCTCACCATCTGCTTTCTTCATTAATGAGGTCATATCTGCTGCAACATTTCCAACATTTTTAAATTATTGCTTATTTGGGAAAGAAAGAAGGTCACCAATCTCATATTCAAACTTTACAGGAAAGTGAGCCATCCTCTCCTGATAGATGGCATCCCTAGCATCCAAACCACTCATTCTGAGATACAAGAAAATGATGCTTTCAGTCTCCAACAACTCCTAAAAAAAACCCCAGATTTAAATAAAAATTGCAATCTACGTATCACATCAATTCAGAGTTTGCAGAATTAACAATATCATGCATGCATAATAATGTATATCAGTACAATATATGAGTACAATACTGAATCTGGACCAGAACACAGCTCATTCGGCTGACCAACATTTCTAATAAGATATGGCGTTTATCAGAAATGCCTTTTGGGAAAGCATAGGTCATTAAGGTATGCAGCCAAAATATGACCTTAATTTTTCACCCTACAGGTTTGCATATTTGGCAGGCCCAGAAAAGGGTGCAAATGCTTCTGCCCATAATCAACCCCAGAGTATAACTTCACACTGGCCAATTACTGGAAGGTAGTGTGAAATGCATGCTCTGAAAGTCTGAGAGCTGCTAGGGAGGAAGTGAGAGGGCAGTTGCCCAGAGATGTGACAGTAAAGGTAGGTGCAACCTGAAAGCTGACAGCTACCTCAAGGAGCTACAGTATTAACATTACCATCAGCGGCAGCAACTCAACCAGAGCCCTGGGATTCTGCCTGCAGCCGAATTTGTGCAAAGTCCTTCTACAGTTTTTCTTTCCTCCTTTTGTTGTAGCTATTGGAATATGAATTCAAAGACGTGTTTGTGCAACTGCAAAAAAAAGGAGATTCAATATTGTTTCAATACATTTGCACCAGAAACATAGTGCAAACTCTCTCAATACCCAGGGAATAACCCAGATAACCCAGGGAACTATAGGCCGGTGAGCTTGACTTCAGTTATAGGTAAGATAATGGAGAGGATCCTTAGGGACAGGATGTATGAGCATCTGGAGCGCTGCGATCTGATCAGGGATATGCAGCATGGCTTCGTCAAGGGGAAGTCTTGTCTTACAAATCTAGTGGAATTTTTTGAAGAAGTGACAAAAGCAGTTGATGAAGGACATGCTGTTGATGTCGTCTACATGGATTTCAGTAAGGCGTTTGACAAGGTTCCTCATGGTAGACTGATAGAGAAGGTGAAGGCGCATGGGATACAGGGTCGGGTATGTAGATGGGTCGAGAACTGGCTCGGGAGGAGGCGACAGAGGGTAGTAGTGGAAGGCTCTTTTTCCGGCTGGAAGCCTGTCACTAGTGGAGTGCCACAAGGCTCAGTACTAGGTCCTCTTCTATTTGTGGTCTACATAAATGACTTGGAAGTTGGGGTAGGTGGTGAGATCAGCAAATTTGCTGATGACACTAAGATGCTTGGATTGGCGGGTACAGAGGAGCAGTGCCAGGCAATACAACAGGACATAGATAGGTTTGTAGACTGGGCAGATAGATGGCAAATGGAATTTAATCCGGATAAATGCGAGGTGATGCATTTTGGCCGGAAAAATGTAGAAGAGAGTTATAGGATAAAAGGTAAAACTATACGGAGCATAGAGATGCAGAGAGACTTGGGGGTGCAGGTTCACAAGTCTCTGAAGGTGTCCTCACAGGTGGAAAGGTGATAAAGAAGGTGTATAGTATGTTAGCTTTCATAGAAAAGGGTATAGAATACAAGAGTAGGAGTTTGATGTTGCAGTTGTATAGAACGTTGGTTAGGCCTCACTTGGAATACTGAATCCAGTTCTGGTCACCGTACTATCGGAAGGATGTGGAGTCCTTGGAGAGAGTGCAGAGGAGGTTTACCAGGATGCTGCCTGATATGGAAGGACTGTCTTATGAGGAACAATTAAATAGACTGGGGTTGTTTTCCCTTGAAAGACGTTGGCTTAGAGGGGATCTCATAGAGGTGTATAAGATTATAAGGGGTATAGGTAGAGTAAATGGAGGTAAACTTTTTCCACCTTCAGAAATGGATAGGACGAGGGGTCATGGCCATAGGGTGAGGGGGGCTATGTACAAGACGAATATTAGAGGGCAGTTTTTCACACAAAGGGTAGTGGGGGTGTGGAATGCACTGCCGAGTAAGGTGGTGGGAGCAGGCACGCTAGGGCTGTTTAAGGGTCTCTTGGACAGCCACATGAGCGGTATGCAGATTGAGGGATATATTAGGACTGTTTAACTATGGCTTTTTTTCCACAGGAAATTCGGTCCATACTTGACCAACAAGGAGCATGCATTCGGCAGGTGGTGCGAGGACAGCTCTTGGATGTTGATTCATGGGTTGCCTGGTACTTCATGTCGTAAATGAGTGCTTTTTGTGGACCATCTGAAGGGCACCATGACAGCTCAGAGACTATCGATGTGGCTGTGCAGACACTTGGAATTGGGCCGGTGTCTGCGGGAGTTTGCGCGTTCTCCCCGTGGTTGCGTGGGTTTTCTCCGGGCACTCCGGTTTCCTCCCACAACCCAAAAATTCGCTCTTAGGCTGATTGGGAAACAAATTGTCCCGATAGTGAGAGTCTTCCATATTAGGAATAACCTAAATCTATAATAGGTTAATGGAATTGCTACTATATAGTTATGACGGCGGCGCGGGCTCGTTGGGCCGAAGGGCCTGTTTCCCGTGCTGTGTTGCTCATAAAAAAAATATTTCAGAATCAAACAACCAACAGCATATAACACATAACACCTTAACCCTCAAACATGTCGTTTTGTTTCATTTCTTCCCAAAGATTTTATCCTACCCTGGATCAGGAATGGGTAAAAAAGAGAAAGCTATTGATCGGCCCATGTACCATGCATAAAAGCACATAACACATTCTCATGCAAGTTTCGGCTAGGTGCGTGCCTGCTCGAGTACTGTAAAATTCTGGCCCAATGACTGAGATGACCTCCTTGTGAGCAACTGCACTGCAAGGGGCACTGGATTGTGCAGTCACCTCTAGATATTGCAAGTAAAGTTCAACTGTACAACTTTTTGTGCATTACTGAAGGCATTCTATGGTCACATTTCATTTTCCCATTCATGCAATTAGCTCTGATGGATACAATGGGTACAACGAGCTTAAGCAATATGATTTGACGTTGCAAATATGTCCAACATCTCAATTTTAGGAAAATCTACCTCAACTGAAACTAATTTCAGATTCTCATTTCAAATACTACAGAGAATCTACAAAACCCATTCCTGAAGACCATTAATGATCATGGTGCTCAATTTAATATTTACCTGTTTTTTTCCTGTGTTGATTAACATTACTCACCTTTTCTATAAAAAGAGCCACTATCATTATTGTACAGCTTCGTAATTCGTTATTCGAATTCGTAATTCATTGCAGAATTTTCTTTCATATTCTTGAAGCTGCAATGATCCAAAATTAACTCCAAGGTTTCTTCATCCAATTTTTTATTGACAGAAGTTGCAATTTTTTTCTCTCACGCTCCTGAGATCATTTATCAAATTAAAATTAGCATTAAGTTGCTCTGTTATAAATCTGAAGTATATTTCCTTTTTAATAGAATCATTGATCAGTATTTTCACACTATTGAACAAGACTTTCACTGAAGATAAACATTGTGAAATTGTCTGCATGCTGCCTGAGTGAAGTTAATTTTTTTATATAATTGTTAACATTTTTAGTATGAGTTATGGCTCAGTGGCATTCTCACCTCTGAGTCAGTAGTTGATTCGTCAAGCCTGAACCAGAGAACTGAACATAAGAACACATTCAAACTAGGAGCCAGAGTTGGCCACTCAGCCCTTCAGGCCTGCTCTGTCATTTAATAAGACTCTGGCGGATTTGAGTGCAACTTCACTTTTACTTTCCTGCCTACCTCCAATAACGTTTCATCTCTTTGCTTACAAGAATCTACTTAGCTTGCCTTAAAAACATTCATAGACTCTGGGCGGAATGTTATTGTCCCGCCAGCTATGAGAATCGTAGTGGGCTGGACAGAAATTTCAGCGGCCCACACAAACGTGTGTTGACCTTAGGCAGGAATTTTCGGCCTTGGGGCGTAGGTGGCTGGAAAATCCTGCCCTCTGTTTCCACTGCTTTTTGGGGAAAAGCTTCAAAAACCTCGACTCACAGAGAAAAATAAAATTAATCTCTGTTTTAAATGGGTGACTCCTTATTTTTAAACAGTAACCCGTAGTTTTAAGTTCCCTCACAAGAAAATCTTTGTTTCCAGCAAACGGTGAGAGGAAAAATTAAAGCTGTTTAAATTAACTCCTCACCTGTCTCTGACAATTTTAAAATTGAAACAATGTTTGACAAGGACCTGTGTAAGTAAATGAAAACAAGAGAAATGGGTATGTGGGACTTTGGAGAATATCACAGAATGGTTACAGCACAGAAAGAGGCTTGATATGCCCATGCCAACATTCTGAAAGTGTAACTCAGCTAGTCCCAATCCTGCCAACCTTTTCACAAAGTTTGCGATCTTTTTCTCTTTAATTACTTATACAATTCCCTGATTGAATCTGTGCGGACCATACTCTCAGGGAGTGTACTGCATTACTGTAACCACATGCTGCATAAAAACTTCTTCCTCAAGTCAGATTTGATCCTATTACCAGTCACCTTGAATTCTCAATCTGTCAATGACAAAGGTTTCTCACTATCTGCTCAGTCTGCTCTCTCATGTTTTTGAACTCTTCTCTTAAATTGCCTCTCACATTTGTTGGTTCTCCATGATCACCTAACTTCAATTTAAACTCCATAATTTTAATGCTCAAAGCTTTAGTTCTATTAGTTATGAAGCTTGTAAAATTGTTATGTTTTGGACTGTCTCTTCAATCTAGGGTAAAATGGAGGAATAATAGAGGGTCATGTATCCTAAATTCTGTCAGAGCATAAACAGCATAGTTTGGCTGTTAAAGATTAAAGGGAAATTCAGGTTGTCTTGCTGGGAAGAAAGTACATTATATTCATACCTGCAAATGATGACCAGAGTAGCTGTGGTGATGATAAATCGACTTTTAGGGTGGAATTTTCCAGCTCTTCATATAGAAAAATAGAAATTAGAAGCAGGAATAGGCCATTCGGCCTTCCGAGACTGTTCCACCATTCATTCTGTTCATGGCTGATCATCAAATTTCATATCCTGACCCCCTCTACCCTCCCACATCCCTTGATTTTTTTTAGCACTTGTTAAAATCAGAGAAGGTTTTGGCCTCAACTACTTTCTGTGGTAGTGAATTCCACACATGCACTATTCTATGGGTGAAGAAATTTCTCAATACCTCAGTCCTAAAAGGTTTCCCACTGGAAGGATCTTTCAGTCCTGCTGAAGATGACCCCCACTGTGGATTCCCTGGAAGCAGTATGGGCATATCATACAAACTGCCATTAACTTCGGCTCGACTGCACAATCTCGTTGGTGGTCAATAACGGGCTGTTTCCACAGTAGAAAAATATGTTGCAGGAAAGGGGAGGGGGTAGTTTTACAGGAAAGTGTTAAGGATGTTAGTGTTGAAATAGTTATACTTTAAACTATCTATTCAACTGCAACTTTGAATAGAGCTGCTGAAATGTTAGCTAATTAGCTTTTCTACCTGGATTCAGACTCACGTTTTCTTAGATATTGCTGAGCAGATCCATTATAAACCATCATAGTAAGAGCATCTTCTAAGATTGAACATGACAGAGACAGCTGAATCTGCAAGAATCTGAGATGAAGGCAGCTTGTCTCAGTTTTCCATCATACAGAATACAGATAGAAGATCCCACTTGGATTGAAGTGGCCAGGTTGATGAGGATTTAAACAATGCTGAAAGATTCACATTTTCGTTCACGAGAGGAAGGAATCTCCAGGATAAGCCTCACTGTGGCAGTCAATTAGGGGCTTCAAAATTATCCGGCTGGTCACGGAAAAAGGAAACAAGTCATTGGGAGCTGAGAATAGTTTTGGACAGTTCCTGGAGAATTACTTGTTGACTTATGACATAGAGTATAATTTATTTTTATTCATTTGTGGGACATGAGCATCACTGGCTGGCCAACATATACTGCCCATTCCTAATTGCCCTTGAGAAGATGGTGGTGGGCCGCCTTCTTGAATCGCTGTAGTCCACATGCTGTGAGTTGACTCACAATGCTATTAGGGGATGAATTCCAGGATTTTGACCCAGCAACTGCGGAAGTACGGTGATATATTTCCAAGTCAGGACTGTGATGGTGCTCTCATGTACCTGCTGACCCTGTTTGGCTAAATGGAAGTGGTCGTGGGTTTGGAAAATGCTGTCTAAGGATCTTGGGTGATTTGCTGACTGCATCTTGTAGATACTAGCAGCAGTGTGCACTGAGTGTCAATGGTGGATAGAGTGGATGTTTGTGGATGTGGTGCCAATCAAGCAGCTGCTTTATCCTGAATGATGTCAAGCTTCTGAGCGTTGTTGGAGCTGCACCCATCCAGGCAAGTGGGAAGAATTCCATCACACACCACACACACACACAACACACAACACACACACACACACACACACACACACACACACACACACACACACACACACACACACACACACACACACCTGACTTGTGCCTTGTAGATGGTACACAGGCTTTGGGAAGTCAGGAGGTGAGTTACTTGTAAGTACTTCTAACCTTTGATCTGCTCTTGTAGTCAAAGCGTTTATGTAGCAATTCCAGTTGAGCTTCTGATCGATGGTAACCTCAAGGATGTTGACAGTGGGAATCCAGTGATGGTAACACCATTGAATGTCAAGGGGTGGTGGTTAAAGTGTCTCTTGATGGTCATTGTCTGGCATTTGTTTGGGGGGAATTGTTACTGCCAGATGAAGCTGGATATTGTCAGACATTTTTGCATTTGAACATGGACTACTTCAGTATCTGAGGAGTCACGAATGGTGCTGAACATTATGCAATCATCGGCGAACATTCACACCTCTGACTTTACAATGGAGGGAAGGTCTTTGATGAAGCAGCTGAAGATGCCTGGGCTCAGGACATTACCCTGAGGGACTCGTGTAGAGATGCCCTGGAGCTGAGATGACTGATCCGTCACAAACACAAACATCTTTCTTGTTGCCAGGCATGACTCCAATCAACAGAGAAATTGCCCCCCCCCCCGATACCCATTGTTTCCAAGTTTTGCTGGGGCTCATTGATGCCACACTCTGTCGAATGTGGACTTGATGTCAAGGGCTGTCACTCTCACCTCACCTGTGAAATTCTGCTTTCTTGTCCATGTTTGAATCAAAGCTGTAATGAGGTCAAGAGCTGAGTGGCCCTGTTGAAACCCAAATCAGCCATCACTGAGCAGTGGAGAGGAACTGTGGAGAGGAATATTTGGTTAGTTTCAAAAGTTAAATGGGGAAACATTTCCATAGTTTAGTACATCACTTTGCTGCTGAAACTCTCTTTAGCCAATATTGTTCTTATTTTGAGTAACAGAAAAATTCTTAAAACTTGAAATCTTGTCATGTGATCCTTTCACTGGAAATACAAATATTATTTAAAAGATATTGGCCGCTATAGATTCAGAAATCTTGAAAAAGAAATAATTAACCATCCATACAATCCCTACAAAACCTAAAATCAAAATATTAATTGCATCAGGTGCTTAAATTTCATGATTTATTTAAGCACTTTTAGCTATAACACACAAAAATAAACTTACCTTCTGCATAACCTCATATGTTACAAAGATGCTGAGTTGATCTTTATGGCTATACCAGTCTCTAACGTGGTCAAACCAAGATCCAATAAACAATGAAAAGGCAATTAAGTGTAGCAAGTAATTGGTGGGGATAAGGTCGTTTGTTTTTCTCTCTTGTTGGTTTCCTCACTACCAGTTGCTGTCCCAGTCTCACAGCTTTGTCCTTTAGGACCTGGCCAGCTCAATCTGTGATCTCTACCAATCCATTTTTGGTGTTAGACATTGAAGTTCCCCCATCCAGAGTACATTCTGTGCCCTTGCCACCCCCAATGCTTCCTCTACATGTTGTTCAACATGGCGGAATACTGGTTCATCAGCTAAGGGCAGGGTGGGGGTGGGTGGGGGAATAGTACCTGATAATCAGCAGGGGGGCTTCCCTGCCCAAGTTTGACCTGGTGCCATAGGACTTTATAAGATCCAGGGTCCATGTTCAGGAAATCCACGATAACTCACCTGACTGTATACCATTGTTCCGCCACCTCTGCTAGGTCTGTCTGCTGTTGAGAACCTTTCCTATTGGTTATTTCACCCATAATCTGATCACCCATCAAATTTAGCCAGCTCTCTGTTCATACATTTGCTTAAGATTCTTGTTTGTGACTGGAATATGTTGAGGGGCTGAATAGCCTCCTCTTGTCCTATGGAGTCTAGTAAACTCTTAAACAATCAATATACAACTTCTTTCCAGAAATTAAACCTCATTAACAATACTCAGTATAAGCTTATGTGTGTATATATATATATCTTAAGCACATATTGTGTTCAGTACCAAAAAGAATTGTTTCCAAAATATATTTGATAATTTCAAACAAACTTTTAGCAAGTTAATATTTTTGGTAAGAGCTGAGCAAACCTATTAATAAGTTACCATTTCCTTCAACAAATCCTTCCAGAAAGTGAGGAAAATCTTTGGTGCCTTCAAATAACAACAGTATTAGTGATAGCATTATGATAACACAATCACATCCTTGACATTTCTGGCAACATAAATAATCTGAATTGGATAATAAATACAAGAACAGATCATTCAGATAGTTGGCAGCTGCTGTGGATTTAGTACAATCTACACTGGATCATAATGTCTATTCAACTGTAATGCCTGCTTGATAATAAGGAAGTGGAATCATCCCAAAAACATTCCTTGAGGGTGACCGTACGACTTCCTCCCTCCTGTTTCTTGGTAAGATGAGGTCATAACATCACGAGAGGGGGGAAAAAATGGGAATGGCGACCATTTTCCTGCTGGTTCCCCTCTTATCAAAACAACAAAAGCAGAAAAATGCTAGAAAACTTCTGCAGGTCTGACCGCATCTGGGGAAAGAGAATAGAATAACATTTCAAGTCTAGATAACCCTTCTCCGATAGTGTACAAATGAAGCAACGGCATGATGGGAAAAATGGTCAAGTAATTGGTATAAAGGAGAGCTGATCAAGCTATTCCAAATTGCCAGACCCCTGTAAAACAGACTGAATAACCTAAGACATGATGAACATCAGTGAAGATCAAGACCTGATAAGGCTGACTTCACATAACTTAGGGCTGGAGGAGTGAGCTGAGAGAAGGTCAGAGTCACAGAACCTTCTATTACATCATAAAATAAGATATGGTCAGAGATCACGGAACCTTTCTGTTCCTTCAAAGGACAAGATAATGATATTATTGATGAAACAGAGGGGTCTCAAAGGTCACCGAATGCTGATACAATTGATGATGTATTACTGCTTGTATAACTATGGAACTGATTCTTGTAGCTGGTGCGGTCTTGGTATAGAATCAGCAGTTTATAGTGTCTGTTCTCTGTTTCCAAGACTCTGCCATATACTGTATGCAGTTTTGTGATAATAAAAGCTCGTTGTTTTTGCAAAGCAAACTTTATTTAAGTTTTACTATCACAGCTTGGAAAACAAGAAATTCTCCACTACAACATTTGGCCCTGTGAGAGCAGAAACCAATATCCTGGGTGAATTCTGTGGGGGACTGAAGAAGTGATTGAGCCACGACCTGGAGGGAAGAGACGGACACCAGCACAAGGTAAGATTTGCCTTGGTCTCTCTTTTTCTCTTGGATCAGTGCTGCAACCCCTCATTCCTTATGGAGGACACTGATAGGTGATAGTGTTCAAACCTAAATTATACTCTGTGTAGTGGTTTGGGCCAGGGACCCCTTGATCTCGTGTGGATCCAAATCAAGGTTACATAGGTTTTGTTTGGTTCAGGGATCCCTTGATCTCATGCGGATCTGGGTCAGGGTTATTCAGACTTAGTTAGGGTCAGGCATCCTGTGATTTGATTCTGGTACTACTTTGGGTCAGGGATCCTGCGATTTGATTTTGGTACCAGGAATTTTTTTTTGCCATTTTTGCCAGGGGCACGGTATACTGACATTATGGGCCAAGTTTTAGACAAGGCAGCAGGCAACTTGTCCTCTGATTTTCACGTGTTCTGAGTATCCTGATCAGGAACGTAATTTACATCAATTATCTGCTGCTTTGAATGGTAAATTGGATAATGATATTTGCCCACTAGGCAGCACATGGAACCTAGAGAATTGCACTGCCGCCGAAAGAGCTATTTGGTCCAAAAATGCGAGTCTTAAATGGAAGACATTAATTTCAAATTGGGAAAAAGAGTCAGCTGGGAGCCACGAAAAATCACTGTGATGAGTTGAAGGGACAATGCCCATCGGAGAGGGATGGATGTATGTTTAGATGAGAAGCCGAAAGATTAGGAAACTTTAAAATTGGAATGTGAAATTTGGGAGAGGAAACATGATAAGGTAAAAAGACAGCTTGAGGGTATGAAACCATTGACTGATAAGAACATTGGGCCAGTCCCTCAGGTTAAACAACAGGAGGATCTTCCCAGTTGCTCTGACATGCCGATGCTTCCCTTTTCAGTGATACGGATGAAGAGGAGGAGTTAACTCCTGGCCCTCTCTTTACCCACCATTCCCCACTGCTTCAACACATCCATCTCAATCCCAGCCTCCCACTTATGGCCCTGCTGTCCCTAAGTCCCCTTCTGCTGCTGGTTTCGTAGCATCATATACCCGATCATGAATGCAAATGCACGGGGTGGAACAGCCCGTCACCTCTCTCAATCAGGCTCTTCATGATTTATCTTTCCAACCTAAGGAGGAGGAAGCTTCTCCGCCGCAACTGCCTCCCGCTAATTACTCTATTAGGACTGTCGTTAACCCCAGTCTGAGTCTGCTGATGATAATTTATTGAAGTATAGCAGGCCTTTAAGCCCCAGGAACTGTGTTTGATCATGGCCCACTATCCATGGGCCATGTATTATGATCCAAAAAGCTTTATTGAATATTTAAGACGTACTGCTACCATGTACGGTGCTATTACAGGAGAACAGTATTCATTGATTTACTCCTCACTTCCCCCCAGTCTTCTCCTAAAAACCTGTAAAGCCACCATTTACTGTAATGTTCATTAAGTTACAAAGTTTACAATGGAAGCCTTTTCACCAGATGTATGATAAATACCCAAGGGGGTGATTCTCCTAACTCAAGGGATATCAGCGGAGGCTGTTTGGTTGGCTCTCTGCCCGGCGCCATGGCCTCCGCATGATTCCAAAGCCCAGGTTTCCAGCATTGTCAGCTCTGCGTCAGAAACTGGTGCAGAGGTGATTTAAATATTATAATGAGCATTCAAATCAAATTAGTGGCCTTGGGACTGAAATCTGCAGGCCTGCTAACTTCTCACCTCTATCTTGGAGTGGTTCTGGCCAGAGGGATTTACAACAGCTCTCCACTGGTCGCCTAAGGCTGCTGGAGTGAAGTTAGGCCGTGGAGGCCCCTCCGGGAGGTCAGGTATTAAGGGGGCAGGGTTCCCTCTGTGCAATGCTAGCTTAGCAGTGCCAGCCTGACTCCCCTGACACTATCCAAAGGGCAAAGTGGCAATGCTCAAGGGGCATCATGGCACTAGGGGCAGGGCCAGAATGGGGTGGAACTGTAGAATGAGGGGAGATTGGAGAAGGATCCCACTTCCACTCTGCATATGGATCAGTGGCAGAAAGAAGGAAGAGTCTGATTGGGTCTGGCTATCGGGGTGGGATTTGGCTGCCAGGTGGGAGTTGTTGGGTCTGTGGGAGGGGGTGGGATGGTTGGGATTATGAGTGGGTAAGTGGAGATTGAGGCAGGCTAGAGCTGGGGGGGCATTGGGTCTGGCACAGAGACATCTGGAAGGCCAGCAATCAGGGGCTGAGGGGGCGGGGTTCTACAAGCCAGTGCTGGAGAATTGTTGTTTCGGCCAGTGATCAAGATGACCAGCAAGTGAGGCGGGCAGCGCAAGGCTACTGCACATGTACCAATCTCCGCTCTGACAGATCGGTGCATGCGCAGTAATCCGCTCAGCACAATGCTGCTAGCCTCTCCAGTGGGAATAGGCTCTGCCCTTGGATTTTCAGCAACAATCTCCCTGCAGCACTCAGGGTGTGGGAGATTCATTTTGATAACCCCACTGAAAAATAAAACAGCGAGAGGTACTTCCATTTGTGTGCAAATTCGGCACTTTGAATTTTTTTGGGAGAATCTTGGTCCATATTTTTATTGGAAATGTACACAATTTGAAAACATTTCCCATAATTTTTAAAGGCTGCATTTTTCAATATATGTCAAAAATGAAGAAAATATTGTCAGCAGCATCTCCCCAATAACATTGAGTGACTTCATGTGCAAAGTATCATGATCTGGGGAGGACTTGATGACAGTAATTCGCAGCTCTTGCTCCATTCACTATGCTCCCTCTTTATAATTTTATTTACATTATCTGGTGTTTAAAACACCAACTTGCAGAGGTAGATTGTGAGAAAGGTAAGAGTATAGCTATAGTACTGACAAAAATAGATGGATATTCTTCATAGAATCCTACAGTGCAGAAGGAGACCATGCGACCATCAAGTCTGCACTGACCACAAACCCACTCAGGCCCCATCCCCACAAACCCATTTATTTACCTTAGCTAGTCCCCTTGACACTAAGGGGCAATTTAGCTTGGCTAGTGCACCTAACTTTCACATTTTTGGACTATAGGAGAAAACCTGAGCACCTAGAGGAAACCCATGCAGACACGGGGAGAATGTGCAAACTCCTCATAGGCACTGACCCAAACCAGGAATCAAATCCGGGTCTCTGTCGCTGTGAGGCAGCAGTATTAATCACTGTGCCACCACCACAAACAACTAAAATGTGTCTAACGTATCTTTGCAAACTACAGCTGCCTGGTATGGAAGATCTGAGTTACGAGGAGAGATTAGGCAAATTGGGACTGTTTTCCTTAGAAAGACGTAGACTTACAGGAGATCTGATAGAGGTGTACAAGATTTTGAAGGGGATAGATAGAGTAAACAGAGTTAAGCTTTTTCCTAGGATGGACTCAAATAGCACGAGGGGTCACGGGCTTAGGGTGGGGGGGTAAGGTATAATTTGGATGCTAGAAGGAGTTTTTTCACACAGAGGGTGGTGGGGGTATGGAATGCACTGCCAAGTAAAGTAGTGGAGGCAGGTACTCTGGAGTTATTTAATAAATACTTAGATGGGCACATGAACAGAATGGGAATGGAGGGGTATAGAAAACTGATTTAAAATAGGGATCATGAGCCTTGGGAGTCCCTGGGAAGTGTGTAAATAGATGATGATATTGATGTACTTGTTTTTATCCTACAGGTGCCTTGGTCCACCTTGTTGTCTAACAAGGGGCATACACGCGATGGGTCGTGAGAGGACTGCTCTTGGATCTTTTTTGAGAGTATCCTACTGCTTCACGTCGTTAGTGTATGCTTGACCTGGACCATCTGATGGGCAACACGACAGCTCAGTGACTATCGCTGTGCTGTGCAGATACATGGATTTGGGTCTGTGTCTGTGGGAGTTTGCGCATTCTCCCTGTGCTTGCGTGGGTTTTCTCCCACATCCCAAAAACGTTCTCTTAGGCTAATTAGCAAAACAAATTCTCCCTAAATTGTCTCAAATTTGGTTTTTAATCCATAGATCTATAAACATGGACAGGGATCGCGGGTAGAGGTGGGAACATCGGGGTGGTGACGCGGGCTCGTTGGGCCGAAGAGCCTGTATCCCGTGCTGTTTTGTTCTTTGTACAGTTTCAGTATATACTCCATCCTGAGCTCTGTGAATTCCTCTTGTTCTTTTGGTAATAATAACTTGACTTTTCCCTAAAATATGCGGAAAATCACAGTGGATGGGAAAAGTGGCATTGAAGTTGACAGCACCAGTGGCATCTCCCTCTGCCATATTGTTGGAAAACACAAAATAAAGAGTGGATCCCACGATGTCACGCTGATGGGGCTGTTTCTGATTGAGGCTATCAACTTTGGTTTTTAAAATTTGGATCACTTTTTTAAAGCCGTCCAGTTGCAAAAAATTAAAAATACTGCACTGCCTCTCCTCCCGTGCAGAAAACACCCCTTGCAACCAACACTCCCTCTCTCCTCACAGAACACCACCCACACAACATCCTCTGCACAGCAGTGCCAGGTAGATGTGACTGGGTATGACCCTTGCCTTCTCCTCCCCCAAGCAATGCACTCACCTGACCTCCTCTGGCGGTCCTGTTTGGTAGGTGCACAGCTTGGAATAACTGTTGTAAAGGATTAGATAACAATGGAAATTATCAGGGGCAGAGAATTGATTATTAGATGTAAATCTATTGTGATGGAGATCTGAACATTGAAAGTTGGGATGCCCAATACATCACAGTGGGGTGTGTAGGCAGTCATCTCACACTTTTGTGTTGGTGTGGAATACAATTTGGGCTATCCTCAGGATTTTCCTTTCCCCAAGCCGATCCTGATCAATGGAAGCGGGGACAGAAAATCCTCTCCATATCTTTGATGATTTAAAAGAAAGAGAATTAAATGATCACGTACTCACTCATACTAGTAGAAAGGAAATAGTATTCGAACCACTCTTGAATTTTCTCCTGAAGTATCTGTTCTGTATCAACTGATGTTTTGTCAAAATGTTTGATTGTATTATCAGAAAGAGGATGTGGTTCACAGCATCAGATTCCAATATTGTTCCCACAATGCATGCTAGCAGAATTAGGGTTTTGGCAATGGTGTGGAAGTTCTTTGATATTACTGAACTCAGCAACCAGGTAACTCGATTCCTGCACATTATCTGAAACCTACAAAAACTCCATCATATGTTAATTTTGTTTTATGTTTTGTTGTTTCAGGTGCTTGAGGTACTGGAAATCCTTGCTGGAGAGTTTGTATTGAAACAGTGCTTCAACTTACTTAGTACCACTGCAATGTTTTGGGAAATTCTAACTGCAAATTAGGAATTCTAGGGTAGGACAGGAGGCAACACCAGCCCACAAAAATCCAAAGGCTAAGCTGTCACTTTACTGCCCGTGTATGGACCTCACTTTTCTTTGCTAAGGATCTGTTCTTTCGGCCACCTCGGAATCAGAGCTAGATTTTCCAGTTCTTTTCAAGAACTTATCCATTGAAAATTATGATCAAATACACCCAACTACACAATAAACACAATTTCTGCTCTTCAGCCATGCCAAGCAAAACACTACCGCTCAAAAGATGCATCCTGGACCCAACGCCCTGCAGCACGGAGTTATCAACTTATGGTTGCCTTCTCAGACCTTCAGGACTTTGCTTGCGATCACATCAACTACTAGGACTTGCCCTGAGCCCAATTTACTTAAGGTTTGCTCCTCACACCCGTTTTATTAATTAGAACCTGTTTCTCCTCTTCTTAGCTTTATTGATTCCTGTTTTGTACCTGTGTCTTCTTCCCTTGCTGGAAATTTCAGTCTTTTTATTTCTGCCCATTCCAGCTCATTTTTCATACCTCTGTCTCCTTCAGTTCTTTCAGGCTTTTTATGCCCTTTTTGAATTTTTGCTTTTTGTGCAGGCACACAAAGTTTACATCTTCATCTTGGTGGCGCTGGAATCTTCAAGTCCTAAGGAACATTGAGCCTGCTGCGTAGGTGCATGGGCCTGACCAACATAAAAAATTCAAACCATATATATAACTTAAATTAATTTAACTTAATTTACCCCAAGGCCGATCAAAATTACAAATCACTGAAAGTATTAATCTATTGTAGCAAAATGTCATCACAAACTGAAGCCAGTCTTATCTATACATACAAAGAACAATATAGCACAGGAAATAGGCCATTTGGCCTTCTAAGCCTGCACCACACATGGGTCCAACTAGACCATTCTTCTGTATCCCTCCATTCCAGGTCTGCTCCTGTGATTATCCAGATAAGTCTTAAACGATCCCAGCATGTCTGCCTCCACCACCCTGCTAGGCAGTGCATTCATTTACATACGCCTTTCAAAAGCTTTCCAGTTTAAGTATCGCGTGTAGAAGTGGGAACATCGAGGTGGTGGCGCAGGCTCGTTGGGCCGAAGGGCCTGTTTCCCATGCTGTTTTGATCTTTGTTCTTTGTTCTTTATACCTCATGAAGTTCTGGGAATAACTAATACTGCTCTAACCTAAATACTTTGGCCCTGCAATTATATTGTGTAATTTTTAATATAAAAATTCTTTACCCAGTTCATATGAAAGTAATACCACAATTTCAAGACATTATATTGCCAATCCATTACAATATATCGACAGTTATGTTTTTATTACATCATTTTACCCAACGATAAATTTTCTTCAGTATAATTGAACCAATTTTAATCAGATGACTTTACTATTGAATTTTAGTCCACAGAACATTCAGTTCCAGTATGTTATTTCTTTTTTCACATAAGTATCTACATTCAAGGCTTTTCCTTGGGTTTATGGGATGAAAGTTTTTTCTGTGGACAGTAAAACAATCCGGAAAAATCATCTAGCCACTCAGTTTCCAATCTATACTAGAACATAGAACATAGAACAGTACAGCACAGAGGCCCTTCGACCCTCAATGTTGTGCCAAGCTATGTCTAAACCCAAGATCAAACTATCCCATTCCCTATAATTCTGCTGTGCTCCATGTGCTATCCAATAACTGCTTGAAAGTTCCTAAAGTGTCTGACTCCACTATCACAGCAGCCCAACCACTAAACTAAAACAATTGAAACTCTATACAGTAGCAAGGAGAACTTGGCAAGGTTTAAATGCAAGTTAACAGCTTAATTAGTGATTCAATGACATCAATGTTGGAGCACTCTGATTTAAAACCTTGGCTGTGATGCATTCAGGCTCACCATAAGCTACTGTGTGTATGTGTGAATAAGGATGGTGGGCTTCCTTCTTTCAAGAACACCAATAAATAAATTGGGAAAATACAGGACACTATATTATATATACATGTGCTTGTTGATAGGATTGTTGAGTTAAATAACCTTTTGTTATTTATGTCATCAAAAACCCTTAATGAAAATCATAGTCATAAAAAAAAGATTTATCACATAATTCATCACTAGTACAGTATTAGGACACTTGTTTGAAGGCAGTAATTTCTTTTTCATGTAAAATTGTGACATAAAGCGATACATCAAATAATATGGGAATCTGAAGAAAGGAACTTCCTTATGCACCTTCCCTCTCATGTGTGCGAACAGAAACCACGTCATTTAAGATAAGAGTCTAGAAAAAAAGAAAACAATATGACCTGTCATAAAATTAGAATTGGTGAATTGAGTACGCACACATTAGTTGAAATGCAAAGTTACATAAAATGCTGTTCTCTCAGCTCATAAGAAATAAAAATTCTTCTGCTGGTTGCAAGGACCCTGTAAAATTTTTGCGTATCAGTTCAGTTGCAGGATATGATCCTTGGTTTGAATGGGCTACAAACTGACAATCCCAAAAGAAGTGAACAAGATGGACAACGTGGAAAATGGAATATTGTTATAGTTGTGCACTAGAGATTAATATTTGAGGAATCCTGACATTTAAGAAGAGATGCTTTATTCTAACTGGTCTATACCTGGAGTGTAACATACTAACATTGGATTCTGTTTCCTGTCCTCACTTTGACGAGTGCAGAATTCATTACATGCAAGTTTGTAATTTAATTCAGAGGTTGTTGCTGAAACACATTACTGTGACTGAAAAGAATGAGCTTCACGCCTTCAATTAGGGGTGCTTCCCAAATTCCCTTCAAATTCAATTTTCTAGTTTGCTGACGACACCACTGTAGTGGGTCGGATCTCAAACAATGACGAGACAGAGTCCAGGAAAGAGATCGAGGATCTGGTGAACTGGCGAAAATAATCTCTCCCTCAATGTCAATAAAATGAAGGAGATTGTCATCAACTTCAGAAAACATAAAAGAGACCATGCCCCTGTCTACATCAATAGGGACAAAATAGAAAGGATCGCGAGTTTCAGGTTTTTAGGTGTCCAAATCACTAAGAACCTATCCTGGGCTCCCATGCCAACACGATAGTTAAGAAAGCCCACCAATGCCTCTACTTTCTCAGAAGATTAAAGAAATTTGGTATGTCAGCTACAATTCTCATCAACTTCTACAGATGCAGCATAGAAAGTATTCTTTCTGGTATGGCTCCTGTTCTGCCCAACACTGCAAGAAACCATAAAAGGTTGTGAATGCAGCCCAATCTATCCCAACCATTTACTCTGTCTACACTTCCTGCTGCCTCAGCAAAGCAGCCAGCATTATCAAGGATCCCACACACACCAGACATACTCCTTTCCACTCTCTTCCATCAGGAAAAAGACTTATAAGTCTGAGGTCATGTACCAACCAACTCAAGAACAATTTCTTCCCTGCTGCCGTCAGACTTTCGAATGGACCTACCTTGCATTAAGTTGATCTTTCTCTACAAACTAGCTTTGACTGCAGTCTTTTCCTTCTCTGTGAATGGTACACTGTTTATATGGAGTGCAAGAAACAATATTTTTCACTGTATATTAATATAAGCGACAATAATAAATCAAATCAAATCAAATCAAAGCTTCATGCCACCAATCATTCTTCAAATTCATGCCCCAGCTATATCCCTAATTTGAATGTAATTAGTTTTTCTTAGATGTGATAGATTGTATTATAAATGTAAAATTTCCTCTTCTCCTTAGACATACCATTATAAGTTTATCATCTTTGATTTCTCGGGTAATTGAAGTTTGTTTTCCATCCCACTTCTGAATCTGGACCAATTTGTCACCTTCCAGTGACACAACAGTCTGGAACAACAACAGTCAGTGTATTAGATTTCTGCAGTTGATAAGTGAAGGTTTGGTCCATCACATGCCACATAGTTTCTCCAAACTCAGTGTCCAATATTCCTGACTTCAGATGTGGACACAATTCTTGCTCACATAAAAATATGCTCAAGACTGCACATGCACAAAGTGCGCTTGTGTTAGGAACAGCTATCACCTTTATTTATCAGGTTCTTTTTTTAATCAAAAATCAATTTTTTTCAGACTAGCTTATTGCACAGGTCTTTTTAAATAACTGTTCATTGTCATCCAAATTAAATTGAAAACAATGCTGCCATTCTAATCACATTGTTTTATCATGGTGTTACAACTTTTGAACTTTATGCAAAATATTTTCAGTTCAGCAAGCCATAAGTTGACTTTGGATGCCTCATGATCAGATTAAACATTTTATTGCCCAAAATATTGACAAACAAAAACGTGATCCACAGACCCATGCAGAACCAGGTTTAATATTGAAATACGTTGTGTTGTCTTTACAGAGAATGGACTGAAGTGGCAAACTGTTTGAAAATAGAGGCCAGCATCAAAATATTAGAAAACTAGGAATAAATGAGGAAGAAAAATATATTTTTAAACTGTGCAGATTTATAGGAAAAGTTACCAGGGTCTTGTTGCATTTGAACATGGACTGCTTCAGATCTGAGGAAATAATGCTGAACATTGTGCAATCATTGGCAAACATCCCCACTTCTGACCTTGTGACAGAAGGAAGGTCATTGATGAAGCAGCTGAAGACACTATCCTGAGAGGCCATGCAGAGATGTCCTGGAACTGAAATGACTGACCCTTCATTTTTCTATGTATCAGTTTCGATTGCAACCAGAGAAAAGTTTGCCCGATACCTATTGATTCCTCTTTTGTTAGGGCTCCTTAATACCACACTCGGCTGAATGCAGTCTTGTATACAGGGCTGTCACTCTCAACTCATTTCAACTCATATGTTGCAAGAATTCATTCTGCTTCACTGAATTAGTATATTCTATTAACAAACTGATAAAACATGATTCAGAATATACTATTTGCAACATCATTTCTAGATCATGGCTCTAGACCAAAGTCTACATTTATTCCTATAACCTGAGATGGAGAAATATTTCACCTGGGATTAAGATTCTTTTGTTACTTGCAAGAGTGAATGATGTACATGCAAAATAAATAGTTTGGAAAATTTAACTTCATTATCTTTGGGAATGAATTAACTATGGATCAAACTACCTAATTAACACAACATTTAACTTCCCTTAGAGGCATGATGTATGATTAGAGGCAAGTATGATTAGAGTCCAGAAGCAGATCTTATAATTGTCAAAATCTGCTGGAAGTTTGTATTTTCAATTCATGCCTTTGCTGTCAGCTGTGACATATTCACTGTCAAATGCACAGCAGAAGTGAGATTCTGTTTCATCTTTTTCACTCCCTGTGACAGTTTAATAAGTTAACTAAGATAATTTAATGTTTCAGATGTTGTCTATATTTGTTGCAGTATAAGTTGGCACTTTTTGCAAAGTTGGGTAGAGTAAGTTGATGTTTGTAAAATTGTAAAATGCTAGGGAGAAAGCATTGCATGGTCCCTTTAAAAGATGTTGCTTTTATGGTGTTTAAAAAGTTAAAAAAATGCAAGTACAGATAGAGTGCTCAAAATGAAACATTTAGTTTGGAAGGCCAAGCAGCAGGGTTGCCAAGAAACAGGTTTTCAGGCATTTGAATTATTTGAATTCAGCCTATCAATCTGAATTAGGCACTTAGATATCAAGAACCTATTAAATCTAAATCTGATGGTTTTGGCAATCTAGGACCAATCCAATTGTGGGAGATATTGATATGTCATCACAGGTATAAAAGGAAGGGAGCAGTGCGACAAAGGAGTAGAGCCTCAGCCACTTGCCACAGCTCATACCTTTTAGCTCAAAGCCTTATCCAGATAGCAAAAAAGAAAGAAGAATCAACAGAAAAGATGATGAGAGGTATTGATCAGGTGGACTCTCAGAGGCCTTTCCCCAGGGCTGAAATGGCTGCCACAAGAGGACACAGGTTTAAGATGCTGGGTAGTAGGTACAAGGAGATGTCAAGGGTAAGTTTTTCACTCAGAGGATGGTGGGTGAGTCACATCGGCTGCTGATGGTGGAGGCAAATTCATTGGGGTCTTTTAAGAGACTTCTGGATAAGTACATGGGACTTATTAGGATTGAGGGTTATAGGTTAAGCCTAGTAGGTAGAGGTACGATAGGCACAACTTGTGAGTCAAAGGGCCTGTTTGTGCTGTGGTTTTTCAATGATTCTATGATTCTATAAAAAAGCCCAGATTATTCCAGCCAACACAAAAGCTGGCTGTAATTTAGTGACTAAAATTCTATGTTTTTGCTGATAAGTAAGTGGGAACTGTATTTTTCTGAACATGATTAGAATCATGTTTTATCAGTTTGTTAATAGATTAGTTAACTCATTCACTGTTAGTTAAATAAATAAATTGTTACTTGTTGACTTTAGAGAGAGTGTCAAAGAGTTATTTTGAGCTAACCACTAAAAGTTGTTAAAGGATAGACTGTATCACTTCACACTTTTACAGGTTATGAGATGAGGTAATAGTTAAGTGTTAGTTCTCAGAGTGTGGTTCCACCCCTGCTTCATAATACACGGTATTGTAAAAATTCACAAACCAACACAATGGACTCTCTGATACTAAAGTTCCCAATTATCCGACAATAATTTACATCCATATAGCACCTTTAGCATATTAAAATGTACCAAGGTGTTTTGTATGAAAATTTAACACTGAGCCACAAAAGGAGATGTTAATGACTGACGACCAAAAGCTTGGTCGAATATTGCTTAAAACATAGTCAATCTGCAAATGCATCATCTCAACAACAGCTTTGGGGCAGCAAGTTCCATAAGCTAACTCCTCTTTTGGTAGAGGTTTCTTCTAAATTCTCATTTGGTGTATTGGTAACTCATATTGTACGCCGATTTTTTTTTCTGGTTACACAGTTGGCTGGATGACAGAGAAACTGCTAGTAGCGAGTGAAGAATTGTGGACAAAGAAACATGTGAGTCTTTGTTTGACAGCAATAACTTGAAGAGACCAACCATCGCAGGAAATCTTCAGATGCTTCAGAGAAGGAGATAGATTCTACATCGAGGATATTTCTTGATCAAACTTTTTCTAAACTTTTCTAAACTTTTTCTATTTTCAGTTAAAAAGTTAAAATTGGTGTTTTAATTAAAGTTGATGTTCAGTTAGAGTTGAAGTTCAATAAAAAGTTAATAAGTTGCAAAAGTTTATGTTCGAGTTGGTAATAGAGGAGTAAAAGAAATAATTAAATTATTCTCCTTCTTTGTCTCTTTAAACTGGAATGCTTGGAAGGTGTTTAAATTAAAATTGTATAACAGGTCGGTTGAACTAGTTGGAATTGCAGAGTTGGGTGAGGATTTGGGTTGAAGCATTGTTAACACTTTCACTGCTTTCTTTGGAGGTTTGTGAGTCTAGTCTTGAGTTTTCAGGACATTTCAGTCTTGTGACATCTGAGACCTGTAAGCCTTTGGCAACCTCATTACATGGTTCAGCCCCATTTACATCTCTTTTGATGGGTCTTATCTACTCACCAGGTAATTGTTAGACTTTTTTTAAATTCCAGGTGTTGTGAGACTTCTTACTGCTGATGGCCTACAGAGCCTCATGGTTGCCCCCAGTTGAATTGACAGATCTGTTTGAATTGATTCCACATAGCATTGTGGTAGTACCACACAACTCAATGAAGGATATCCTCAGTGTGAAGATGAGACTTTATCTTCACATGGATTGCGCAGCGGTTACTCCTACTAAGATTGTCATTGACAATTGTAACAGGCAAATTGGTGAGGACAAGGTCAAGTAGGTTATTTCCCTATTGTTGGTTCCCTCACCACTTGCCACAGATCAGTTCACACAGGTTGGACTAGTCTGTGGGGCAACTCTCACACTTTTGCACAAGCCCTCTGATGTTAATAACAAGAATTTTGCAGCGTTGGTAAGGCTGGGTTTGCTGTCGTCGTTTCCTGCGCATGGGTTGATGCTGGGTGACCCATCCAGTTTTATTTCTTTTGTAGTGGTTTGAGATGAATGACTCGCTAGATTATTTCAGAGGGCATTTAATAGTCAACCATATTGCCGTGAGACTGGAGTCATATACTCAGAGAGCAGTAAGGGAGTGGAATGCCCTGCCTGCAACAGTAGTGGACTCGCAACATTAAGGGCATTTAAATGGTCATTAGATAAACACATGAATGATATTGAATAGTGTAGGTTAGGTGGGCTTTAGATTGCTTTTCAAAGGTCAGTGTAACATCGATGGCCGAAAGGCCTGCACTGCGCTGTAATGTTCTACCTTCTATATATGGGCCAGACCAGATAAGGATAGTAGATGAATCAGATGGGTTTTACAACTATTGCTATTACTTTTTAATTCAGGATTTTATTAACTAAATTTAAATTCCGCCATGGTGATGTTCGAACCCCTACCCCCATAGCATGCTCGTGGGCTTCTGGATTGCTAGTCCGGTGATATTATCATTCTGCCACTGCCCCCATCTTAAATGTGCCAAAATTCCAACTAAACATTTCATTTTCGTGAACTTGATAGAACTGCAGCAAGTGAAAACACAACATGTTCACTTTTGAGCATGACATGGCCTGAGGCAGCGGTTGGGGTATAAACAACATACACTCCACAAGAATCTTACCTTGCAGTCTCTGTTGTCAGAGGTATGTTCATCAAATGGTTTATCAAGTTGGAAGGTAATTTCTGTGCTTCTGTAGGTGCTCTTGGTTTGTATAATGACATTATCACCATCTAATTTGATGATTGTGTTGGGTTTAGTGACATTGCCCACCTGTCGGGTTGCGAAGTCCACTCCTGAGTCAGAAAACAGATATGCTGATAAATGTAGCAATATGCAACTGGTGCAAATCATAACAGCACTGTATATTAATGATAGGCCCAAATAAACAGCTATCATAAATGTGACAGGTCCAAATGCACCGCAGTATAGGGAAAATGACAATGTACATTTACACAAATGTAACTCATAAATCATTGCAGATTAATCAGGAACATTACATACTCACAGATAAAATATAAAGAGGTCCATGTTGAGGGCTGAAATAGGACTTTGTAGGTCAAACCCTTAAGGAGTGGATGCCCAAACTGAGAATAAAGTAAGGATTTGAGGGATATGGGCCAAACGTGAGCAATTAGAGCTAGCTAGGAGGGCACTATGGTTAGCATAGATTGGTTGGGCTGAAGGGTCTGTTTTCATGCTGTATTGCTCTGTGACTCTAATAAGCCCTATAAATATAGCAATTATTATATAAATAAACACGTTAACATATGCTACAATTGGCACTGGACATGATGTACATCTTCTGAATAAAAGTAATACTTCAAAAACTAATGGATGTGTAACTACTAATAAGATATTACATCTGTAATATGATAATTTAGCACTATCAACAGCAAAAGTATTACTTTTAAATTCACAAATTCACCATACTTTATATATGTTTCTGAAAAATGTAAATCAAGAGAAGGGGTGATTACTGAAGGCAGTTAATACTCACATTATTACTGAGAATTGATAGTTATTGACAATATTGCTTGATGATGGTCACTGTCAGTGTTAATGCTTGATGATGGTTATTGATTATGTTTATGTTTGATGGTTATTAATTATTTGATTTAATTTATTGTCACATGTTTGGTATACAGTGAAAAGTATTGTTTTTTGCGTGCCATACAGATGAAGCACACTGATGACGGAGAAGGAAACGAGAGATGCAGAATGTAGTGTTACAATTATAGCTAGGATGGACAGAAAGATCAAGTTAATGTAAGATAGGTCCATTCAAAAGTCTGATGGCAGTAGGGAAGAAGCTGTTCTTGAGTTGGTTGGTACGTGACCTCAGATTTCTCTATCTTTTTCCCAACGGAAGAAGGTGCAACAGAGAATGTCCAGGATGCGTGAGGTTCTTAATTATGCTTAATGATGTTAGTGCTTGATGATGGTATTAATGTTTATGTTTGATGATGAATATTAATAATGTTTAGGTTTAATGACGAATATTGATAATGTTTATGTTTAATGATGGTTATTGATAATGTTTATATTTGATGATAGTCATTGTCAATGGTAATGCTTGATGATGGATATTGATAAAGTTTATATTTGAAGATGATTATTGATAATGTTAATGCTTGATGATGATTATTGATCATGTTTATGTCTGATGGCTATTTAATGATTTAATTTATTGTCATGTTTGGTATACAATGAAAAGTATTGTTTTTTGCACACTATACAAACAAAGCATACCATTCATGGAGGAGGAAACAACAGAGTGCAGAATATAGTGTTACAGTCATAGTTAGGGTGGAGAGAAAGATCAACTTAATGCAAGGTAGGTCCATTCAAAAGTCTGACGGCAGTAGGAAAGAAGCTGTTCTTGAATTAGTTTGTGCGTGACCTCAGACTTCTGTATCTTTTTCCCAATGGAAGAAGATGCAAGAGAGAATGTCCAGGATGCGGGAGGTCCTTAATTATGCTTAATGATGTTAATGCTTGATGATGGATATTGATAATCTTTATGTTAATGATGGTTATTGATAATGTTAATGCTTGATGATGGTTACTGATCATGTTTATGTCTGATGATGGCTATTAATGATTTAATTTATTGTCACATGTTTGGTATACAGTGGAAAATATTGTTTTTTGCGTGCTATACAGACAATGCATACTATTCATGGAGGAGGAAACAAGAGAGTGCAGAGTGTAGTGTTACAGTCATAGCTAGGTTGGAGAGAAAGATCAACTTAATGCAAGGTAGATCCATTCAAAAATCTGATGGCAGCAGGGAAGAAGCTGTTCTTGAGTTGATTGCTATGTGACCTCAGACTTCTGTATCTTTTTCCCAATGGAAGAAGATGCAAGAGAGAATGTCCAGGATGCATGAGGTCCTTAATTATGCTTAAGGATGTTAGTGCTTGATGATGGATAGTGATAATGTTTAATGATGGTTATTGATAATGTTGATGCTTGGTGATGATTATTGTCAGTGTTAATGCTTGATGATGGTTATTAATAATATTAATGCTTGATGATGGTCACTGTCAATGCTTGATGATGGATATTGATAACATTTATATTTGATGATTATTAATAATGTTAATGCTTGATGATTGTTATTGTCAGTGTTAATGTTATGTTTGGTGATTGTTATTAATAATGTTAATGTTTAATGATGGTTATTGATAATGTTTATATTTGGTGATGGTTATTGATAATATTTATATTTGATGATGGTTATTGTCAGTGTTAATGCTTGATGATTGTTATTAATAATGTTAATGCTTGATTATGGTTATTGTCAGTGTTAACGTTTGATGATTATTATTAATAACGTTAATGTTTAATGATTGTTATTGGTAATGTTTATGTTTGATGATGGTTATTGTCAGTGTTAATGTCTGATGATTGTTATTAATAATGTTAAAGATAGTTATTGATAATGTTTATGTTTGATGATGGTTATTGTCAGTGTTAATGCTGGGCCAAGGGGGAGCTGAGGGTCTTTCCTCCCAACTGAAGGCGGCGCGCGCCAGGACCGTTAGAGCCGAGCTCCAGCTACTTTTTGATCACTGGTCGATAAAAAATCAATAACATCGCCCGTGGCAGAGCGAAAGGCACTGAGACCTGAGGTAAAACCTGTCGATAATCATTTATTCATGACTAATCTTTCGTTCTTTTCTGGAAAAAACCGTTATTTTGGGGAAAAAATCGTTAATTTGGATTGCAATTTAGGGTTTTTTTTTAAAAGCTAACGTATTAAGTTTATTTTATCGCTTGTTCGGTTTCCACTCCCTCCCTCCATATGCTCTGCAGCCACTCACCCAGTTCCCTCATGTAATTGTCGTAATTCTGGGTGTCTACCAGCCTCCAGTTGCCCACAAACGGCTCCATGGGTCCACGTGAGAGAATTGTGGGGGGGTGGGGGGGGTGGGGGGGAAAGGGTGGCGGTGACTGGGGCACCACCCTCTCTACTGGAGAGATTGACAGAAGGCTGGGCCCCATACTTTACCTCCCCTCCTTCCCCCTGCCCCCTCCTTCTCTTTCCACTCCTCCCCTCCTTCTCTTTCCACTCTTCCCCTCCTCTTCTCCTTCCCCTCCCCCTGCCCCACTCCCCTCTAATCTTCTTTCTAACACCTTAGAAAACAACAAATGGCAAAGGAAACTTAAAACATCAAATTAAAATGTGATACAGGGGGTCGATAAAATGGTCCAGTCCCCGAGCTGTTCACTGAGCACAGAAGGTCTCGATGGTGTTGGCAGACACTGTCTGATCCTTCCCCAGGGTCAATCAGCTGTGAATATCACCACATTTATGACAAAGTCTCTCTTTTAAGTACCGACCATACTTAAGTAAACAAGGTCCTTCACCTATGTATAACAGTATAATTAATGTGCCATTAACGACCAAGACCCAATATAGTTGTCATGTAAGACGAATCATTTGTTTTCCTAACTGTTCATTGTACCCATATGTTAATCTTTTCTCATTCATGCACAAAGACATCTCTGGTCCTTTGAGTACCACCACTACATCTGTACCTCCACTACAGTTTCCCTATCGCCACATCAAATCCACAGCAGATATCATCTCCACGGCCTTATACTCAATTCTGGGACACTTGGATAATGAAGATACTTATGTCAGACTCCTATTTATTGATGACAGCTCAATTTTCAACGTTATTATTCCTACTAATCACATTTCCAAATTCGAAGATAAACACAAATTGCTGTGGATGCTCGAATGTGAAACAAAAACAGAAAATGCTGGAAAATCTCAGCAGATATGATGGCATCTGTGGAGAAAACAAACAATCAGCATTTTGAGTCTGGCTGACTCTTTGTCGGAGATTTAGCTGAAGCTCTGATGAAGAATCATCTAGACTTGAAATGTTGGCTCTATTCTCTCTCCACAAATGCTATCAGATCTGCTAAGATTTTCCAGCATCTTCTGTTTTGCTACACCTGCAAATTCTATGACCAAGGGCTTGGCTCCTCCTTCTGCGACTGGATCCTCAACTTTCTAACCCATAGACCTCAATCAATAAGGCTAGGCAACGATACCTCCTCCACAATTATCCTCAACACTAGTGCCCCGCAAAGCTATGTCCTCAGCCCCTTAACTATATTCCTTATGACTGTGTGGCCAAATTCCACTCTGGTTTTTTTTTTGAACAACACAGCACGGGAAACAGGCCCTTCGGCCCAACAAGCCTGCCGCCGTCATAGCTATATAGTAGCAAATCCATTATCCTATTTTATTATTCCTATATAATAATATATATATTATTCCTAATATGGAAAATTCTCACCATAGGGACAATTTGTTTCCCAATCAGCCGAAAAGCGAATTTTTGGGTTGTGGGAGGAAACCGGAGTGCCCGAAGAAAACCCACGCAACCACGGGGAGAACGCGCAAACTCCCGCAGACACCGGCCCAATTCCAAGTGTCTGCACAGCCACATCGATATTCTCTGAGCTGTCATGGTGCCCTTCAGATGGTCCACATAAAGCACTCATTTACGACATGAGGTACCAGGCAACCCATGAATCAACATCCAAGAGCCGTACCCGCACCACCTGCCGAATGAATGCTCAATGTTGGTCAAGTATGGACCGAATTACCTGTGGAAAAAAGCCGTAGTTAAACAGTCCTAATATATCCCTCTATCTGCATACCGCTCATGTGGCTGTCCAAGAGACCCTTAAACAGCCCAGCGTGCCTGCTCCCACCACCTTACTCGGCAGTGCATTCCACACCCCCACTACCCTTTGTGTGAAAAACTGCCCTCTAATATTCGTCCTATACATTAGCCCCCCTCACCCTATGGCCATGACCCCTCGTCCTATCCATTTCTAAAGGCGGAAAAAGTTTACCTCCATTTACTCTATCTATACCCCTTATAATCTTATACACCTCTATTAGATCCCCTCTAAGCCGACGTCTTTCAAGGGAAAACAACCCCAGTCTATTCAATCGTTCCTCATAAGACAGTCCTTCCATACCAGGCAGCATCCTGGTAACCCTCCTCTGCACTCTCTCCAAGGACTCCACATCCTTCCGATAGTACGGCGACCAGAACTGGACGCAGTATTCCAAGTGAGGCCTAACCAAAGTTCTATACAACTGCAACATCAAACTCCTACTCTTGTATTCTATACCCTTTTCTATGAAAGCTAACATACTATACGCCTTCTTTATCACCTTCGCCACCTGTGAGGACACCTTCAGAGACTTGTGAACCTGCACCCCCAAGTCTCTCTGCGTCTCTATGCTCCGTATAGTTTTACCTTTTATCCTATAACTCTCTTCTACATTTTTTCGGCCAAAATGCATCACCTCGCATTTATCCGGATTAAATTCCATTTGCCATCTATCTGCCCAGTCTACCAACCTGTCTAGGTCCTGTTGTATTGCCTGACACTGCTCTTCTGTACCCGCCAATCCAAGCATCTTGGTGTCATCAGCAAATTTGCTGATCTCACCACCTACCCCTACTTCCAAGTCGTTTGTTGATGACAACATTGTAGTGGGTTGCATCTCAAGCATTGATGAGACTGAGTACAAGAAAGAGGTAGAGAATCTGGTGAATTGTGCAATGACAATAATCTTTCCCTCAATGTCAATAAAACGATGGAGATAGCCGTTGTCTTCAGGAAACGTAGTGGAGGACATGCCTCTATCTACATCAATGGAAATGAATGGGAAATAGTAGAGGGCTTCCAGTTTCTAGATGTCCAGATCACTAACAACCTGTCCCGGACCTTCTACATCGACGCTTTAGTTAAGAAAGTTACAACCCCTCTACTTCCTCAGGAGTCTAAGAAAATTCCGCATGTTAGCTACGACTCTTACCAGTTTTTACTGATGCACCGGAAAGCATCCTTTCTGGATTAATCACAAATTGGTATGGCTCCTGCTCTGACCAAGTCCACAAGAAACAGCAAAGGATTGTGAAGGTAGCCCAGTCCATCACACAAACTAGCTTTCCATCCATTGACCGCGTCTACATTTTCCGCTGCCTTGGAAAAACAGCCAGCATAATCAAAGACCCCACACATCATGGATGTGCTATCTTCCACCTTTCTCCATCAGGAAATAGTTACAAAAGTTTGAGATCACATATCAACTTACTCAAGAACAACTTTTTCACTGCTGCCATTACATTTTATTAAATTAAATTGATTTTTCTCTACAACCCAACTGCGTTCTGCACCATCTGCTTTCTTTCTCCCCATGTGCTCTATGAACACTATGCTTTGTATAGCATACAAGAAACAATACTTTTTACTGTATGCCAATAATAATTAATGATAAATCAAATTCCCAATCTTCAACCATCTTAAAAAAAACCTGCTTTTATGGGGGCAATTCTCGGGTTTATTAGTCCCCAGCGAATATTGCAGTGGCCTGGAGATTCGGGAGTTGAATGAAAAATGCCAAAGCTTTTGCAACCCTCCAGGCCGTGCTGCTGGCCCCAACCTGCTTCCTGCCTGTATATTCAAATTAACTACTTCAAATATAATTAGTGGGCTTGAAAGCTACTTCAAATACCTCTTGCTATTCATTAACGTGATCTGCACCCCCACCCTTCCCCCCGTAATCAACCTTCCTTCAGGCCATTTGTACTCTGAAAATGCCAACAATTCACTGTCCTGGTACATTGGCATTGACCACCTGGCCCTGAGAAGTGGCCATTTGTTCCTCTGCTGCCACCAGGCAACAATGGATGGTCTGTCATGGGTCCTAGGAGTTGGGTGGGCTCGGGCTGGGAGGGAGGGATTCATCTCACCACTCTCGCCAGTATGGGAATGTCATGACTGAACAGCCCCTTCTAGCCCTGGCAGATCTGAAGATAATCCCTGGCATTCCTGCCTATCAGCTGTGAAAATTCTGAAGTGGCTTATCCTCCATGGCAAGATTTTAAATCATGGCAGTACTCCATGCCATACTGCAGCAGAGATTTACCTTTCTCCCTGTCAGAAGCTGCAGATGTGTGTAGACCCTTTTGAAGTCCTCTGACAAAGAGGAGGGGCAGAATTTTACCGTCCCACCCATTGATGGGCAGAGCAAACTGGTAACATCATGCTAGAGCCGAGAAATAGGATCATGTTCTATTTCTTAGCTCTCGTAAATTTATGACAGCCAACATTCTAGCTTAGCCTCTCACCTGAAATGGGCCAGAGGCTAAATAATTTATTTAAATATATTTAACTTTTAATTTCCACATATTTAGTGACTCCACTCACCTGATGAAGGAGCAGCACTCCAAAAGCTCGTGATTTCAAATAATTCTGGAATTTATTGGTGTTGTGAGACTTCTTATTATGTCCATCCCAGTCCAACACCAGCATCTCCACATCATCCCCTCAATGAAATTTACCCAGTGGACACAAGAGTGACCCAAACTGATTGCACCTGGACTCGCTTAATAAGACAGAGTTGCCAGGAAGATGTTATAAAGAAGATGTGCCCCCAGGTTCTCAGATGGTGAGCAGGCTTGGCTGCTGTGGAGGAGAAGGGCAAGCTGCTCTACCCCACTGAAGGATGCCACCCCTAGGGTTGTATAGCAAATGGTATCTGGGAGGCATGTGCCTGTAGTGTAAGTGCCTGCTAAACTGGCATGTCAGACTGGCAACCTACTGCAAAAAAATGAATTACTTTTTCAGGCAGCAAGGGTGAACGTGCATCTCATTCTGAAATGAGTCACACATGCTATACTTGCAATGTGAAAACATCCCCATAGACATCCCATGGGCCTCCATCAACAGACACCCCTCCGGTGATGCTGAGACTTATGGAGCTCGATCCAGATGCCCTGGCATCCAATGGAGTATCCGCAGGCCCATTGGACACCTTAAGGGAGGAGGATGTGCTGGAGCGCATACCAAGGCCTTTCCAAGATCTGGACATTCCCGGACCATTCAAATCTCCCTTTCCTCACATTGGGGCATCTTGGGCAGCTGGATGAACATGGTGACACGGAAACATCAGTATCATCTGTAAGTGAGTCAGGCCCTCCAGGTCCCAGCCCCCCAGAGGACATCTGTCAAGGGCATCACAGATACGGGGCATGGATCACAGCTGGGCAACTCCATCTCCAATGGGCAATTTGCAGGAATTACTTAGATGTAGCCAGAGGTCACGTAAGGTAAGAAATTTGTAAGGTCACTAAGAGGGCACAGGTGAAGGTCAGCAAATGTCAGGGTTAAGGTATTTGTTGAGGTGTAATCACTATTAAATGTTTCTTGCACTCTGCAGCTGTGACTAACCTGCCAGTGATTCTCTGCCCACAGGGAAAAACTATACTATGACCCCATGGTAAGAGCTGAGTAAAATTGTTACAAATAAGTTACCATTTCCTTCAACAAATCCTTTCAGAAAGTGAGGAAAACCTTTGGTGCTCCTCAAATAGCAACTTTATTGCTGATAGTAGTATATGACACAATCACATCCTTGAGATTTCTGGCAACATAAATAATCTGGATAGGATAATAAATACAAAAACAGAACATCAGATAGTTGGCAGCTGGATTTAGTACAATCAACCCTGGATCACAATGGCTATTCAACTATAATGCCTGCTTGATAATAAAACCAGGAAACAGAATTTTCTCAAAAGAATTCCATTGGTAAAATGGGGTGGTAAGATCACAAATGGGAAAAAAAATGGGAATTGTGCCTATTTTTCTGCTGGTTCTCATACTACCAACACAACAAAAAACAGAAAAAGTTAAATGCAGAAACATTTCCTTAGCTTAGATCATCACTTCGCTGCTGAAACTCTCTTTAGTCCTATTTGTTTTTATTTTGAGATACAGAAAAATTCTTAAAACCTGAAATCTTGTCATCTGATCCTTTCACTGGAAATACAAACATTGTTTAACAGGTATTGGCCTCTATAGAGATCAGAAACCTTGAGGGAAAAAAACAAATTAACCATCCATACAATTCCTACAAAACCTAAAATCAGAATGTTAATAGTATCAGATGGTTAAATTTCATGACTTATTTAAGTTTTAACTATAAGATATAAAAAAACACTTACCTTCTGCATGTCCTCATATGTTACAAAGATGCTGAGTTAATCTTTACAGCTATACCAGTCTCTAATGTGATCAAATCAAGATCCACTAAATACTGAGAAGGCAAATAAGTATGAAGAGTAACTGGTGAGGATGAAGTCAGTATGTTTCTCTCTCTTGGTGGTTTCCTCGCTACCAGTTGCTGCCCCAGTCTAGTAGCTATATCCTTTCAGACCTGGTAAGAAGTCTCACAATACCAGGTTTAAGTCCAACCAGTTTATTTGATGGTAATCCCACAAGCTTTCAGAAACGATGTTCCTTCGTCAGATGTGTGGAAGGTTCTGATTAAAGAAAGGCATATAAAGACACACACAGTTTACAGAATACTGATTACAATGCAAGTCTTTGCAGCAAACCCATCCATCACGCAAGTCTCCCATCCATTAACTCTGTCTACACTTCCTGCTGCCTCAGAAAAGCAGCCAGCATAGACCCTAACCATGCTGTCTTTCAAGTCAAGAAAAAGATACAAAAGTCTGAGATCACATACCAATTGCCTCAAGAATCATCTCTTTCCTGTTGCCATCAGACTTTTGAATAGATCTAACTTGCACTAAGTTGATATTACTCTACACCTTAGCTATGACTGTAACACCACATTCTGCACTCTTTCCTTCTCTTTGAATTGTGTGCCTTGTCTGTATAGCATACTTTTCACTGTATACTAATACATGTGACAATAAGTCGAGAGCATGAAGTCGATTTTAATATTCATTATTTTATATAAATATTATTCATGAGTCCCAGATGCTACTGTCGGAGCTCACTTAGCTGCTCATTGGTTGAGGTCCTCAGCGGCAAATGTCACTATGGTCCTACCAACAGGGACCAGATGGGAGGGAGGCCATTGAAGCACCCTGGGTGATGGGGAGCAGAGCTGCGGGTGGAGCCTGAGGTAGTCTGAAGGGGATGGATCCGTGATAGGGGGAGATAGGGCATGAGCTCCGTAGGTGAGGGCAGGGAAGGGGGTTTCTCTGCAGAGGGGATTTGGGGATTGGAATCGGCTAAGTGGCACTTGTGTGTATGTGTGTCGGGGGGGGGGGGGGGTGGCTGGCGGTGGGGAAGGGGGTGGTTGGGGTGGAGCAATGTTAGTGTTGTAGTGACAGCAATAGTGTCCCTAGAGCTCAGCAGCTGACTGCCTAGTGATAATAAGCTCCACCTCACCCCCTACAGGTGAGAATCACATCTGGATTTTTGTTTAATTAAGTGGCATACGATTGCAACTGTCAGTTCCCCCAACAATTCAGTAGAATCTCTCCTGTTTTCATGATAGTTTGGCACTCAGATTATTTTTGATAAGATCGTGCTAAGTGTAATAAAGTCTGAAAATGCTGTGTTCCACACCGGTTCTTTATGCAATCTTTCTCCAGTTTTTCTGATAGTGGGGAGATTTATACCAGATATTGGGACATCAGGACCTGCCCGATGAGTCCCTGAGCGGACCCTGTATGCTTTTTCCTTGCGTGTTTCCCCCTAAACCCCACATATCCACCTCCTTGCACTACCCTCTTCCAGACCCCCCAGCTTGCGTAGGCATCCTCTTACCCAGGCACAGCCTGGAAATGCCCTCGATCACCTGGGAATTTCAATTGCCTCCGATCTCCAGGTATGATCATGACACCTGGTTTCGACTGGTAGAGACTTTTGCTGATTCTCGCCATTGTGCGTCCCAGTGGCAAGGGGAAGATTCCAGGAGGAAATGCCATGCAGTAAAAAGGTAAGTCCTTTTAAGTTGCATTAATCAGGGCCAGGAGGATAGCAAAGGATATGAATCAGATTTTTATCCTCACACAATCCTCTCAACTCATCGCCCTGTTCAACAGGCATGGTAATTCGGTAAGATCGTACCCAGGAACCAAGTCCAAATTATTTTATTCTGATTACATAACAGACACTAGAAGCAGGAGTAGGCCATTCGGCTTTTTGAGCTTGTTCCACAATTCATTTTAATCATGCTGATCATCTAATCCAATTTCCTGATCCCCTTCCCCCCACTTATGCCTTGATACTTTTAGCTCCAAGAGCACTTTTTTGAAATCAGACAACGTTTTGGTTTCAGCTTGTACATATTGTACATGTTACCATCTTCTGGATGAAGAAATTTCTCTTCATCTCAGTTTTATGCAGTTTATTCGCTTACCTCAAGCTATTAGCCCTAGTTCTGGATTCCCCCACCAATGGGAACATCCTTTCTAAATCTACCATGTCTAACCCAGTTAGAATTTTACAATTTCTATGAGATCCCCTCATTATTCTAAACTCCAATGAATATTATCCTAAGCAACTTAGTCTCTCCTCATATGAGTCTTGCCAGCCCAGGAAGCAGCCTGATAAACTTTTGCTGTACTTCCTCTGTAGCAAGGATGTTGGCATTTATTGCAAAGGGACTGAAGTATAAAAATAGAGAAGTAATGTTACAATTGCAGAGGGTGTTGGTGAGATTACATCTAGAGTATTGTGTTTAGTTCGGGTCTCTTTATTTGAGAAAAGACTTGGTGGCATTGGACGTAATTCAAAGGTGGTTCCCAGGGATTAATCCCAGGGATGAAAGGGTGACGTATAAGGAAAGATTAAACACTTTGAGCTTTGACTTGCTGGAGTTTAGAAGTATGAGAGAAGATCTGATCGAGATATATAACATTTTACAAGTAAAAGTAGACCAAATGTTTCCTCTTGTAGGGCAATCTGGAACAAGAGGTCACAGGTATAAATTGAGAGGAACTAAATTTCAAACTGAGATGATGAGGTGCTACTCCTCGCAGAAGGTGGTGAATTTGTGGAACTTATAGCATGATGGAGTCTGAATTGTTAAATGGTTTCAAGGAGATAGATATAAGTTTAAAAATGATAAAGCGATATGGAGAACAGGTGGGGAGGTGGATTTGAGACCAGAGAGCGATCAGCCACGATCTGACTGAATTGTGGAGCAGGGTTGAAGGCCTGAATTTGCCTACTTCTGCTCCTAATTTTTATATTCCTGTAATCACAGGTAGAGGCAAGATAGTCATCTAAAATTAGCTGATCCTTTCTCCATGCCTATATATCTTAATTCTTTTCATCTGATTTTTCAGCAACACAATCACAATTTCTTTTCACAAGTTCGATGATTGAGTTTGTGGCTCAAGGCAAAAGGAAATCAATGTTATTTTGATCTTTCTCAGTGATCACAGCTTATAGTGGTGAAATTATTATGTTCTTCAGTTATTAGCACAGCATCCAATTGACATATTTCAAAGAACAAAGAACAAAACAGCATGAAAACAGGCCCTTCGGCCCAACGAGGCCCGCTGCCACCCTGATGTTCCCACCTCTACCCGTGATCCCTGTCTATGTTTATAGATCTATGGATTAAAAACCAAATTTGAGACAATTTACGGAGAATTTGTTTTGCCAATTAGCCTAAGAGCACATCTTTGGGATGTGGGAGGAAACCGGAGCACCTGGAGAAAACCCACGCAAGCAGGGGAAAATGCGCAAACTCCCACAGACACAGAGCAAAATCCATGTATTTGCACAGCACAGCAATAGTCACTGAGCTGTCGTGTTGCCCGTCAAATGGTCCAGGTGAAGCGTACACTAACAATATGAAGCACTAGGATACTCTCAAAAAAAATCCAAGAGCAGCCCTCTCATGACTCATCGCCTGTATGCCCCTTGTTAGACAAGGCGGCGGACCAAAGCACCTGTAGGATAAAAACAAGTACATCAATATCATCATCTATTTACACACTTGCAAGGGACTCCCAAAGCTCATGATCCCTATTTTAAATCAGTTTTCTATACCCCTCCATTCCCATTCTGTTCATGTGCCCATCTAAGTATTTCTTAAATAACTCCAGAGTGCCTGCCTCCACCACTTTACTTGGCAGCGCATTCCATATCCCCACCACCGTGTGTGAAAAAACTCCCTCTAGCATCCAAATTATACTAAGCCCGTGACCTCTCGTGCTATTCGAGTCCATCCTAGGAAAAAGCTTAACCCTGCTTACTCTATCTATACCCCTCATAATCTTGTACACCTCTATTAGGTCTCCTCTAAGTCTACGTCTTTCTAAGGAAAACAGTCCTAACTTGCCTAACCTCTCCTCGTAACTCAGACCTTCCATACCAGGCAGCGTCCTGGTAAACCTCCTCTGCACTCTCTGCAGAATCTCCACGTCCTTCCGATAGTGAGGCGACCAGAACTGGACGCAGTATTTCAAATGAGGTCTAACCAATGTTTTATACAACTGCAACAATTTAATGAAATCAGTGTCATTGTGGTGTCAAAGTAAACTCGACTTCTCAAGGGAGTAAATTAACATTTCAGAAGTTCTATTCACTTAGCAAAATGCACCAATAGCTTTTTACATTACTTTCATCAACCCCCACCACCCAATTACAAATACCTATTATAATTGAGAACTACATTATAGAAAACAGTACAGTATTCACAATGTGTTTGTGTAAATAAACACATTAAAAATCAAATAAAAAGATAAACTATTGTATATTAACTGGACACACATTGTTGCCAATATTTGTTTTTAATATGTGTTAGGAACAAACTACAAATTGATTGGACTATTCAGCAATCATTTCACCAGCAGAGGTCACCATCTACCATTTAAAAAAAATGCAAGTTTTGTTTTTGCAGATGCACAGTACAGATGAATTTTGAAGCACATTCGGACAAGTCGATCAGTACATGTTGCAGCTTATGTTGTCTGACTTTTTTTTGAGATGGAAGATAGTATGTCATAAATATCCGTCATCTCTTTCCCAGTTGCCAGTGGTCTTCAAGGACTAATTTAATTCCATCTGAAAGATTGAGCGGGCAAATAGATTTATGTATTTCACCAGATATGGATTTCCCATGCCATTATACATGTGGAGTCAAAATTAAGTATACACTTCCGTGACAAAGTACGAAAACTTTGTCACGGAACCGCATAGTTCTACCTCTCGTCTAAGGCATACGATCTGTTTTTATATTTGCATTGTAAATTCCTGTGCTCATATTTTTTAATGGAGCTGTGTAATCTTACCACATTGTAATTATATCCGCAAACCAATAATGGTTCAGAAGTCAAACAGGCTAGATGGAGTGGAGGAAGAAGGTAGTGAAGACCTCATTCCTACCGCAATGTGGCTACATTCAAAAATCCAAGTGAATAGTCGAGTAGTGTAGAATTAGCACAACCTTGGCAATAGGGAGTCACAAAGAGTTCTGCCTTTGTTCGTAGCTGGTTGGTATAGATACCGCGTCTACTTCCTTTGTGGTGACTTGGCTGGATCGCTTATATAATGCAAAGGGCGTTATATTCCAGGGGTATGATGTGTTAGCCTTTGTCCATTTTTAAACAGCTTAGAAACTACCATAAATACCACCATGTGGTCGGTGGGGGCCATTTATCAGTCCAATCATTTGTGCATTTTCTTCAAAGCAGCCAGAAATGATACAGATATATATATTTATACGTTTACTTTTCGTGTCTTCTGATCATGACAATGTTCAGATGAAAAAAATCCCTCCAGTTTCACCAGTGTCCAACAGAGCCTTCAAGAGGACTCACAAAAATGCGGAAAAATATTATTCCAAATGTACTAGGGATGCATTCAGTAATGTAGACAGACTAGACAAGTTTAGATTGCTATATGAAAAACACAGAAGTTTAAGAGATTTGAAAGAAGTTCAAAATCGTGAATGGTTAAGATAAACCATTTTCTCTAATAAAAAGGGTCAGGAACCAAAGGACGCAGATGCAAGTCGAATAGCAAAAGTATCTGAGGTGGCAAGCATTTCATTTCTTAAATGCAGCCCATTGTGTTACGAAATGCAGTATTTAAAAGGATGGCAGAAGTAACTTTCAAAGAGCAACTTAATAAAAAAAGGGAAACAAAATACAGGACTGTGGAGAGACAGCCAGGTAATGGGATTAATTGGATACTCTTAAAGAACTGGTATAAATAAAAAAAGTCAGCACCTCCTGTGCTGTTATTTTATGATTTGATGCTACCCTGAAATATCAACTCCCATAAATGAAGTGTAATAGTGAGGAATAGTTACCCCTCTTTATGGTGGGCACTCTGGAATAAGTGCAAATGGTTCAGGCCTCTACTCCTTGTGTGGAAGTGACCCCCATCCTGAGATGGGGAGAGATTCAATGCAGGCCAGACTGATAGGCAAAGTCCCAGTATAATACCTCTGGGAGTATTTCCTCTCCTTGTCAGAGAACGTAATAGATCTGGGAGGATTCAATCTCTACCTCACATCAGATAACATTCTAGAAATGAACACAGTGGGCTTTTCCACATCAACAGGCAGTCAGGTGGGCAAAACAGAACCCACTTCCTATTGTGAAGCTTCCCTGGTTACTTTTAAAGGTTTTGTTTGGGTCAAAATGCACCAAGAAGGCAGATGACCTGTTTAAATTTTATGAAGGCTCCCTTTTGTTCTCTCCATTTCCATCTTTGTTGTTTTATCAGTTGAAGTGGGATTAAAATAGTAGAAACTTTTTTTAAAAAATTTATATTAATATTTTACCATCCCAAGAAATTATTTCTACTCATATGTATTTCAGCTGTGGAACTGCCTAATGGTCTTTACTGCTTCTTCCAAAGGATGTAGCCCTTTTTAATTAACCCTGTTAAGTAGTTAACTTCTAATGGGAGCATTCTTTTCTACCATTTCAGTCTAACTCCTCCTTCCGAAACCATCTCAAGACTTCTAATTATGTATTTTTCAGGTGAGCTATCAGTGATCAGTGCATTTTTCAGATAAATTATTACATTCAGGGATGTCTTGCAAGATACTCTATCACACACTGGAAAGTGACACTGGTGGCTGAGACTCCAAAAGGCACCTTTGCATATTGCTACAATTCCTTGAGCATGTTGTCACCAGCTTTTGCGAATCCTTATCCAACTGTAGCTGATGATAGGCATGGCTGAGATCCAATTTAGTACACTTTAAACCTCCTGATTGCTTAAGTATTGACATCTTCAATTATGGATGGGCTGTCAATCTGTACTCCTTTATTGACAGTTAATTTGTAACCCTACAAATGCTTACTGTTCAATCCAGTTTTAAAATGGGGACTACAGGTGCAGCTCATTCAGAGAATTGTACGGATATTATTATCCAAATCTTCCAGTCTCTTATGCTTTTCATCACATGATAGAAATCAAGCTTAAGGCATAATACAGGCCTGAAACAAAATTAGGCTTCACTCCCTGCTACATATAGATTTCTCTCTAAGGCCCCATATTCATCCTAATTGTCCAGGAAGATCTTGGAATACATTTTACAGCTCCTGAAAATCTCCATTTCCCAGGTTTAATATTGCCAACTGGTTTAGCAGTATTTACTTTAACCAATCAATCAGATCCCATTAAACAAGGTTTGTGACTTTGACTATCAAGAGTGGCAAGTGTCTGGTTCTGATATGTCACCGGTGCTGTGCCTAAAATTTATAATGTCTCTCCAGTATGTATGGATAAAACATCTGACTCACTTTGGCTTAATGGTTGGAATCCTTTTTGAAGGTAACAAAATGTTGTTCCTGTATGACTGTAGAATACTCCCCTGTGTCAATTTCTATTTTGGGGGCACCCTGTTTTAGGGTGAACGACTCAGATCCCTTGGCAAGCTCTTCATCCAAATTGGTTAAGGGAATAAAACAAATAGTTGCTGTCTTCTTTTTGCATCCCCTTGTACTAGTTGCTTTGCTTGACACCATGCCTTTAAGTGATCTTTCTCATTATACTTGAAGCACACAAAGTCCTTGCATCAATAAACTTCTTGGGGGTATTATCCCCAACAACAAGAATATACTTCAGCCGTTGCACCTATTCCTGGGCAGTTATGCACAATAGCCATTTCCTGCTACAAGCCATTTACCTCATTTGGCAAGCCTTGTAAATTTTGCAACTCTTACAACCTACTCTGCACATTCAGTCCCCTAGGCCAGCTCCATGGATTTTTAAGGTGATTTTGGTCTCTGCTAGTAACATATTGTTCATTATTAAATTGTTTATACCACAGTTTATACTAGGCTGTTCCTTAACATTTCTGTTAATGCTGGACCGAATTCAGTGTTGTGCCAGTCCCTTAAAGTCTTGCCATAAAGGCCATATGAAATCTGTATGCCAGCATACCACTGTGCTAGTGGTGGTAGCGGGGGGGGGGGGGTGCAGTGGGATGTTAGACAAGTGGCTAGTTTTTTTTGACTCTGGTCAAAACATTTTGGGGTGATCTTACCAACTTGCCCCACCGGCTGATGGGTGGAACGAGCGGGTAAGATTGCAAGAGAGCCGAAATATAGGGTCCATGCCCAATTCTCACCTCTTGCAATTGTACTGGCATTGGATAACTGGCAGGATCAAAATATTTCAATTCTATTTCAAGTCAAATTGGCCAAGGAGGGCAGCAATAGCAATGAAGGCAGGAAAAGGCAGTGGCAATTGGCCAGAGGCCAGGGGTAGCTGGGTAACTGACATCTCTTTGGTCTGTGCTATTGCACAGAACAGCAAGATCTGCATATGCACAGTGGAACCCTCTACTGAAAATTGCTGGCTTTTAGCAAACTTAGGCCCTTCTCCGTACCCTCCCCCTTCCCCAGCTTGTGGGAAATCAGTGTTGCTTCATTTTTTTCTCAAAGTAAACTCACACAAAAAAAAAGGTACAATTCTGTTCTGTTTACATGCTCCTTTGGCACTTAGAATTTCTTTGGTAAGATCATATCCTGTGTGTCTGGAGTGTCTGGCAACTTTAACATTTTTACTAAACTTCAAGTCTGTGTGCTACAAACTTAGCAAAATAACCTTTCACTTTTCTTCAGCAATTACTTCATTCACTACAAAGAAGCCTAATGTATTATCAGCCAAACAGCTCAGTTTTCCCAATTATAGGCATTGTACTAAGTACTACTTCTTTGTATTCTCAACGCTTAAGTCTCCTCCCTTTTTGCTAGACATTGTGACCTCTTGATTTTTGCCCCATCATCAATGTAATAGATCAAGGGCAACTCAGTGTGGCTTAAACAATAAAAGATTTTATTACCAACAGAAGAAATATATATGTACAACAAGGTCTGGCTAGATTACAAATGTGACTGCTCTGTTCGATTCCCTGGCTGAAAGTCCCTTCTTGACTCATGGTCTGCCATCTCCCACTGCTTGGCTCAGTTTCTCACTAGGATAATCCATAGGATCCTTGAGAAACACTTCCCTCTTAAAAAGGGCTATGATATTACATCCACTGAGTTCTAATTCACTCATAGGATTTGGGCATCTCCTGGCCAGTATTTATTATCCATCCCAATTGCCGTCAAGAAGATGGTAATGAGTTCTTCATGAACCACTGGAGTCCCTGTGGCTTAGGTACACCCATAATACTGCTAAGGAGGAGGTTCCAAGATTCTGACTCTCAAATGAATGAGCAACATTAGATTTCCAAGTCAGGATGGAGAATGGCTTGGAGGGGAATGTCCAGGTGTTCCCAAGTGTCTATTGCTCTTTACAGAAAAGAAATGCAAGGATAGTTATGCATTCTTACATCGTAGAGTTCGGTTACTAGTGGTGTACCTCAGGGATCTGTTTTGGGGCCCCTGCTGTTTGTAATTTTTATAAATGATCTGGTGAGGGTATTGAAGGATGGATTAGTAAATTTGCGGATGACACCAAAGTCGGAGGAGTGGTAGATAGTGAAGAGGGGTGTTATAGTTTGCAGAGAGACTTGGACGAGTTGCAGAGCTGGGCCGAGAGGTGGCAAATGGAGTTTAATGCGGAAAAGTGTGAGGTAATTCACTTTGGCAGGAATAACAAATGTGTAGAGTATAGGGCTAATGGTAGGACTCTTAATAATGTTGAAGAACAGAGGGATCTTGGTGTATATGTGCATAGATCCCTGAAAGTTGGCAATCAAGTCGATAAGGTTGTTAAGAAGGCATACGGAGTCTTAGCTTTTATTGGTAGGGGGATTGACTTTCGGAGCCGCAACGTCATGTTGCAACTGTACAAAACTCTAGTGCGGCCGCACTTGGCGTATTGTGTACAGTTCTGGTCCCCACATTATAAGAAAGATGTGGAGGCATTGGAGAGGGTACAGAGGAGGTTTACCAGGATGTTGCCTGGTATGGGGGGCAGGTCCTATGAGGAGAGGTTGAAGGATTTGAGGTTGTTTTCGTTAGAAAGGAGGCGGCTAAGAGGGGATCTTATTGAAGCATATAAGATGATTAGAGGTTTAGATAGGTGGACAGTGATAGCCTTTTTCCTAGGATGGAGAAAGCTAGCACGAGGGGACACAGCTTTAAATTAAGGGGTGGTAGTTATAGGACGGATTTCAGAGGTAGGTTCTTTACCCAGAGGGTGGTAAGGGTATGGAATGCCCTGCCTGCTGCAGTTGTAGATGCGCCAAGTTTGGTGGCGTTTAAGAGGTTAGTAGATAAGTTTATGGATGAAAAGGGAATGGTTTAGGTTTGAGGGTCATTGCTTTTTCTTAATTGGTCGGCGCAACATCGAAGGCCGAAGGGCCTGTTCTGCGCTGTAATGTTCTATGTTCTTAAAACTTCATCTTATTGATAATGTTATTTTATGTTTTAGTGATTTTTATCACCATTAGGATATATTTTTATCTTCACTACCTTGGCGATAATCTGTCAGAGGTATTATCCATTCTCTTTTCATTCATTTATTTCAGTGAAATTTCTATGAAGGCCACATGATCCACTTCACACGCTTACCACTCAAGCAGACAAAAATTTATACTGTAGGAATACTGAATGCTGTCAAATGCCAGTCTGAATTTTTTCTTTTAGAAAAGAACACTAAGAGAATCAGTAAAGTATGATGAATTATTTTCAAATGATGTGCCAGAAAAATGTCAGGTTCTATATCGAGACAGAAGAATGGAAATACAAGGAGTAATGACAAAATAAGTTCCTTGATGCCTCACTGCAAGTCCTTTGAAATCACAATGAAGTTATTACTGCTGTTGAGTAAAAATTTATGTTAATTGAATTTGTGTTTCAACATCAGAACAAGGTAGAAATGACAAGCTTCAAGAGATACAATGATTGAAAAGCAAAGTTTTGCTGATTTGAATTATATAGCCATCACACTTTAAAACATATTCCAGTTGGTAAAGAAATATATCTTCCATATTGGCTTCATGAGCATTCTCTCAGCTTGGTTCCAAGACTAATTAACTGCTTCCTTTGTCTATTTCCTACATCCATCCTAAGTGAGAGCTAAGTGGGATGCACATAAACACATTAAAAGTTCTGCAACTTATAAGTAAACGAATGTAAGCATTACTGTATTTCATTAATCCACCATATGATTAATAAAGAGGCTTTTAACAAGGAGGATGCTTTGTTTCATTCATGATTAAATACCACGCCCACCCTATTCCTCATCACTGCAGTAGCAAATTGACTGCAAACAAAATATGTTCAAGCCTGGGGGAAGCCTATGATTCCTTGTTGCTTTCGCCTTGGCAATGCCTTGGCTATTATTGACTTACCTACCAATCAGTACTTATCTCCTGTAATATAAATTGTTGAGACTGTTTGAAATTTGACATTACGTTTGTCTTGTATTCATCATGACAAACACATTGAGCAATGTTTCTCTTTCCAGAAATATTGGCCTTATTTGGGTTGCAATCAGTTAGCAATGCTCTCGCTGTTGCCAGGTCTGTGGAAGTGGAATACATGTTGAGATTTATTAATTGAAATTCATTCCAGCATGTTTTTAACTCATGGATGTACCTCTTAGCTCAGTATAATTTGGTCCAAATATGCAATACCTACAAATCTTTGGCAATTTAACCATTCACACTATTTCATTCACTTCTTCAGACAAATTTACAGAGCCTAGATACACTTTATACAACATACCACAGTACACCTATTGGGTGTTATGAAGTTATATGCAATTTCAAGATTCATCTACAATTTGTACAATATATATTCATCATTCATACACATTTGAGATACGAGGCAGATGATAAAAGCACCGACAGTACTTAACACAGGTTGTTCTACTCTAAACTATCAGCTCCCCGTTATCAGCACAAACCTATCCAACTGACAAATGTACAAGAATTGACACTGAAAAATGCACTGGCTAAACAGTGTGACTTATTATCTTTTACTTCATGTGTTGTATAGTTAGCTTCTCAGCCAAGCCCATTCTTATAGGATCTTGCAAATACGAGTCCACAGTTAAATCCCTACCCTAATGCACAGAAGCTTCCACCTATTTTGGAATTGTTATAAACACAAAACCATTAGAAAATGGATATTTGAAAGATGAGGTCTATTAAAAATCTCTATTGTAATGTCTCTAGAACTTTTTCATATATTTAATTGGGGTATTTTCCATGAAATCCAATTATTGAAAATCTATAGGTGTATATCACAGTATTTCAATATGTGCAGCTGAATGTCGTGACAGCATTTCACATTCCAGCATGCTTTCCAAGCAAAAAGAATGATCTGTAAATTGCAGAAAGTTAATCCAGTCAGCTGAGTTATAGCTCATTTTAGTGACAATGCCACCCATAGTTTCAAAGAAGTTCTTAGCCAGACTCATGTGATAAACTGGATTATGAAAGAAAGTTGAAGCTTAACTAAAGTTCCCACAGCCAATTTTACTCTTGGGGCAGTACAGATATATGCAACTTACTATATTAGAAAAACCAACTTAAATCACATTTCAAACTCATTCACTCTTAGTTTGGAAATTGAGCCTATTTTGATACATTTCACTCCAAAAAATAAAACATAGCTTGTGTTTAAATGGTGTTTTGATATGCTTCACTTCTTTTGATCATAATTTTCACTGCTGACATTTCCACAATGTAGAAGCTCTAAAATTTATTATATACCCTCAAATTTTGGACTGAAAAGGTATTTTTAATTATTGACAGAGGGAAGTAGAGCTGATTAAAATATAGTGGGTTTTGTGATGCCACAAATGAGAGATGGGGAAAGGGGCTGTTTAAACTGCAGTATTTGGCTAAAAAGCAACAAAATAACAGAGAAACTTGATTAAAATCAAGCAGTAGTTTCAAACAGTTAGTGTTAGATGAATTTCATTCAAGTAGCACAATTTTAACCCAGTGAAATTGTTGCTCATATGTTGAATATCTCAAATGTTCAGTCAACTAAAGCACAGGCATACAAAATGGACCATTTTAAGGATCAAGGCAAAATGTTGACCAAGTCTGATGTGGTCTTTTAAAATATGTTTGGTGGCTTAAAGTCAGAAAAATAGATAAACCAGATTGCTATCCAAATAGTCAATGCTTCTGTTGTGTATAATCTGTCAATGCAACAAAGATAAAGGATGAGGGGGAAAAATTACACCAGATCATCACAGCAACTGATTTCTATCAAATAACTATGACTGTCTTTTCCATCATCTTCTAGGGCTTAATCCAGATGATAGTTCATTAAATATTAGACTCGAAGATCAACTTCTGAATTTCATTTTCATCTTAATTGTTTTCCAGGTTTCCTTTCCCAGCCACAAGGTTGGATTTATTGTATTTTGTTCAGTAAATTTTCTCCACACCTTGCCTTCACTTTGACTCGCCAGACACAGGTGAACTTGACATAGTCAAGGAATCCTGATGATTTTCATTTGATTTAAAGCTTTATTGACACACAGTCTTTAGTATAAATGTTCTTTCTTGACACATTACGATGCATCTTTCAGCTCTGGACTCTCTGTTGGCTCAGGTGGTACCTCTGTTGATGGCGTCTGAGTTCCTTCTGCTCCTTCTTTATTCAAAATAAAACAATGAGAAAAGTTAATAGTGCCTTTTGTCTACTAAACTGAAATTTAGATCTTAAACTAATTTGTTGTTGATCCCTTACAGAACAGACTTAGTGAAAACATACATGTAAAAGCTACTATTACTTTATTTCCATGTTCATTTCACATTGTACCAACTAATGTGCAATTTTATTTACTAAGAACTTACAACATCAATTTCACCCCATCAAATCAATAATCCTCTAATTTGTCAGCAAGAGCCAAATTCAATCACACAAATCTTATGGGCATGAGATATGAGCATTTCTAAGATATGAACTACAGCATGTATATCATAAAAATATCACAGAAACCCTACAATACAGAAAGAGGCCATTTGGCCCATTGAGACCACAATCCCACCCATGCCCTATCCCCATATCCATACATATTTTACCCACTAATCCCTCTAGCTTACACATCTCAGGACACTAAGGGGCAATTTAACATGGCCAATCAACCTAACCCACCCATCTTTGGACAACGAAAGGAAACCCCCGCTGACACAAGGAGAACGTGCAACTCCACAGTGACCCAAGCCAGGAGTTGAACCCAGATCCCCGGAGCTGTGAAGCAGCAGTGCTAATTACTGTGTTACCCATGCCGTTCTTACATTATTAGACTGTCGGTTTTTAAGTTTATAACTTTTGTAATGCCTATTTTCACTTCAATTTACATCATTCTTTTTTCAGATTCAGACTAGCTGGAGTTTAGTGTAGGGGTCAGTTTAGCTCAGATGTTAGTGATGACAACAGCACAGATTCAATTCCCATATCGACTGAGCTGATTATTCATGAAAGCCTGCCTTCTCAACCTTGCCCAATGTGAGGCCTTCAGGTTAAATCACCACCAGTCAGCTGTCCCCCTCAAAGGGGAGAGCAGCCAATGGTCATCTGGGATTTTGGCAACATTAGTTCAATTATACATGCACCTGATGCTGATCAGTATCTCATCTCAAGCAATTCCAGGTTATGAGAGCCTAGACATTGGGTGTATGTAGACTATTTAATTGAAGGCCAGATCTTTCATTGATCCATATGCAAATGTTACCCCTTTCAGCAAAAATCAAGCATGGTGACCAGGAACTCTGGCTGACATCTTCGACAGCACAGAGTATAACTCGAGTCAGGCTTGTTGGACCAAATAGTATTTACCATCACCAATCCAGCCATCATGAAAGCAGTCTTATAATTCATACAAAAAAGAAAACAAATAAGTATGAATTACAAAAAGGCCAACTGGAATAATGTTCCAACTTGATCAGTCAGCCCAAGTAGGGCTGACTGATATGTCAGCCCTACTTGGGCTGACATATCAATTGCTTATGACACTGACTTGAATAAATCTCTCTGAACTGTAACAGAAATTTATTAAAGAATAAAGGATATGAATATCAGTGAAGTGACACTTGTAAATAAATTTTGGACATTAAGTTATTGATTTTTAAAATTTTATTTAATTCAGTCTTACCTGATTTATTAATACATGCATAGACATGTAAAAAAAATTGAATTAAAAAGTGAATTCATTCCACTTAATACATTGATATTCAGGGCATTCACAGACTGTTTATCTGGATTATTGACTTGTAGAATTGAAAAGTCTCTTCTGACTGCCATGCTACAAACAGTTCAACTGGGCAGATTCCTCAGTGTCTGTACACACCTATTGTGATCAGCTTTAATATGCTATATAACACGATTGAGTTCAAATGAGGGAAGAGATTTTTAAAAGTTTGAAGCAGAAGGGAACTCGAGCAGAAGATTTTAACTCAAAGCATTACACTGTCAGGAGAGGCTAATGAAGTAAACAGGAGTTCAGAAACAGTTAGAGATCAAGGGATATGATGAAAAATTGAGTAGATAAATTGGATAATCTTAAGTCAGGCAAATTGACTTTCCTGTTCTAAATTCTGTTTCATTAAATCGATGACCATCGATTCATAAAAGCAACATATTTTTAAAGTTGTGAAACTGCATTTAAGTCATTCGTTTTAAGATAATCATTGCAGAATATTACAATCAGCTAACAGACAAAATAAAACTTTTCATACTATGGTAACAAAGACTATAAGTTAACTGATCTGGGGGCAGTAGTTTAAAAAATACAATTGCTGAAGGAAAGCAAATATTTACCAAGGTACTCAACTCACCAGATTTCCGCCTGCAACATGCAGGGGTCACTGAGGACAGAAATAGACCGCCATAATGCTGCCTTAATTCATTCATGCAGAATAGCTAGCTAACCAAAAGGTACCCATCCTTTATGAACAATGCAAAGTCAGTACTATTAGAGATGGGGAAGGGTGGGGGGGTAGTACAAAAATTAGAATACTGTCAAAGTAATAATAAAATCTTCAAATCGCTTGTATACAATGTAATTAAAGATAAGGTGCTTAGAAAATGAACAGTTTATTTTTAAACTAGGAATTTAATGTCTTGGAAAGAAAAGCAATTCACATGAGCAAACATTTTGTTGCTCTTTGATCCAGAATATAGTGACCTGTAAAACTATTGCTTCAGTGATGAAACCATTCAATTCAAACAATGGAATTTTCATTTGAACTGGTAATTTATTAGGTAATAAATATCACAATATAAAAAATTACAAAAAAGCTTAAGCATATGTAAAATAGTTATCTGTGCCCATAGTTACATAAATTCCCCTCAAACGCCACACACAATGACTGGACAGAAAGTAGATCAAACCTGCATTAATAGAAAGTTCTGCCAATTTCATGGGAAGCTCTGATGGACTGACTCCAGCAGGTGAGCCTAGGATATCAGGCAAAGCATTTCTTCGGCCCGTCCGTCCTGATGTAGCGAAGTCCAGCACAGGCTCCACCTCAGTCATTGCAATAATTTGTCTTTATGTCACCTGAAGATATATGAGAGTAATGAGTCCTTATTTATTTAGGATCTTCAATATCATAAGACATTCCAAAGCATTTTGTAGAAGAAGAAAAAAACCAAAGGCTGAGGTGTGATGGTAGAAATACAAAAGAAAATCAGAAATAAGCTTTTAGGAGAGTTCTGAAGGTAGGGAAAATAATAATGGAAGGGATTATTGCTGAAGACTACCATTGAGATTCAAAAAGAAAGAAAATAAAAAAGGAGACAGAATTGGGGAAGGGGGGGATGAAGACACATGCTGAAACAAGATTGAATCATAAATCTAGGCCTAATACTGTTCAACAGCCACAGGATATTAGATGCACCATCTATTCAACAAATACAACTGATTCACATTGAATCCATAGTCCCAGTATTTGCAGCAAAATTATATTCAACTGCAATCTATAATCTTATGATCTGGCATAACCTTTACTGTTATTGACTTGATCAACCCTAGTTTAATGAGTATAGGATAGCTGTACAGCAGCAGTTCCAGAAATATCTAAAAACAGGCATGATTTAATACCCAATTCTCCCTAGCAGCAACTTTAAAAGGTGGGGCCATTTAATCAGGTAGAAGTAGAAAAACAGAAGGGTCCCCATCCTGCATGCTCTGCCCGATTAACTCTGGGGTGGTACAGCCTTTCCACCCAGACACTAATTGGGAATCTTAAAGTGAATGATACCAATCGTATTACAGTAGAAAACTGAAAACTGAGTATGTGTGTCCATATATAGCACTTTAATATTAGAAGGAATTTTTACTGGTTATAAATTTTATAAACAAAATTTCATTTACAGACAAATTGGATCACTTCCATGGTTTCTTTAAGTCCAAGTTAAAGCTTAGAGTAAAAGGGCACTTGTGCAAATTGTATCTATTTTTAGTCCAGGTTTTGAAAATCTGGACGACACTGCAGTCTGGCACCATTAGCATACAAGGTAATTAATATAAGCTATTATCGGTGGCTGTTAACCCATTTCGGAGTACAATGCTCAAAGAAGGCATATGGTGATCATAATTGATGGCTAGATTTAAGAAAATAATCAATTGTACAACACAAATTTGCTGGTTACAATGTAAAATATCATCTATGTCAGCAAGAACATGCCTTGTTATTTTTAATTTGCTTTGGTGGACTCTTTAGCATTCTGCAAGAATTTGTTAAAGAATCTAATGCAAATTGATGTAAGCCTCCAATTTTATAGGCATATACTCATCATTCAGCAGAATAGATTTTATGGTTTTAAGTGTCAATATGCAGGCTCTCCAAGAACATGCAAGCCATTTTCTCATATGAGCATTAAAATAATAAGGCATCTTTTAAATGAGTCCATCTTCAGGTAGGCAAAAAATATCTCAACCGAATTGCAGAGTTCTCCCAGTGCATGGCTAAAGGTTTAACTCTCAAAGTCCAGAAATATAGATCATTTTGTCATTCATCTTATTGTGGGACCTTGCTGTGTGAAAATAATTGTGTTATTTGCTCACGTTGCAAACAACTCAACTTCTAAGTATTTCAATGCTATGAAGTACTTTGGGACATGTAAACCATGATGTGAAAGATGTTGTATTTAATTTAAACTTGACACAAATCGAGTGTCATTAACAAGGTGCAAGATTGCTGTTGTTTTCATACTTAAACTGAATTTGCTCAGCAAATACAAGACATTTAGAATTTGTATCACAACTAGATTGCACCAATGGTTGTTGAATTATTAATTTTGAAACATATTGAAAATGAGTAATGATATACTTTTCCCATTTCAAATCACCCAGTTACATGCACCAGGTCATTCAGTAATGATTAAAAATCTTCACAAAAATTTATCCATCAAGATGAATGAATTTTAAAGGCAGTCAACATTCCCAAAATTGAATTGTTTAAAACCTATCAAGTAATCCAGTAGCCAGAATAGAGTCAGATCTTTCATGATGTTGTGAATTATACTTGTAGCAGTGTTACATCATTTAACACAACAAATATTAATTTGCTCAAGTAGATAGAGCACAGAAAAGTTAAAGCACAGGAGGTCATTCAGCCCATCTTGTCCATACTAGCCCAAGCATACCCAAGTGCCCTTTTTAATTGCACATTTCTGCGCCCAGCCCATAGCCTTGTAGCTTACAGCATTTAAAGATGCATATCCATGTATTTCAAAAACAGTTTAGGGTCTCTGCCTCAACCACCAACTCAGGCAGTGAATTCCAGACATACGCCATCCTCTGCATAAAAAAGTTCTTCCTCATGTACCCTCTACACCTCCTGCCACTTACCTTGAATTTATGTCCTCAGGTTTAGAATTCTCCATCAAGGGAAACAATTTCATCCCACCAACTCTCTCCCCCTCAATTTTGTACACCTCCATCAAGTTCCCTCAGCTTTCTTTCTTCCAAGGAAAATAGCCCCAACTGTTCTATCTCTCCCTGAAAGCTATTCTTTTCTAGCCCTGGCATCAGATCTATGCTGAGTCTGTATTACAAATCAGGAGATGCAGTTGTTCCTTGTAAGTCTATGTTATCTATTCTAATTGCTGGACATGTAGAAATGAATTATGAGCTTATCTGCTGCTCGAGAGATGTTCTTTGATAAGTAAATGCAACTTTAAGTTAGATTCAAAAAGAACAGATTAAGCTGGTCAGGGGTCCTTTGCAGGAGAAAAAAAAATACGTGCACGTTTTGTGGCAATATGCATGCAAATACATTTTTGGTCCATGTCAGATGTTCTGAATTAGTTTCTGGCCATTTGTCAATATTTACTTATGATTTTCTGGTTATCATGGTAACTGGCAAAATATACTACAGAATGTAACCATAAGAAATAAGAACAGGAGGTGGTCATTTGGCCCCTCAACCCTGCTCCACCGTTCAACAGGATCATGGCTGCTCTGACATTATTCATTCCATTAGCAGTGACACGGTGGTTAGCACTGCTGCCTCACAGCACCAGGGACTCGGGTTCAATTTCTGGTTTGAGTCAATGTGGAGTCTGTACATTCTCCTACTGTTTGTGTGGGTTTTTTTTGGATAATCCAGTTCCTTTCAAAGTCCAAAAGATGTGCAGGTTAGGTGCATTTGCCATGGTAAATTCTCTGTTACCCGAACAGGCACCCGAGTGTGGCAACTAGGGGATTTCCACAGTAACTTCTTTGCAGTGTTAATGTAAGCCTATCTGCAACACTAATAAACAAACCTTCTCCCTTTCATCTTTAACCTTTGTATAGACAGCATGCATTGTGGGTTAATGTGTGAATTGTATTTATTACTTTACTGATCTCAAGAGTGTGCCATTACATTTCAGAAAATTACAAGAATCAGCTCTGAATCCTCCACAGCCTTTTCATTCCCAATGCTGATGTTTTCCTGCACCTTTCTCATAGCTATGCAGCTGACTAAGGTCAGAAATGCGACTGAGTGAATTAGTGCTGGAAGCAGCCTCGTTAAATGTTAGTTAACAGGAGCAGCCTCATTAGATGTTAGTTAATAGGAGCATTAGAAATGTCCAAGAACGGTGGGAGACATGAGTTCCAGGACAATGAAGCATGTAATTTTTTTCCCAAGAAACAGGAACACAAATCAATGGCACAAAATATTTCCATTAGTAACTGAAAATACACATAGAACATAGAACATTACAGCACAGAACAGGCCCTTCGGCCTTCGACGTTGTGCCGACCAAAATAAAAAGCAATGCCCCTCCAAACTAAACCATTCCCTTCTCTTCCATATACTTATCAATTAACTTCTTAAACGCCACCAAACTTGGCGCATCTACAACAGCTGCAGGCAGGGCATTCCACTCCCTAATCACTCTTTGAGTAAAGAACTACCTCTGATATCCGTCCTATAACTCATACCCCTTAATTTAAAGCTGTGTCCCCTCGTGCTAGCTTTCTCCATCCTAGGAAAAAGGCTATCACTGTCCACCCTATCTAAAACTCTAATCATCTTATATGCTTCAATAAGATCCCCTCTTAGCCGCCTCCTTTCTAACGAAAAACAACCTCAAATCCTTCAACCTCTCTTCATAGGACCTGCCCTCCATACCAGGCAACATCCTGGTAAACCTCCTCTGTACCCTCTCCAATGCCTCCACATCTTTCTTATAATGTGGCGACCAGAACTGCACACAATACTCCAAGTGCGGCCGCACTAGAGTTTTGTACAGTTGCAACATGATGCTGCGGCTCCTAAATTCAATCCCCCTACCAATAAAAGCTAAGACTCCATATGCCTTCTTAACAACTTTATCCACTTGACTGCCTACTTTCAGGGATCTATTGACACATACACCAAGATCCTTCTGTTCCTCAACACTATTAAGAGCCCTACCATTAGCCCTATACTCTACACATTTATTGTTCCTGCCAAAGTGCATTACCACACACTTTTCCACATTAAACTCCATTTGCCACCTCTCGGCCCAGCTCTGCAACTTGTCCAAGTCTCTCTGCAAACTATAACACCCCTCTTCACTATCTACCACTCCACCGACTTTAGTGTCATCTGCAAATTTACTAATCCATCCTTCAATACCCTCATCCAGATCATTTATAAAAATTACAAACAGCAGGGGCCCCAAAACAGACCCCTGAGGTACACCACTTGTCACCGAACTCCACGATGAATATCTCCCATCAACCACCACCCTCTGTCTTCTATCTGCTAGCCAATTCCTAATCCAATTAGCTAAATCACCCTCTATTCCACACATCTGCATTTTCTGTAGAAGTCTTCCATGGGCCACCTTATCAACGCCTTACTAAAGTCCATATATACTACATCAACCGCCTTACCCCCATCCACCTCCTTAGTCACTTTCTCAAAAAACTCAATGAGGTTAGTAAGGCATGACCTACCCTTCACAAAACCATGCTGACTATCCCCAATCAATTCATTTCTCTCTAAATAACTATAAATCCTATCCCTAATAATTCTCTCCAATACCTTGCCCACAACAGAAGAAAGACTCACTGGCCTATAATTCCCTGGAAGGTCTCTCTTCCCCTTCTTAAACAATGGGACCACATTCGCTATCCTCCAGTCCTCCGGAACCACACCCGTAACCAACGAGGACCTGAAGATCAGAGCCAGAGGCTCTGCAATCTCCTCTCCTGCCTCCCAGAGAATCCTAGGGTAAATCCCGTCCGGCCCAGGGGACTTATCCAACTTCAAACCCTAGAATTTCTAACACATCCTCCCTATCTACTACAATACTTCCCAATTTGCAACCCTGTACCTCAGTGTTCTCCATAGCTACATTTCCAGCACTCTGCGTGAATACCGAAGAGAAATATTTATTCAGTGCCTCACCAATCTCTTCAGGCTCCACGCACAACTTCCCACTGCTGTCTATGACTGGCCCTAATCTTGCCCTAACCAATCTTCTATTCTTAACATATCGAAAGAAAGCTTTAGGATTCTCCTTAATCCCATCAGCCAACATCTTCTCGTGTCTCCTCTTAGCTCTCCTCAATTCACTTTTTACCTCCTTCCTGGCTAATCTATAGCTATCCATTGCACTAACTGAGCCTTCAAGCCTCATCCTGACATAAGCCTCCTTTTTCTTCTTAACCAGCAAATCAACTTTTTCGTACACCAAGGCTCTCTTACTCGACCATTTCCTCCCTGCCTGACAGGGACATACTTATCAAGGACTCGCAGCAGCTGCTCCTTGAATAAGCTCCACATTCCAGATGTTCCCAGTCCCTGTAGTTTCCTAGTCCAATCTATGCACCCTAATTCTCTCCTGATGGCCTCATAATTACCCTTCCCCCAGCTATAACTACTGCCCCCAGCTTCATGCCTATCCCTATCCATCACTAAGGTGAACGTAACCGAATTGTGGTCACTATCACCAAAATGTTCACCAACTTCCAAGCCTAACACCTGGTCTGGCTCATTGCCCAGCACCAAATCCAATGTAGCCTCACCTCTAGTTGGCCTATCTACATACTGAGTCAAAAAACCTTCCTGCACACTCTGTACGAAAACTGACCCCTCTAACGAGCTAGAGCTATAGCTATTCCAATCAATATTAGCAAAGTTAAAGTCCCCCATCACAATTACCCTACTACTTTCACTCCTAATCAGAATTGACTTTGCAATCCTTTCCTCAACCTCTCTAGAACTATTAGGAGGTCTGTAAAAGACTCCCAACAGGGTGACCTCTCCTCTCCTGTTTCTAATCTCAGCCCATACTACCTCAACAGACAAGTCCTCATCAAACTTCTTTTCTATCACCGTGATACAGTCTTTGACCAATAACGCCACTCCTCCCCCCCTTCTACCTCCTTCTCTACTCCGACTAAAGCATTTGTACCCCGGAACCTGCAACATCCATTCCTGTCCCTGCTCTACCCAAGTCTCTGAAATGGCCACAACATCGAAGTTCCAGGTAATGGTCCAAGCTGCAAGTTCCTCCCCCTTATTGCGAATACTCCTTGCATTAAAGTATACGCATCTCAAACCATGCCCCACCCCACCCGTACGCCGCTGTGTTTTACAACTCTCTTCTATAACCCCCTTACTCTCATCCCTCTCAGCACCCCCACTACTTAGGATCCCACCCCCCCCCCGAATCAGTTTAAAGCCCCCATCATAGCCTTAGCAAATTTTCCCCCCAAGATATTAGTCCCCCTCTGGTTCAGGTGTAGACCATCTCTCTTGAAGAGGTCCCACCTATCCCAGAATGAGTCCCAATTGTTAAGGAACCTGAACCCCTCCCTCCTGCACCATCCACGCAGCCATGAGTTCAAACTTTCCCTTTCTCTGTTCTTCTCTAAACTATCCCTTGGCACAGGCAAGAGTCCAGAGATAACCACTCTGCCTGTTATGGACCTAAGCTTCCACCCTAACTCCATAAATTTCTGTTTAATATCCCCTTCCCTTGTCCTACCTACATCATGTGTCCCCACATGAACTATGACTTGGGGCTGACTCCCCTCACCCTTAAGAATCTTAAAAACCTGATCTGCGACATCCTGGACCCCAGCCCCTGGGAGGCAACACACCAGCCCTGAGTCCCGTTTATTACTATTTACCCTCCTATCTGTCCCTCTAACTATGGAGTCTCCTATAACTAGGCCTAATCTCTTATTCCCCCCACCCACCTGAGCATTCTCAGCAGGCTCACCCCCAGAGACCTGCTCCCTTTGGTCAGCTCCAGTTGATTCTTCCTCAACTGTAGCCTCCAAGACAGAAAATTTATTTTGGAGGGGAACAGCCCCAGGGGATTGTCTCCCCGATTGCTTCTTACCCCTCCTCCTAATAGTTACCCAATTATCATTTTTAGGAATTACAATCTCTTTGTTACTCCTGCCTATATCCTCCTCAACCTCTCGAATTACCCTGAGTTCCTCAAACACATTTAATGACGCTGAATTTGTAACACTCACTACCTTCAGATGGAATATGCTACAGTCAATCTCACAAACATTGCAACTATGCATCCCACACTTTCATTCAAAAAGAGAGCAGAACTTCATATCTCTTTAGATAGCATACCCAAATGGGCATTGGCATTCTCTGGAGTTCCATGCTAATCTCACCCTGTTGGCACAAATCATTGTTAGTGATGCGTTCATTCAGCTTGCAAGGCTCTTTCAGAAAAACTTGTTCTTTGTCTACCTGATTTATTTACCATCAATTTATCCCAACAGCATCAGACTTTCTAAATAATTTCATATTAAATGTCCAAGAAATTCTAACCATCTCTTTCTGATCTTGGTCCGCAGAGTTAAGCCTCAGATTTAATCAGCACCTCTTCATTGGTAATGTGACTTGTCCAATATGTGTTCATTATTTGCCATAACTTTGCAGCCTGAATTCTTCTCTGTATTGCTTCACTGAACATCCAACTCTCACTTCTACGTGTCAAAACTGGTCTGATTTTCAGTTTTTTTTCTATGTCTAATCTTGAATCAATCATCATTTCTTTCATTCTTTGAAATTCATCTTTGGCCATTCCAATCCCTTGGTCTTATTTCTTAGTCTCACGTTCTGTCCAATAGAAATGTAAATCTAGCAGGAGGACTTTCGGCTTTCCTCCACCGTTCATTTTGATCTTGGCTGATCGATTGTTAATGTACTAAACATATGTAGGTTAAAAAAATGCATCTACCTGTTTCTAATTCTTCATTCTGATCTTACAGTCAAGTATGATTTTCTTTTTGAACATGACTAGACATTTTGTTTTTTTTTACAATTTATGATCGTAGAATCCTGGCACTGCAGAAGATGGCTATTTGGCCCATTGAACCTGCACCGACAACAATCCCACCCAGGCACTACCCCCTAACCCTACACATTTACCCCACAAATCTTCCTCGTACTAAGGGCAATTTGGCATGGCCAAGCTAACCTGGACAGTGGGAGGAAACCCACACTGACAGTCTCTCAAGGCCAGAACTGAACCCAGATTCCTGGCACGGTGAGGCAGCAGTCCTAACCACTTTGCCATGTGCTCAGCCCTTTTCTCCCCTCTCATGTCCACTCAGCAAAAATAACAGTGTCATTGATGTATCTTATATTAAGGATGTAACCTTCAACTAATAATTCAGCAAGCTCTTTAATTATGCTTGGAATATTTTCATTATACAAAGGGAATAAACATGGGAGAAACAAACCTGTCTGATTCCCTCTTTTAAACTTCGCACTATCCACCACCAAGAGTGGCTCAGTGCTGCCACTACTGACTGAACTGGCTAATTCCTAATAGAAATCCTGCTAGACTGAGGAACTAAGAGGAAAAAAAACACAATCTCATCTTCATCAATCTATCCATCATAGATGCATTGGTTCATGACAGTATCAGTGCTAAATATGATAGACTGCAAACAAATCTAGCAACTCAAAACTGGGCATCCAGAGGGCACGCTATGGACAATCAGCAAAATTTTATATAAATTTTGGCCTGTCACACTTCCCAGTCTATCATTGCGCTTGCTCAGTGGCATCAACCCTGGCTCAAAGAAGAATGCAAGACAGCATACTGGAGCAACACCAGACATGTCTAATAATGAGGTGTCAATCTGGTGAAGCTACAACATAGCATATTTTTGTAATGCTGCAAAATCTCACAGTCTTATGATTCATAAGAAAAGTCCTTGTACTATCAGAGATGCAGTTTGTTTGCCTAATATCAAAAGCATGCTGCCATTAACAGAAACATCATTCTTGCTACAGATGGCATACAATCAAGATAATAATGCCATTCATTATTTGACACTTAGATGCATGAGAGATGGCCAAAATGGAATGATTTCTGCATGATAAAATAGATACAGAACAGTGAGCAATCACAAGACAAGACAAGCTCATATCAATCCTTGTCACAGTGCACTGAAGCTCCATGATCCAATATCATCGGAGTCATAATTGAGAGTTGTTTTTACATGCTTCTGCAAAATGGGGTTCAGCTATGTACAGGGTTGCAAAACATACGCCAACTATGGCTCAATTATATCAGGGAAATGCCTAATCATTAATTATGTTTCCAATTAGCGAAGCCTTGTGATGTTCCCACAAGTTTAAATTATAAAAATCAGTCAAAATTTTGTTTTTGCTTTAACATTCACTGCTATACAGAGACACTTACAACTAAAAACTAAAGGCTGGGAGAGGACTATTTGAGTCAGTACAACGGATAAATCAGCAACTCAGGACAAAAGAATGTTTCACTATTGGCCTTTGAAAATGGATGTAAATTGCAAACTTAGAGCAGAAATCTCAATATATTTTGATAGGTTTTTCAGTTTGCCCAATGAGGAGAGGATAAGTTGTACATCATCCCGGGGGGGGGGGGGGGGGGGGGGGGGGGGGAGCAGCTCCTGTCGTTACCAATATCAAAGTCTTCAGTAAATAAAAATTATTCGAATAGCAAGATTTGAATGCATAACTGTTCACCACTATTTCTTACCCTGGCTACATTTATATACATAGATTCACCACCATACACAAATGCAAATGAAAGCAAATAGTCAAACCAGTGCATAGACAAACAAAGACACAAATACAGATAATATAGAAATGCTTGAGGGATAAATTTACAAGCTTGTGTTCCTGTGTATCCTGCTTTGGGTATTGTCTATGAGCAATGCAAGGTAAAAATCTGGACACACTGCCCACAGTTTTCCAAACATTGAAAAGGATGGTTGGCAAATTGTGAATAGCAAATATCAAAGCTTTGAATGTGAATGAGTATCTCTCCTGAGGCACTGACCTGTAAAGTGACTCGTTAAACTTGTATCTATATTTAAGATTTTGAAGCCTTGTGTCTGACATAAAATAAAGCTATAGCTCTTTAAAAATGATGGCATTTAACTTACTGCCCCATTCCCACTATCACTATACTGTCATCCTCAGGCAGCTAGAGAGCCCATCTGTCTGGCAGTGTGAGATTTTAAAATGTACAAATCAGAATCCTTGATGCTATCCAAGATATGACCACAGATCTTGAGTATCAGCACTAAAGTTGACCTACGCATAAGCTGTGAGAAGACCTAGACAACAATGACTGATGGCAATAAGGCCCTCATGTCACCATTGGATAATACTGCATCAGGAATGTCAACCAATTCTTCTACCTAGGGAGCAATATTGTCCTTACACGCACAAGAATGGGCAAAACAATTTCAAGGTCTTCCAGCAATTTCATACGGTCTGGGCATCCAACACAATACAACCGTGATCTATGACTTCATGTTCGCAGTAGCACCAACTTCAATCAATACCAGTAACACAGAAGAGAATGCAAAGGTATCACATAAGTTGCCTATGAAAGATCTTGAGCAATAGAGAAATAACATCACCATGAAGAAGTGCTATAGAGAACTGGTGAGGAGCACCTGCAGGACATCACGGCGAGAGGACAGATATTTCATCATCATGTACAGGCAGTAAAAATGGTCACCGAATGGAAAAAGAAGATGGAGACAGCCAAAGACTTGAAGTACAGTCAAGCAGCAAGACACCACCTGAGCTAAAACAAAATAAATTACAACAGAATGGGGCTGGTATTTCTGTAAGTCATTTCCTTTTCTCCCATAACCCACCTTATGTTGTGGTCAAAACTACTGCATTTGTTTACCCCACCTATGTTTTACATGGATAAACATTTAATTTTTGCTTCGCAGAACAAAAATTAAAGAGTGTGGAACATTTCAACAGAAAAATAGATTGAATTTGGATATGCGCTTAACATGAAACAAAATCAAAAAATGCTGGAAAATCCCACCAAGTCTGACTGCAACAATGGAGAGAGATTAGAGCTAATGTTTCAAGTTTAGATGACGCTTTGTCAGCATCTGTGGAAAGGCTCTGACGAAGGATCATCCAAATTTGAAACATCTGTTCTATTCTCTCCCCACTGTTATCAGACCTGTTGAGATTTTCCACAGTATTTCACTTTTATAATATGCTCAAAATGTTGTTTTTAATGCAAATTGTTTAGGTTAACAGTCAAATCCCATTAAGTGCAGAATCACCTAAGTTTAAATAAGATCAGTAAATCATGAGAAATAGAAAAAACTGCAAATTCTGCATAGCTGGAGATAAAGAAACAAAATGTTAGAAACATATGGTAGATCCTTCAGCGCCTGGAAGCAGAAAGATAGATCAATCTTTTCAGTGTAGAACCTGCCAGCTTTTATAATGGAAGCTATCTTTTCAGTATAAGGATGATAGATTTGCAACATAAAGCAAGAAGGTAGTATTGGGTGACATCCAGCTTGAGGTTTAAAAATCTGATCGCAGAAGATGCCCAGTGATTCACAAGATTGATTATAATTTAAACTATCATGTGGTAACAAAAAAACTGAATATCAGATATTGAGAGAAAGTGCTGAGTCAAAACAGAACTTCGAATCTAAATAATGATAATATTAAAAAGACATGTGACAGTATCCACAAGAGAACACCACTATTCTGGTTCTGATAAGAGAGCTCATTAAAGTACAATGACATATTGTTCCCTACAATCTGATGAAGAATTTAATACTTGTATGCAAAAATTGGATGCACAAATCATTATTTGTTTCTACACTACATTAGACTGCAATACACAGGAGCAGCATTAGGCCACTTGGCCAATCGAGTCTACTCCACTATTCAATCATGGCTCATATTTTTCTCATCCCCATTCTACTGCCTTTTCTCCATAACCTCTAATCTCCTTGATAATTAAGACTGAGATTGATAGCTTCTTGAAGACACTCAATGACCTGGCCTCCACAGCTTTCTGCGGCAAAGAGTTCTACAGATTCACCACTATCTGGCTGAAGAAATTCCTCTTCATCTCTGTTTTAAGGATCATCCCTTTAGTCTCAGATTGTGCCTTCTGCTTCTAGTTTTTTTCTACTAGGGGAAACATCCTCTCCACATGCAGTCTATCCAGGCCTTGTGCTATCCTGTAAGTTTCAATTAGAATCCCCTTCATCCTTCTAAACTTCAATGACTACAGATCCAGAGTCCTCAACTGTTCCTCATACAACAAGCTCTTCATTCCAGGGATCATTCTTGTGAACTTTCTCTGGACTCTTTCCAAGGACAGCACATCCTTCCTTAGGTATACTGCCCAAAAGTGCTCACTATACTCCAAACGGGGCCTGACCGGAGTCTTATACAGCCTGAGAACTACAACTCTGCTCTTGTATTCTAGCCCTCTCGACATGAATGCTAATGGTGCATTTGCCTTCCTAATTGCTGACTGAACCTGCATGCTAACCTTAAGATAACATAAAATAGGACAAGGTCAATCTTTTGTCAGTTTAAACATAAAACGATTTACTGGTACAAAAACAAAATACTGAGGATGCTGTAAATCTGAAATAAAAACAGAAAATGCTGGAATTACTCAGCAGGTCTGGAAGCATCTGTGGAAAGAGAAACATAGTTAGATCCATGACCTTCTGATGAAAAGTGAGTGACCTAGACATTCATATTCTGACGGACCTGCTGAGGTTGCCAGCATTTTCTGTTTTAATCATGCTCTGGTGTTGCTATCAGTCTGTTCTTGACAACTTAAAAATGTGTTTCACAATTGCGAAACTTTCACCTTCTGTCTAAACATCATGAGGAATCCTCAATGAGGATCCTGCTGAGAAGTCAAAGGAACCAAAGTTTTTGCAATCAGTATTTGACATTACCATTAATGAAAACACAATTCTTTGACCCATAAAGAGTCCATGAAAGAAACTATGCTGTAGGAAAGCTCATTGGATTATTAAAGGTTGAGGGCAACATACAAATTTGAGGTCAACTCCCCCATGTTGAATGGAAGGAGGCAAGGGGAAGAAAATAGCTCTCTGGCCCGGGGAACCACTTGTACAATGCACAGCTTCCCACAGCAGGATGTGTGTGTGCAATTTTGCTTCCCCTCATAAAACGTTCCAAGTCTTAGCTTTACTGACAGATTGCGTGCTGAACAGAGACAAAACAGGTCAAACCAAAATGTACAATCTGCAAAAGCTTTCAAAACCCAAGCTTCCTGTCATTTAAGTAAACACCAATCTTATTTCTTGTTTTCCTTTTTCAGCTATGACATTGTGCTACACGATAGTATTAGAGCATTCATCAGCATTTCAGAAATTAAGTCTGAAGATAGGATCACTGGAGGATGCATCAATTGCAGTTTATGTCACATACTTGCCAGCAACTAGCTCAGAGGCTATAATTAGCATAGGCCTGGGAGCAAGGAGACTGCTCAGATTCTTGGTTAAAAAATGTATGCTATGGGAAAAATGCAAACAGTAGGAAACATCGAATGAGACAGAAAAGTAGGAATGTATGATTTAAAGACTGGAAATTGCTGATGCAAATTGTTCAGTGGTAAAAGATTTGAATACCAGAAGACAATTCCCAATTGCAAATTGGGGAGGGTATGCAAGAGTAATGTAAAAAAAAATCATCCAGGAAGTATACAGTATAAACTGTTTAAAACTGCATCAGTAAAGAAAAGGCACTGACATATTAAGAGACACCAATAGTGCCAAGATTAATCTAAAATTAATAGGCTTCTTGGGCTGAATAGTATTTGCTACTCTCCTGAAACAAGCAGTATGTTCTGTAATACAAAAGATATTCATGTAAAACTCATTACAACTTTTCCATATCATGTCTTCAAGGATTTACAATAGTGTGCTATTTATAAAAAACATAAGTCTTTTTTACAGCTTTCATTGTGAAACCTTTTTTAAAAAAAGAGTGCCAAATTGATTAAAAAGACTAGTTTCCTCCTGAATGAGAAGACCCTCCGAAATTTGCCATTGTTTTGAGCATACACACGCCTAAAGTCATTAATGCGATACTCCTACACTCTCAACCCAATTTTCAGCAAGAAACATTTTACATTTAGAAAGCATCTTGTATGTAGACAAATACTTCAGAGCCAAACAAAATAAAACAATGGACAGTGACCCAAAAGGAGAAACTAGGAAAGGTGAGCTGTAGGAAAGATTATAAAGGGTTGAGGGAGAGATATGGATCAGAACTCAGTTTGAGATCAAATAGGACATCAAGATTGCTAATAGTCTGATTTAGCTGGAGAGAATTGTGGCTCTTGCAAAACTAAATGTTGGACTAGCAGTCTGACTGCAGAGCCAGTGGAAGGTTGAGCGGGGTGTCAGTGTGCAGATGAAAGCTAATCCCATGCCAGTGGACAGTGTCACTACTGGTAACACATAGAATAAGGATGTTATTAGATCCCCAAGGAGAGATTTTCTTGGTAAATTCTGAAGTTAAATATTAGGAGAGCTGGGGGAAGAGGCCATTGCTGCTGTTGATGTTGCTACTATTAAATAGGCAGCAGAAGAGCAGCGTTGGATGAATGTCAAAAGCTTCCAGAAATCAAGGAGGGATTATGCACCATGTTGACAGCCATAGGAAACATCATTGATGACTTTGGTTAAGACCATTACAGTGTTGTGGGAGGGGGCAGAAACCTGACTGGAGAGACTTAGAAGGCATCGACAATTTCAAACTCAGGGGAAAGGGAGTTTGTGGAAGGGATAGAAACTTGCAAGGATAGAGGGGTGCAGGGTGAGTTTAGTGCCTATGAAGAGAAGGAACTATTCAGAAAATGAAGGTTAAAAAGTTAAATTTGTTCTTTTCAAAAAAAAAAAGGATACATGGATATGTATGATTATGGAGACTATTGCCCAAGCTGTAACATTCATTCAGCTTTAAACCTGTGCCAGCTCTGTAAAAGAACTTTACACCTGCACCCCAGAAAGTTCATTCAAGTACATATTCAATTGCTTTTTAAAGTTCCAATCAAATCCAATTCCACAAAACTGTATTCTTTAATTAAGTATGACAGTGTTAAGAACAATGCCAGCAGTTCCTTGAAGACCAAAGTTACACTCCTCCTGAAAAGAAAGATCACAACTGTCCTTCCAGAAATTTTCCATGATAAATGCAGATTCTTCAACTATATTCAATTAAAAAGACTAGCACAAGTTTAAAGTTTATTAATGTCACAAGTAAGCTTACATTAACATTGAAATGAAGTTACTGTGAAAATCCTCCAGTCACCACAATCCAGCACCTGTTCAGGTACTGAGAGAAAAAATTTAGCATGGCCAATGCATCCATCCAGCATCTTTCAGACCGACAGGAAGCTGGAAGACCCAAAGGAAACCTAAGCAGACATGGTGAGGTCGTGCAGACGCCACACAGACAGTGACCCAAGCCAGGAATCAAACTCGAATCCCTGTTGCTGACAGGCAGCAGTGCTAACCACTGTACCACCGTCATACGGTGATTCCCATAAATGTACTGGCTAAATATTCTTGCCATTCAGCATTTTTAAGTTTTGTTAATGATTCTTCAAATTAAATGTCTTTTCATAATGACAATTTTCCACATATTTCCTGTTCATGCAAGTCCAAATGTTCCCCACTGATATTTTTCCGTTTTTTTTAAAAAAGAATTTAATCACAATAAAACCTGACTCTAAAGGACCTTTGATAGTCTTTACAGTGTCTTTATGCCTACAATTTGTCAATAAGATTTTCCCATCCTGCTGCAGTGAATGGAGACTAGGCTGGGTGCCAAATTCTTTGACCTTACTGCAGTGGGATGGTGATGTGAACGTCCAGATTGCACCCACCGAGTGTCAGATAATACCTCCATCTTAGTTGCTGAGATATTTTGATATCATTGGCCCTGACAAGTAAAGAAAAACTTCAGTGATACTTTACACCTCAAGTCCATCAATATTCTGTTCATTACACTGCATATTGTCAGTGCTACTTGCCTTTAACACTGTTGTTATAATCAGCTCTCAAGACAAAAAAAAACCACACAGGCCTTTCTCGCTCCTCCTCCTAAATTTCCTGAAGACAAATCTTACAGTTTGACGATGGTGGATTCCACAGCAGCATAGCTGGCAAGCAATGCAAATGATCATCGTCTTTGGCAGGACTGCAAGACCCCACCAGTGGCCAATTGCCAGCCACGGAAAATCCCACTGTCTCATTGTGGTGTGTCTGGAAAATCATGGCCATTCTATTGATAGCACAAGAAAATGATCTTGAAGGATAAAGCATCAGACAAATAAGATGCATTTGTATCTGATGGGGTAACCACAGCGCTGTGCCACATCATTTAACAATTCATGTTGTCAGATAGACAAAACTGCTTTTTAACTCTCAGCACCCTCCATCAAATACTCTTGTTATTTGCTTTCTACGTCTCTTATTGCTCAATATAAGCCTGGTTAAGTATTGCATTAGGCGGACCCTGATTGCCAAATCCTCCTCTCTCCCTTCCCTCTGTATTTCAACTGTTGGCACCAAATGTGATGAATGTGCAGTCAACAGTTGAAAATAACATCTGTTATTCTTATCAACTTACGGACTCAGAAAAACTGTAAATTTTAAATGGCACAACTTAAGTATCCCCAAATTCTATCATTTAAAATGGACTGTGGCTTGTGATTTTTGATCACATTGTCATTCTTTGAAACACTTCATAAATTTAAGTGTTTCTGTCTGGGGAGTTCCAGTGTTTCCAGCTGGGCTAGTGCTACATGAGCCTTAAGGTACTCTTGTCTGCAATGAAATCAACAGGTATTTTCTTTGCATATTTTATACCTCCTCCACCACCTTAATTACGCATTTGAGAATTCATGTTTTTTTAATTTTCTCTTTTAAGCTCAGTTTTATTTTATACACCTCGGTAGGATTACTAAAAGAACAAGTATATCGCAGCCTCCATTAAAACAGCAGATGTGTTGGAACGTCATTGACACAAGCATGCTGGTATTTCTCCAAATTGTGATGATGGCATTCTTTAGATTATGGTCAATACAACGGCAATAGAATGGCACATACATTTTCTGTTATAGCATTTAAATTGGAGGAATAAACAGTCATGTTATTTTAATTATATAATATCTCTGGTTTATTTATTGCTCATATACACAAGGAAATGTTGCTCATGAGGGATTTGGTAAACACATTGTGGGTTTGTTTATTGAGACTAAGCACATGAGAACAGCAATACGTGGGTATAAAACTTGAAGGCATCAGAGTTTTGTTTGTGTGCCCTGCTCAACAAAAATAAAACAAAATCTGAATCACATGACATTGCACTTCTGATGACACCCCCTGCTGATATCCCTTCAAGGCATAATTACAACATAAGCAACCATTATTCAAAGCTGACTACAACTTCAGCTCTCCTATTGCACTAATAGCAGCATTGAAAGGGCATGATGAGGTGCAGAATTGATGGGCTAGTCTGAAAAATAACAATGAAAATGCCCACAAGAGTCTCTGCAATACCACAATTTGACTGTCATTGTGTATGGTGGGACCAAATAATGTTATTAAAAATTCAACTGACTGCTTCCAACTGTACAGTTTTATTATAGCAAGACTTTTACAGTTCAACTCAGTGTGTCAGTCATTTGATGTAAAAGAAAACTACAAATGCATGGCAACATCTGACCAAGGGAAAACTTTGAAATTTATAGTTAAAAAGTCTCACAACACCAGGTTAAAGTCTAACAGGTTTATTTGTTATCACGAGCTTTCAGAGCACTGCTCCTTCATCAGATGAGTTGTCCCCACTCACCTGATGAAGCAGCAGCACTCAAAGCTCATGTTGCACAATAAATGCGTTGGCCTTTAACGTGGTGTGCCCACCCCAGTCCAACACTGGCATCTCCACATCTTTGAAATTTTTGCCTTTAGGATTTTAACAATTTCATAAATGTTATACAGTTCAAAATTTCCACAATCACAAAAAACTTAACACTATTTGTAAGTTGTTCTAAAACACTGATTCCAAAGCTAATTTCGATATCTCATTTGGAGATGTATAATTTAAAATGATCATGGGACAATGCATTCTCCTTACTATTTTATTTGTTTCAAAGTACAAATAAAACAGTTGTTTGAATCTGTGTGTTTCAGATTGAATGCAAGCCTTACATAAGGCTGGCTTCCTATCTCCTTTTCTTTAGGATACCAAGGATCAAATTGATAGCCATCATGAGCAAGTATATTTTCCAACTAGGAAATCAGAGGTATCAAGATACCAGAGTCGCAGTTTTATGCAGTTTGTGATTAAGATCGGAAATAGGTCAAATGCAAATCAACAGCTATATACACACACGCAGACTATGAAAGGTCTGACACTGGGAAGTTCTGAAGAATAAAGGGACCTTGGCCTGTTTGTCCACATCTCTGGTGGCAGAAAGGCAGATTAATAGGGCAGTGAAACAGACATATGGCACACTTGCCTTTATCAATCAGGATATAGATTACAAAAGCAGAGAGGTCATGATGGAGTTGTATAGAACTTTGGTGATTAATATGAGACATCTGTAATACTCCAAGCTCTATCTGGTCATCTTTGCAACTTGTGCAAGACTGATGATTCTAACTTATTTTTTTAAGTCAGCCTATATCATTAACTGCTGTCCGCTCTGAAAATATGTACACAAAAATATATGAACTTTGTCATTTTTCATCCGCATTTATGCATAGCATTTTGTACATTGACTGTTTGCTTACTGATTACAAAATAACAACCTCATGCAAAATGAAAGTATGCTAGACTCCAAACTGAGTGCCAAGCTGAAATCTCCCCTTAGGCCAAAATTCATGCAAGGGCTTTGTCTAAACAGTAAATTTCAGTTAGACTCAACTGAACTATTTGAGGAGGAAGAGAAAATTAATGAAGCTTAATTAATGTTCATGACTCAAATAGGAATTGCTGGTGGTATCCGTGGAGATGCCTACAGGCTGGGCTTCCAGCAAAAACACTGGCAAAAACATCATGCCCTTATTCAAATAAATGGAATATCTCAGCACCTTGTACAATTGAGCTTTTAAAAAAAATCAACTGAAGATCACAGTCAAAATTGAGGATAGCAAATCTAAAAGTTGTAAAATGCCCTTTGGATGGCTTTTATCATCAGCACACATCCAGCACTCTTCTGGTTTTCTGGTCCTTCAGTTCCAGTCACCACAGCATGGAGGACATAATTAATATAATGTAATCTTACTCAGTTCTTTGTATTTTATTAATATCTGTGCTTGTGATGAAGATATCTTTACGCATAAACCTCAAGAGTAGGTGCTGCTTCCCTTTGAAATTAGGAGTTACACCCAGTTTCATTCTGTGGATTCAAAGAAATATACAGCAACAGTTAAATGGTTAGTTTTAGTATGTAATACAGAACATGTCACTGTCTACATCAATGGGATGAAGTAGAAATAGTCAAGAGCTTCGAGATTTTAGATGTCCAGATCACCAACATGTCCTGGTCCCCCTGTGCCAACAATATAGTTAAGAATGTCTACTTTCTCAGAAAACTAAGGAAATTTGGCATGTCAGCTACGACTCTCACCAACTCTTATAGATGCACTACAGAAAGCATCCTTTCTGGTTGCATCACAGTTTGGTATGGCTCATGCTCTGCCCAAGATTTCAAGAAACTACAAAAGATCGTAAATGTAGCCCAATCCATCACGCAAACCAGCTCCCACCTACTGGCTCTGTCTACATTTCCCGTTTTGGAAATGCAGCCAACATAATCAGAGCCCCACACACCTTGGACAGACTCTCTTCCACCTTCTTCCATCAGGAAAAAAAAATACAAAAGTCTGAGGTCACAAACCGACCAACTCAAGAACAGCTTCTTTCCTGTTGCTATCAGACTTTAAATGGACCTACCCCACACTAAATTGATCTCTCTCCCCAGCCTAGGTAGGACTAAACACTACATTTGCACTCTCTTGTTTCCTTTTCTACGAATGATGTGCTTTGTCTATATCTCATGCTAGAAACAATACTTTTCACTGTACACTAATACATGTGACAAAAATAATACCTCAGCCAATTAACATTCTGATCAAATCATTGTCACTTTAAATAGTTAACAGTTTAAAAAAAAAACCTCATGAACATTCTGGGGTTACAACTGACTAAAATCTCAACTGGACCAGCCACATAAATAGCGACCTGGAATTCTTCAATGAGTAACAATTCCTGCACTCCCAGAATCTCTCCACTATTTACAAGTCATATTTCAAGAGCGTGACAAAATAGTCACTTGTCTGGATGACTGCAGTTTCAATTTCATTGCTATTCACTTTTATTTTTTTTTACAGTAAGAATTTGTATTTATCTAATTTCAGTATATTGGAAAGTCACCATTCTGGATAATGGTCAATTAAGATGAACAAAATAGGGGGAGGGGCGGGGAAGAAGAAAAAAAGAAAACACATTTCTACTCTTGAGTGTTTAGGACTAGAAAGCTTAATCTGAAAATTAGAACCTTTCAAAAGTGAAAGGTGAAACCGTGTTACAGTACATTGTGAACTTTCAGTCAATACTTTTTAAAAAAGAATAGCTACAACAGATGGCCAAGGATCACCTGATTTCCTGTGGATTGAAACATTCCACTGAATCGAGGGAACAAAATGACCTTTCCAGATTGATGTTCACTCAGTGACTTTTCCCGAAACAGTTCAAAAAGGCAATTTCAAATTGAATGGGTCATTCAAACCAAAAGGCGTCAGCTGTCTCAAACTCTCAAGATGTGAAAGTCGTCACACAGGATGTATTGTTGACCAAGCCGCCCACCTCAATTGGAAGCAGACTTTGAACTTGCAAAGTATATAATTTAAACAGAAAGATTACAAAACACGGCAGTAAAGATATGAACATCCTGGTAGGCGAATCACAAAATGCAGATCCAGCAGTTGATTAAGGAGGCAAATAAAAAGTTGACATTTGTGGAATGAATATAAAAAAAAGTGTGAAAGGCAAGTGCAAGCTGGGGATTGGATATTCTCGTGGATCAGCCTTTGGAAGGCTCAATTCGCAGTCCAGGGAAATGCGAGCAGCAAACCAGTGACAAAATCATAAAGCAATAATTAAAGAATAGATTCAGTTTCCTGAAAGGCTGGAAGTTGCAAAATCAAAATATCTGGAGGCATCTGGTATTAGACTGGGGACAAACCAGCAGAAAGTCAGGCAGTCTGGTATAAAATCTAATAAATGGCAATCCCAGATTTTCCTTTTTTTTTACACTTACGAATGGGAGCCATTCTGGACCTACCTATATCCTGACTTGCTATAAGTTATGTTCACCATGACTCACTTTCTCCCTGGCCTACACTGACTCCCAGACCAGCAATGCCTTTGATTTTAAACAACTAATGCTTATACAATATAATAAAATGTCCTAGGATATTTCACATGAGCATTGTGTAGCAAAATTGGATAACACATGACAATATTTGGCAGGTGGCTTAAAAGGAAAAAGTCTTAAGGAACATTTTAAAGGAAGAGAGTTGGAAAGGTTTAAAGAGAGAATTTCTTCTAGAAGTTAGAACTTAAATGAAAGTATGCCACCAATGATGGAATAATTAAGATCTGGGATGCTCAAAAGAGTAGAATTAGATAACAAAAGGTTGTGGAACTAAAGGAGATTACAAAGAAAGGGAGGGACAAACCCATGGGCCAGATTTGAAAACAAAGATGTGAATTTTAAAATCAAAACATTATTTCACCTGAAGCTGCATCTTCATTTTCAAATCCATCCACGGCCTTGTCCTCCTCATCTCCCCCAATTCTCAGCACTCTTCCAATTCTCTTGTGCATCCAATTTTCAAATCCCTCCATTACTGATAGTTGTGCCTTTAGCTGCTTTAGGTCCAAAATTCTTGAATTTTCTCTCTCAAACCCTTCTCTCATCACTTTTAAGACACTCCTTAGAACTTACTGCTTTTGCCATCACTTTATAATAGGAGCTGTTGGCTGCCACATGTTGTATTATAGGTTCTTTAGTCATCTCAATTAGGTCTTGAAACTTGCATATTTAAACATTACTAGTCTTTACTTGCAGTTCAGAGCTATACTCATGGACGGTGCTGATACTGCCTTGCAGGTACGCTGCTTACTCAAAAGTGGATTGTTCTTTCAGTCTATTCCCACATGACTCTACGCTTCTCCAGCCCCACATTAACCCTTGTTGTGCTGAACAATTTCACATTAGTGACACGTGGGCTCATTTCAACATCGCCTACCCAAATATTTCACATGGTTAAATGTCAAATTTTGTTTGGGCCCCGTGAAGCGCCTTGGGATGTTTTATATATCATGAACACAGTAAAACAATTATTCATACCTTATACTGTAATGTGGAAAATATTGTCAAAATCAGTTTTTAAAATGAACTATGTAGTCAGTGATAGCAAGAAAATACGTATTGACCCAAAAGTTTGTGTTTTTAAAATTACGTGTGATTGTTGCATCGATATGCAAAACACATACAGTGGATTGCAAAGCAATCCACTTTTTCTTCTCAACATCATTACTGCTATGCCTTGAACTAAGTAACACCCCAGAAAGAAGAAGAACTAAATGCAGGTCATAATTAGAGATATGTTATAATGATTTGAAATACAAGAAAATCATTAAGGCCTTTACTGTCCTATAAAAGAAGCTAAGTTAATCATTTGCAAGAATACGTGAATTGAGCCAACCAGTGATATGAAATTGAAATGACTCCTTCTAAGCTCATGCTGGTCTAGATTGCGAATGTATGAAACAAAAAAGATATCTTGACACTCCTGGTAAATTCTGGTGTGGAATTGTAACAGTTGTGATAATGATGTGTTCTCCAAGCTGGGAATACTGTGATCTGACATCGCCAACTATTTATTCCTGCAATTTCTTTTCGTTGGTCCAACTAATGCAACATTGATAAGTTTACTCAAATTTAGATGCAGAAAAATATACTTATTGCAGCTGCTAGTAAAAGACTCAAGCCATTCAAAGCAAGCTTATCTCTGTTATTCCACAAGCTTAGCATTCTTGAAAAAAAACCCAGCACATTCCCATTCCTCCAACTAAACAATAAATCGGTTCAGTCCTGTTAAATTATAAGATCTCTGCACTGCAGAAGGAGGCCATTCAGTCCATTGTATCTGCACCGACTCTCTGACAGAGCATTCTACCCAGGCCCTATCATTGTAATCCTACATATTTATCCTGCTAATCCCCCTAAGCTACACATCATTGGACATATATGCAATTTAGCATGGCCAATCCATCGAATCTGCACATCTTTGGATTGAGAGAAACTGGAGTACCTGGAGGAAAACCAATGCATACGAGAGTAGAATATGCTAACCAATCATTCTGCCTTCTCATAGATAGAAATCATAGAATCCTACAGTGTAGAAAGAGGCCATTCAGCCTCTTCAAGTTTGCACCAACTGCAATCCTACCCAGGCCCTATCTCCATATCCCTACATATTTATCCACTAATCCCTCTAATCTATGCATTCTGAGACAATAAGGGCAATTTAGAATGGTCAAATCAACCTAACCCGCACTATGGGAGGAAGCTGGAGTGCCCGGAGGAAACCCATGCAGACAGGGAGAATGTGCAAACAGCGAACCATGCCGGGATTCGCACCCATGTTCCTGGAGCAGTGAAGCAGCAGTACTAACCATTGTGCCACCATGCCATCCAGAATATGCTGGGTCAGAATATGTATTTTATTGCTATCTATATATGTCATGAAGTGTAAGCAATGCTTAAAATGTGCAATAATCAGTCAGTTTGAGACTTCAAGATGAGTGCCACATAACTTTCTCATTCCTTCCAGGATAATAAAAATTGAGGTTACATTTGCTGAGTAATCCGTGAAAAAAATTGCTCAACATGCACTGTTCTTTACTGGTACACGTAACCTTCAGTAAATGGATATAAACTTCTAAGATTTAGAGTTCTCCAAGTTAACAAAATATTTCCCACTAAATATCAGCAGAGACATCAAACTAAACCCAAGCAAATCTCATTTCTAGACCACTGATTAGAAACAAGTTGTTTTTAACATTCACAATTATAACCAAAATATTTCACAATCAACCACTACCAAGCCTCAAATAATTATCCCTTTAAATAAACCACAGTCAACGATGATGCAGTTCCCAGCTGGAGAATAAAATTGTGCAAACAATTGTCAAACAAGGTTGAGAATTCAAAAGTTGGTAAACAAGATTTTGAATATTTATACAGAATTGAAACCCATCCTTGAATTATATTTTTCTGCAGATAACTTGTAAGGCAGTACATTGGAGATCCATCCAATTTATAGTGCTCAAATTGAAAAGTTTCAAATGGTGTCCCATAACAGCCTATATATTTGCGGCAACATCATCACACAGGATGAAATATAGAAGAAAAGTATGGCACAGGAACAGGCCCTTTGGACCAACCTGTGCCAATCATGATGTCCTAATTAAACCTGCCCTTAGTCTATACCCTCTTATTCCCTCCCTATCCTTGTACCCACCCAGATGGCTCTTAATCATTACTAACGTACCTGCTTCCACCACCTCTGGCAGCACGCTCCAGGCACCCACCATTCTCTCCATGTAAACTGTCCCCATACATTTCCTTTAAACGTTTCCCCCTCACCTTGAACCTGTGCCCCCTTGTAATTGACAGTTCCACCCTTGGAAAAAGGCTCTGACCATCCAGCCTCTCAATTGTGTAGACCATCAGGTCTCCCCTCAACCTTTTCAGTGAAAACAATCCTGGGTTATTCAACCTCCCCTCATAACTTACATCCTGGTAAACTTTCTTTGTACTTTCTCCAAAGCTTCCATGTCCTTTGGTAGTGTGGTGACTAGAACTGCATGCAATATTCCAAAAGCAGACTAACCAAGGTGTTAAACATAGAACATGCAAATTGATTCGAACATCAGAATGCCACCCTTTGCTAATTCCTAATACACACTGCCGTTGGGGACACACTCAGATAGGTGTGGCAGCACTTGATTGGACCATCGTGAACAATGACCAACATGAGGAGAGCCACAACACCCGAGAAGGAAGGAAGGGAGACCAGAGCCAGACCAAAGGACCAAACTATGCAATCACTGAGACCAACACACAGATAAAGGCCAATATCTGCTTGGGTACTTGCCAGTCATGAAAAGTGAAGACAAGGTCTTGTATTGGACTTGAATTCTAGTATTTTCTATAAGATAACTTATTGTTGGTTGGGTGGGTAATTATTAATTGTGTGGGTTTAAATAAATATTAACTGTACTAATAAGACATCTATTTGTAGTTATTTGCCACTCTATAAGGGTTAAAACAAACTGTGCAGCAGGCACTATTGTAATTCCCTTTTATTGTGCAGGCATGATGATATGCAGAAGGCTATATAATCAACAGTTCCACTCCTGTTCAGGGACTACAAGTCAAAATCTGAAATTAATACCCTGCTGCTGAAAAGAAATGATTCTACAGTAAGCTTAAAGAAAAGCTCATCATAAACAGCAACACAGATCTGTAGGTGTTGAAAATGAAAACATTCAATACCCGAGAGCTATAATTAGACAGCAGGAGCAAATCAATCAACTCCACTGCATGTAGAAAAGACGCACATCAACAAGGAATATAATAGATATCCAAAGGAACAGAAAACCTTTACTATTAGATTAGATGATACAAATCTCCTACTGAAGCAGTTAAAAAAAACATCTCTGGGAAAGCTGGGACCTGTACAAGAAGGACAGGTTGTTCCTGAACTGGAGATGCATCAATATCTTGGATGGGAGATTTGCCAGTGCTATTTTGGAGTGTTTAAACTATTGTGGTGAGGGGTTGGGGATCAGAGCAGCAGGTCAGTAAGTGTAGAGACTGGGAAAAAGTGAAACTAAGGTAAACATAGTGCAAACAAGCGAGAGCAAGCGCAGGGAAGCTGCAGAGTTCAGTGGGATTGTAGGTCTCGAGTGTGTTTGCTTCTCAATGCAAGTAGTATAACAAGTAAAACAGATGAATGTAGAGCCTAAATTACCACATGGAATTATAACGTAATCGCAATTATGGAGTCATGGTTAAAGGACAGGACTAGCAGTTTAATATTCCGGGATAGTATTATTTTAGATGGGACAAAAGGGGAAACAAAAGAAGTGGGGGAGTTGCATTGCGGATTGGGGAACAGATCACAGCAGTGTCGAGGGAGGAGACTTTGGAGGAATCTTGTAGTGAGACATTACAGGTGCAGCTCATTATTAGGAAGGATGAAATTGCAATGTTGGGAGTACACTATAGACCTCCCTACGACAAACAACAGAGATCCCAGCAATGATCCCTGCAGAACACCACTGGTTACAGATCTCCATTCTGAAAAACACCCTTCCCACCATTATTGTGTTTTCCATAACCAAGCCAGTTCTGTATCCATCCAACCAGTCCACCCCAAATCCATGTGACTTTAATTTTTGTAATGGTCTGCCACTTGGGACTTTTGACAAATGCCTTATTGAAGTCCATCCACAACTCTTTCCTCAAATTTTGTCATCTCTTCAAAAAACTCAAATCAGTTGGAGAGACTTGACCTTCACCATATAAAACCATGCTGCCGGTCACTAACTAATCCATTTTACTCTAAACATGCATACATTCTGACCCTCGGTTTTTCCTCCAAAAGCTTCCCCACCCCTGTGAGGCTCACCAGCCTATAATTTACCAACTTATCCCTGCTTCATTGCTTAAACAAGGGAGCAACACTGGCTATTCAGTCCTCTGAAACCTCATCTGTGGTCAAAAAGGATGCGAAAATATCTGTTAAGGCCCCTAGCTATTTCTCCCCTTGCCTCTCAGAGTAATCTGGGATAGATCCCATATCTTGGGCATTCTTCACTTTCTCCTTTGGCATACTGACGTTCTCTAGAGCATTCACATACATATCCCTGACCTCAACATCCATCATGTCCTTCTCCTTGGTGAATGCCAATACAAAGTTTTCATTAAGGATTTCACCCAATTCCTGTGGTTCCATGCATAACTTCCCTCTATTGTCCTTGAGTGGACCTATTCTCTCCTATTATATTACTCCTAATGTATACATAAAAAGCCCTGGGATTCTCCTTGATCCTGCTTGGTAAAGACTTTTCATGGCTCCTTTCAGCCCTCCTAATTCCACTTTTGAGTTCCTTTATACTTTTACTGTACTCCTCTCATCAGTTTTTACAGGCTAGATCTATCATGTGTGTCCTTTTGACTAAACTGAATTTCCCTGGTCATCCAAAGTTTGCAAATCCGAACATTTCCATCCTTCATTTCCAGTCCTGTCTGTCCCTGCACTTCAATCAACTGGCCTTTAAAAAGCCTCCTATATACTACATATAGATTTGCCCTCAAATAGCCGTTCACAATCCACATTCCCCAATTCCTGTCCAATTTAGATGTAATTGACTGTCATTCAAAGGCCATTCCTGCCCAAAATCTTATGGAATTATGGTCACTGAGCCCAAACTGAAACATTTATCACCTGGCTCAGTTAATTCCCCAGTATTAGGTCTACTGTGGCCCCCTCCCTGATTGCTAACATACTGTATCAATCCAAAAAGCCTTCCTGTACACATCTAACAAATTGCTCTACATCTGAGCCCCTAGCTATAAGGGACTCCAAGTTAATAAGGGAGAAATTGAAGTCACCCATCACAACTACTCTGACTATGACAGGAAAGACAGAGGCTGAAAACATAATCTAAGGAGAGATCTGATTGAGGTCTACAAAATTATGAGGGGCGTAGACAGGGTGGGGCTTTTTCCAAGAGTGGAAGTGTAAATTACAAGGGGGCACAGGTTCAAGGTGAGAGGAAGAACATTTTAAGGGAGATGTGTGGGGGGAAGTTTTTCCATGCAATGGTGGTGGTGCCTGGAATGTGCTGCCAGAGGTGGTGGTGAAAGCAGGCACATTAGCAACATTTAAGAGGCATCTGGATGGGTACATGAACAGGGAGGAAATAGTGGGATACGGTTCCTGTTCTTTTTTGACTGATCCTAAAAGTTTCAACAGGGTCAGCACTGAAGCAGCTGGACGAGAGGGAGTCTCTTATCAGCCCACACAATCTCATTTGCACTACTGGACCCACAGGACATTTACTAAACTGGATAGATTGGCAGGCAGAGGGGCAGAAATAGGATTCAAAACAGATGGAAGGGTGTAATCATTGTGCTATCTTTGAAAGATCTCTATTTGAGATAAACTTAACTTTCATAATTACCTACTTTGCTTTTAAAAACAAACTTGAATCTAAAAACAAAAAAGGTACAACTTTTCTCCAGACTCGGAAAACACCATGAAAAGGAAACCAGCAATTTTTAAAAGACAATATTATTTTTAAACATTGATAAAAAGGCTGCATTCAGAAGCATTCCACACAGCAGCACCCACTCAGAAAAAAGTATTTGCACTGAAACTGCTCAACATCACTGTCATACACAAGACCACACTATCGGTGAAAATACATTTCACATCTGACTTTGAAAAAAACAGCAGCTCCTTACAGTTCATTCATTTTCTCCTAAAGTATACAGTTCAAGCGCGTCATCTGTTTCTGAAATGGCAGCTGAAGCTGTTGTCAGGTCAAACGAAAGAAACTGGAGCCAGGCCAGCTTTAAGGTTCACAGTTTAGTTTAATGTTTGCAAGATGAATTTCCACTTGAAATATTCTCAAATACTTAAGGATGCAAATACAATTAAGTCACAGTGCTGATTTCATCAAACTCATATTACTGCTGCTATCACCTCGCATATACACAAGCATAGCAGACCAGATGCTCTGTCCTCTTGGGTGGGTACAAAAGATGCCCTAGTATTTGAAGAGCAAAGGAGTTCTTCATAGCACCGTGATCAACATGCAATGAGAAACAGGTTCTCTGGTTACTTATTGCTGTATGTGAGATGTTCCTGTGTATGTGCTGTCTATGTTTCACTACATTATGAGGAGGAGATGCCAGCATTGGACTGGGGTAAGCACAGTAAGAAGTCTCACAACATCAAGTTAAAGTCCAACAGGTTTATTTGGTAGGACAAGCCACAAGCTTTCAGAGCACTGCCCCTTTATCAAAAAAGTGGGAGCTCTATTCACAAACAGGGCATATATAGACAAACTCAATTCACAAGATAACGGTTGGAATGTGAGTCTTTACAAGTAATCAAGTCTTAAAAAGGTTCGGACAATGTGAACACAGAGAGAGAGAGAGAGTTAAGCACAGGTTAAAGAGATGCGTATTGTCTCCAGCCAGGACAGTTAGGTGAGATTTTGCAAGCCCAGACAAGGCATGGGGCACTCACATTTCAACCGTTATTTTGTAAATTGAGTTTGTGTCTTTATATACCTTATTTGTGAACAGAACACCCACTCACCTGATGAAGAGGCAATGCTTTGAAAGCTTGTGCTACCAAATAAACTGTTGGACTTTAACCTGGTGTTGAAAAACTTCTTATTGTCACTACATTATAACAGTAATTGTACTTCAAAACTCAAGCGTGTGTTTTTCGATGTCCTGAGGTAATGGGCAGTGATATATAAATGCAAATTCGTAGCTAGTGACAGCAACCTGGAAATAGGTCACCTACTTGTCCACAAAAAGAAAATAAACTCAATTTAACATTTTTCAGAATAAATGAACGTTAGTAATTTGTGACAGAAATAAGCTTTTGTTAATATGGTCACAGTTAATGGGTACATTGATAAATGACATTTTCTAAAATATCTATTGACTGAACTTAAATTTGTTAGGTCACATTCTATGCCTCTAAAGTGCATTGGGAGATGGACGTACTACTTTTAAAAAGCAATATGAAATATGGACGCTGTAGCTTCACAAAATAGACTTCAGAAAGTGAGACGATTTCTTTTGACATCTCTTGAGCTGTCACAAAATTCTCCTTTATTGAAATGGTGAAAGGTAGTCAACAAGTCCTTGGCAAAGACTTGTTGATTACTTTTCACCATTTCAATAAAGGAGAATTAAAGACTAGGACAATATCTAGGCTTAGGGTGAAGAATGGCAAGTAACTTGTATGCCACACCAGTGCCTGGCAATGACCATTTCCAAGGAGAGGGAAAATCTAACCATCTCTCCTTAAATTCATTCATTTCTGAATCTCCCACTAGCAGCCTGAGAGTTAACATTGACCAAAAACTTAACACAACCAGTCGTATAAACAATACGTCTATTACAGCAGGTCAAAAAATAGAAACTTTTTCACCACCCACTCCCCTAAAGACTGCCCACCTTCAGCTGTGTGACAGAATACTCTTCACTTGCCTGAATGAGTGCAGCCCCAAAAATGCTCAGGAAGCTATCGAGGACAAAGCACCAATCCACTACCTTAAACATTCACTCCCTCCATCACTGATACACATTGGTGTACCATCCACAAGTGCACTGCAGTAACTCACCATGAGCCTTTCAACACCACCTTACAGGACAAGGGCAGCAGACACACTGAACAATAAAAACCTGCACATATCCCTTCAAACCACACACCACCCTGACTTGGAACTACGTCACCATTATTTCAAAGTCACAGGATCATGATCCTGGAATTCCCTTCTAAACAGCACTCTGGGTGTATTGACTTCACACGGACTGAACAGTTTAAGGCAGTGGTTCACCACCACCTTGCCAATGGCAATTAGAAACTTAGGCAATTAATGATGGCCTAACTCAGGATGCCCACATCCCTGAAGAACAATTAGATCTTTGGAAATTAGCTTTTCCTGGGTGTGTATGTGGGTGTTAATAGTGCTTATATTCTAGCTGCTGCAAGTGTTTATCTTTCTTTTAAAAACTTACGAGAATGTTTGCTGTCACAACACTCGAGGCTGAAACATGCCTCCAAAAATACATCTTATTTCAGTCAAGGGATGAGAAACTTACTTCCCCCATGTGTAACAAATTGTTGAAAAAACATAATTTAAATGCCAAATATTACATATGAGAGCCGAAACTGTTTTTTCCGAGTGCATTGGTTTTTAGTGGTACATAGAACATAGAACAATACAGCACAGAACAGGCCCTTCGGCCTTCGATGTTGTGCCGACCAAAATAAAAAGCAATGCCCCTCCTAACTAAACCATTCCCTTCTCATCCATATACTTATCAACTAACCTCTTAAACGCCACCAAACTTGGCGCATCTACAACAGCTGCAGGCAGGGCATTCCACTCCCTAATCACTCTTTGAGTAAAGAACCTACCTCTGATATCCGTCCTATAACTCATACCCCTTAATTTAAAGTTGTGTCCCCTCGTGCTAGCAACTATTAAGCGGTACATAACCTGCTGCTAGAAACTTAAAGCTTTATAATTTGTCCTAGAGGCAGGTGTTTACACCTAATTCTCAAGACTTCTTGACTGTCGAGTTTAATTCGTGATTTGCCAAGTTAACAGTGTCAAAACTTTGCAGGGTTCTGTGAAGTTACATTGTCACTCCAGTAAGAACGTCGTGGAACAGTCACAAGTTGTGTTCCAATGTAGTCGTATTTAAGACTTGAAAACGTTAACTCTGTTTCTCGCTCTCTACAGATGCTGCCAAATCTACGCAGTTTTTCCCCCAGCATTTTAATATCTATATTGCAACTTAAACTAGTCCTCACCTTACCTGAAACATCCCATGAGATAATCCTGAATGGTATCAGAGACCGAGTGAGAATCACAGACTTGGGGTGGATTTTCCCTCCACTGCGATCTCCATAGTGAGCAGAAGACAAAATGCAATGGTTTGTTGACCTGTGGTAGAACCTTTCAGCCTTGGGGCGAGTACGGCTAGAAAATCCCACCCTCAATGTCCAAAATGAAAGTGTCCTATTCATGTATTAACCTTGAATAACACAAGCAATTTTGATTAAAATAATTAGCATCCCTCCATTGGGCAACATACATTTTGATATCACTCTTTGTTTTGTGACGATGTTTGCTTAGTGACATATTTTCATGACTGTGCACCAGTTATTCATTAAGCTTTTTCATAAAGCATTTATATCCTAGCTAACAAATCATTTCCTGCCAGAAAAAAGGAAAAAATCCCAAAGAACAAAATACAAACACAGCCAATTACTTAAACCACTTTATTCAGAGAAGTTTTAAACTTTAAAGTTTATTTGTGTGTGTCACAAGTAGACTTACATTAACACTGCAGTGAAGTTATTGCGAAAATCCCTTAGTTGCCACACTCTGGTGCCTCTCCGGGTACATTGAGGGAGAATTTAGCACGGCCAATGCACCTAACCAGCATGTCTATCAGACTGCAGGAAGAAATCCATACAGATACAGTGGGAACGTGCAAACTTCATACAGACAGATAATGATCCAAGCTGGGAATCAAACCCTGGTTCCTGGCACTGAGGCGGCAGTGATAACCACTGTGACACCATGCTGCCCCAGGACATCAATGCAAATTATTTCATTGCAGGGTTTTGGTTATTCTTGCAAATATTCTCTCAACGATAAACATGAAAGTAATCAGTGAAATGCAATAAAAGGTCAAATAAAATGCCAAGTTCAGTAATCCAAATCATGAATAAAAAGGTTGATAATCCCAGAGCTGGCAACTATATTATCACCAAATTGAAGGCTGCAAGGTTTGGCAATAGAATTTAATTAAACATCACTTTGTTATTATTTGACAGAACGTGGGCATTGCTGCCAAGGTCAGCATTTATTACCCATCCTGAGATGATCCCACAATGGCGGTGAGTCACCTTCTTGAACTGTCAAAGTCCACGTGGTGCAGGTACACCCACAGCGCTGTTTGGAAGCTACGTGCAGTTGTAGTTGAATATTCAGCTGCCAGGGAGTTCTAGAGGGACAGAAACAAGTAAACCTCAAAACAGAGACATGAGGGGATATTCATAGGTGGTGAGTTAAAAAGCACTGCTATTCACTGGCAGTGGTCAGGAGACATGGCGGAATCAAACTTAATAACTGCTTTTGCATTAGGGTCTAATTAGAATGAGGAAATTAGTAAAGAAAAAGTACCAGAGGAATTGTGACTAAAAACCAAGTTCCTGGATCTGATGGCTGACATCCTGAGGTTGTAAAAATAACAGCTGCAGAGATAGAGAATGCATGATTGCTTTCTTCCAAAATCCTTACATTCTGGACGGTTGCAGTAGATTGTGAAACGTGGTAAAGCTAACTTTCATTCAAGAAATGGACACAGAGATTGAGAGGGAACTAGAGACCAGTTCACTGGCAGTTTTAGGGAAAATGTTGAAATGCATTACTGAGGAAATGGTAACACAGCACTTTGAAATATCATAATATGATTTAGCAATAAACATCGTTTACATGAAAAGAAAATTATGTTGAACAAATCTATTTTGAGGATGTAACAGGTAGAATAGATTAAAAACAAAAAAAAACTGATGTATGTTGTACATTTTCCAAAGGCAGCTGATAAGATGCCACACCTAAAGTTATTGCACAGTACAAGGGCTCATGGTTTTAGCATAATTAGTATCTGTGTAGGAGGATTGATTAAAGGCAGGAATAAAACAGGTCATTTTTAGACCGATGGATGTTACTAGTGAGGAACCACAAAAATCAGTGCTCAGGCTGCAACTATTTAAATAGTATTACCATTGTGGAATATTTACCTGAGTCCCTGGCACTCTGGGGCAACAGTGTTAAACACTAGAAGAAATAAAGTGTTGGTGTTCAAAGAGATTGGATCTCCTTGCAGTTAACTTGAAGATACATCAAGCTTAGAAAGGTAAATTGCATGTTGGCCTTTATTGCAAGGGGATAAGAGTACAAGAATAAGAAAAACATATTGCGATGGTATGAACTTTGGCAATACCAAGTGGAGTACAGTTTCGGCTTCTGTACTCAAGGAAGGATATACTTGCTGTCTTTGAAATTCTGTACGGCAGCTGCAGACATTCATTCAAGACCAAGGTCATTAGATTTTTGGTCACTAAAGGAACAAGGATAGTGGGATAGGGTGGAAAAGTCAAAGGAAGTTCAACCATGATCTTAGTGAATTGTGCACTCGAGGGTCTGTATTTCTTGTCTTGCACCTGCACCCATCCAAGCTAGTGAAGAGAAACAGCTTCTGTTCACCCAAGCACATTTTAGTCAAATGTAGCGAAGGTGATAATGATTTGCTATAAATCAGTTATTTATAACATGCAGCTTTTGCTTGTTTGGGCTGGTCTTCAAATTTATAGCTTTTAATTCATTATGATTAAAAAGGAAATCAGATTTGTGATACAGTCAATCTGTGGCTGATTTGGCTATTGACCATTTGCTGATATTTAACTGCAATATGTTCGATCTCCCAAGTTTCGAAACCAATTGACGTTGGTCAAATCCTTGACCACCACAGTCCTGCACCTTTTGATAGCTACTAATCCCCACTACTAACACGATTGCCATTTGTTAACAAATGCTGCTCCTTAAAATGGCTTTTTATTGCAACATTGAACAATTTTGAGCCACCAGATTGCTGCAAGCATCATTTGTGTTCAAGGAAGCTGAATGCAAAATGCTCACGTGCCCTTGCTGTAATTTTTGAAAGTGGCTTTCAGAGATTCTCAATCCATTGGGCCTCATCACTTGCACCAAACCAGAATGCCCTCATGAAAGGTGAACTATATTTTTTTCGAATAAAAAATGCAAACTGAGCTTGCGTAATATAATAAACAGTAGCAATCTCACCTTCGCATCTGTAGATAAACCACAGAAGTAATTAATGGGACAGTATTTGTTGGCTGATGGAAGCTTTTGTCAAATGATGTGGGCAATTTCAATCCAATTTCACAATTCAAAACAAATTCGGATTTGACAAACAGACAGAGATTGATATTAACTTCTGTATTAGGGGTTTTCTGAGACGAGAGAGAAAGCACATTGTTGAAGAAAAATAGAAAGGCATTTTACTCAATTTTTTTTTTTACTGGTAGCATTCTTTCTGGTGTGGAGATTGAGAACCTGAAACTTAACATGTCTATTAATCCCCTCGCTTTTCTTTGGTAAATACCAACCTCACCTCAAAAAAGTCTGAGAGCTGAGTAAACACAACACAAAACCTGTTGGAACACGACTTAGGCTATGAGTGCAGGAATCACTTACATTTCAAATATTTGTTCATTTTTCTTTCAACAGGAATTAATTCCAATATTATTTGTGCAGTTAATTGTTTGACTGTTTGAAAAGTTTAAGACACGGTGCCAAAGAGGAAACGCACAGGATTTTAGATACAATTGTACATGTTCTACAGAGGGCCATCAGTTCTTAGGCATTTGCTATTATTCAATAATACTTGGAACTCTCAGATGGCAGCACAAGTGGAAACTGTATAGCATTTCCTCTACATGGTACCAGTGTCAGAGATGTCTCATATATAAGTAGCTCAATTCACAAAACAGACTTGTAATTATATACAACACCTTAATACTCGCCTCAAATTACTTCTGGAGCATATATGCCAATTTCAACAAGCCATTTATCTTAAAGACTAGTCTATTTATAAAAAGGAGAATTATCCAACTGAGTGTTCTTGGGGGTCAGGTGAACGTTGAATCAGCTCATCTCATCTGAGAGAATATCTCCAACGTGTCATTGCTGCACTTGACAGTCAACCAAATGTCATATACTAAAGTGAACTTAAACTCAAAAAGCTTACAATTTAGGCTAAAGTCTTCATCAACTGACAAATTTATTGATAGTAAGAAGTCTCACAACACTAGGTTAAAGTGCAATAGGTTTATTTGGTAGCAGATGCCACTAGCTTTCGAAGAGCTGCTCTTTCGCCAATTCAATACCAGCATTTCCACATCAAATTTATTGGTTACAGAGGAAACTTGACTCCTTTCATGCAAACCCAAGAACAAATAATGAATCTGATTTTACATAACCATTTAAACAAATAACTTTTGTATTAGTGCTAAAATTGAAATGGTTAACCAAAATGAACACTTTTTCCCCCCCCCCACTCAATCTACTGCAATTTCTTTGGTCTTCTTAACCATTTCAAAACATACCTATGCATAACATCGTCCTTCAGAATGCTAACCTGACTGAATCCCTGGATGAATTTCTGGATGACTGAGATAAGGTTACTAAAAATTCTAAATTTGCATAGAAAATCTATGCGTACCAGTTAATTTCAAACACACTGTTTTACAATTACTAAATAATTAACTATAGTTAAGAAAGCCCACCAACACCTCTACTTTCTCAGAAGACGAAGGAAATTTGGCATGTCAGCTATGGCTCTCTCCAACTTTTACAGATAAACCATAGAAAGTATTATTTCTGGCTGCATCAGTTTGGTATGGCTCCTGCTCTGCCCAAGATTGCAAGAAACTACAAAAGATTATAAATAAAGCCCAATCCATTACAAACCTCCTATTCATTTACTGTCTATCCTTCCCGCTGCCTTGGCAAAGCGGCCAGTATTATTTAGGACCCCAGACATTCTCTCTTTCACCTCCTCCCGTCGATAAAATGATACAGAAGTCTGAGATCACGAACCAACTGGCTCACGAAACAGCTTCTTCCCTGTTGCCAAACTTTTGAAAGGACCTACCTTAAGTTGATCTTTCTCTACATCCTAACAATTTCTCAACATCCTAACCATGACTCTTCTAACCTAATAAAAAAAGGAGACTAGGAGTGTGAGTAGGTAAGTTTAAGTTTATATTTGTTTCTGGGTAAAGGAAGTAATAGTGATGGCAGTGCAGGCAGTGCGATGTACCTCCTGTGGGATGTTTGAGGTGAGGGACACTGGTAGTGTCCCAGCTGATTACACCTGCCAGAGGTGCATCCAGTTCCACCTCCTTGAGGACCGTGTTAGGGACCTGGAGCTGGAACTGGAGGAACTAAGAATTATTAGGGAAGCAGAGATAGCTATGGGGAGATAGTTACTCCTAAATGTGATACATAGGTGACTGTTAGAAGGGGTAAGAAGCAGTCAGTGCAGAGTTCCCCTGAGGCTGTTCCTCTACGCAATAAGTACTCTGCTTTGGATGCTGTTGGGGATGTAGATACAACTGGGGTAAGCCATGGAGTACAGGTCTCGGGAGTTGAGCCTGTCCTTGATGCTCAGGTGGGAAGGGGGAAGAAAAGATCTGGATTAGTGATTGGGGACTCCCTAGTTAAGGGGATAGATAGGAGGGTCTGTGGGAAGGAGCGGGACTCGCAGTTGGTATGTTGCCTCCCAGGCGCTGGGGTCAGTGATATCTCTGACCGAGTGTTCAGAAAAGAATAGGGAGAGAGAACATTTGAACTCGTGGCTAAAGGGATGGTGCAGGAGGGAAGAGTTCAGGTATTTGGACAATTAGGGCTCATTCTGGGGAAGGTGGGACCTCTACAAGAGGGATGGTCTGCACCTGAACCGGAGAGGTACCAATATCTTGGGGGGTAAATTTACCAGTGCTATTCGGGGGGGTTTAAACTGATTCGGGGCGGGATGGGAACCTGAATTGTTGTGCCAGTATACAGGAGGATGTGAATAGGGAGGTCACGGATAAGGTTTCTAGGTCGCAGCAGTATAGTGGCAAACGGGAGGGTGGTTTGAAGTGCGTATACTTTAATGCGAGGAGCATACGCAATAAAGTGGATGAACTTGCAGCCTGGATTGGTGCTTGGGACTTCGATGTTGTGGCCATTTCAGAGACTGGATAGAGCAGGGGCAGGAATGGTTGTTGCAGGTTCCGGGGTTCAGATGTTTCAGTCAGAGCAGAGGTGGTGGTAGTAGAAGAGGGGGAGGAGTGGCATTGTTAGTTAAGGACAGCATTACGGTGGCAGAAAAGACGTTTGATGTGGACTTGTCTGCTGAGGTAGTGTGGGCTGAGATTAGAAACAAGAAAGGAGAGGTCACACTGTTGGGAGTTTTTTATAGGCCTCCAAAAAGTTCCAGAGAAGTAGAGGAAGGGATTGCAAAGTTGATCCTGGATAGGTGTGAAAGTAACAGGGTAGTTGTAATGGGGGACTTTAACTTTTCTAATATCGATTGGAAAAGCTATAGTTCAAGTACGTTAGAGGGGTCAGTTTTTGTTCAATGTGTGCAGGAAGGTTTCATGACTCAGTATGTAGATAGGCCAACAAGAGGTGAGGCTATATTGGATTTGGTATTGGGTAATGAACCAGACCAGGTGTTAGACTTGGAGGTGGGTGAGCACTTTGGTGATGGTGACCACAATTCGGTTTCCTTAGTGATGGAAAGGGATGGGCACGTACCGAATAACAGTAATTATAGCTGGGGGAAAGGTAATTATGAGGCTATTAGGAGAGATTTAGGATGCATATGGTGGAGCAGGAAATTGCAGGGGCTGGGGACATCTGAAATGTGGAGCATATTTAAGGAACAGCTTCTGCATGTCTTTAATGAATATGTACCCTGTCAGGCAGGGAGGAAGTGGTCGAGTGAGGGAACCATGTTGTACTAGGGAAGTTGAATCTCTGGTGAAGAGGAAGAAGGAGGCTTATATAACGATGAGACGTGAAGGCTCAGTTAGGGCAATGGAGAGCTATAAATCAGCCAGGAAGGAGCTAAAGAGGGAGTTGAGAAGAGCTAGAAGAGGACACGAGAAGACTTTGGCGGATAGGATTAAGGAGAATCCTAAAGCTTTTTACAGGTATATAAATAATAAAAGATTGGTTAGGGCAAGATTAGGGCCAGTCAGAGATAGCAGTGGGAAGTTGTGCGTGGAGTCTGAGGAGATAGGAGAGACACTGAATGAGTATTTTTCGTCAGTATTCACGCAGGAGAAAGACAATGTTGTCGGGGAGAATACTGCGATACTAGGTTGTAGACTGGGCAGGATTGAGGTTCATAAGGAAGAGGTGTTAGCGAATCTTGAGGGTATGAAAATTGATAAGTCCCCTGGGCCAGATGGGATTTACCCCAGGATTCTCTGGGAGGCTAGAGAGGAGATTGCAGAGCCTTTGGCTTTGATCTTCATGTCGTCGTTAGCTGCAGGTATAGTGCCAGAAGACTGGAGGATGGCAAATGTTGTCCCTTTGTTCAAAAAGGGGAGTAGGGACCATCCTGGAAATTATAGACCAGTGAGCCTGACTTCTGTTGTGGGCAAGGTCTTGGAAAGAATTATAAGGGATAGGATTTATAAGCATCTAGAGAGAAATAAATTGATTAGGGAAATTCAGCACGGTTTTGTGAAGGGTAGGTCGTGCCTCACAAACCTTATTGAGTTTTTTGAGGAGGTGACCAAAGAGGTAAATAAGGGTAAGGCAGTTGATGTAGTGTATATGGATTTTAGCAAAGTGTTTGATAAGGTTCCCCATGGTAGGCTACTGCAGAAAGTGCAGATGCATGGGATTGAAGGTGATTTAGCAGTTTGGATTAGGAAATGGCTAGCTGATAGAAGACAGAGGGTGGTGGTTGATGGGAAATATTCAACCTGGAGTGCAGTTACAAGTGGTGTACCTCAAGGATCTGTTTTGGGGCCACTGCTGTTGTCATTTTTATAAATGACCTAGATGAGGGTGTAGAGGGTTGGATTAGTAAATTGCTGACGATACCAAAGTGGGGGGAGTTGTAGACAGCGAGGATGGATGTTACAGTTTGCAGAGGGACATAGATAGGTTGCAGAGCTGGGCAGTGAGGTGGCAAATGGAATTCAATACGGATAAGTGTGAGGTGATTCACTTTGGTAGGAATAACAGGCATATGAAATATAGGGCTAATGGAAGGACCCTTAAGAGTGTTGTCGAGCAGAGGGATCTTGGGGTACAAGTACATAGCTCTTTGAAAGTTGGCACCCAGGTTGATAAAGTTGTTAAGAAGGCGTACGGTGTGTTAGCTTTTATTGGTAGAGGGATTGAATTAGGAGCCGTGAGGTTATGTTACAACTGTACAAAACTCTGGTGCGGCCGCACTTGGAGTATTGCGTACAGTTCTGGTCGCCGCATTATAAGAAAGATGTGGAAGAATTGGAAAGGGTGCAGAGGAGGTTTACTAGGATGATGCCTGGTATGGTGGGAAGGCCTTATGAGGAAAGGCTGAGGGACCTGAGGTTATTTTCATTAGAGAGAAGAAGGTTACGCGGTGACCTAATTGAGGCGTTATAAGATGATCAAGGGATTGGATAGGGTGGATAGTGAGAGCCTTTTTCCTCGGATGGTGATGACCAACACGAGGGGACATAACTTTAAATTAAGAGGTTGTAGTTATAGGACGGATGTCAGAGGCAGGTTCTTTACACAGAGGGTGGTGAGGGCGTGGAATGCCCTGCCTGCAGCAGTTGTGGACTCGCCTACTTTGGGGGCATTCAAATGTTCGGTGGATAGGCATATGAATGATATTGGAATAGTTTAGGTTAGAGGGTCCACTGGCCGGCGCAACATTGAGGGCCGAAGGGCCTGTACTGTGCTGTAATGTTCTATGTAACACTACATTCTGCAGCCTCTCCTTTCCTTCTCTGGAATGATATGCTTTGGCAGTATGGCATGCAAGAAACAATACTTTTCAATATGCTAATAATGTGACAATAATGTATTGTCAAATACACGAGCCAGATCATCAAATCCCCAATACTATGGCCGGGATTCTCCACCCCATTCTGTTCCAAGAATTTGACTCGTAAGAGTAGATGGAGATCTCTCAGATATACGCCCATAAGTTTATGTGGCATGAAAGCCAACATCAAAAACAGGCTGCCACAATGGTCGACAAAGCCCTGCACCACTGAAGCCAGTCCATCATGTGATGGCAGCAGTTAGCTGTGGGCTGTCAATGGGAATTACACCACACAGAGAAGGCACATTTTGTCCTATTCCAATACTAGGCCAGTTTCAAAATTCTTCCCAAAGTTTGTTCATAACAGTGCCTGAGAAATCAATACTTAATTCCAAAAAATTTCCCTTCAATCCAGGAAGGCTGACACCTAATTGCAGGGACATTATGGGAGGGCAGAAACTACAATAGAAATTCTTTTGAGCATTTCAGATGAAAATTGCCTGCCAAGTTGTTGATTTTAATTCTATACACAGAGTGGTCACCAAAAGGTAGAATGGTAAATCAAGTTCACAGTGAGGAACCAAGGAATTAACACAGCTCTGCATTAATAGTTCTTAATTGATGTTTGCATTTGTTATTCTCAACACCGAATTCTCTGAAGGAAGACAGTTCCGTCACCTGACAGAGGTGCCAGCCAAGGTTCACTGATAGGAACCAACACCCTCTGGATTTGCACTATGTGACTTGTGAAAAGGGTAAACTATCCCTTCTCACCCTGTGTGTAGTCATTGGCCACATTATCATCAAGGTTCTTCACCATCACCCAGCTGAGCAAACTGCATTACCTGCTTAAATTGTCAAACCCAATCCAAACTCTACTCAGCAAACTTACAAACACAAACTTCCTGCTCCAATGAGATTAGGCACAATTACAAACACACAAATTCTCTGGCACACAAAAAGACCATTATATAGATCATATTTTAACAAGAATTGCAGTACCGAACTGTCTTTACATACATCTCTCAATCCTTTTCACCAAAAACACATGCATTGCTTCTCCAACCAATTTAGACAGTCCACTTCCAACATCCTATCTTACAACAGATGTTCTTGCGTTAATGGAAAGTAATGAGAGCTGAAGCTGTTTAGTTCGATTTAAGATGGTACAAAACTGAATCCAAATGTCCACTGTGACCAACACCTATTGTTGTCATAGTGACAATTCTTCAGTCTTGTCCTGGTAGCTTGGATGTTGACTATTTCTAGTGTAAAATTCACATCCTCTCTCTCCACAGGTGTCTAATAATCGCATCACATTGTGTTCTGGTTTGCATTCCAGTTACACAAGCTACTTCATAATATCTTACACTCCTCATAATTAAGGGATGATATTCAGCACAGATTCAAAATTACAAACACAAATTAATTGTCCACTCTGGCTGCTTCCTTGAAAATGTCTCTCATACCTTTAAATGCTGGAATTGTGTTGCAATATACAGGATGCTTGAAGTTTACCATTAAGAGCAGCTGCCCCCAATTGAAGTATTAGGCCTTTTTGGTTCAGATCCAATGCAGCATCTGTTCTCATCAGTTTAATGTCTGATATGCCCCTTATCTGGGGACCATATATTAAAATGATTTTTTGGAGCAAGGACATGGAACAGGAGCTTGTTTTGAAGAAGTGTACACAGTAGGTATTGGGTGAAACTGAAAGAATCTGTGTACTTACTTGGCAGTTTTGGAAATAAACCTGAATATACAGCCTGGTTTCACATACAAGTAATGGTATTAACATGGTCGCAGAGGATGGACATTGAGTGATTGATTATTGAATAAGAGGTTTTGTCTTAGTCTTCTGAGGGAAAAAGAAACTATTGCGGGTGACCTCAAGTACAGAACACAGCTGTCAAATTGCAAGCTTTGACCATCCACCAGTTGTTTCCGAGTCTGACCTGTATGAGCAATGGAAAAATAAAGTGGACAAGAATTACCTCCTTATCCCAGAGGAAGCAAGATGCAACCTTGACTTTGTCATTAGCAGAAAATCTGTGATTAGCAGCGAAGTATTTTCAGGAATGGACAGGGAAAACTTGGATACAAAGAGGGATTAACCCTTCCAGTAAAGGTTTTGGATCAGTTTTACAAAATAGTTGAGTTGTTGGAAGTGTATGAGGCATGGACAACATTTGACAAGTTTTAACAGAAGGCATTCAGTCCATGGGAATGGTACGTTATGGACTTCAAGTAGTAAGAGACACCAAAAATGTTATGCCTTGAAATCTCAGAATTTATACTGGCTTTCACGTTGCTGGGCTGGGCATGCATTTCTCATATCAATATGCTTTTGAATTTGATAGGGTTCCATTTCATAGCTTATTAGGCTAAATGACTACAGGGCAAAAAAAGCAGCTTTTGGGAAAGCAGTCATTTCCAGCTGCTTTCCTATCAAAAGCAGGCAATTCTGCTATAAAGCAAAGAATGGACCGAGTCCATACTTGCCCAAGTTTGAGATTACCAAAATATTAACTGCAGATTTCGGTATAAAGGCAAGGTTGTTGACAAGTGGTCTGAAGGTGGTCACATCTTCGGACAATGAGAACGAAGCCAAAAAGCCAGTCTGGAATGGCGACTGTAGTCACAAATTAGAAAACTGCAATAATCGCTGTGGTTCAAAATACCATTGCACAATGAATTACCCTCAAGGAATCACGCTTTTGAAATAATGCACAGAACAGGTCGTTTGAAGACACTTGAAGCCAACTACGTGAAGGAATTGTGCTTTTTTTTTGATAAAATGAAGGAATTGTGTTCGTCACAGGGAACTGGAATCTAGTGCTTACAGATAACAAGCACCTTGTGCAGCGTATAGTCATAATTTGTGGCACAGAGCAAGAGGGACAAGATACAATAGATCAGGAATTATATAATCTCATTGTGCTGAACAGGAAGAGGCTATTCTGTTCAGAGATCAGTTACTCAAAATGGGTCCACAGATAGCGTACCTTCCAGAAGGTTTGGACAACTGGGGGGGGATGCAAAAATGTGGGATGGGCAGGAAAATCTGCTGGGAAAATTTAAGCAATGGCTAAGTGTCAAGATAATGGATAAGCATTGAAGGCCATGGACTGAGTGAACAGAGTATAAAGACTGGAAAATGAGGCAGTATTGCCCAAAGATATAATAATGCGTTGTGATGAATGCTAGCTGAAGGGATACATTCATGTACAGTGGATAGAGCCTCAGACAGGGTGCATGGGTCACGATGAATCCCAGATAAGGACAGGTTCACTCACGGTGAATAGGCCTCAGATGGGGTCCAAAGGAGATCTAAAAGTAGAAATTAGGGAAAACTTCAATGGACAAGTGATAATTGGAAATAATTAGGGATTTTTCAGGGGTCCCAAATGGGGGTCAGTCAACGTGATCAGAAAAACATTACAGGCGGAGAATTACTTTAAACCAACATTCGTACATGGAGAACGTTCACCCCACCAGTCAGGTGGGCTCGGTTCTCAAAGATATGGATGGTTTCAGGGATGAGAAGGAACAGCTGCAAAGTCTAGATTAAACAATGGGATTGGCTAGGCACATAAAACTGGATCCAAATCTTTGGTGTTCTTGGACCGAGTACCACATTTTCATTTATTCAGGAAATTTGAGCATCGCTGACTGGGCCAGCATTTACTATCCATCCCTAATATCCCTTAAACTGAGCGTTAGAACATAGAGGGCATTTAATAGTCAACCACAGCAGGCAAGGACAGCAGATCTCCTTTCCTAAAGCAGACCAGTGAACCAAATGGATTTTTATGACAATTGACAATGGTTATACTGTCATCACTTGACTTCTAAATTCCAGGTTTTTATTTGAATACAAATTTCATTATCCTGCTATGGTGGGATTCGAATCCGAGTTCCCACAGCATCACCCTGGGTCTCTGGATTATTAGTCCAGTGCCAGTACCCCCTTACAATGTAGCATCCCAAAGTCCAGGGCATCTTACAAGTGAAGAAAAAAAAAGGAGAAAGATAAACACAAGCTTCCATCTTAGGGTTAGCCTAAGAAAATAAAATTGATAGCATAAGAGGAGTCATTCAATGCTATCAGATTATTTCAACAATAGGATCACGTAGTAAAATAAAATTAGGGGCGAGTTCTGAAGATATGATTTATTTTCTGTAGTTACTCTGCAATCTTGGAAATAAACCCGTCTGGAGATACAGACTGACTTCAGACTCATTCTGTCCTCAGGCATACAAGTAGTGGAATGAACAGTACTAATCTGGAGAATTTAATTCATACCAGTCACCAAGTCTGACATTTGGAAAGTTCAGGTCCTTCCCTATAATGCTGATATTTCTATACGTATCATGTGCAGCACCAGGCGTTAAGTGCAGGCAAAAAACAATAAAAAAAAACATGATCTGATACAGCACAATCACCATGACTATTTACTGACTGAAAATTAACTGCCTCTAGCGACTGAAGACATTTGTTCTCCCTCAATGACTAAAGTATAAAGCAGTGAGTAGGCTAGAAGGTTTAAAATGCTGTTAGCTGATCTGTTGGGGTGTGAAAAGCAAGAACAAGATTCTCAGCTCCGATGCCCTCTGGAATTGAATAACTCTGCTGGCACACATTTGCCAACTCAGGACCGATCAATTGTGCAAACACGCCAGAACACAATTGGCACCTGTGCAACTGTATTGGAGGTAGTAACTGGCTTCAGGTTCCCAGCTGGAGAGACAAAAAACCAGAAGTCACTTTTCAAATCATGATGAGAACATAGAACATTACAGCACAGAACAGGCCCTTCGGCCTTCGATGTTGCGCCGACCAATATAAAAAGCAATGCCCCTCCAAACTAAATCATTCCCTTCTCTTCCATATACTTATCAACTAACCTCTTAAACGCCACCAAACTTGGCGCATCTACAACCGCTGCAGGCCGGGCATTCCACTCCCGAACCACCCTTTGGGTAAAGAACCTGCCTCTGATATCCGTCCTATAACTATCACCCCTAATTTAAAGCTGTGTCCCCTCGTGCTAGCTTTTTCCATCCTAGGAAAAAGGCTATCACTGTCCACCCTATCTAAACCTCTAATCATCTTATATGTTTCGATCAGGTCCCCTCTTAGCCTCCTCCTTTCTAACGAAAACAACCTCAAATCCCTCAGCCTCTCCTCATAAGACCTGCCCTCCATACCAGGCAACATCCTGGTAAACCTCCTCTGTACCCTCTCCAATGCCTCCACATCCTTCTCATAATGCGGGACCAGAACTGCACACAATACTCCAAGTGCGGCCGCACTAGAGTTTTGTACAGTTGCAACACGACGTTGCGGCTCCGAAATTCAATCCCCCTACCAATAAAAGCTAAGACTCCATATGCCTTCCTAACAACCTTCTCGACCTGACTGCCTACTTTCAGGGATCTATGCACATACACACCAAGATCCCTCTGTTCATCTAGACTACTAAGAATCCTACCATTTGCCCTATACTCTACACATTTATTATTTCTGCCATAGTGCATTACCTCACACTTTTCCACATTAAACTCCATTTGCCACCTCTCGGCCCAGCTCTGCAACTTGTCCAAGTCCCTCTGCAAACTATAACACCCCTCTTCACTATCTACCACTCCACCGACTTTAGTGTCATCTGCAAATTTACTAATCCATCCTTCAATACCCTCATCCAGATCATTTATAAAAATTACAAACAGCAGGGGCCCCAAAACAGACCCCTGAGGTACACCACTTGTCACCGAACTCCACGATGAATATCTCCCATCAACCACCACCCTCTGTCTTCTATCTGCTAGCCAATTCCTAACCCAATTAGCTAAATCACCCTCTATCCCATACATCTGCATTTTCTGCAGAAGTCTTCCATGGGCCACCTTATCAAACGCCAATGAGGATTGGGTTTGGTTTACAGAAACCACTATACTTTGCTTTCCAATCCAACTTGCAATTCAGCTCTTTACTCCAAAATACACATTTACTATTTCCTATATTAAACCATAATAATACTTCAAAAAGAACTTCAATGTCCATAAGGTGCTTTCAGACATCTGGTGATCACGAAGAGCACATGATACATGCAAGAAATTTTTTCTTTATATGTTTCGTATTGGTATCTTTTGCAAGGAAAGAAGTGAACACATTTGGATCCTACCGCAGCACCTTTTAAAACGTTACTTTCAATTGCAGGAGTGACTCTGGTTAACCCAATTGCAAAATACTCCCAAATTAGAAAGATTCCCTGAAATTATTTGGCATTAGTAACCAAACAAGTTGCAACAGGTATATCATTTCCATACTTTACTAAAAAGTAAAGGCCTTTATCTAAATCCTTCCAGCTTCACAGGCACATCGTGGCTTGCAAAAATCAGCCAGTGAAATGCAGTAACATAGCAGCTAGCTGCTTCGAGAGTTCCGATGCGCCGCAGTGAAAAACCACACCGACCTCCTCAGAAGACAAACGTGGGACATGATGGATAGAGTATCTTTCATCATCCAGTACTTTCCCCAGAGCGGAGAAGCTACGACATCTCCAGAATCTTCAACACATCATTGATGAAGATGAACATCTTGCCAGGGCCATCCCAACACCCCCACTTCTTGCCTTCAAACAACCGCACAGCCTCAAGTAGACTGTTGTTTGCAGCAAACTATTCAGCCTTTGGGAGAACAGTGACCACGACACCACAGCAACCTCTGCAAGACATGCCATCCATGTCAGTGATCTGGCATCATCTCACATGAGAACACCATCCACCAGGTACACAACACGTTCTTGCAACTTGGCCAGACAATGTTGGCCATTGGTAGACATTGTCTACCTAATACGCTGCAGGAAAGGATATCTTGAAACATAGTATATTGAGGAGACCATACAGATGCCACAACAGATAAATGAACATCGCTCGACAATCACTAGGCAAGACTGTTCCCTTCCTGTTGGGGAACACTTCAGTGGTCACAGGCATTTGGTCTCTGATCGTGGGTAAGCATTATTCAAGGCTGCCTTCACGACACACGACAGCGCAGAGCCGCTGAGCAGAGATTGATAGCCAAGTTCTGCACACGAGGATGGTCTCAACAGAGATCTTGGGTTCATATCACACTACCTGTAACCTCCAGGACTTGCCTGGGCTTGTAAAATCTCACTTCACATCTCTTTAATATATGCTAAAGCTTTTCCCACTCACATTGTCTGCATCTTTAAGACATGAAAGCAGATTAACTGCAAAGACTTGCATTTTAATCAGTAACTGTATGTGACTTTATATATGCCTTTCTCTGATCAGAACTTTCCACACACCTGACAAAGAAACACTATTTCCGAAAGCTTGTGGGATTACTATCAAATAAACTTAGACTTAACCTGATATTGTGAGATTCTTACACTATTTGAGCTCCTCAGAGATTATATATTCTGGACTTACACTCCCCGTTGAGAATTCATTGCTGTTTGCTTTATGAGGCAGATAAATTTGCTAAGATTAAATAGATTGCTCGGTTTTATATACATCAGTTTATATATATTTTTTAAACTCATCCATGAGATGTAGCATTACTGGTTAGGCTGGCATTAACTACCATTGAGAAGGTGGTGGTTATTTGCCTTTTTGAACCACTACACTCCATGTGATGTGGGTATACCTCCAGTGCCATAATGAAGTCATAGAAACCCTACAGTGCAGAAAGAGGCCATTTGGCCCTTCACATCTGCACTGACCACAATCTCACCCAGACTCTACCTCCATATCTCTACACATTTACCTACTAATCCCTCTAACCTTGGCATCTCATGATACTAAGGGGCAATTTTTTTTAGCATGGTCAATCAACCTAACCCACACATCTTTGGATTGTGGGAGGAAACTAGAGCATCAATAGGAAACCCACACAGACACAAGGAGAATGTGCAAACTCCACACAGACAACAACCCAAGCCAGGAATTGAACACAGGCCCCTGGAGTTATGAAGCAGCAGTGCTAACCACCTGAGCTACCGTGATGCCCCCATTTAAGGGTGAAGTTCCAAGAATTTGACCCAACAATTAAGGAATGGTGATATATTCCTATTCATCTGCTGCTGCTGCTGTCCTTATTCTTCTAGATGGTGGCAGTCGTGGATTTGGAAGAAGCCAATTAAGGAGCTTTGATGAGCTCCTACATAGACTCATAGACATTTAGAACACAGGAAGTCATTCAGCTCATTATGTCCATAATGTCAACAAAGATCCAACTACACTTATCCTATTTTCCAGCTGTTGGCCCACAGTCTTGAAGGTTCAGACAGTACAAATGAAAAACTAAGTAACACGTGTACTGTATCTTGTCAATGGTACACACTGCTGCCACTGTGCATCAGGGATGGAGAGACTGAGTGCTTATAGATGGGGTGTTAATCAAGCAGGCTGCTTTGTCTTGGATGATGTCGAGCTTCATGACTGTTGTTGGAGCTGCATCCACCCAGGCAAATGGAAATTGTAGACAGATTTTGGGTGAGTTACTTAGTGCAGAACTCCTAGTCTGACCTTCTCTGGTAGTTCAGTTCGGTTTCTGGTCAACGGTCACCCCCAGGATGTTCATACTGGGGGATTCAATGATAGCCATTGAATATCAAGGGCTGATGGTGGTTGGATTCTCTCACTAGTGGTGGTCTTTACCTGCCATTGTATGGTAAAAACGTTACTTACTACTTATGAGCCCATACGCAAATGTTTTCCAGGTTGGCATAGCAGTACAGTGGTTAGTATTGCTGCCTTACAGCATCAGGGTCCTGAGTTCAATTCCTGACATGGATCACTGTTTATGTGGAGTTTGCATGTTCTCCCCATGTCTGCCTGGTTTTCTCTTAGTCCAAATATAGGTTAAGTGAATTGGCCATGCTAAAAATTCTCTGTGCATCCAAAAAAGCACCTGAGTGTGAAGGCCAGGGGATTTTCACAGTCCCTTCATCACAGTGCAAATGTAAGCCTTAATGTGACTAATAAATAAATTTTAGGTCTTGCTATATTTGGCCATGAACTGCTTCAATATCTGAGAAGTCTCAAATGATGCTGAACATCATGCAACCATTGGCAAACACTCCATTTCTGAACTAAGGATGGAATGAAGCAGCTGAAGATGATTGGGTATCGGACATTACCCTGAGGAACTCTGCAGTGATGTTCTAAAACAGAGGTGATTAGCCCCCAGCAACCACAAGCATCTTTGATTCCAATCTGTGGGGAGACACCTTCTTGTCCACCCTGATTTCCATTTGCTTCAGTTTTGCCAAGACTTTTTGATGCTATACTCAATCAAATGCAGTCTTGATATCATGGACAATCACTCAACTCTGGTGTTCAGCTCTTTTGTACATGTTTGAACTAAGATTGTAATGTGGTCAGGAGCTGAATGATTCTGACAGAACTCTGTTGTTATAAAGCATGTGCCTTTTGTAGCATTGTTGATGCCCCCTTCATTATTGATGGAGCAACAATTGGCTGGATTGGATTTGTCCTGCTTTGTGCACAAGACAAACCCGGGCAATTTTCCAAATTTTGGGGTAGATGTCAATGACTTAACTGTACTTAGGAGTGCACTGTCCTATATTATTGCATTACAGAATGGTCCTCCTTGCCATTTGTTGGATTGGATTTGCCTCAATCATTTAAAAGGTAAAAGACCTCTGGAAAAAGAAAAGGTCTCTATTGTTTTGTTCACATCAACTTCCTGAAGTGGAAAGATCATGCTTCTGTCCCCATCAAAGAGGATGAAGTAGAAAGGGTCAAGAACTTCAAACAACTGAGTCAATGTACTACACTATCAACTGCAAAATGTCCAAATATTCAAGTTATAGAGTGCCAAAACTGATGACTATTTTGATTCCTTCACTGAATGTGGACATCATAAGTCCTTTACTTATTGGCCACGTGGAATGGTCCTCAAGAAGTTGCAATATATGAGGTGTTGGTCTACCCATAATACTGTCAGATCATTGTGTTTGATACAATGGAGATGGCCATTTCAGGAGAACAGCAAACACATACTGGGGGGTTTGGAGCCATACTTGGGCCAGATGAATAAGAATAGATTCCTTCCCTAGAGGATATCAAAAACACCTCTGTTCACTACAACTTTCCAGTAGTTTCTCAGTTATCATTACTGTCATAATTTTAGTTAGATTATTTCATTGACTGACTTTATATTTTCTCATCTTTCCTGGAGAAATTTGAACTTATCACCTGATCATGAACGCAGACCCCTGGATTACTGGCCCAACAGCAACTAACACATCTTCAAAGACTGGCAAAGACAAGTTGGAGAAAAACTATAGTTCTCTTTTCTGTATGGGTATTTCTCAAAAACTGGATGAATTGAGCTGTGATGCTCTCCAGGGTCAAACAATCTGCCAATAACTCACTTTCGTGATTGACAAATGAATAATGTCAAGTGTCATTAGGTATCGTGAAATTTATAATGGGAGAAATGAAAGCAGAATAAAGATGGGGAGGTGATTTTCTTTTTGCAGAATACAACACTATTCCATAGGTTAACTTATGCACTGAACTCAAAACTTCATCCCGAATCTTACCAGCCAGAGGTGAAAACACCAAGATAGAACAATTGTGCAATACAGATCACACTGTACTTGAGTGTTTCCAACACCTAACATGATGATACAATATTTTCAGAAGACCTTTAGCACCCCAATGTTTTTCAAGTGGTCTTAATTTTAATTTGCAAGTAATAGGAATGGTTTTTGATATTTTATAATTAAGTTACAGGTGAGGAAACATCAAGGAGGGACCAGAAAACAAGATCTTTTGATTCCGATTTAAATTGTGCATTTGTCACGGGAAGACAGACAAGTGGAAAAGGAAAATTAATCTGCAACGTGAATAGACAGGGAACCAAAGTGGTGAGAACAGCAACCTACAGGAAACTGGATCATTGTCCACACATTTGTCTTCTGCATCTGTGGTAAGCAACAGAAACGAGAGAATCTCACGAGACACATTCGGAGAGGGAAGCAAAAAAGGAAGTGACAGTTGGAACAGAAGACCTGAACTGCTGCGAAAGCTGTGAAATGGGTATTTTTATACTAGTGTGTACAAAACTCAAGAATTAGACCCAGCTCAATAATACAAGTTAGGGAGCATTCCATGGCTAAAGCACCAGTGAATCTTCCAACACTACCAACTCTTGTTTAGCTTCTATCAACAATGGTGGCTTTTCATGGCAAGGTGACTGCACTCAGCAATACCACACACTTATACTGCTGATACAGGTTCTACAGTGAAAAATTAACTGAGGATGAATGTTAGATAATCAGAATTGGATTCTCCTTGACATCATCATGGGGAAAATTCAATCTAAAAATAGATTTCATAAATATCAACACAACAGCAACTGAGTAATAATAACTATATATTTTAAAAGTACCATTGAACAAAGACCACACAGCATTAAATGAGGAATATAGGATCAGAACATGGAATAAACACCGACATGTTCTGGCAATGTCAAATGGTCCATTTTTGTGTTCAAATTGCTAGCCCTTTATTTCAAAGAATTAAGTTACTGGAGCAATTAAATTGAAAGAAGATTTTTTCCCTATCTAATCTGCTTTTCAATTGTTTAATATACTTAATACTCAGTAGACTCTCCAACAGCTCAAAGTTATTTCAGTGGCTTAAGGGTGAATCATCATTCACCGTTAAGATGTATTTTATTATTGTACATTGTATACAAAGGGATTATGAGCATCAATCAAGATCCTGGAATTCAGGTTGAAATGATTAAAGCAGATTAATCAGCATGGTTTTGTTCTTATAGGAAACAAAACAAAAAGAAAGAAGTTTAAGATTTTGTCTTTATCATAACAATAACATAAATAATATACAAATTAGGAGTGGGAGTAGACAATTCAGCCCTTCAAGCTCACTACACCATTTAACATGATCATGACTGACCTTATCCTGGTCTCAACTCCATTTTCTCACCTGCTGCCCATAGACCTTTACCCTGCCTTTTATCAGAAGAATGTCTATTCTTTCCTCAAATCTGTTGATTGATTCTGCCTCTACTGCAGCATACTAAAGAAGAGATCATTTGCTTGTCAACGTTCAATATTGGCTTTACAATTTTGATGCATCAATCATATCAGTGGATATTAGTTCTCAGAGCAGCTGACTTTTAAATCTTACCATTAATCACACTGTTTAAGTGATGAAAGATGTTCTCTCCATTTACATAGAAAAAGGAAAAGAATAAAACAGCATGTGTGATGTCAACCCAGATGGTTCTTGCAAGTAGAGAGAATTCTTCCCCAATGAGGGAAGCACAGTGGTTAGCACTGCTGCCACGGATCCAGATTCGTTTCCCAGCCTGGGACACTGTCCATGCAGAGTCTGCATATACTCCCTGTGTCACAAGCAGGCTTACATTAGCAATGCATTGAAGTTGTTGTGAAAACAATACTCCCAGTGTCTGCATCTGTTTCCTCTGAGTGCTCTGGTTTCCCCTCCGAAAGATGTGCTGATTAGGTGTATTGGCCATGCTAAATTCTCACTCAGTGTATACAAACAGGCATCAGAGTGTGGCGACAAGGGATTGTCACAATAACTTCAATGCACTGTTAATGTAAGTCTGCTTGTGACAACAATAAATGAACTTTTAAACTTGAAGTTTTGGGGCTACTTAGTAACCTTGATGTAGATACTCAGCAGCACCAAACAAGCAAACTTAAGGAACTGGAGGTTGACAAGATAGTAATAAAAGCAGTTTGCAACATAGATTCAAATATTGGATGCTAGGGTAAAAATGGCACAAAAGTTTGGGTGCAATGGCATGTAACATTTCAGTAAAACATTCAGCTTGCTGTCCTTTTCAAGTAAGATCCCCACGGCCACTATCAAGCATAGATTGACATACATCAGATATTATTCTGTTCATCAGACCATATAATCAGCCACACAAAAAAAATCAATTCATTTTTAATTAACTTCATTCATTGTGTGCAAAAAGACAGCAAGAAAATTTCAGCTACAGAATAAAACTGTAAAAGCAGATAGGAGTGTGATAATAGGATACAAGCATAAATTTAATGGGAAATTAGGCTTAAAGAGAACAAATTAAGAAAATGTGTTAATAATTCCATGGTAAAGCTACGAAGACTCCTGCAAAAGCACCATTTTAGAACATTCATTGGATATTACACAAAAAACATAGAAAAATTGTTGGATTAACTGTTCTCATTTTCTGTGTCACAAGAGGTTGAATTTTCTTTCTCCTCATCAACTTCTATTTTACGATCATTCCAATGGAATATCTTTTTTACCTACCAATTATTAATGGCAAGATAATGATTCTTGCATCTCCTTTTGCCCTGATATTGATAATGTATGTTTTTAGCCTTATTGATAAGGTCAGTTTCTTTCAGCCACACCAAGGGCCTTCCAATGGATCTGAACTGGTTATGAACTCAGTTACCAAAGATAAAAAGCTGGGTCTAAGCCAAGGCAAAAGTCTCTCAAACTCTAAGACAACAGTGCAGCCAGGGTTGATCAATTCTAAAAATACTGCACTTTCACCTGTAGTAGATGCATTGCAAAATAAATACTTGGCTGTTGAGATGCAAAGCAGCAAATTTTATTTTAAAAAATTTAATAAAATCCACACTTGCTACTCAAATTCTGATAACAAAATGATTCCTGACCAATTTGCTGTCATGCTGAGGGAGAGCTGCTTTTTTTTTCTACTTGGACAATAATGCTTCAATGTCTGCATTCACAGAATGTGGAATCTAAATTAATAGCAATAAATTCAGGTATATTCAATAGCCAAATCCAGAATGAAACTGAGCACAAACTAATGCAAAACACTAGCATGTTATATCATTCCAAAAAATATTTACTAAACAAAATTACTTTCTCAGTTTTTAATTAGTTGCACCCAAGCATCTCAGGTGATTACTTATTCAACTCATAACACAAGAATGCAAAACACTCAATTAGCCCATCCAAACTTCTCACTCAGACCCCAGCTTTCCCATATGATTTATTCTGAACGTTCCTCATGCATCTCCCTCCAATACCTATTAGATGTCCATTCAGATGCTGATGTTTTCAAAGCAGAGTTTCAGAAAGGAATTAATTTTCATAGAATCCCTGCAATGCAAAAGGGGGCTGTTTGGCCCAGAGTCTACATTGACTCTCCAACCATCTTTCCTGCCCAACCTCGTAATCCCACACATTTATCTTGCTAATCCCTCTAACATACACACCTTGGGACAATTTAGCATGGCCAAGCCACCTAACCTGCACATCTTTGAACAGTGTAGAGAAACCAGAGAACCCAAAAGACATGCGGAGAACATGCAAACTCTACACAGACCAACAGTCACTCAACACTAGAATCAAAGCTGGATCCCTGGAGCTATGAGACAGCAGTGCTAACCACTGTGCCACCCACTGTAAGTACGTAATCAGCAAAGTTCAGATTCCAGGACATTGGATGTTTGAATCCAAAACCCATTAGGTTTTGAGGCACTGCAGAGAACAGGAAAATAGCCAAGGCTAAAGATTAAATTGGAATACAATTTCATTATGTAAAGTTAAAGTTGTTGGTGTCCTGTAAAATGGGATAGAGGTTTGGTGATATACAGTTGAGTATCTCCTTCAGTCTTGTAGAAAAGAGCCTCTCGATTTTAAAAAAAAAGACTATTCATAAATAGTACTTCACATCACTGCATGCCACTTCTGTTTCACAACAGTACAGTCTAATACTGTGAAATGAGAGAAGTGCCTATTTGCAAGTTCACCATGTTCCAGGGAGCTTGCACACCAACTTGAATTTAAATAGTTGATGATCTCTCTATCAACTGATAACACTATAATTGTATGACATTTAATATATGTTATCATAGGGAGCAAGACTATAATTTACTTCAGCATCAAGTATTTTTAAACAAGATTATTAACATGTAGAGTTCTGCACTATAATTCACTTATTCTTTCACCTCCAACTCTACGTGCTCTGCAACTGTAGATCAGTGCCAGACAGGAGAAAACTGAGCGTGGGTTGTTCACAACATCTTGGTTGCAGTCAATGCCACTTCTACGATCAGCCCACACTGCATTCTCAATTGATATGCTTTCTAGTTTCTGTTCCTTCATAGTCCCTTCCTTCTCCTCCAAGCTAGAACATAGTGCTTTTGTACTCTAGCCCATTTAGTGAGATAACCAAGTGATAAAACCTTGTAGGTGGATTGACAGGACATACTGATCTTCCACTTTACTTGCATACTACCACCTGTGCCATCTATTGTAGCAGCGGCTTTTCTGAAAAATAGCTACACAGCTTGGATAACAATGTCACAGATTTTCAGCCCAGGGGGATGTCAATTGGCCCATTGTTTTGTACTAACTCTCTGAAAAAGATATCCACTTAGTCTCATTTTCCTGTCTTTTTGTTTGTTCTTTCACGGAGAGTGGGAGTTTGCTAGCAAAGGCCAGCTTTTGTTTCCCTTGACTAGAGTGGCACGCTAGACCTTTCCAAAGGACAATTAAGCATTAACTGCATTGCTATGGATCTGAAGTCACATGTAGGCCAGACCAGGTGAGGACACCAGATTTTCTTTACTGAAGGACATTAGTGAACCAGACAGTAGTTTCATAGAACCATTACTGATCCAAGCTTTATAGTCCAGATTAATTAACTGAATTTAAATTCCACCAGCTGCCATGGTGGGATTTGAACCCATATCCCCAGAGCATTAGCCTAGTCCCAGATCACCATCTCTCTCTTAGAACATTTTCCTCCAGTCCTCATAGCATTTGCCCTTCAGAATGTGGTGGCAAACCAGCTTCTTGGACTGTTGCATTGTAGGTCCACCCAGAATGCTGTTAGGAATGGGGGGTTCTCTAGCAACAGTGAAGGAAGTCATCACCATAGAGCCTTTGATGTGCACATAGTTCTCTTTTTACAAAGATTTTTTCTCATCCCATCGTTTTTTTAAAAAAGTTCTTAAGCGTATGCCATTTTGCTGTTAAACAATATCAATTTTCCTCCCACTTTTACCTTGAAAATACCTTCAGAAGTTTGGAACAAATCTTATCAGATATCCTCTGAACTATGTCTGCTTTAGCAAGATAACCCAAGTTCTTTTAGTTACATATCCTTGCTTTCATCTTGCACAATCTCTTTTGCTCCTCTGGAAATAGACCACCTGCTGTTGGCAGAGACTGATCTCAGGGCCAAATCAGATACCAAGGCTCTGAATAATCTGGAGTAGTCTCACAGTTGCCAGAAAGAGGGACAGAAACAATGGATAGAGAGCAGATGGGACTGAACAGTCTTCCAAATATTTAACTGGAGGATATTTTGCTCATTCATTTTTGGACATCAGCCAAATTGCCTGACAGCTTTAGAGTTAAAAGGAAGAATCATGAGGAATGGTGGCAAGGTAGAGCCAGGTGCTGCAGTATACATGTGGAAACTTATTTTAATGATTCTCCAGAGGGTAGCACGTAATGAGAAGTAGAACAGGACCAAGCCTAGATTCTTCAGAGACGGCAGAGGTAATTGTATGGAAGAAGACAACTCATGCACAGTAAAAAGAAATTTGCATTGGACAATCTTTGGATATCCCATTGTGCCTCACAGCTCATCAAGTACTTCTCATAATGCAGCCATGTTTGGTAGCATAAGAACCACAGTGGCTCAGCAAAGCAGACCTCAGATATCAGAAAGAATTAGGAGGCACATAAGAATTCCAAATATCACTTGGAAATTATTTTGCGTTAAGTATACACTTAAACAAAAAGTCTGGACATGCTTCAAAACCTTCCACTTCTATTGAAACACAAAGCAACATTTCTGGAAAAGCCAGTTATTTCTTACTGGTTTTTTTCTCACTTCAACAGTTGCAAATTTACTACCAGCAGCCAACTTAGAATATAATCAAACCCACAACTTGTCTATTTGCAGCTATCAGATTCTGTGATCTAAAACATATCCAACTTATATGCTGCATAGTATATCACAATGCAGCATCCAATTTCCCATGAACAAATCCAATGTGAATGTCAGTTCACTTATTGTAATCGAAATTAGAAACAAGTTTACATTTGATTTTATCAGATGATTTCCTTGTCTTCATCATCCATCATGGGCCACATGATGATACAGTGGTTAGCACTGCAGCCTAATAGCACTGTGGGTGCACCAACACCTCAGTGACTGCACTGGTTCAAGAAGTTGGTTCACCCACCACCTTCTCAAGGGCGAGTGCTACAAGAATCAGGGGACAATGCTACAAGGGGGAGATAGTGGTGTGGGATTCAGCTCCAATTCCAGCCTGTTTGAAGATTGCACATTCTCCTTGCGTCTGAGTGGGCTTCCTCCGGGTGCTCTAGTTCCCTCCCACAGTCTAAAGACTTGCAGGTTAGGTGGATTGACCATGCCAAATTGCTCCTTCATGTCCCAAGGTGGGTAGGTTAAGTGGATTAGTTATAGTAAATGTGTGGGTTTGCGAGAAGAGGGGGAAATGGCCTTGATGAAATACTGTCAGAGTTGGTGCAGATCTGATGGGCTGAATTGTCTCCTTCTGCACTGTAGGGATTTTGTGATAAAGAAACAGAAAAATTACAGCAAAGTCAAGAGTAAATAAAAATAAAAGTGACATAAGAGAAACAATTGTACATGATCAATATAGTCTTAATGTTATTCTTGGAAAATTTCCACATTGTTTTTCCACTTCCCAAGAAAGGAAATTGAAATAACTGGGCTTAATATTGCAAGTATCACTAAATTTTTATTGATTGCACCAAGCAGGGTGTCAGCCTTGGATACTTATGTTGCTGATTCGGTCAAGTCCTTATTAGCAATGTCTGCATATATATGGACACTCAAGATCCTTACGATACCTTACAATTGCCTTTTAATCCATTGAAGCCTCTAATGAAATTACCAAGGGCTGAACTCATTACAGTTTGTGCTCATATGAAGTGTGCTTGTTACCCAATGAGCAAAGACATTTCAGCCTGACTGATCAGCAGTGAGTTATTTTAGGTGTTAATCTCTTCAAGTTCTCATCACCAAACATCCCTGGATAATTGGATTGATTCAGGAAGGAGTCAGTGCAAAAATCAGTTCTCCCATCAAGAGAGAAAAACTTCTGGTGAAGTAACATCTGTGCAGTGGCAACAGTTCTGAGTTAGTTCCCTGGCCACTAATGAAAAAAAACACCACATCCCCACCAGTTTTTTTTTAATTGTCCATATAACAGTTCCAGTTGTATTGCTCTGAGATTTAAAGGAATATCTTCTGTGCCTTGTCCCACTCTATTGTGCTGTCTGAAACACAGTAATGAGGGTGAAGCATGGAAGCAAATGTAAACATGCATCAAGAACTCAAATGAAAAATGTCCACATTCATCTAATACCACACAACAAAAAGAAACACTAAGTGCACCTCTTGGAATGCTTAAATGTCAAACTATCATTTACTGATCCCTGGATATATAATTACGCTATGCGGTATAGGCAGACTGAAACACCCCTTCCTTTCATATTTATGACACATCCAGTTTTAAAAAATAGATTTTAATAATGCTTGCAAAAAATTATTGTTCCTTTCTAATGTTCCTATTCACTTTGGAAATGACTTAATTTTTGTAACATCTATCAAATGTTACTGGCAAAAAAACCCTCAAACAATTCGATATTGCTCTCAATTCACTCAACCACGAATCTGCCTCCAAAATTAGTTTTGACCAATTTTTTTCTTTATCCCTTCCTCTTGGGCAACATGGTGACACAATGGTTAGCACTGCTGCCTCACTGCACCAGGGTCCCAGATTCAATTCCGGTCTTCGGTCACTGTCTACATCAAGTTTGCACATTCTCCCCACGTCTGCCTGAGTTAACTCCCATAGTCTAAAGATATGGGAATTAGGTTGACTGACCATGCTAAATTGACTCTAGTGTTGGGAGATTAGCAGGATTAACGTGTGGGACTCAGGGAATAGGGTCTGTGTTGGATTGTGGTCAGTGCAGGCTTGATGGGCCAAATAGCCTCCTTCTTAATGTAGTGATTTTATGATTCTTGTTATGGTCCTATCTGGACAGCATGAATTCTCTTGCACTTCACAATCAGTAGCCATTCTTCACCTGAACAGTGATTGTTATTTGCCGTGAGAATCATTATTGCCCATCTGTTCATATCTAATGTTAATTGAATAGTAATCAGATCCAATTATTTTTATTTCTCCCCCCCACCCCCATCCTAAGCCAGGGAGTTTTTTTTAAATTGGTATTTTATTTCCAATCAAACAAGCCAATTCCAATTTAACCCAATCATGGTCCTCACACGAGAGGCAAACCAGATTCAAGCTGACAAGATTATACATCCCATTTTGGACTCGATCAAACTCAATACAAGCTGACAGGATGAGGATCCCCTCCCGGGCTTGTTTTAATGCTTCATCTTAACCAAAAGGCCGAGATGGCTTTGAAAAATTGCATCAGGTAAAGCCTTGATTTAACGTTGCCGGTTATCCTGATCCTTCATTCTACCTTACTACGGGCAAACCATGGTCCCAGGCAGTGATACACCCCCAGTATAATGGGTTAGTCTTGTCCCATCTAATCACAGTTTCACCCCCTGCCAGGTAGACATCGACACCAATTGTAGCACTACCAAAACCATTGTGTGGACTGAAATTGGATTGAAAAATATTCTAACATTTTTGTGCACTGCCCCATTAAACCCCTTAAATAGCAGTGAATGTATCAATTAAATCACCCCAGCCTAGCCTCATAACTTAACCCTTTAAGCCCTGGTATTTTGTTAAATCGCAATCACACAACAATTTACCTCGGCTTGATTATCTGTAGTGGAAAATGGTGACAATTTAAATCATCTTATCAAAGTAATGTTAAGCTTGTGACTGAATTGTCAAATCTGTTGAAGGGTGCATTTGTTTAGGTTGTACAAATACTCATTGGAGCTGTTGGCCTGCAGCCAAGGCAGCTATTTAGCACCCGATTGCACACATGACCCCCAGGAACATAAACTGCGAAAAATTGACAAGTGTTGCTTGATAGCTGGTTGTTTCTAAAAATATACTCATTTAAAAGTGACAGAATCATCTGTGCACACAAACACACGGAGATAATCCGTATGCCTGTTAAAGACAGCCAGATGTCATGCCATTTCAGAAAACGCTGAGGGATAAGAGGTGGGGGCTGCTGTAGTGATTTACAGGCCAAAGCGCAAGAGCAAACAGTAGTACAGTCACCGTGGTAACAACAGAAGACCCGAGACTCTTATGACCCATTGTATTTCAATATTGTCCACTCGTATTCACAAACACAATAAAGCCGTCTATTTATTCTGCTGATAACTCCAACCCAAAGAATACTTGGATTTGTGGAAAACAATTCAACTCAACTACTGAAAATGACAGAAGTAGAACTTGGACCGGATTATGTCCATTTTACTGAATACAGTAACACCCAATTTTAGAGGACCAACATCCCCCCCCCCCAAAGATCTACAAAATTGGATCGGATCAATTTGCCACCTGAAATACCCTGTTTTCTAAAATGAAAAGTTAATACCAGTTTTAGACTCCCCTCACCTAACAGATCTACGATAAAAAATAGTCAACATTAGTCCATTCCCAATGGCTGCTGCAGTCCCATCCTCACCCACTTTCAGCCAGGGAGCTGTTTCCAGTGAGGTAGGCGACATGAATTTCAAAGCAGCACAAGGGTGAGATGCCTGTGGAGGTACAATGGGCGACAGTATTTAGCACCAGTTCACACCCAACTTGGGACACGCTTTGGGTCTCCCAGATTTGGATGTGCTGCAGCTGAATTTCATAACTAAAATGAGCACCCATCATATTTCCATTCCAATTTCTTAGCAGCCAATTCCAGCGATTTCACCCAACACAAATCAGCTGCTTTTTGCCTTAATGTACATCCTCGTCATGTGTGATAAACAGGTCAAAACTGTTCAGTACACCTAAGATACTTTCAACTTAACTATTAAATGTCACCAGTTATTGTCTTCGCATCTTACATACTTTAGTTAAAGTGAGTAAAGAGCAGTACTTCTAATTTTGCTACCTTTACAGGCAAGTTATATTGTAATCCATACTTATTTAATTTTGCTCTCTAAGATACCCAGACCACATTTCTACCCCAGCCAAAAAGTGGGGCACGCAATCTTTTTTCCCCCACTTCAGAATCAGATATTAGGAAGTCTTGGAAAAAATTTCTATTGACTTGCATCCCAAGAGGTAACACAAATCAGGAAAGATTGAAACAGGCTGGGGGCTTTCATTTCTCGAAGAGATAGGCCAAAGGTGACCAGATTAAGAAAGGTTTAATAAGATAAACTCAGTAATAAATGCAAGATCATTGTGTTACCTAAAAAAGGGATAACGGTTGCTGGGTAATGATAAACATACAAAGAGCACATGGGTAAACTGCAGCAATTGTTTATTCCTGTAAAACGGGAAAGATGGCCAAACCATGGTTTACAAGGGAAATCAGAGATGGTATTAGATCCAAGAAAGAAGCATACAAAGTGGCTAGAAAATAAACAACAGACCTGAGGATTGGGAGTAAATTTAGAATTCAGTATAGTAGGGCCAAGAGATTGATTAAGAATGAGAAAATAGAGTATGAGAATAAGCTGGAGGGGAACACAAAAAGTGACTGTAAATGTTTCTATAGCTATATGAATTAAAAAAGATTGGTGAAGTCAAATGTAGGTCCCTTGCAATTAGAAACAGGGAAAGTTATAATGGGGAACAAAGAAATGTCGAACTAAATACATACCATGATTCTGCCTTCACAATGGAGGACACAAATAAGGTACTGAAGTGTTGGGGGAACACAAGAGTTTAGTGAGAGGGAGGAACTGAAGGAAGTCAGTATTAATGGAGAAATGGTTTGGGGAATTTGACAAAATTGAAAGCTAATAAATTTCAAGAGCCTGATAATCTACACCTCAAAGTAGTTAAGCAAGTGGCCCTAAAAATACTGGTTATCTTCCAAGATTCTGTAATAGTTTCTACAGATTGGAGGGTAACAAGTGTAACCACACTATTTAAAAATAGAGGAAAAAAAATGGAAAACTTGTAGATGATGCAAAGTTGGGTGGACGGGTGAACTATTAGCATGATACAGAGATGTATTTGGACAAGTATAAATTTGGACAACTGTAGTGTAAGTGGGCAAATGCAGTACACTAAATGTGGTGTTATCCACTTTTGGTAGCAAAACAGGAAAGCAAATTGTTATCCAAATGGCTATAAATTGAGAGGGGAATTTGCAACAGCACCTGGGCTGTCCTCATACACCTGTTGCTGTACCTGCATGCTTACCTTCAGCAAACTGTAAAGGCGGCAAATGGTATGTTGGCCTTCACAACAAGAGGATTTGTTTATGGGAACAAAAACATCTTGTTCCAATTATACAGGACCTTGGTGAGGCCACACTTGGAATATTGTGAGCAGTTTTGGTCTCCTTATCCAAGAAAGGATGTTCTTGCTCTTGTGGGAGTGTAGCAAAAGTTTATTAGACTGATTCCTAGGATGCCACAACTGACACACGAGGAAAGAGCCAGTCAAACAGGATTATATTTCCTGGAGTTAAGAAGAATGAGGGAGGGATCTCCTAGAAACCTATAAAATTCTAATACAATTAGAAAAGAGAAAATACAGAAAGGATGTTCCTGATGGTGAAATATTCCAAAACCAGGAAGTATAGTCTAAGGATAAGGAGTAAATCTTTTAGGATTGAGAGGAGGAAAAAGTTGGGGAAATTAGAATGTTCAGCACAGATACAACCTACATAAATATTTAATACTCCATCTCCACAAGAAAGGATGCCACTCCCAATGGCAAGGCTGAGCTAGTTGAAGCATTGTGTGGGGAAATCAGACATTAGACCTTGTTTCCTATCACTGTAGGCCCAGCAATGCTATCATTAACTGATCAAAGTAATAATTCATAGTAACAACACACATGGAAAAATAAAGTAGGGTGGTGGGGAGGGGGTGGTGAGAGAAGAGAAAGGGGGCACAAAATCACTATTGCGACCACTATGAAACATATTTATAATGTTAATGTACATATCATCCAGGAGAAATACTTCCTCCATTGTGTCTCTTGGAAACTTGGTCCAAGGAACAATGATTAAGGACTAACAAAAACAAGCAACTGCAGGATGTTAAAAAAGACTTAATTTACAGTCTTGCACTGGTGCATAACAAAAAAGGAAAAATTTGAATTCTCTCAAGCACTGCATTGCACAGCAGCAAGGAATTAAAAACCTGTTTTGGAAAGCAGATTAATGGTTAACAACCCGGAAATGTTGTACTGAGAAAATTTAGAGGATGACAGGGCACACGGTTACGTTAACAATAAATAAACTTAGCACACGTCATCAATTTTGTTTTATTAAACTGAATAGGGTGCTGACTGTTTAAAAGAATTATCTGGTACACAAGATGACTGAAGCATTAAATGAAATTTGATGCTATCCTGGGAGATTTAAGTTGATTTTATCCTGGCCTTAAAGTATCAACTTCCACAACCCCATTAGCTTTGCAAAACCATAAACTTGACATCATGTGTTCTGACTCGTACCAAATCCTATTCACACATCACCCCATACTCACTGACCTATATTTGGCTTCCAATTAAACAATGCCTTGATTTTAAGTCCTCAGTCTTATTTTCAAATCCCTCCATGTCATCTCTGTAATCTCATCCAGCCTCCCATCCCTCCAAGATGTCTGCATCCTTGTAATTGTGGCCTCTTAAGCATTCCTGAATTTAACTGCTGCACCATCGGTGGACATGCCTTCAGCCACTTGAACCCCAAGCTGTTTAGGTCATTATCTAAGCCCCTCAACCATCTACCTCATTTCCTTCCCTTAAGATTTACCTAAATTTATCACTACCTGTCCAAGTATCTCATGTGACTTGGTGCAAAACGTTGTTTTATCTGACTCTCTCCCATTAAATGCCATTGGACATTTCATGACACCAAAAGGCACCATATAAAATACAGGTTAGTGTTATTGAAAGGGAACTGTCTAGACAATGGTCTTAGCATAATTACCCATTCGGTGAAACTAAAAATGTAACAAGTATTTGTTCCCACCCTCCATTTCTTCATTCCAAATATATCTTTTGAGAATTCTTCAGTTGAGCCAAGTATCCAATTTGGGAAAAATCACAACCTACCTCCTCACAGATTCACAATTCAGCACTCTCCAAAGTGACTCTGTCCCGATCTGTTATGCTCCAAGATTAAACTCTTTCCATCTTTATAGCGATGGTTCCCAGCCTGTGAAAGAAGTTGGATAGAAAAGTTGTTACTGGAACAAAGTGATGCCACTGATACAGGTTCTTTTCATTCAGTTCTGTTTTTCTTACCTTCATTCTTTAATGTGTTACTCTTGCAGTGTACCATTTTACAATCATCATTAACTATGCAATGAGTGTATGAGAAATCCTCAAAAGGTGTACTGCTGCACCAATATGGTAATAACATATCTTTAGAGTCAGTGAAAGACATATTGGTAATATTAACTCTTGCATCGTCAATTGTAACATAATTAAGACAAAATCTGTAAGTGTGAAAAAAAACTAAACATCTTTTATTTCAAAATACAGTACAGAACAGAAACAGCCCCTTTGGCCCACCAAGCCTACACCAACACAATGCCTTTCTAAATTAAAGACTTTTTGCCTCTACATGGTTCATATTGCTCTGTTTCCTGCCTATGTATCAGTCAAGATGCCCCTTAAGCATCACTATTGTATCTGCTTCTACCACTTCCTCTGGCAACATATTCCAAGGCAGGAAATCTGCTATCCTTATCTACATGTGACTCTAGACCCAAGAAACGTGGTTGAATTTTAGTTGCCCTCTAGCTTACTATGCCATATCATTCAGTTCAAGGGCTATTAGGAATGGACAATAAATGCTGACCAAGCCGAGATACCCACATCCCATGAATGAACTATTAAAAAACTCGAACTATTCTCTGATGAATTCTAACATGGGCTATCAAAATCCAATCTTTACATAGTGCAGTATGGATTAATGTGCTGTGCTAATACAGAATTGTATAAAAACACTTTCCTTATGTAATATTTGCTCAAATGATGATCATTTTGTCATTTTCAAAATCTCTGCTTTCTGCTGCTTTGATCTTCACTTCTAGTTTGATCCTTTCACTGATTTCATTTTCATTTTAGCCTTTGTCATCACTTTATATTTCTGTTTGTCTCTCTTTCTCCCTGCTTCTGTATTTCTCCATCTAGCTTTATCTCAATCTTGTGTCTCTCTGCTGTACTTCAATTTTTAAAAAACCTTTCCTGAGATATATTTTCTCCTGTGTATACCTGCACTTCTCTTATTCCCTAGTATAAACTGATCCCTTTCAGATTGTGGTTAATGATATGGTCTTGTCACGTGTGCAATAATTATCTCCTGTGGCATTGCTTATAGGCATTAGAGGAGATTGGATGGCGAGTGGAGAAATTAAAGAGCAAAGAAATAGAGCATTTAAATAAGGAATGGAACTGGTAGGAAGACAAAAACTGAACTATGTTGCAAAACCTCTGGATCTGTTAAAGCACAAACTCTGTATACAGGAACCACCAAAAGGCTCTACTTTTTCAGAAGACAAAGAAAATTTGGAGACATTTGTGGCTGATATGCCAAATTTTACAGAAGCACCACAGCATGATATAGCTCCTGCTCTGCCCAAGACCGCAAAGAACTACAAAAAGGTTGTGAATGTAGCCCAATCCATTATCCAAATCAGCCTCCCATTCATTGCCTCTGCCTACACATCCCATAGCATAGTCAGGGAAGACCCCACGGATCCCAGACATTCTCTCTCCCACTTTCTTCCTTCGGGAAGGAGGTACAAAAGTCTGAAGTCACATACCAACTGACTCAACAGCAGCTTCTTCTCTGCTATTGTCCAACTTTTGAACGCACCTACTTTGCATTAAGTTGATCTTTCTCTACATCTCCGCTATAACTGTAACACTACATTCTGCATTTTCTTGTTTTCTTCTTTATGAACAGTATGTTTCCTCTGTATAGCGTGCAAGAAACAATACTTTTCACTGTAATGTTAATACATGTGACAATAAATTAAACCAAAAACATAACAGAAATGAAGCAAATAGTGCCATTAGTGATGTGGCACTAACATTACAAACCGAGATCTTCAGGGAAATTTGAGAGAGGACAGTAAGTGACAGCTTCATAACAAAAAGGGTATATTCAGATAGGTTTAGCTCAGTTGTCCCAAATTGCATTGGCATGGATTATTATTATTGGATTGCATTATGATTCATAATGATCATGAATCATTATGATGCATTACATTCAGTTCCATTTATACTGCTTACCTAATCATCATGAATGTACTTTATTAGATTATTAAAAAAAGACCAGGCAGCAATCCTCTCTCATTCGAAAGCTCAAATCCTACGTTGCAATGTCTATACTTCCAAAGCTTAAAGTGCTTTGGAACATCCTGAGGTTTTGAAAGATGTTGTACAAGTATACATCTTTCTTTCTTTTACCCAGCTGCTGAAGGTATTGGTGTGCATATGGGCTGGGATCCAAGTGAAGTCAAGCACAGAAGAACGACTAAACCGTGGAGGACAAATATGACAATGACACCCTGAGGACAATAAGACCGGACAGATGCTCTCAAATCACTGGCTCGAGAGTTGGATCATTCCCAGCTGCTGCAAGTGTATCTTTTTCCATCAGTCTAAAACACACAGGTAACTGGCTTTCCTTACAGTTTCTTTTAAGTTCAGTTAAGTGAACACATCAAGCTCAGTGATAGAGATTTAGCTCTCTCCACTCTCCTTTCACCTGTGATTTGCCATTCCAAGCCCCAGAGCATTTGCAAGAGGTATTAAAGCCAGAGTATTCAAGGTCAATGTGGTGGAAACGGAAGGTCAACACTTGGATTTGCTAGTAGGAGGGAAGAATTGAGCAGAAGGTCACAGCTGGAAGGAACTAGCTGTCAAGCCTGGATCAAAGTGCAAGCAGGCTATGTTCCTTCAATTTAAGTTTTTGCCAGGTAAATTGAGCACAGTGCTGAATTTAACGTGTTTAGAGAGAACAAAAAAAATTCATTATTGAACAGGAGGATGCCTGCAGCCTTGACAGATGACATTGCGATGGCAACAGGGCTGGGAATAAAAGAATTATTAGTAAACATCATTACCAGATGAATGTAAAATCAGTGAGCATAGATTGAATGCTTTCCATAGTTAAACTGGAAGATAACATGGATTGAGCAGTACAACAGGATGACTACAAAAACACAAGTTAAATAGATTTAGTTTTACGGTTGGAAGGGGGGGGTTTACTTTTGTAGTTCCAATAAAATAAAATCTGGTATTGCTTTAGACCATCATACAACGCTGATAGAAGATCATACAGTCTTGTGTGCTCAACTCCAAAACTTGCAGTTTTTCACAACATTAAGACTGTCAAACTTTGGATTAATGTCTTCAACACATAAATGGAATAACTGTTGTACTTTTTAAACTGGCTGTTCCCAATCATCTCATTCTCAAAATGCAGTGTTTTAAAAATACACCCCCTCAAAATTAATGTATTATGCATTAGATTCTACAGAAGTTTGGCAGGTATTTCCTTTTCTTGCTTGGAAAGACCCAATGATAAGATAGTTAAGCACAACCATTACCTTTAGAATTTGACAGAACAGTTCCTCCCATAAAAATGTTTTCATTCTAACTGTCGAACGGCAGCAAGTTCATTGTCAGCTTTATGGGAAATGTTATACTCTATTTCCATACCCTTTCAGATATCTCTGGGTATGCTGATCCGTTTCAATACACATGACTGGCAGAATAAGGGTGCGTCATAACTGAACGTGTATATATCCATCTGGACGCTTCCTCAGGCTGTCAATTCTGGGGGAGGTTCTATCACACGACCTTCACCCTCTAACTGTCCACTTTTCGTTTTGAACTTCTGAATCCTAACCTTAACTGCTCTGCCTTTACTCACTCCCGCAAGTGCTCTGGGAACAAACTGGCAAATCACTGGGGAGGAAGTTGACCTGGGAGGCAGTGGAGGGAACAAAATTCCAATCACTGAGCTGTGTCCAACATGTCCATTCTTGCAATATACACCTTCCCGTGCCAATTGAAAACTAACACGCTCTAATTAGCCCAATGATTGACGCTTAGCTATTAAGTTTTTTTTGTCATATCTCCAATATTTACCTGACTAAAGATTCAAAGAAATAACATCCCTTTTTGTTACTCTAGTCATTTTTCTCCCAACTCAAATCCCAGAGCTTGACGGGCAACTCAAGGCTTGTTAATCCCAATATTACCTCAATCCTATCCCTGCTCCAAAATCTGCAAATACAGCAGTATACCTAGAGGGTAAACTGCATTGAAGGCAAAATCAAATATTCTAAGAGAAACAAGCATAGCTAGAGGGTTGGAGTATAGTTCAAAGAAGCTGACTGTGTTGCTTCATAGCAAAACAGCTCACTAACAAGCAGCTCTCCAGCCAACAAAACAGCAGTGCAATTGGTAGGAAAATACATGCAGCAGCAAGGTCAAGAATCAGGTCAATTGGAGAGCAATGACTTTCAACACAGAAGATGGGGTTTCTTTTACATCGATTTAATATATGCTGCATGTCTGAACTATTCTCAGGTGTTCTCAACAGCTGGAGTTTAAAAATTGGCAAATCACGTTATAGCTTTATAGAGCCTTAGTTAGACTGCATAGAATCATAGAAACCCTACAGTGCAGAAAGAGGCCATTCGGCCCACAAAGTCTGCACTGACTACAATCCCATACAGGCCCTACTCCCATATCCCTATATATTCATCTGCTAATCCCTCTAACTTACAAAATTGTGTGTTCAATTTTGGTCACACTACCGGAAGGATGTGGAGGCTTTGGAGGGTGCAGAGAAGATTTAGTAGGATGTTGCCTGATATGGAGGGCAATAGCTACAAGGATAGGTTGGAGAAACTTGGTTCATTGTCACTGGAACTATGTAAAGGGGTGACTTGATAGAAGTCTGCAAGATTATGAAGGACGTGGACAGAATAGATAGTAAAAAGCTTTTTCCCAGGGTGGAAGAGTCAATTACTAGAGGAACGTAGGTTTAAGGTACAAGGGGCAAGATTTGAAGGGGATCTACGAGACATGTTTTTTTTAAATATATAGAGAGAGTGGTGGGTGTCTGGAACTCACTGTCAGAGGAGGTAATGGAAGCAGATACAACAGTGACTTCTAAGGGCCACCTGGACAAATGCATGATTAAAATGGGAAGAGGGATACAGTCCCTAGAAGGATAGAGGGTTTTAGTTCAGACGGGCAGCATGGTCAGTACAGACTTGGAAGGCCAAAGGACCTGTTCCTGTGCTGCAATTTTCTTTGTTCACTGTACTATAAGCCAGACCTAACTTACATATTTCTCAGTACGTTACTGAGCAGCAGTACTCTAGCATTGTCCTGGAGGCTTCAGGAATTTGAAAAGATTAATCTCCGGAACACTGCTGTTTCAAAGAATTTTTTTCACTAATGGACATGGAAAACAAGGGTAAACAATTGACAGTTAAGAATCATCCTACTCGATTTCCTGGCATTGTCCTCAGAATGGACAATTTGGCAGTCAATGGCAGGAGAGTGGGTGGGACAATTGGAGCCAGGTGGTCATGTGTTGACATCTCCAGGAACATGACTAAATAGAATTGACAACCGTATACTACAGGCACCTGTGGGAAGATACATACAGACATACATATGCGCAAAGACTTGAGAAAAGTATCAGGGAAGAAAACTTGAACTTGGATGGGCCTATTTTGGTTTGAGAACAGAAAAATCTCTCAAGTCAGGAGCCAAAAAGGAGAAATCCAGAGGTGGTGATCTGGAAATACAGCTGCCAAATTAAAAAAAAAATCCTATTTACATAGTGCGGATCTTTCTTCCTACTCAATAGGACAAAGCAAAGTGACAACATGGTAAATGCCAGTACATTCATTCTGGGAATGCTTTGGAAAATATAGCCTGCATTTAATCACAAGTTTAAACTTAAATAAATTTTTAAAAGTTTACAACAGAGGGCAAGCAGACTTCTGAGCCTTATAGAATGAGCAATTTTTGTGTCTTCTTTCCCCATTCAGCCCTCCACCCTCCTTTCCAATTCACGGACTCAGGTGATAGAATACAATGGAAGTGGACAAAGGGTCAATGGATATCTTTGAGAAAAGACAAGTTTAAGGTTCAAGTTTATTGATGTCACAAGTAGGCTTATATTAACATCTGAATGAAGTTACTGTGAAATATCCCCTTGTCACAACCTCCGGCACCTGTTCGGGTACACTTGGAGAATTTAGCATGGCCAATGGACTTAACCAGCACTTCTTTCATAACACTTCAGAAATACATTCTTCCTCAGAACTCATGTCCAGTGTTTTGTTAACTCCATTTCTCTCCCCACAGTTGCTGCCAGGCCTGTTGAATATTTCCTGTTTTTAGTTTAGTCCAAAATCTGTTATTTTGCTTGTCCTGCTTATTACACTTACTTATTTGGAATTCGTCATAGATGGCTGTCAGAAAACCAAAGTACCTCCCATCTCATGGCAAACTACACAGGGAGCCCTTCAGAGTGCTATCCAGTCAGTAACTGCAGCACACAGACAAGAAGAATCCTGCTGTTAGTCAATCCCAACCCAGGCATTAGGAGGAACGCAAGTTGGTCTTGGTGTTGGAGAGAAAACAGAGTCAAAAGGAGCAAATAATAGTTTAACATAAAATCTTTCTAAACAAATGTTGACTGATGGTCTATGGAGGAAGATATAGACGTATGGATACTTTGAGGAAGATGGTACATGGGGGAAAGAAAAGAGGGGAAGTAGTAAATTGAACCTCTGGTTTCCAATTAAAGACTGTCAGTTAGGGGTATGGTGTAATGACACAGTTATTAGTACTGCTATCTTACAATGCCAAGGACTTGGTTTTGATTCCCAGCTTGGGAAATCCGCATGTGTCTTTATGGGTTTCCTCCAGACGCTCCAGTTTCCTCCCACAGTCCGAAAGACAAGCTGGTTAGGTGGATTGCCATGCTAAAGTCTCCCTCAGTGTACCCGAACAGGTGCCAAAATGTGGCAACTAGAGGATTTTCACAGTAACTTCAATGCAGTGTTAACGTAAGCTTACTTGTAACACTAATGAATAAACTTTAAACTTAAAGGGGTTACGGATCCACATGGTTGCTGAAAGATTGCAGGGAGGAAGGGAAATCATGCTAACTTGCATGGTTCAAATTTCTCTGCAACATCCAATGGAACCATATGGACCCAGAGGCTTTAGAGGCAGTGGCTGGCTACAGGTGGAATTTTTATTTAACCATTTGTGGAGGATTATTTTACATTAAGAACCTAATAATTACGTTGTGATTGTGGAATGACCCGTGCAATGTCAAGCTAACTACAGTCACCTTTCCTTGAAGGCAGCATGACAGATATACGTGGCAGCATCAACCTAATTCGACAATATCAGGCTGATGACAAGCAGACAGTTACTGTAGCAATGTTGGTACTCTGGGGAAATGGAGGTCACAGCCACTCCAATAAGCTGACATTCACTCAGTTCTGCCACATTTACACAGACTTGTACATCTATTGGTGCCATCAGGAGGGCTTAATCTTATCTCCAGCTTTCATTAGGGACATTCAGCTTCTGATTGGATTACTGTAGGCACACAAAATAAAAATGAACAGAGACTTATTGGAAGTTAAATTCCCAACAATGGGAACTGGATCTTGTAAAATCATTAATAATGTCTGTAGCTTCCTGTTGAAAACAAATGCAATCCTTCCAGCATGTTATTTTTGGCATCAAAAGGACAGAGTTCCAAAAGAAAATGCAGCTAAAATAACAAAACAGAAAAATCAAGGACAATTGGAGCGTGGACCCATAGGCAATGTTAAATTATTTTCAGAGTTGATGCTCCTAGATCAAAATCTTGCCAGAAAATAAATCTTTGTACCTTTGCTATTTTAGGCTTTCATCAACATCGCAAACTGCTCTTTGTATACTTCCGCTCTTATTTCTTGGGCTATATGTCTGCAACGCTGAGAATTCTTGTTGCTCAAGTTGCATTAAAATAGCATTGTTTTTGCATAATAACTGTTGACAATTTTCTTGGGACTGTGTTTGATTGAAGCCCATTTGAGGGTGGCCCATACGTTGCTGATTGACATGAAGTGTACTTTTGGTAAGTGACAATAACATAATGTCATAGTGTCAGATGTAACCTTGTTATCCATGGATTGACAAGTAAGACTAATGCACAAAGTGGGCCGTGAGTGTGGAGGTTTCAGGCAAAGGCAACACATACAGCTGCGGACAGACGGAAGGCTGTCATTCACAATCCGAGAAAACATTGTGATAAAACATAGATCAGGTCCTAGAGATAACCTGGATGACAGGACAAACTAGGCAGACTTTATTCTCAGCCTACATTCTTAAAAAAATTCTTCAATTGTCCATATTGACACACTAGTGGGAGGCACACAACCTTGTCAGTTGCATTTTTACAAAGAACAGTGTACAACACCTTAGGAGGTTTTTGCTAACCAAAGTACAAGAAGGATAAACTTTTAAAAAATTAGGAAGCAACAGACAGACAAGGCCCATATTGAAGGAAAGCACTGAGGTCAAAACAAGAATTACACTTTTACACACAATGATTAGTGCATAACTGAATATATTTCACATCGTTTTCCATACGGCCAACGGACTGATACATCTGTAAATGTAGTACCCTGGGTATATATTTGCAGTTCCTAACTCTATGAAAAATATAATAATTTTATTAGGGGCGAGATCAGAATTTCCAAGTTATAATATGAAGTTAGCCTTGGCCCCAACTATTTTGTTTTGGCATTAAGTGTGAACAGAAGTATTTCACTCCAGGTGTGATTCCACTGACCCACTAGGAAGCTTTTATTGGAATAAAAAAATTGACAATACAGTTAAGATATGACAAAAAGATGAAGTGTCAGATCAAACCCAAGATGGTGCGCAATACCTCATCCTGGCAGCTTGGATCTTGTTTGTCTCCCTTGTGGGGACCATGAATTGGATCCAATATGGAGTGAAGAAAAAGCAGAAAAATGTCAAAAAGAATTAGCCTAGCTTTTAACAATTGAAATACTTAAACATGACAAGGTATCTCTACCATTCCATTTTAAACAAAGTTCCCACAGATGTAAACCTCTCTTCAGAATCAGTTAGCAAAAGCAAAGGCTTATATAGGATGCTCGTCTTCTAGCCTGTTAATGCCTTAAGACACAGATAGAGAAACACCAGTTTTCTGACTTCAAGACATCATTGTCCAGGGAAAGGATCTATCTTCAGACAGCAGAAAGAAACCTATTTTCTGGCAGGTCTCAGACTCCAAATTGATAGAGAGCGCACGAGACACAGGCAGCAACTGCGACTGGATGCTGTTTTTTTTTGGTCTGAAAGCCTAGTTTCATTTAGTCACACGATTTTCCTGTCAATCTAATCAAACCCTACTCCAGAAATCCCAGGGAAAAACACATAACCAAACTGCATTATCCCAGATCAAAGCAAACACTCATTATGTTTTTGCAGGTTCAGCATGTGGGTTGCCAGTGTAGACAAAGCATGACCAGATCAATAGAACTGACTTCTAAACAAAAATCCTTCACAAATATTACAAATAAAGGTAGTGTCATCACATATTCTAACTCAACTGAGGAGACTTGTACTTAGTGCTTTTGATGATAATCCAAATCCCAGTCCTTCACAACCAAAAGGAGTTGGAAATGTAGGCATGGTTATGGTGTTGAAACAAGGTTGCAAGGAAAGTGAAAAATTAAGCAATACTGAATGGTCTTTTAAGAGTCTGCAGACTTTGAGATGGGAAAAGAGGTAAATGGTTTGAGGAGAAAAATGAATTGAAGCAATGCAGTGAATCTCAAATTTAAAATGGATGTGCAATCTATTCAAACAAGTTGCTAGAAATGCAAGGAGAAGGATCAGGAACACCCAACAGATGGTCAGGATACTGTCAAACGTGGAATTATGGTTAATAAAAATAAAGGATTAAACAGGCTGATTGTTATGAATTCCGTGTTGTTTGTCTTGCTGACTCACTCAACCAAAAAATAGTTTCCATGTGCAAGTAACACATCTTTCTAATCAATTCCTTCAATGTCAGTGAGACTAACATACATAAGGTTGGCAAGCACAAGAAGAGAAAATCCAATAAAATTATATATATTTTTTTTAAAAATGGAGCACAAGTCAATTTGCCAAATCCTGGGCAATTTTAGCATCCACATATTGTGTGAATACTGTGCATGAAATGTACCAAAATGAACAACAGGGAAAAGAAAATTGCTTCTGAAGTATAAAAATTCAATGTTATGTTATCATTGTCAAGGTTCTTAGATGGTTCCCGATCTGGACTTATAGGTACTGTTAGAGGTAAAGTTGTTGGTAAATGTTTTACTGAAGATTATATTAATTATATACAAACAAGGCACAACATAACTCTCTCCATGCTCTTGTGAATTTGTGCCACTGATGATCTAAGCTCTAAATGTACAGACTTAACATCTGCATATCATATACCTCAAACCTAGAAAAATAAATAGAATGAAAGCAATAGTGCGTCTTGCACAGATAGTGTCTTTTAGAGGGGATTTCCAGGATTGTAATCCAGTTCCAGCAAAGACTTGGCAATATAATAAAGGAGTGGTTGGGAGGGGAGCTTGCAGATGGTGACGTTCCTATGCATCTGCTGCTCTTGTCCTTCTAGGTGGTAGAGGATCACAGGTTTAGAAAGTGCTAAGTTAATGCAGTGCACTTTGTAGATGGCACACAAGCTGCCACCCACACGTTGGTGGTGTGAATGTTTAAGATGGCAGATGGGATGCCCATCAAGCAGGCCGCTTTAACCTGGATAGAGCTGATAGTGTTGTTGGGGCTGCCCAGACAAGTGGAGAATATTCACTCACATTCCTGAGTTGTGCTTTATAGATAGATGGTCAAGCTTTGAAGCATCATTGGCCATCAGGCAACATTCAGACCTGCACTTGTAGCCACGGTATTTATACTGGTCTGTACTCTTGGTCCCGTTCAGCTCCTCTCTTTATTGAGCTGGGGCGTTTTCTTTGACTTATCTCCTCTGGGAGTTTTATTTGAGAACTACTTCCAGTCTCCTCTCTATCTTGGATTCTGTCTCCTGCATGGGACACTAGGTGACCATGATGGGCCACGTCCTGTCATCTGATGTGGGTTTCCATTTTCCTTTGCCCCTCTAAGGACAGGCACACAGCCTCTCCTAGGCAGGACAGAGAACAGAACTGCACGTTTGCAGGTTGCTCCGAGTCTGCAACTAGTTCTGAGCACAAGTCTTTAATAGCGGAGTATTATCAGGGTGCAGTTTTTGCAATATCTGGCACCTTCAGCTATTTCTCAGTATCACGCAATGTGAATCAAATTGGCTGAACACTGGTGTTATTTATCCTGGGGACCTCAAGAAGTGCCAAAGATGGATCATCAACTTAGCACTTCTTTCTGAAGATGAGTGCAAATGCTCCCACTGTTTGGTATGCAAGCAGTCCTACTTTGTAATTTCACCAACTCATTTTCTGGTTTGCTTGGTGCTGCCTCAAGCATGCCTATGCTTCATTGGATCTGATAGAGTGGAGAACATGTTGGGCCACGTGGTTGGATTCTGTTCTGCTGCTGAGGGCATACAGCATCTGCTGGATGCCTAGTTTTGAACTGCAATATCTATTTGAGATCTATCCAAATTTGTAGGGAGGCCATGCCACTCAGCACAATGGAAGGTATCCTCAATCTTCACAAGGACTGTGCCGTAGTCACTCCTACAAATACTGCCCTGGACACATGTATTTATGACAAGTAAATTGATAAGGACAAGGTCAAATAGGTTTTTCCCTCAATACCTGCCTAGCACCAGCTCTTTCTTTTTAGAACTCAGCCAGTTCAATCAGTAGTGGTACAACCACATAACTCATGGTGACAGACATTGAAGTCCCCCAACCAGGGTAAATGCTATGCCTTTGCCAGCCTCAGTGCTTCTTCTAATTGAATCAGTATTCCATGTTGAACATCATCAGCTGAGAGGGTGACAGTAGGTGGTTTCCTTGCCAACTGATTGACTTGATGCCAAGAGGTTTCGTGGGATCCAGAGTCAGTGCTGAGAAATCCCAGGCAATCTCCTCCTGACTGCATTGCACTGTGTTGCCACTTCTAGTGGGTCTGTCTTTTTAGTAGATCAGGACATATCCAGGAATGGTGACAATGGTGTCTGGAGCACTGTCTTTAAGGTATGCTTCCATGAGCATCACTATCAGGCTGCTGCTTGATCTGTTTGAGAGACAACTCTCCTAATTTTGGCACAAGTCCCCAAATGTTAATAAGGAGAGCTTAAATCACAATTGCATACCCAGCCATTGACCCTTTCGGTGCCTCAGTCAATGCTAGGTGATCCATCTGGTTTCAGTTCTTTTGTATTTTGCAACAACTTTTTCGTCTTAGGAGGACTGAATCACTTGTTGGGCCATTTCAGTCAACAATTAAGGGTCAACTTCATTGCTGTGGGTTTGGAGTCACATGTAGGCCAGACTAGCTAAAGAAAGGAGAATCCTTACCCTAAATAACGTTAGAAAACAAGATAGGTTTTTAAAGTCAAATGACTAATGGTTTTAAGTCACCATAAAACCAGGTTCTAATTCTAGATTAATTAATTGAATTTAAGTTCCATCAGCTGCTGTTTGGGATTTGAACCAGTGTGCCCATAGCATTTGTCTTGGCCTTTGGATTACTAGTTTAATGAAATTACTACTGTACCACATTAGTTCATACAAAATATACAATTAAGTGAATAGTGATAAGCTTTTGTAACTATCCTGTATCACAATCTGAACACAACAACGAAAGCATGTATATTAAATCTGCTATCTATATTACACACTCCTTATTTGGGCATTGCCATTCTGCATATGCCTACAGAGGGCAACTCAATGAAATTTTTCCACTATAAAGCTTCCATTCACACACTTGTCTTATTGGGTGCTATCATTAACCTCTGCATATTAGATTATCAACTTCCCTCCCCGCCCCGCCCCCACCTCGAATAGCCATAGGATGTGTGGTGGTTAAGATATAGGTAGACAATTTATCCAATCTTTCCTCATTATTTTGTACCTATCCTTATTTTAAGCTGTTCTTCTGAGCAGACAGCAAAGGCACCCATTTACCTCCAGTCAGTGCCCCTTCGTGCCAAGGGCAAATACATGGGGCTCCGGGGATACGGCATGGGTGGGATTGTCGTCATTGCAGGCTCGATGGACTGAATGGCCTCTTCCTGCACTGTAAAGGATTCTGTGAATCTCATCTCTTTGGAGTGTGGGAGAAAACTAGAGCACTCCATGCAGACTGAGGAGAACATGCAAACTCCACACAGTCATCCAAAGCCAGAATTGAACCCTGTGAGTTACCACGCCAAGAAGATAGGCAAGTGAAAGAGACAGAGTCTGCAAATCTCCATTTTAAATTCATTCTCCCAGTATTCCAACTTAAAGCAAAGAATCCCAAAGTATGTTTTCATCAACATAAAAGCAGCATGAGTATTAAATTCAGCCATTTTGACTTGCATTTCCTTGTTAACAATCAGGCTATAGGTGACCATTTCAAATCTGAACAATATAATTGTCATCTCTTCTTTCTAAGGAGATTAAGGCCTTGATTTTATCAGCACACCCACCCTAATTTCAGGGCAGACAAGGTTCACAAAACAGCATCCTTCGTTGGTTTCGGCCACAATCTTACGAGCTTCAGGTGGGTGTGCCGGTAAAATTCTGGCATTAAATATCTGACTTTTTAAGTTCCTTCACAAACAAAAAGGGGATACAAGACAAGCTTCCAAAATCAGCGCAAGTATTGAGACTTCGCAACAGTTTCACAATATAAATGGAACAACAGATGGCAGTACCATTTTTATTGGCACTGACTCAAACACAGGTTGAGCACACAACCAAAGGTGTGCACCACCCTTAACATCTAACAGAGCAAAGCAAGTCCAACAGCAAATTATTACAGAATTAGTCGCTGAAGGCATATTCCACATGGAAACTGTAGCATATTTTCATTTTTTAATATTTAATGGAGTAATTGATAACAGAAATGTTCAGTTGGCACAGTCCCCACTATAAACTCAACAAAAATTCCCTGGCTCACAGAAACAGATTGTGAGCCAATGAGACCAACAAAAGGGCAGTTCCAAGTTATCTTGGGCTGTTAAAAATAGAAGAAGGAAGCAAAAAACCTATTAGGCAGTTACATAACTGGTTAGGTCAGGGAATGAATTAGTTAGTAATCTAGTACTAAGCTGTGGTACTTCAGTCCTAAAACAGCTGAGACATGTCTGCTTTGTCAGCACCACTCACAGCCAGCAGACCTGTTGTAACTTTACGTTGAGTTTATTTCAAAGGAGAATCGGTTCAGTGAAAAACCCTCCCTCAATTTTCTTCTGAAGCTGTTGACAGCATCCTGTGGTAGAGTTCCACAGGCACAGTTCACCTAAAACACATCTGCCTAGTGGCCATTCATTGCGCATGACCATAGCGTGTAAATGTTGGGAAGTAGAAGTATAAATGGTATCCTTTTCCAAGAGCTACATACACACATGGGCAGCACAGTGGTTAGCACTGCTGCCTCACAGCGCCAGGAACCTGGGTTTGATTTCAGGCCTGGGTCACTGCCTGTGTGGGATGTGCACATTCTTCCCGTGTCTGCATGGGTTTCCTCCGGGAGCTCTGGTTTCCTCCCATAGTCCAAAAGACGTGCTGGTTAGGGACATTCGTGTCAATGTGTCAGGGGAATTTCACATTAGCTTCATTGCAGTGCTAATACAAGTCTTACTTATAACTAATAAATAAACTTTTTGCTTTAAAACTCTTTCCAACGGCTATCACAGGATATCAGAATCACAAGTCCATCCCTGTGGCCTTTTCTCTCACTAATCCAATGGCCATATTGTAGCCTTCCATGCTGCCCTGAAAGAGAGAGCAAGTAACTCAGCAGCGAGGACAGGACTTCTTTACTGGTATGTCTTAGTGCATTTACCAGCTAAACGACAGCTGAAGCTAGGAATTTTTGCTTACATGACCTTATGATTCTTAAAATATATTATTTTATCAGTAATTCAAAACACTACTCCATCACCAGTCTTGTTAAGATATATCTATGTTTGCAACCAGTTTAATGCCAAACCACGCTAGTCACTTCAACAGGCCAACAATATCCACTTAGTAAATGCACTAAAAAAATCTTTTCAGTAATCACAGGGCCTGGTACATAGCAATTCCACCAATACTTCCGTCCCTAACATTAGCCAGAAGCCACTTCCAACATTACAAGCTACTCTTAACATTGCCAGGGCTTGCTGCTAATTCTATTGGCTTGTAACAGTTGAGGCTTCCAAGTTCCCATTAACGCAAGTTCCCTCTCAACGCTAAATTAGTTTGAGCTTCTGTGAGCTTATGATAGAATTCTCCATAAGCTGCTTGGTTTTCAGTTGTTATGATTGCAAATCAATCTTAAGAGCACAGGAGGTAGTCATTCAACCCATCATGCCTATGTTCCCATTCTTTGCAAAAACTACTCAGTTTAACCCTGCTCTGTCATTCTATCATCCATGAAACTACATTCTATTCAAAGTTATCTGGCTTAATTTTCTTAACAAATCTAACACATTATTTAATTCTTTCACTGCAGTATCATGGAACCTAAAACATAATGTGTGAACTGACTGACACTAAATTGACATTCAAACAGCTCACAGGATAGTCAATGAATTAAGTGGAAAAATTGATGGAGTATGCATTTCTTTTTAGATTTTAAGCTGAAGTCACTATAGGGCAGAGCAAAGAGAACTTTACTCTATTGTTCAACCTTAATGACTCACACTGGATTAAAAAGCAGGATCTATTCACTATAGGGATGCACTGAAATTCAGCAATTAGATATTTTTAAAAGTTGAAAGATGAGATCGCAACCAAGTCAGCTATTGACCTCTTCTCTTCACATACCGGGCCAACCTTCCTCCAAGATCACCCTTCCACCCCGCCTCAGCATTTTTGTGGTTCCATCTTCCCTCATGCCCACTCAGATGTCAACTTGCCACTGACACCCAGCTCTTACTCTCTTGACCTTATCCCTGACTCCCACAGGAGCTGATATTTTCATTTGAGGAGATCCAAAGAAGAAAGAAATGTTAAACATTTGTCTGGGCAACAAATGTCTCCGTAGCCAAATCCTCCCTTCCTCTCCCAAATTCTTGAGCATGTTGTTATCACTTCTCAAAACCAGACTCATCTTTCCACACCTTCATGTTTGAATCCACTAGTCAGGTTTCTGACCCTGCCACAGTACCAAAAATCACTCTATCAGAGTCATAAATGTTATCCTTTGTGATTGTGAAGATCAAGTATCCCTCATACTTCTCAATCTATCTGCTGTCTTTCACACATTTGTCAATACCATCCTCCACCAACACCTCTCCACTGTGGTCTAATTCCATTCCTATATAAATGCAATCAAAACAAGAAAATTACCTGTAGTTTCCCTTTTTCAACTGTTGTCTCCTGTGTCCCCTCAACATGCAGTCTCCACATCGATGACACTGAGCTCCACTTCACCATCACTAACTATCCTCTCAGTCTCTCAACTGTTTCTAAATTACAAGATTGCTTGTACTTGATAAGCAGAAATTTCCAACTAATTATTGGTGAGACACACACTGTCATCTTTGGTCCCAACCACAAACTCCACCCTGCTCCCTGGTAAGTCTGGAGGTGAAACCAAATTGTCTGCAACCTCAGTGTCATATTGAACCTGGAGAGGAGTCTCCCATTCACATCTGTGTCTGCACATAGACTGTGTACTTTCATCATCCAACTCTACCTCACCTCATTTGTTGCTAACACGTGAACCATGTCTTTATTACCTCTCAACTTGGCTAATTCGATGCCCTTCTAGTCCACACCCCACTTCAATCCTCTAAATTTAAACTCACCCAAAACTCTGCTTTCTATATGCTGCCTCACACCAAGGCCCATTCATACATTATTCCCAAGTTCATTGAGCTATATTGGCTCCTGATAAATCATTGCCTCAATTTAAAGACTCACATCCTGGTTTTCAGTTCCTTCTGTGGCCTCATCTCTCCCTATCTTTGTAGCCTCCTCATATCCATGGTCCTCTAATTCTAATCTCTTGACCACCTGGATTTTAATTGCTCTCTCATTGGTAGATGTGTCTTTAGCTGCCAAGGCACTCAACGCTGGACTTGCCTCTCCAATACATTCTTTCTTGCTTTTTCTGGAAAGTGGTACATGGGCGGCATGGTAGCAGTGGTTAGCACTGCTGCTTCACAGCTCCAGTGATCTGAGTTCGATTCTCGGCTTGGGTCACTGTCTGTGTGGAGTTTGTACATTCTCCTCGTGTCTCGTAGGGTTCTTCTGGTTGCTCCGGTTTCCTCTGAAGACGTGCGGGTTAGGTTGATTGGCCGTGCTAAAATTGCCCCCTCGTGTTCTGAGATGTGTAGGTTAAAGGGATTAACAGGTAAATATGTAGGGATATGGAGGTAGGGCCTGGGGTGGGATTGTGGTCAGTGTAGACTTGATAGGCCAGGTGGCCTCTTTCTGCACTGCAAGAAGTCTATGATTCTCTATGAACATGGGCCACGAAGTGGGTGCTGATCCCATATCCAACTTCAAATGAAAGCTGGTAAGTTGTGATAGAGATCATGTATTTAAATCAACCTTTTATGAGATCAGGCTACGTTAGCACTGTCCCCAACTACAGACTTCAACTGAAATTTCTTTCCCATGCAATCCAATTGCATCTGGTTTTTTTGCTGCTCCTCAGAGATGAGACATTTATGTGGGTAAAGAACATCTAATCAAAAATGCTTGGCAGGCTTGATGTGCTAGATCGTCTTTTCCTACTTATTCCCATATCTGACATAGGAATCTTTGATATTGTAACCAAAACTGAAACCATCCCACGCCATGATGTTACATGCAAATATTAAAACAGATAATTTTAAAAAAGGTCCTTCATCCAATTTTAGTTGAATTACAATATTTCTTTGAGTGTACTTCAAGTTAAAAACAGCAGAGAACGAAGTTGTTTTGCAAATGCAATGAAAAAGTTGCTGGGATACTAATGCAATTATTCCAAGACCAGAGAGGATTTAATGCACAAATTAAAGGTGCAGTCAGTTACTACATTGGCTAGACTCTATCGCAGCAAGGTTGTTGCCAAATAAAACCAATCCTCTCATCTGAATGGGAACCTTCTCGTGCTGTGCTTAATGCAGACTTAATTCAGTCCTTTCCATTACTGCTGGTATTAAATTTCCCTGCAATGCCAGCTAATAAGCTGTAGGGACATGAGTATTAAAATAAATATTCCAGAAGCTGGCCTGTAGGTCACTCAATTTATTCTGTAAATGCATATTTTGGAGAAACTTTAAAAATGTCACTTTTTGTGAAATTATCATTCGCTCTCTGGAGCAAAATGACATTTCTGTCTCAATTTTGATGCCCAACCTCAGTTTTATTTGAAAGCTTCTTGTCCTTTCTCCCAAATTTCAAACTCAACACAGTACAGCATGTTACTACTGAAGAAAGTAACACTTTCCACTTCAGGCACAAACACTTATGTACAGCATTGTTAGATATGCAGCACGACCAACTCTCCTCAATGTGCTTCAGTTTCAAGCCACTAATGTATTCAAACTACTAATGTATCTGTGACACAATTTATATTTCCCACATCTCATGGCCTTTCTGTAGATGATTATCACTTCAGTACTGAATTAAAGATTGGTTTGTGCTGTTGGCCAAACTCAGTTGGACATTTCTACCCAAAAGGTGTGGGGATTGGAGGGCAGATAGCCCAGTTGACTTAATGGTTAGGGACCAGATTCAATAGTTCAATCCCTGTCCTGGCTGAAGACAACTCAAGGTACACCTCTTCACCTTACCTGTAGCAAAGCAAATAATCACCAAGGACCTACTTCCCAGCAGAGAATGAGAAGATTTCTATCAGCCTGATGTTAACCTGGGTTGGAGATGACCCACACTGCAGAAGTTACAGGTCATCATCCAAGCTACTCTACAGCCAGCCCTTAATTGTTTGGTATCTTAACATCCAGTCATTAGCCTTCTCAATCACCAATTGATTCATTCTTCATTGCAGTCTGTCAAAGTGAAATACTGTAGTACAAAAACAGCGTGCACGTCAGCGCACATTGACACCCATTTCACACCGCGGGCTGGTTTTCTATATTTTAACTGCTGGCTAACTGCAGGTTTGTTGCAGTATCTATTTTTCATACATTCTACTCTTCATTCTGAGCACATCTAAAATAATTAGTGACAGCAATACTTCTGAGAAACACTGTTACAAAGTCACCCCAGGTTCTTCAGCTTTTTGACGCTCCTGCCTCCCAGTAAAAAGAGTTTGTTTTGGACGGGATACAAAGAACAGCAAAGGATGACTAAAATACTAATAAAGGGGGTAAAAATTAAGAATGCAGAGAAAGCTAGCCAGAAAATTAGAGAAGATAGTAATAGTTTCTAAACACATTTTAAAAATAAAGTTAACAAAGTGAACATTGTCCCGTAGAAAGTGACTTTGAAGAATTGACAATGAAAAGCAAGGAGATGGCAGATGAATTGAACAGGTATTTTGCATCAATCTTCACTACACAGAGTACAAGCAACATCCCAGAAATAGCTGTAAATCAGGAAATAGAAGGGAACGAGGAACTCAGGAAATTACAATCACCAGAAAAGTAAGTGGTACTTAGTACATTGTTGGAACTGTAGGCTGACAGCTCCTTATTTTCTTGAGTGTGTTGTGCTGATGGACTCCCTGCAGTGTGCACTCAGATTCTCAAATCAAACCCCATGTGAATAAATCTTACTGTGCCACAAAAAAAAAGCCAACCTTGGCCATTAGGAAGCAACATCGAAGGGCTTGCCCGGGATGAAGAATTTAAGTAGCAAGCAAGATAATTGATGCACTGGTTTTAATTTTCCGCAGCTCTGTAGATTGGGACACAATTTCGTTAGCTTGGAAGATCGCAAATGCAACTCCATTAGAAACTATAGCAGAATAAGTTCAAGGTAATCAGTGGTTTAGTGAAAGGAAAAATCATGCTTAACCAATTAATCAGAGCTCCTTGAAGTAACATGTGCTGTAGATTGAGGGGAACCATTGGATGTACAATACTTAGACTTCCAGAAGGCATTTGATAAGGTGCCCCATCAAAGATTGTTGTGGAAAAAATCACAAAATCAGTCATTGAGTCCGCTCTGACATTAGAGAAAAATCTAGCCTACCTACCTAATCCTGTTTACCAGCACTTTGGCCCATAGTTCTGAGTGTTATGATGTGCCAAGTGATCAACCAGGTACTTTTTAAAAGGATGTCAATCATCTCACCTCCACCCTCCCAGTCAGTGCATTCCAGGCCGTCACCACCCTCTGGATAAAAAGTATTTTCCTCACATCTCCCCAAAACCTCACTTTGACCTGGTGTCCCCTCATGACTGACCCGTCAACTGAAAGGAACAGCTGCTTCCTAACCAGTGTGTTCATATCCTCAATCAGATCGCCTCACTCTACTCTGCTCCAATGAGAGCAACCCAAGTCTATCCAACCTCTCTTCATAGCTTAAAATGTTCCATTCCAGGCAACATTGTAACAAATCTAATCTTACATCCTTCCGGTCACATGGTGACCAAAGCACCACACAATATTCCAGCTATGGCCTCACCAAAGTCCTATACAACTACAGCATGACCTCCTTGCTTTTGTAATCTATGCCTTGATTGACAAAAACAAGTTTTCACCAGCCCACTAACATTCGCTTCTGCCTTTAGTGATCTGTAGACAAACATGCCAAAGTTCCTTGGAACTGCCTAGTGTCATGCTGTTCATCGAATACTTCCTTATCAAATTATCTTTCCAAAATGTATCACCTTACACTTTTCAGGGTTAAATTCCATCTGCCACTTACCTGCCCACTTGACCATCCTGCCCACATCTTCCTGTAGCCCAAGACAGTCAACCTCACCTCATCTGCACACTTACTAATCCTAACCCTACACAGATGACTATGTTGTTTATATAAATGATGAATAATAGGGGACCCAGCACAGATCACTGTGGTTTGCCACGAGACACTGGTTTCCAGTGACTAAATCAGCCTATTATTACCACATCTCTTACAATTTTTATAAAGAAACAGAAAATAGAAGCCAATTTTGAATTCACCTTATCAAATTACCCTGTATCCCATGTGCATTTTTTATAAGTCTCATTTGGGACCTTGTCAAAGCTTTGCTAAAATCCATATAGACTGCATTAACTGTACTACCCTCCACACTTGGTCACCTCATCAAAAAATTCAATCAAATTTGTTAGGCATGATCTTGCTCAGACAAAAACTATGCTGACTATCCCTGATTAACTTCGCCTCTTCAAGTGGAGATAGATTCTTTCCTTCAGAATTCTCTCCAGCAGTTTCCCTCCCACTGATGTAAGATTCATTGCTCTGCAGTCCTCCCCGCCACTTCCCCTGGTTTATCTCTACCATCCTTCTTGACTGGCAGGACCACATTAGCTGTAGCCACTTAAGAGCCTCAGAGTAATGGCAACGATTCCCATCCAAGATCCTTTCCATCCTATGTGAAATTATGTCTCGGTCAGAGGAATCCCACCCACGTAATTTTATATGCCCCTGTCTTGTAACTCACTTGAGTGACTGGGAAATGGCAGGTGATAGGAACAAAAGTTTGATCCTGTTATGGGTGAGTTATCTAATTAACAAAGGTTCAATAGAAGAGAAAGAGGTAACTTAATTGATACATAAAATCATGAGTCATTGTGATAGGGTGAATGTGGAGGTGTTTCCTCTCGTGGAAGAATCCAGAACTGTGGGTCATTGTTTAAAGAAATTTATTAAAAGAGATGAGGCTTTTTTTTTCTCTGAGGGTTGCAAGTCTCTGAATGTTTTCAAGGCAGCAGTGAATAGATTCTTGGTAAGCAAGGGGATGATGGTTATTAGAAGTGGGATACAGATTTGAAGTTACTTGATGAGCAATCTTACTAAAATAATGGAATAGGCTCGAGGGGCAAAATAGACATCTCCTGCTCCGGGTTTGTATGTTTTAGTGATGTACACTTTATACAAGTGTTCTGCTGTTAGATATAATGATACATGGCCAAGCCTCAAGTTTGCGGTATATTTTAATATAGTCAACATGCTACTAACTAGCCAGCAGTCTGTGCGGTAAACCAGAGTTCTGTTCATACTACTTTTAGGCATATCAGAAATGGTCATTGTGTCAATTAATTGCAAGGTCATCTTGACAATAGCAAAATATGCCCTAATTTTTGAAGTAGGTAAGATTTGCCAATATATTGATACAGTAAAAACTTCCCTGTCAAAATTCACATCGTGAAGCAATTTGAAACTAAATTTACCTCCAGAAATTAGATATGTTTCAAATACACATTGATTGATATGCAAGACCTGGATTCGATTCCTGGCTTGGGTCACTATCTATAGAGTTTGCATATTCTCCTTGTGTGTGCATGGGTTTCCTCCAGGTGCTCTAGTTTCCTCTAAGTCTGAAAGGTGTGCTGGTTAGGTACACTGACTCAATCAGGCGCTGAAGTATGGTGACTAGGGGAATTTCACAGTAACTTCATTATTTATTAGTCACAAGTAGGCTAACACTAAACTTCAACTTTTGTATTTCAAAGGACAAATCCTGATGCACCTTGTGATTTTTCTGTGAAGAGTCACTGTCAAATCAGACCATAGGTGAACAATTCAGCCTGTTGTGTCTGCCTCTGCTCTATGACAGACCTATCCAATCAGTCCCATTCACTGCTGTTTCTTCCATCAGGGCTGTTTCCAAGGCTATACAACAAGCAGGCTTTGAACCAAGTAATATTCCTGCCAATTGTAGTCAGTAACATTAGACTGTTGAAGTTTTTAAATAGCTGCCACAAAGCTGTACTTGACAGTGACACAATGCCAATATGGCAAGATAATTGGTTATAAAACTTAAGAAAATCAATGTTATAGTTGGAATTTATCTGTATTTGCTTCGGGAATTGATGCACTACCACTTGTATTGGGAAAGGAAGGGTTAAATACCATTGGGAGCCTATTTTCAAGATGCTGTTTAAAGAAAACATTCTTCACAAAAGGTTTTTATTTTTCACGACCTTTGTCTATTTTCAAACTATTCAGCCATCAGTCTTGTCCATGCGTCGTCTCCAAGCCAACAGATGAGGGGACAGGCGCACAGATGATTAATTTAATCTAGTTTCAAAGCTCTTGCTTTTATCAATCCTGCACTATTTTTATTTAGGATAAAAAACAAAGGGGCTTTATTCTCTTAAATCTGCCTAGTTCATTTAATCAAATGAGAAAAGGTCTTGCAATTATCTTGTGTCTTCCATGACCTGAGGAGATCCCTAAATGCTGAAGACCCAACTAAACATGAGGGGTACAGACATTGGTAGTAATGTGGGAAGTTATACATCATGAAATTGCAGGATTGCACACTCTCAAGACCACAATATGCCTCAAAATGCTTTCCAGCCAATGATGTAATTCTGAAGTTTAGTCACAGCTGAAATGTAGGAAGCACGGCAGTCAGTTTGTACACCACCAACTCCACAAAGAATGTGATAATGATCAGACCATCTTTACTTTTTGTGATGTTGATTGAAGGATAAGTATCAGCCAGGTCACTGTAAATAACTCCCTTGCTTTCCTTTGAAAGGTACAGCATTTTCCAGCTCCCCTGCAGCACATTTCCAGAGACTGCCTGCCAGTGGCTGGCGGCAGGATCTTTGCTGCTGGGGTCTGCCGGGAATGCAACGTGGGGGTTCACCATTAGCAGGTCTGGAAGATCCCACTGGCAGGAAGGGCCAGAAAGTTTCAGCCATTATCTTCTCATCCACCCAAGTAGTCAGATGGAGTCTCTGTTTAACCTCTCTCCTGCTAAGTGGCATCTCAAGTCAGTGTAGTAATTCTCAATACTGTACTGGATTGTGCTCAAACCCTGTTTGTAGTGGGACTGGAAGCCAGAATCTTGTGATTCAGAGACGAGAGTTCCACCAACCAAGGTATAGATGGGCACCATGTATTAAATTTCCTTGCAGAGAATGAACCAATTATTTTTAACCATTCCAGGAAACGTCCTTATTTGAAAAATGGAAACTGGGAACAGCACTAATTAATAATAGCAATATCAACAAATATGCCACTTTATAACTTAGATAAAATAGATAAAAGTTAAAGTCACCATAGTCCCAGATGACCGTAGGCTGCTCTCTCCCTTCAGGGGAAGAGCTGACTGGTGATTTCAACCTGAGGGTCACCACACCTCAGGCAAGGGGAAAGGCTGAGAAAGGCCATCATGAGTAACCTCAGCCAGTATTAAAATTGAACTTGGATAACTACAGGATAGTCGTCAGTGCAGACATGAAGGGCCAAATGGTCTCGTTATGCACTGTAAGGATTCTACGATCTTTCCGGCAGTTCAGTCAAGGTTTTCCCATGATCTACACTCACTGTTAGTGTTACTTTGCTGTAACTGTGGTGAACGTCACTTCTGTGCAGGTCAATGGGCTTCTCACTGTTGTCCTGACAACATAACACCAGTAGAATTGGAAAGGATCCAAGCAATTTTCTGGCCATGATCTGAGCCCATTCATGATGGCTTCCCTCCTGGGTGGGAAAAGAGCAGCAACAGTCGAAGTCTGGGAGGTAATCACCTGATAATCTTTTGCAGTGAGGAATGACACAGGGTGATCAAAGAATTTGGAGCTAAAAGATGGTAAAGAAACAAATAAAGGTAGAATTTGTAAAATAAACAAATTCAAATAGCATTTCTCAGTTTATTTGTTCAGAACCAAAATCAATTAAATTTGGTATTTTTGTGCTTGTCAAATTAGCACTGAAACTCTCTGAAGGATCATATCACCATGGGGACTTATTAGGAGATATTAACCAAATGTTACTTTTTTTGAGTCTTTGTATGCTTTATGTAAGAGACATATAGAGAAAGTTAACATCTCTCAGTTAAGGATGATTAATTTAAAGCAGCACAATGACTAGCACTGCTGCCTCACAGCACCAGGGACCTGCGTTCAGTTCCAACCTTGGGTAACTGTGTGGAATCTGCATGTTTTCCCAGTGTTTGCATCGATTTCCTCCAGGTGCTCCAGTTTCTTTCCACAGTTCAAAGATGTGCAGCTTAGGTGGATTAGCCATGCTAAAATTGCCCCTTAGTATCAGGGGATTAGCAGGGTAAATATATGGTGTTACAGGGATTGGGCCTGGATGAGATTGTTGTTGGTGCAGACTCAATGGGCTGAATGACCTCCTTCTGCCCTGTGGGGATTCTATGATTACTATCAAAGAACTGGAACGTTCACATTCAGAGCTATTGACATTTCAGTGTCATCTTTTTGTCACCCACCATAAAGAGATCCCTATTAAAACTATGTACTTGGAATCAATTACTATTTGCCCCATCAGACTATTATACTTGCTCATACCCAGTTACCTGATGGAACATGACTTCCACTAAACTACACAGTCTGAATCAACATACCAACCTCAATGATAACGTTCAATGCCAGTGATACTTGTAATACTGAGGTGTAGCACGAAACTCTCTCTTTGTAAGCTTTCAGTGTCTGTGGCACTTCTTCTCAAGCCACTTATGCCACAAAATCGCCTTTAATTGCAGTACACTATTAGTAAGAAGATCCATTCTCATGGTCCAATGGATATAAAAGTGAGCTGTTCTCTGCAATAACATCTGAATTGAATTAGATTTCCGGTGCAAATCATGTTGATGCAATTATGAATGGATCACATCCAGGAAGAACAGTTTCAACTGAAGTACATTCAGCAAAAAAAAAAAATCACAGTTAGGGCTGCTGAAGATGACTCAAGTAACTTTCCAGTGAAACTCTTCTTCCCATCTGTGGTTCACAATTCTTTATTTTTCCCAGTTTACTGAATATATTTGCAGAGATTGGAACTCAATTTTTGCTTCCATTGTCATTTATGACAAGCTGCTACTCCCACCTCTGCACAATTTCACTACCAACCAGCTGGAAAGGAAATAGATGAAAATTATCTGAATGGATCCTGGCTGTGAAGCTATAAATAGAGCAAGCTGGATGAAATAAATAGTGTTTTACTTAATACAGTACAAAAGCACTCAAATTGTGATGAGATTAGAACACCTAGCCAAAAAAAAAATTAATAGCCAATATTTCCTTCCCTGAAGTTGGTGAGGTACTAATAAGTTTTGTGTGATAACTAGAATAGAGAGGCTTCATCATATTGCCCACGCATTATATAAGCAACTCAATACTCTACTCCAGTCATAAATGACACTCATTATCAGGTGGGTCATATTACAGACCGATATGAGATACCCATCAATGGTTATTTAGGATCTTGCAGGGACATTTTCCCCTTAGCAGAGGAATCAGTAATCAGGGGCACAGATTTTAATTAAAGGAGCAGGAGATTTAGAGGATTTAAGGAAAAGCCTTTTGACCCAGAGGTCGTTGGGAATCTGGGACTCACTACTTTTAAAAAGGGGGTAGTAGAGGCAGGAACTGTCACAATATTTAAGGAGTATTTACACGAGTTCTTGAAATGCCATAGCTTACATGGCTCTGGGCCAATTGCTGGTAAGTGGGGTTAGAGTAGATAGGTACTCAATGACCAGTGCAGGTATGATGGGCTGAAGCATCTCTTACTGTGCTGTAAATAGACGCAGAGTTTACAGTCAGTGTCAAAAGACCCACAAAAGGAAGGGGAAGAGAAGGGTGTGGTTAACATGATTACCTGAATTGCCAATCTAAGGACACCAGGGACAATTTTACAACCCTCACCATTGAGATGAACTTGAATTGATGTGACATAGACCAAGAATCAAAACTAGGACTTTTCTCCTCTATATGGTTGAGGATACGGACTGGTTTCTCCAGCTGAGTCATCCGAGTATCAAATTTACTCTAGCCTTTTAATGGAAATTCCCTGATCATTGGCAAAGGAAAAGGTGTCACCAAAGCTAACGCCATCACAGGCCTGTGATCTCCCTAACCCAGGGAGATCAGGCCACACACATTGCTTTTTGTATATCACCCTGCTGTTTCTCTACCACAGCAGGCAGGAGCCGAATACCAAGTTCACTGCCAAGAACGTGCTGAAGCCAGGTGCCAAGAGCATATGGCAACCCAGGTGTTCCACCCATTCGCTGCACCAATCACTGTCTGCCCCACCTTTGACAGAGACTGTAGATTGGGCATTGGACACATCAATTACACGAGAACTCATTTTTAATGTGAAATTAAGTCTGCCAGAGCAGTCGGAACAACAGACAGTGTTATGCAAACACCCATATCAAGGGTAGAAATGTCTAACTGGAGTGGCACAATGATTAGCACTGCTGCCTTACAGTGCTAGAGACCTGGGTAACTGTGTGGAGTTTGCATGTTCTCCCACTGTCTGCATGCATTACCTTCAAGTGCTCCATTTTCCTCCCACAGTCCAAAGATGTGCGGGTTAGGTTGATTGGCCATCTAAAATTAGCCCATGGTGTCAGGGAGATTATGAGGATAAATATATGGCATTACAGGGATAGGACCTAGGTGGGATTGTGGTTGGTGCAGGCTCAATGAGCCTAATGGCCTCTTCTGCATGTAGATTCTATGATTATGAATCAACTCATGTATGCTGTTACATTTTTCTGTTTGCAATTTTGACTACCCTTAAAACTAAAATTTCAAAAATAAATATGATATAAATGACCACAACTTTTTCCTTCCATAGCAGCTGCAACCTGGATATATTACATTTGAGCGATAGATGTTAAGCTCCCAATAGTACTACAATGTAGCTTGCAGGAAAAACTAATTGTATTGAACTTATTTACACTTTTCCCAATCAACAAATTGCATGTATGTAGTTTTTTTTCAGAGAATATTCTTGTCCTCTGAGCAAGATGATTTTGTAAAGAGCTCCACATAAATGGAACCATATACAAGATAACAATGGGTTTTATTCACCAAATAGGCTTCAAACCACAATGCATTGGAATCAAATAGATTGAATGCAACAGGTTTCCCTCAAATTCAAAGATGGGTAAACTGAATACTCACCTTTTAAAAAATGAAGTTTTGGGGAGGCTGGAGCAAAGCTCACAGCTTTAAGAATTACAAAAAGATTGAGGCAGGGGAACAACTTGCCTTACATGCATCCCTTATACCCCTGAAATGCTATCAGAATGTTTCAAAAGCAATATCACCACAGCACAGTACTGTAAATGGGATTATTGCATTTAACATCCAGACTGTCACCCTAGTGCAGTACTGAGGGAGTGCTGCAGGGTCAAGGTGCAGCCTTTCAGATGAAACATCAAACCAAAGCAACAGTTGCTCTAATCGGTGGTGTAAAAGATCCGACGGCACCATTAAAATAAAAATCAAACCAAAACAGGCAAGTTATCCCCCATGTCCCGACCAATACTTATCCTCTTAAGCAAGGTGATTAAAATAGATTATATGGTCATTATCGCATTTCGCTTGCGGAGGCTTACTGCGAGTTTCCGATAACAGGAACTACATTTCTAAAGTACCTAATTGTCTGAAAAGCTCCTGGGACGTCTTCAGGTGACAAAGAGCTTTCTGCGGAATGCAAGTCTTTGTATGAAACAACCATTATTGGTGTTACGAAATCGTCTTTTGGATCATCGCTGCAAACTGTTCCCTTGAAAAAGACCTGGTGTTTATCGACTTTCGAAGCTCGTCATATACAATTATTGGTGAAGTGCCCCAGCTGAAAGTAAACACAACACCAGTGGGTATAATGTTCTTGTCAGATCAAGAGGCTACACTACAGGGCTCCTCACTGTCCAGGAGAAGGAGAATATCAGCCAAGGCAGGCCCACGTCTCCTTAAACTGATTTTATTTCTGGGAAAATCCTGATTCTGGCTCTTCCAGAATAATCAACTCTGCCAGGAAATTCCCAATAAAGGCTGGCCTTTTTTTTAAGCGCCATTCGCATCCCAAGAACAAATACATATATAAGAGGAGAAACCAACAAGATATGTTGAATTTCGAGAAATAGCTGGAAATGTGGATGAACCAATATTTACAGCCAGAGTACAAACATTGGCGAAGCCAATTCCGTAATCACAACAAAACCAAGTGGGTCAGTGGGGTGGGTTCACTTCCAGACTAAAATAAAGGCCAATTAAATAAATTAGCAACTAAACGCGATACTTTAAATACAACAATTATAAAACTACGAATTAAAATACATGAAAAACCTAACAACTTCGCTCAAGATCTTGAAAGATCCTTAACGCCAACACAAAATATATATCGACGCGGAATATTTTTTCCCTTCCTTACTCTCCACCCCCAACCCCCTTCACTTACCCTTTAACATAGCAACACCCGCTTCCTTCAGGGGTAACTTAAATCCCATGATTTACATTGCGTGATAATCACATGCAGTCATAGAGAGGAACTCGAATGTTAGTTGGAGCTATTTCGTGTATCGTAGCAGAGATTTACTGGAGGGAGGGGGATGGGGGGAAACGCTTTTAACTTCTGCCTCAAAGCCATTTAAAAAAATCCACGCCTACAATTTCTTTCAAAGACATTAGTCCTCTCGGCAGCACTTGGCCCCACTGATATATATATATATAATTACAATTCGTTGACTCGGCTCCTTCGCTTCTAAATTAATCTGAGCCAGGAGACGCTGTCCTGGATTCAAGAAACTGACACCAATTCGACTGAAACGAGCCGGCTGTACGACTAGAGAAACAAGGGTAAATCATGGGGGGAAATAATGTCCTCGATTATGTCTAAGGAGGGGATTTTAAAAAAAACACAAAAGGTTTGACAAACAGCTTGCTAAATCTGAATGCAAGTTTGGTAGCTATATATTTATGATAAAGCATTGCGTCGCTTACCCCGAATGATGAAAAGAAAACAGCGAGGAAAATACAATATTTGTTGAGCCGGATAGGGACTGGGTTCAAAGCAAGTCAAAGACAGGAGGAATTCCCTTGTAATTCACACATCCATAGCGCGTCATTCTGTGCAAGTTTCACCACTAACACAATGTATCGGGTACCAGCGACTTCAGCGCCACCATCGTGAAAACGGGGGAGGCGCGGTCACCGTGGAGGAAGTTCATCCCAATTGAAGCAAGTGCCCATCCTTTACTCCAGCGGGCGTTTACCTCTGTTAGGTCACAACTGTTGTTCGTGCTGCAATCCTAAAAAAAAAAGGAGCACCACCCCTCCGCCCGATTGGGATGTGTGGATCTGCCGCGTCCCCCTCCTGTCTGGAACTAGTGGCTCGCCCCACAACAATGCCCCCGTGTATTAACATTCTAACAACGTTGCCAAATACAATCCACGGAACAAATGGCCAGACAATGGATGGGAACGTGGGGTTATAGCACACATTACATATCCTTACACACTGGAACCAACAAGTAGTCTACCTTTGTGAACGTATATGCAAAAACAATAAATAAAGCAAAGGCTGAGCTGTGGGCTATTCTAATCAGCTTTTTTTAAATCTTGCCTTAAATGTGGCTGGACTATGGAATCTTTCTTTTCTTGTCTTGGCAGTGATCGTAGGTGTCGAACCGTGATATTGAATGGAGACCTTGGATTCCCGGCATGGCTGCTGTCTCCAGATCGGGAGGGCGGGGGCAACAAATTCTGCAGGTTTCCCTCAATGGCTGCACAGCGTTTGATGTTTGGCAGCTGTAGTGGGCTGCAGGGGACCACTGAGTATCAGAAACCCATGGAGGTTAAGTCTAGTTTTTAAACTTTATAAGTTGTAATAGTATTTTTTGACATACCCGCCCCAATATAATTGGAATTCACATGTTTCATGATATGGGAGTTGATGTCTTAGAAAAAAGAACAAAGAAAATTACAGCACAGGAACAGGTCCTTTGGCCCTCTAAGCCTACACCAACCATGCTGCCTGTCTGAACTAAAACCCCCTACCCAACCGAGACCATATTGCTCTATTCCTATCCAACTCATGTATTTTTTTCAGATATACTTTAAAGTCACTATCATATCTGCTTCCATGACCTCCCCCAGCAGCAAATTCTAGGCACCCACCAACCTCTGTGTAAAAAAACTAGATTTCTACACTCCCTTCACACCTTAAACCTATGCCTCCTAGTAATCAACTTTTCCAAAGCTTCTGACTATCCACTCTGATCATGTCCCTCATAACCTTGTAGACTTCTATCAGCTTGCCCCTCAACTTCCAACATTCCAGTGAAAAAAAAACAAGTTTTTCCAATCCTTCCTCATAGCTAATGCCCTCCATACCAGACAACATCTTGGTAAATCTTTTCTGTACCCTCTCCAAAGTATCCACAATCTTCTGGTAGTGCAGCGCCTAGAATTGAACACTATATTCCAATGTGGCCTTACTAAGACTCTACAAAGCTGCAATATGACTTGCCAATTTTTAAATTCAGTTCCCCAGCTGGTGAGGGCAAGCATGCTGTATACCTTCTTGACCACCTTCTCCATCTGCATTGCCACTTTCAGTGACCTGTGTACCTGTACACCAGAATTTGTTGCCCATCCTCAATTGTTCTGACAACATGGTGGTGAATTGCTTCGTTGAACTGCTACGGTCCATGTGGTGTAGCTCGCAGTGTTGTTGGCAGGGAGTTCCAGGCTTTTAACCCAGTAACAGGGAATGAATGGTGATACAGTTTCATGTTTGGATGATATGTAACTTGGAAGGATACTTAGAGGTGGTCATGTTCCCATGTATCTGTGGCCATTGTTCTCCAAGGTGTTATGGGTAAAGGGTTTGGAAGATGCTGTTGAAGAAGTCTTGGTGAGTTCTGCAGTGTATTTTCGAACTTCTTGAATATTGTTGGAGCTTCACTCATCCAGACAAATGGAGAATATTCCGTCCAACTCCTGACTTGAGCTTTGTAGACTGTGAATAGGCTTTGGTAAGCTATCCACAATTATTCACTGTATAATTCCCTGCCTCTGACTTGCTCTTGTGAACAATATTTATAAGGGTAGTCTATTTCAGTTTCTGGTCAATGGTAACTGCCAGGATGCTGTAATTGGCTGGATTGGATTTGTCCTGTTTCTTGCTCACAGGACATATCTAGATAATGTTCCACATGGTCAGGCAGATACCAATGTTGTCACTGTATTGGAACAACTTGGCAAGAGATAAGACAAGGTCTGGAGCACACATCTTTCATACTATTTCTAGAATGTTGCCAGAATCCATAACCTTTGAGGTATCTAGAGCCTGCAGCCATTTCTTGATGTCATGTGGAGTGAATCAAATTAATTGAAGACTGGTATCTGTTTGCTGGGGAGTTAAGGAGGCGGAGATGCAACATCCACTCAGCATTCCTGGCTGAAAATGTTTGCAAGTGCTTCAGCCTTGCATTTTGCACTGATGTGATGAGAGAAAGAGACATGGGGAACAATTGGTAAAGGAGGAGGTGGGGCTTGGAGGTGGAAGGGAAGGAAGAAAAGAGAAACAGGGGTCAATGGGCAGAGTTGAGGGGAAACAATGGGCAGACAGAGGGTTTGGGGTGAGGAAGAGGTGATGATGGCAGTCAGAGATGGGAAGCTGAAGTCCAACATCAAAGACAGGAATATGGACACTGTACCAGGGTGGAATGCCATAATGAGAATGTGAGTTTTGAGTAAGTGAAAGGTTGACATACCCTGCCAAAGCAAATTAGATTATTCATCCTCCTCCTGCAACAGAGCCATTGCCAACTACGATGATCTGACTTACTATGGCATCCCAGGCCAGAGAGGTGAGGTTGGCATGATTACAAGAGGCATCTTTCAGTTGCAGCATATCCCAGTGTTGGTGAACTCCTCTTATCAATGTAATGGCTAAACCCCAGAGCAGACTTCTTTTTCTTCTGCTGCGTTGACATCTCCACAGTTATCCTGAAAGACAGCTGAGAGAGTGAAATGTGAACACTTGGGCGGTGTTCAAATATGGCATCCAAACCTTTGACCCATTATATAAAGGTGAGATAGACAAATCAGATCCAAGTCCCCAAATGATTTGAGAGCTACTCACCTCAGCATAACTAATTATCTCCTAAATCCAAGGTTAGGCACGTTTGACCGCCATTTCAATCAGTGGGAAATGAGCTGCAGAATTTTCCTACCACAGGATTTAGTTTCAAAAATGGAAAAAAAATTCCACTCATACACAGGCACCATGTGATTCCCAAACACCATGTATTTTTGTCCTAGACATAAATGGCTTTTTAAGGCTTACACTTTCAAAATGTTAGAGATTTCTTTCCCCAGAAAGGATGATGCTGTGCTGACATATGAATACAACATAGAATGTTGAACTAATGTAAGCATAAAATTTAACTGTGGTGATGCAACGCTGAAGGAATTTGACCAATTGAGCTCTTTGGTTTTGGCTCCCTGAGGTCACACTTATATATATTCTACAGTTCTTTAAAACTAATATTGAAGAATGCCAAATAGCTGCATTTTAAATACAAATACAGTCAACAGACCTCTTAATATCATCATAATCTTCCATAACTGCAATTTGCATTTATATAGCACTTTTAACATAGTAAAGCCTCCTATGGATTTACAGGAAGTACCAAGAAGTACAGAATGAGCAACAAAAGCAAATAAGGGCACAAGCTTGATCAAAGAGGGAAGTTTTAAAGGGCTTCTTGAAGGAGGATAGTAAAAGGCAAAGAGGTTTAGGTAGGATGTATTGTAATTCAATATTTCCTAATCTTGTTATTACTATATGATTTGGCTTCAATTGAATTGTACAATATTTTAAAATTATGATTCCCTTTATGAGTCACAGCTTCCTGAAATGGCAAATGATAAACTGATGTGCGCATAATGGGTGAAATCTTACTAAAGAATAGAAGTGTTGGTTCTGACATGAAAAAAGGAGTGTTTCCCATCAACACAGCTGACATGTTTTCAGACTGAATTTTATACCTCATTAGTAATAATTTTTATGCCACAAGTTTCATGCCGCTTTTGCGGCATACTTCCTCTGATTTGCCCGCCCTGCTATGATTTAACTGCTGCAAACCCTGGACCATATAACCGACTCCCCAGCACTTGTTCCACAATGACTGCAGGGAGTTCCAGCCAAGAAGGCAGCACCAGGCCCTCACCAAGATGTTGGATGGAGTGGAGTAGAGGCGGGAGATACTCTATCCCAGCATGGCATTCCACCTGAGATGCAGTAGCAGCTCTGGTCAGTGCAAGTGCATTCCAGAAGAGGGTGGGGTAGCAGTGTCAGAAAAAGAATGACCTTTTTTGCTCAACCACGGTAAGTGAACCATCTCCAGTTCTCCCACTGCGTCTCCCCGCACACCCTTCACACCTTTAACTCTTTCTCTCACTCAGCTACCTTGGCTTCTTTCAACAGCAGGCACTAGATTCCAACCACTGCCTTCCCTCCTACAATCACCATGTTCCAGTAGCAGCTCTGCTCCTCATACTCCAGCTCCCACCCAAGCTCCACATCTCATCACTATCTTAATTGTCAACACTCCCATCTACACTCTCACTCTCTGTGTCATTGCAGGACAAAGTCAACCACAACAGGCATTGGTGGGCACAGCCAGGTGGAGCCATGCCCCATTTGAGAACCCTCACAAGTTTTGAGGGGCGAGCACTTGATCTGAACAGACGGAAAAACGTCCCTGCGCTGCTGGTGAAGTGGGGACAGCAGAGAAACATGGGAATCTTCGACACACATGCTATCATTCTTCAAGGCTCAAATAATGATGTTCCCTCTGGATTAACTGTAATGCACTGATGCAATTTCCCTTCTCTTGCAGCTGAACAGCAGAACAGCTGGACCATCCTCATGCCCCCTGGAACCACCAGACCCCAGCAGCTGAGAGGGAAACTTCTCCAACGCCATTACTGAAAAGGTGGGTGTCACAACTGTCACCCAGCACCAATGTAAATACTCCTCTGGGACTACCATCTAATGGCAACAGATTCAGTAGCTGTCTCAATGCCATCACTCACACCTTCCACTTGGACACTACAACTGCATCTCCACATGGGTCCCCATCAACTCCAGCAGGATGTGAGCATAGACCCCAGAGTTTAGTGGCACCAAATGCCCACATTCCCCCAGCCCCAAGCCTCCATCAAAGAAACATGGAATTATATTAGAGGACAGGTGAGTGGCTGCATGCAATCATTGTTTGCATCCTGATGGGGCTCCTCACCAATGCACCCCATCATGTCCCCATCACACCTTGCATAATGGGGCACATCAGTGTCATCTGTGTGATGTTGCAGCCTTTCTGGGAATTCAGCTCAATGCTTGGGACACTGGCTTGTAAAGAGTTCAAGGGTGGCCTCCTCTAAATGGCAGTGCTTTTTGGCTGCACATCATGTAATGGCATAATCATTCGTGAGGGGAGGATGGGATGGCTATTCAGTCAAGTGTCCTGCTCCTGTGGCAAATGAGGCAGAGCTGAATTGTATGCAGCCAGCAATTAGTACGTCCAGCTCATTCCCAGAGGGCATTCAATTTCTCACAGGTCATCAGAAGTGCAGAGCTGAGCAGCCTTCCATGTTCCATTGAGATCTACCGTTACACACAAGTACCCTGACAAATGCTTAATGTCTTCCAGGCATCCTCTTCCCTTTGTCTTCACACTGCTCCCTGAATGTGGGTTCGAATCACACTGCAGTCAGCATCCCCCGAGTGCAAGGTTTATCAGGCTGCATGAAGGGAAATGCAGTCCATTCCTGATTCCCCTACAATGTCAGCTCAGCCTCTCATGGGACCCAAGTAACTCATAAAATCCTTACAGTGCAGAAGAAGCCATTCAGCCCATCAAATCTGCACCGACTCTGGGGGTCTCCGATAGAGCATCTTCTCCTGCGCTTACCCTGTATACACATGTGTTTACTCATTAATTCCTGATAATCTTTGGACACTAAGGGAGAATTTACCATGGTAAGTTCAACTAACCTACACAACTTTGGACTGTAGGAGGAAACTGGAGGAAAGTCACACAAACACAGGGACAAAGTGCAAACTCCACAGAGACAGTCATCTGAAGCTAGAATTGAACTTGGGTGTTTGGAGCTGTGAAACAGCAGCACTAGCCTATAAACATAGACAAGGATGACAGGGATCATGGATAGAAGTGGGAACATCGAGATGGCGGCGCGGGCTTGTTGGGCTGAAGGGCCTGTGTCCCGTGCTGTTTTGTTCTTTGTTCTTACCAATGTGCCACTGTATCGTCCCAGTGCTGAGCCTCTTGTTTCCAAGCCTTCCTGCCCTCTTCCCAGCTGACACTAAGGAAGGGCACTCCCTCAGCTGCGATATGGACGGGAACTCAGGAAGAAGGATACAGGAACCACTACCTGCACTATCTTCACAAGCTCTTTAAAACAAGAGGCACCCTGACATGAGGGGTAGAGAGGGCCTGCAAAGTGACATCCCCCGACCTCCTCCCACATTGACAATTCTCGGTCCTTCACCCTGGCCCCCTGACAGGGATGTTCCAGAGAGAGGGCTCGCTGATGACATGCTCATGTATTGAAAGGAGCTTTCTGTGCTTTGTGCTGCATGCTTCACGCCACTCAACTGCTGAGAGGCTAGGAATCTCAGAGCTTGGAAATTCGTGAATCACGCTTTCCAGATTTTGAGTGCATGGCACCATTTCCACAGATGGAGAGTGCAAACTCAAAAATGCCCTCAATGTGCTGAAATCAAAAGTTGTTAAAGTCATTTAACTTGGATCATAAATGTATCAAGCTACATAATGGTGCTGCAAATGAATGAAAAGCATTGACAATACAAGACTATACATAAAAACAAATTTTACTAGCAATATCATTATTGAGAACAAGCCTTATATAGAACAAGATCAAAATAATTCAATTCTATCACTGGTACATTTGCAGAACAGATTCTAGATAAGGAAGTTAATATTGAATCAATTCACTTTCTTTTAAAAAAAAAATGATTGGAATTCTGTTTAGGATTGAGTATAGCAAGAATAACTAATAATTCAATAATTCCCAATATGCTGATGCTTTGGGAAATATGATACCAATAGAAAGCGAAGAATTACAATCTATGTTTGTCTTGGTTTAATTTTCAAAGGCACAGATTATTTCCTCAGGTGAAACATACTCAGTAGACACATAATGGTTATATGGCCAATTTTTTTCTCATTTGAGGTTTTCTCATGTCCTGTATTTTTATGTAAAACATATCAATTATGACACCATTGAGAGAATCTTTTGCAAAAATATAATGAATTTTAATGTGAAAATATAATGCATAGTGCAAGAAAATAATTTCAGTAAAATTAAATTGGAATTGTTAACACCACAGAGAACCCATATAATGAGGCCAATGGAATGTAGATGTGCCATTGATGACATCCCAGTGCTATTATCTTGTACTGTATTGGAGCAAGTCTCCTGAAGATATTAAGATTTAAAACATTCACCCAAAGTTAATAAAGAAACTGATACTATCCACATCATAAAATGTGAAGTCAATTTAACAGTCGTTTCTCTTCCTGCTCCCACACCATTATCTTTGGGATCCTCTAAGGATGCTTCCTTTCCCCTCTGCCCCCACTCTTATTTTGCTTTGGATGTTGTCCCTTGGTGACATCATTTGAAAGTGCGTAACATTAGTTTTCACGTGTATGCTGGCACCAAGCCCTCATCACCATCTCTCTCGATTGTTCCACACTTGTGAAATTATCAGACTACTTATGAGACATCCAGTCATGGATGAATGGAAATTTCCTCCAATTAAATAGTAATAAGACCAAAGACAAAGTCTTACCTTTATAATTCTGTCAGCACCTTCTTTAGTCTTTAACTATTAACACTCCCTTTGTCTTGTTTCCATGTCACCTTTGTCAACTCTCTCCTAGATCCCATCTAGTCCTGATCTAATATATCCCAATCTCCCTCAAAACATAGAAATTCCATCATATTCTTCCCTCTCTTTAACTTTAAAGAAGAGTGGATCGATATTTTACAACTTCACTTGATTGGACTTGCCCGAGTCCAATGGGAAAATTCCATTCTGCAAGCCTCGCCTGCCTCAATTCTGGGACAGGCGTGGTAGTAAAATTCCGGTCACAGACTCAAAGCATTGGGGTGAGATTTTCCAGTCCTGGCCAGTGACCAGAAACTTCTACCCAAGGCCAACAGATCTTCTAATGGTCTGTTAAAAAGTCCGTCTACCCGTGATGATTCCTGCAATGTGCTGGATCAGAAAATTTACCCCATTTACTCTATTTTTCTCTCTCCACACATGCTGCCAAATCTGCTGAATTTTTCCATCATTTTCTGTTTTTGTTTTGGATTTCCAGCATCCTCAGTATTTTGCTTTTAGATCTATCATTTTCTGCCATCTCCACAAGCTAGTTATTGACTCCATTTCTCTCCCTGGCAACTGTATGAGACTTAATCGGATTGTCATGACCTGGGTATCATATCTGATCCTGAGATGAGTTTCTAACCACATATCCACAGAATCTTTGCATGCAGAAAGATGCAGCTTTCCCATCAAATCATTATTCAGACTATCTATCTTTTCTCTGTGATATTACCCAACTTTTCTCTTGCCTTGATTCATCTGCTGTTGAAACACTCATTCATGCCTTTGTTATCTTTAGAAGATATAGCTACACTCTGTGATTTCTGCCCTCCATAAACTTGAGGTTATCCAAAAACTCTATTATCCATATCCTGACATATAGGAAGTTTTATTCGCCTACCACCTCTGTGCAAACTGATTTACACTGGCTCCCGGCAAAACAATCTTGATTTGAAAATTCACATCTTTGTTTTCAAATCCCTCAAAGTCTAGAACTCCTCTCAATCTCTATAATCTCCTCCAGCTCCAAAATATCTGCATTCATTGAATTCTGGTCTCTTGAAGATTCCTGATTTTAATTACTCCACTGTTGGTAGCTGTGTCTTCAGCTGCCCAGGTCACAACTTTGGCATTCTTTCATAGAATCATAGAACACTACAGTGCAGAAAGAGGCCCTTCAGCCCATTGAATCTGCACCAAACACAATCCTACCCAGGCCCTACCTCCATATCATACCCACTAATCCCTCTAAACCAGACATCCCTGAATGCTAAGGGGCAATTTCTTAGCATGGCCGATCAACCTAACCCGTATATCTTTGGACTGTGGAAGGAGACCCATGCAGACATGAGGGGAATGTGCAAACTCCACACAGACAGTGACCCGAGTCAGGAATTAAACCCAGGACCGTGGAGCTGCGAAGCAGCAGTGCTGACCACTGTGCTACTGTGCCGCCCACAAAGGTTTCCTTAAATTTTGCTGAATGTCTACTACTCCTTCTTCCTTTAAGTACTCCTCAAATCTATTTTCTTCACCAGCCTTTGGCCTAATATTACCTTTTGTGGTGCAGTGTCTAATTTTATTTTATAATGCCCTTGAGAAATTGCTTGGGATCATTTATTTCATTAAAGGTGTTAAAACTGGTGTTAATATTTAATGAAATCCTGGGTACGTGAGAGTGTTACATTCTTTCAAGTGTCAAGGCAGAAGTGGGTGGCACAGTGACACTGCTACTTCGCAGCGCTATTTCTGGCCTCAGATGATTGATTGTGTGGAGTTTGCACATTGTCCCCATGTCTGCGAGGGTTTCCTCCGGGTGCTCTGATTTCCTCTCATGGGGGGACCAGCAGGGTAAATACATGAGGGAATGGAGGATAGGGCCTGGGTGGGATTGTTGTCAGTGCACATAAGATGGGCCAAATGGCTTCTTTCTTCACAGTAGGAATTCTATAATCAGTCTTTATTAGAAGGATCTGGCAAACTCTTCAGCTAAGGCTTACCAAAAACCTGTTGCAAGGATAGAATTTTTGGTGAAACAAGCCCTCTTTCTGTGAAGATATCACAATTCACTTGTGAAAGCCGTCATTATGAAAATGATGTAAATAGTCCAGTTCTTCCTCATGCTGGTAATGAGGAGAGTGCCTTTTCAGACAAGTAGTGAGCTTATTAAATAAATAACGAATGAATAAACTCAATCCAGTCCATTAAATTAAATTATAACTCAGTCAGATTCTCAGAACTGCTTTTAATTTTCTCCAGTGTGGTAAATATTATTGTCGCTGCAGCACAGGATTTTTCAGGCCACTTAACTGATCATCTTCTTGTTTATTGGCAGCATTTTATTCACCAATCCGACTGGATCTGTAGTCGGCATTTACAAAATTTCCTGTCAGCTTCTTAAGAAATCCCAGATGTTTGGCTTACCATCAAAAAAACCATGTTATTCCAATTTTCTATCCTCCTCTATTCTCTTCCCCCATATGTGTTGCCTCCTTAACACTGAAATTGTTAAGAAATAAGAAGACCAAAGTCCATATTGCAGGTTAGGTTGATTGGCAATGCTAAATTGCCCCTTAGTGTTGGGGGACATAGTAGGGTAAATACGTGGAAATACGTAAATCCATCACCAGCTCCCAGTTCCACCAGGATATCTTTCCAAAATAAATGCAGAAAATGCTGGATAAGATCAACAGGTCTGGCAGCGTCTGTGGAGAGAGAAACAGAATTGACATTTCAAGACCATATGACCGTTCTATAGAACTGAAGGGGATAGAAATGCAATGAATTATATAGCAGGATAGAATAGAAGGTTAGGCATAGATCAGCCCTAAGGAGAGATTGGCAAAGGTGTCACAGATGTAACATAAGGGGTATGTTAATGGTAGCATTGAGGACTGAAGAAGATAAGATATTGGACAATGCAAATGGGAGAACAAAAGTCAGTATTCAGTGAAAGCAAAACCTATGGCCCTGTGGGAGAGGGGGTGGGGTTGAATTAGGGCAAACCAAGGGAATCAAAAAGCAAAAAGGGGGTTAAGACAGACGGGAAAGGCATTGAACTCAATGTTGAGTCCAAAAAGCTGGACTCGAAATGTTAGCTCTCGCCAAAATCTTGCTAATGTTTACAATACAGGAACCTATGCACGTGAATGGTACACTCCACTGTTGATTTCCCAGTTGCGAGAGATAAATTCAATGGGAAATCCTGTTGACAATGGCGGGACCATACGATCCTGTTGCCAGCAAGCAGCATGCCACCTCCTGCTGCCCCAAAGGCATCACGCATGGGGAGGAAAGTTCTATCCTCTGTTCCCATCTTCACAGGGGCTTATTAGAGCTGCAGAATTTATCCAGCATTTTCTGTTTTTATTTCAGATTAGCAGCATCTGCATTAATTTGCTTTTATTTGAGGATGCTTTTTGGTCCTTTTTTTTAAAAATTAATTCTCATGCATTAATAGAAACACGGAAGATTTACATTTGGCTGGTGGGGATAGCTTAAATGCATCACTTAAACGACAGATGATTATTGGAGTAACCCCAGGCAACTCGTGGTACCATCTGCTTTACCGTTCTGGTCACTGTTTCAGACAAAGTCAAGTTTTCAAGTGGCTTCAATTAGCTCTTCATTCCACTATAATAGAGTGATTAGCTTAATCATTTAATTGTGCAGGCAAGCGACTTTTCATCGGAATTGATCCACATCACCAGTTCTGATGAGAGGCCATCTACCTGAATCATTAAGATCAAAGCAAAATACAGCAGTGGATTCTGGAACCTGAAACAAAAAACAGAAGATGCTGGAAAATCTCAGCAGGTCTGGCAGCATCTGTGGAGAGACAATGGAGTCCACATTTTGCATCTGAATGACCCTTTGTCAGAGCATCCAATTCTGTTTTTGTAATCTGAATCATTAATTCTTTCTCTCTCCACAGCTGCTGCCTGACCTACAGAGCATTTTCCAACATTCTCTGTTTTTAATTCTGATTTTCAACTGCTTTTTTTTTGATGTGTTAATCATCTGAAATTACCGATTTATTATTTTATTAATTTGGGGTAAACTCTGGTATTCCAACAGATGATCCGTCATTCTTCACACCTTAAAAAGGTGACCACTTAAATCCGACCTGTTGGTCAACATCCACAGCAAAATTCCCCTTTTCAGCAAATGTGGTGTGTGTAGCTGTTCACCTCGTAACTAGGCAAGTGCATCCACAAAGTGTGAGGTATTGCACTTTGGAAGGACAAACTAAAGCAGAACATACAGGATAAATGGTAGGATTCTGAAGAATGCAGTTGAACAGAGGGACCTGGGTATACAGGTACAGAACTCCTTAAAAGTGACATCTCAGGTGGATAGGGTCATAAAGAGTGCTTTTGGTAGGTTGGCCTTTATAAATTGGAGTATCAAATATAAAAGTTGGAGTGTTATGATAAGGTTGTATAAGGCATTGGTGAGGCCGAATTTAGAGTATTGTGTACAGTTTTGGTCACCTAGTTACAGGAAGGATGTAAATAAGGTTGAAAGAGTGCAGAGAAGGTTCACAAGGATGTTGCCGGGACTTGAGAAGCTGAGTTACAGAGAGAGATTGAATGTGTTAGGAGTTTATTCCCTGGAGTGTAGAAGAATGAGGGAAGATTTGATAGAGGTATATAAGATTTTGATGGGTATAGATAAAGCGAATACAAGCTTTTTCCACTGAGGCTAGGGGAGAAAAAAAAAACAGAGGCCATGGGTTAAGGGTGGAAGGAGAAAAGTTTAAAGGGAATATTCAGGGGGGCTTCTTCATGCTGAGAGAGGTAGGAGTGTGGAATGAGCTGCCGGATAAAGTGATAAATGCGGGGTCACTTTTAACATTTCAGAAAAACTTGGACAGGTTCATGAATGAGAGGGGTGTGGAGGGATATGGTCCAAGTGCAGGTCAGTGGAACTAGGCAAAAAATAGTTTGGCACAGTCAAGAAGAGCCAAAAGACTTGTTTCTGAACTGTAATTTTCTAGAGTTCTATGATTCTATGTGTAGTGGAACTGAATACATTCTTAAGACAACCCAAGACAATGTCAATAGTAATATACTTTCCTTACGGTAGCATAGTGATTAGCACTGCTGCTTCACAACTTTAGGGTCCTGGGTTTGATTCCCGGCTCGGGTCACTTTCTCTGTAGAGTTTGCACATTCTCCTTTGTGTCTGCGTGGGTTTCCTCCCACAGTCCAAAGATGTGTGGGTTAGGTTGATTGGCCATGCTAAGAAATTGCCCCTTAGTGTCCAGGGATTGTAGGTTAGTGGGTATAAATGTGGGGATATGGGGGTAGGGCCTGGGTGGGATTGTGTTCAATGCAGACTTGATGGGCCGAAGGGCCTCTTTTTGCACGTAGGGTTCTTTGATTCTGTTCCCTCCAGAAGTATGATAGAATTTCCCTTTCCCGTCACTTTTCACTCCCCTTGCCAACCCCAAATTTCATATTCAACACATCTTACATTTCCCCCACTTCCAGGACAATGCCACCCAACACAAATTCCCCTTAGTAAAGGCAAAACCCTGTAAATGATGTAAAGCTAAACTAAACATAAATGCTGGAAAATTTCAGCAGTTTTTTGTGTATCTATGGAGTGAGAAGCAAAGATAACGGCCACAATTTCCTGGCCTCACCGTGCCTGCCATGGATCAAGCCAATTGCAGAAAATTGCATGCAGGTCTGAAAATGAGTTCTGTGCCAGGTGCCAAATGGTTTGCGATTGTCCCGGTTCTGTTTGACTGGCGCAAACTGGATCTTGCCCAGAAAGGTTACAAGGTCAGTTAGCATATTTAAAGACAGCATTTAAATATGCTTAGCCCGTTCAACACCAGGTCCTGGGATCTTCTGATGCTCAGATGCAGCGAGAACCTGGTGAGATTCAATATTGGTCTCCATGAGCAGAAACGAGGTGTGATAGCGATGCGAGGGGGCTTGGGGGCCATTGAAGCCCTGGCTGGGGTGGTTGGGAACATGACTGGGCAGTGCCCATCTGGCAATGCCTACTTGGTATACTGGCAATGCCCACCAGTGTAAGCTGGGCATTGTCAGTGTGTCAGCAGTAGTGCTAAGGAGGTGGGGCCTGAGTGGAGCTGGGGATTGAGTGAGAGTGGGGACTATAAGGTGGAGCTTGCTTGGGGTTATGGTGGGAGAAGTTGCTATGATGAGGAAGCTATGAAATGGGGGCACAAAGAGTTGGGACATTGGGGTGCATTTCATGAGTCATAAAGGGGGACCCATTGGGAGGACCCCGAGGCTGGTGATCTATGTTAAGGGGTGGATGGGGAAGCGTGTTGCTGCCTAACTTGCTGAGTATTTCATTATTTGATATTTATTTTATGGTTGTAGCGACATTCTGACCTCAAACGTTTCTTCAACCAAACTTCATCTCTTACCACATATTCCATGATCATTCCTGGGGGTGGTGTTGAAATATTTTGCCTGGCTGCTGACATCTGACGTTCTATCCAGTGAAGAAAGATTTTATTTGTGCACAACTTCCAGCAAGATCACATATAAGGAATAAGAATCTCTAGCCTCGCTCGCTGCAAAACCAAAGAATTCCACCCAGGGTCAATGGACTTGGTGTGGTCCACTCCACCCCTGGCACCGCTCACCCTCCCTGCTGCTCGCTACAATTCCCATGGCAGGTGAGATAGGCGAATTCCTCCAAGATCTGTATGAAATAGTACAGATAATAAATACAGGAAATCTTCACATTATGGCTGGAATGTTATCACCTTTCACTCCAGTGAGATTTTTTTCCCATCCTGCTGCAATAAACGGAAATTTGACACTCCACTAAATCCATCGACTTCACTGCAGCAGGAGTGCGGTATGAACAACTGGTACAATTGCACCCACACTTTTACAATCTCACCAGTACGTGGGCAGTGACTTTGAGTTAGCAGTTGCCGTCTGCAAGAATGTTGACTCGTGCTCAAAATCTGGGAAGCGCGAGTTTCCGAGTTCCGATCGCTCAGGCCCTCACTACTGCAATGGTGCGAAAAACGCCACGGAATGCCAGAAACTCATTGTAATACATTAGCGTGTAATTAGTGAGCACTCTCTTTGGGCTACCATCTTCCCCAACCACCCCAACCCTCCCACTGGATACACAGTGGGCACTGTTGTGACGTCATGCCAGTGCCATTTACGTTAGGTTCACCTAGACATGAAGCTGTTGTGCGGCTCTTCTCAAGGGTGTAAAGATGTGTATATCCCCCAGGCCAGAGGGGATATGGCCAATAGTTTGGCAATGCCCTCTGGCACTGCTCCTTGACGCAGGTTGGCACTTCCAGGTTGGCATGTTGCAAACCTTGTAGTACCAACCTGTGCCAAGAGTTGGGACCCAAATGGGAGTCTCATGAGGGAAGGTGGGATTCATTTGTATGTGGTGGTGGGCTGGAGTGGACAGAGGAGCAGAGAAAGCCAGCAATGGGGATGGTGGGGTGAGGGGGTAATCAATGGGGTGAGGGGGCCAATGATCAGCGGAGGAAGGGGAGAAAAGGCCAATGATTGCGTGAATTGGAGAAGCGCTGACTCCAATCAGGTATGGGGAGGTGCACACCTGAGATCCTTTAAAGATGGTACCCAAATCTTTGTGCAGCCTGGCTTTGCCAATGTGTTGATGTTTTCCCCCCCCCTCTCCCCCATTCTGCATAATAGTGTGAAATACGCCCTCTTGACTTGTTCAACTGGTTGTTGTAGGATTTGGAGAGAAGAGCAGCGTATTTCTCTGAAGAGAGACGTACCAGCTTTCTTGCTGGAAATACTACTCTGCCATTTTTTGCCAAGTTTCCCTCCCGCAGTGACAGGTGGAAATCTTGCACTGGTGCTTGAACAAGGGGATACTTATAATGTGGTGAAGTCTACTAGGGTGAGTAAGAATCTATGCAGAGTTTCCCTATATTACTTGGTCTAGGCACAGATTCCCTGAAAATGTGAAACCCTTCTGCACACAGGCTAATTGGAATCTAGAAATCTCTTCTCCAAAAAAATGTGTGAAGCTAGGGATTGATTGAAAATTTCTAAAGTGATACTGAGAGTTCTTTGTTATATAAGAGTATTAAGGTTATGGAACAAAGGCAGGTAAATTATAGAACACATAATTCAAATTGAATAGCTGGACAAGCTCAAGGTGCTGATAGCCTATATTGTTCCTATATTGTTACAGTCTGTTGGAACTCTGAAGTCCATTTTCAGCTTCAACCCAGATTAATGGAATGAAAGCTACTTCCCTCTCCCCCTGAAAGCCTTAAAGAGCTCTATCTGAAATGAGTTTGGGCAATTGTAACTCAGTTCCAAGAGGACATAAGACCAAGGCATAAAACTGACAGTTATCGGAACAAGCCAGCCTGCCAGTGTGCAGATGGAAAGAAAATGTTGAGCGGCATTTTCCAGCCTTTCCCACTACTGGAATCTCTCAGTCATGCCGAATGCAATCCCTCTCAGCGGGTTCCCAGTGGCACAACCAGTGAGCAAGGAAAATGGCCATTGACTTTGGAAGGACCAAAAGATTCCACCAGTAGCCTATAATGAGTGATCTTCGCTGTTTGAAAACCTTCCATGGCTTTGGGGGTGGGGGGATGTTAGAGAATCCCGATCCTTCATATACAGCATTTCACCTCTATTTTTATCTGACCTGCTCTTACTCATGCAAATGCAGGGCATCAAAATAAAAAGCATATTCCATATCCCATGCACTGCCATTCTTCAGTTTAATAAGTATACTGATTGAATTAACATTCTGTGGGTGAATTTTGCAAGTATCTCGATAAAAGATCTTAGTATAGGTTGTATTATAAGTTTTGTGTGATGAGCTAACAACCACGAGAAGCCGAGTCTGGCTGTTCGAACACATTCTACATAAAGAGTGTTCATTTATAGCATTTTTCAGAACCTCAGGATATTTTAAAGCATTTTACAGCCAATTTCATTGAATACTTAGAGTTTCATAGAATCCCAATAGTACAGAAGGAGGCTATTTGTCCCATTGCATCTGTACCAACCATAATCCCAATCTGTGTAACCCTACACACTTAACCTAGCTAGTCCCCTTAACATTAAAGGACAATTTAGCATGGTTAATCACCTAACCTGCACATCTTTGGACTGTGGGAGGAAACCAAAGCATCGAAGAAAACCCCTGCAGACAGAGGGAGAAAGTGCAGACTCCACACAGACAGTGACCCAAGCTGGGAATTGAACCCGGATCCCTGGTACTGTTTGGCAGCAGTGCTAGTCATTGTGCCACCCGCTGTCACCATGCCATTCCTTTGAAACATAATGACTGTTGTAATGTAGGAAATGTGGCAGATAACCTGTGCACAGCAAGCTCCGACAAGCTGCAATGTAATAATGGTCGAATAGTCTGTTTCACTGACACTGACTGGGGGGATAAATATTGGCTGAAGACAGCAGGGCCCTCTTTAAATATGCAAATCAACTTCCAAATCTTCTTCAGATTGTGCTGGGGTCTTTTAATATATTTGGGATCTTTTTGGGATGGCCTCTCAGCAAACCTTAACTCGGTTGGGAACCTCAAACTCTGGAAATACTAGATGAAGTAAAACTATACTAAATGAATAAAGGAAATAGAGTCAGAAATGGGCACAGGAAACTGATTTCAATGTTAAAGTGACACCTGCATTCATTTTAAGGGGGTACTTATGCCTTAAATAAAAAGACCCATTTAGCAATGGCTTCAACACCCATGTATTTGGAGTGATTGCCTCCGCCATGCTTTTTCAGATTATAGTTGCGCCAATTTAAACCTTGTAGAAGAGAATTTTGGTCCCACAGTGAGTCGTTATCCATATAGTTGTTGAGGCAGAGTTTTGTAAATTTCAAACAAGCAGTTTAGTATCTTTTTGCCTTTACTTTTATCAAACACTTTCCTTTGACTTAGGCCTGGCAATAAACAGTGCTGTGTATGGACGTTTCACTGAAACTCTTAATTTTGCCAGTTATGTCCAGATAAAAATAAAAGCCTGATGTCAGCAGTTCATGACAATGCTCCGACACATGAAACTTGTTGCTGATGTGTTGCAATCTTGTTCCTTTTGAGGAACCAGTAAGTGATTAACTAGCAAGCTATTTATAAATCTGCAAGAAGCCTTTTCAGTCATTTTGACCGTACAAATAGACTCCAGTCTCGTTATATTTTTTCATCCATATAAATAAGTAGCTGAGTTCACAGTCATAAACTTAAATCAATTAAAGTAATTGTGAATCATTTGCTTCAATTGATCATACCCCATTGCTGTCAATATACTATTCTATTATTGGACTAATCAGCATACTAAATGTTTTGAACATTAATGATTCTACTTATACTTGCACACAAATACTCCAATTTGAAAACAGCATAGATTGCGAGGGAGTTGCAAGATTAGCATATTACTATCAAAAATGGCTTTTTAGACAAATATTGCAGCTAATTTTAACTTCTCTGACCATTTGGTAGGAACCAGGCTGGTGGGCAGTTAAAATTGGGTGAAGGACTTCCTCCATCTTATTCCCGCCTTGTATCTGGCCAATATCAATTTTAAATTACAGATAGCAATGGCACCAGTCCTAAGACAGCAGGGTCCTCTTTAAAACATGCAAATCAACGTCCAATAACATCATTATCGTTTTAGCGTTAGTGTGGGACCAGTGGTGGTCTCCCTGTCAGATGTTGCCATCTTTCAGATAAGACATTACATCAAGACCCCTCTCGGTTGGATGTAAAAGATACCATCACACGATTCAAAGAAGAACAGCAGGCCGGCTGACATTTATCCCTCAACTAACATTGCTAAAGGAACACATGATGTAGTCATTATAATGCTGTGGTTTTCTGGGGCACAAATGGGTTACTGCATTGCCACCACAGTCAATACACTTCCAGAGTACTTCATTGGTTGTCACATGTTTTGGGATGTCCTAAATTTGTTAGATAAATGTGAATTTTTCTATCAAAATATCTGGATAAGATAGGCAAGCAAAGAAGGCCCGAATGTCACAGCAGTTCACACTGGCAAGTTTTACCCATCTCGCTGCAGTGAACAGAGATTTGGCTGAGTGTCAAATTCTCCAACCTCGCTGCAGTGGGAGGGTGGTGTGAATATCCAGTAAGATTATGGCCTATATCTGGCTCAATAAGCCTGGTCTGATATTTAACAATGATCACCAACCAGCAGCTTGTTTGTCTTACCAGGAGAGACAATAGGAATTAAAAATTATAGAATCCCTAAAGCACAGAAGGAGTGCATTCGCCCATCAAGTCTGTACCGACCACAATCCCACCCATGTGCTAATCCCATAATTCCACACATTTATCCTGCTAATCCCTCTGACAATTTAGCATGTCCAATCAACCTAACCAGCACATCTTTGGACTGTGGGAGGAAACCGGAACACCTGGAGGAAACCCATGCAGACACCAGGAGAATGTGCAAACTCCAAATAGTGACCTAAGCTCAGATTTGGACCTGGGTCCCTTGTGCTATGAGGCAGCAGTACTAACCACTGTGCCATCTCTACCACTGTGCCACTGTCCCACCTCTATCCCATGGCAAATCTAGGGGGAAAGACTAAAATCTACATATCTCTAAGACACATAGACCCACCTTATTAAATCTACTTGAATAACTGCTTTGAAGTAGAAATCATTCTTGTGATCTTCCTCCAAACAATTTCCAAGCAGATAATGCCTACTGAGATATTCTCATCCACTGCTTCTTCAAAAATTTAATTAGGAAAACACAAGTTTCTTTTCCTCCTAAACGTCATGTGTGTCTATGTTAACTCCATCTTGATCCATGTGATCAGATATGGTATTTCTTATAATGATTCTTACCAGCATCTTGACTATGATTGAATAGGCTGTGTAGACCAGAGTATCTCAAGTTCATTCACACATCTATGCTAAGTTAGCTCATCTTAGTAAGATAGCATCTGATGTGATACTTTTTGTCTCAGACATGCTTTTCACTCCAAATGTTATCCTAGACCTCTCTTAAAAAAAAACATTTGCAGATGTTGGGGTGAGAATAAAATCAGTTCTACAGAATCTGTTGACATTGACTGCCTGAGTTAACACACAATGAATGATTGTTTAATTGAGTATTCCAGTAATCATCAGAGATGCAAAGGGGCTGAAAAATGTTGGGCACTTCCAGCACACAAAACTGTATTCCTCTAGACATGGGATAAGCACATTCAGTGCACATTTTATGGACAGTAATGATTTTTAGTTTTAGGATTTTTCCAGTTTCCTCCATTCTTTTATATATCTGTCTTGCTGAGAATAAAGATATGTAACTTTTCTAATGTGGAAAAGTGTGAGGTAATGCACTATGGCAGAAATAATAAATGTGTAGAGTATAGGGGAAATGGTAGGATTCTTAGTAGTCTTGATGAACAGGGGGATCTTGGTGTGTATGTGCATAGATCCCTGAAAGTAGGCAGTCAAGTCGAGAAGGTTGTTAAGAAGGCATATGGAGTCTTAGCTTTTATTGGTAGGGGGATTGAATTTCGGAGCCGCAACGTCATGTTGCAACTGTACAAAACTCTAGTGCGGCCGCACTTGGAGTATTGTGTGCAGTTCTGGTCCCCACATTATAAGAAAGATGTGGAGGCATTGGAGAGGGTACAGAGGAGGTTTACCAGGATGTTGCCTGGTATGGAGGGCAGGTCTTATGAAGAGAGGCTGAGGGATTTGAGGTTGTTTTCGTTAGAAAGGAGGCGGCTAAGAGGAGACCTTATCGAAACATATAAGATGATTAGAGGTTTAGATAGGGTGGACAGTGATAGCCTTTTTCCTAGGATGGAGAAAGCTAGCACGAGGGGACACAGCTTTAAATTAAGGGGTGATAGTTATAGGACGGATATCAGAGGTAGGTTCTTTACCCAAAGGGTGGTTCGGGAGTGGAATGCCCTGCCTGCAGCAGTTGTAGATGCGCCAAGTTTGGTGGCGTTTAAGAGGTTAGTTGATAAGTATATGGAAGAGAAGGGAATGGTTTAGTATGGAGGGGCATTGCTTTTTATATTGGTCGGCGCAACATCGAAGGCCGAAGGGCCTGTTCTGTGCTGTAATGTTCTATGTTCTATGTTCTATGTAACAGATTTTGGGATGCATGCAGTAGAAGGAAGTGTTGACTTCTCTTCCAATTTCATTGCTTCCATGTAGGAGACTCACAGTCATTGGTTGATCCCTGCAGCATATCACCTATCACACCAATTGACAAGGACTCATTTCTATAGGAATAATAGTAGCATAAATTGATAAAAAATTGGTAAGGAACAACAATTTTAGCTGATGGTGGGGGGGAACAAAGACAAGTTACATTGATGTGGTAGGTGATGTTTGTTGTGGTTGAATGCCATATATAAGGTGTTTGTGCAAAGGTTGACCTCTTGATACTTGGCCTAAGCAAGCTATATTTTTTCCTATATATCATGTAAAACTTGCCCATACGGCAAGGCAGCATGGTGGCACAATGCGTAGCACTACTGCCTCTCTGCCCCAGCTACACAGGTTCAATTCCTGGCTTGGGTTGCTGTCAACGTGGAGGCTTCGTGTTCGCCCCTTATCTGCCTGGGTTTCCTTTGGGTGCTCTGGTTTCCTCCCACGGTCAGAAAGATGTGCTGGTTAGGAGCATTGGCCATGCTAAAATTCTCCCTCAGTGTACGGATACCTGAACAGGTGACCAGGGCAGATGGGGGAGTGAGGAGGGGGGTGGATTTTCATAGTAATTTCATAGCAGTGTTAAACATAAGCCTAATAGTGATACTAGTACAAATAAACTTTATGGTGAGGCAATTACCTAGTGATATTATCGCTAGACTATAAATCTGGAAATTCAACTAATGTCTTGGGGACCCGGGTTTGAATCCTGCCATGGTAGATGGTGGAATTTGATTTCCATTAAAAAAAAAGTCTGGAATTAAGAACCTACTGATGACCATAAAACCACAGTCCATTGTCAGAAAAACCCGTCTCGTTCACTAATGTCCTTTCACTAAATATATGTCTGATTAAGGAGTCAATTGATGGGTCAATCAGAGAGTCTTTTCCTTGAATTTAACTGGGAGTGTCAGTTCATCTGGGACTCCTGAAAGTAGACCGCTGACTGATAGCACTCTGTGTACTGCTATTGTATTATAAATAAAGAGATTTTGGTGAAGGGACTTCTGCCTCGGAAGTCTCATTTCAGAGAGAAACTGGTGTTAGCACGGCACCACTTTCCTTCACATTATGGATTTTTTTGGGAACCATATTGGATCTATTGGGCAGATGCATTTTAATTGAAACAAAACCCTCTCAAAAACATTATCCATGTGAAAGTCAATCCTTTAAATGTTTTGGCTAAAATATTGGTTTCAAAAATTAAACATTTACAAAAGTATAGTTATAGTTTCGCTTTGTGGGTTATCCATGGAACACCTGACCAGACCTCTTAATATTGATTGAATGCAAACATTTTACAGCACCCGATACTGATATCCCCTTGAACAGGGCAAAAAAAACTGCAATGAAAAATAATTTAAAAATCCCCATGAAGATGCTTTTTGAAAAAAGCAGGTTGGATAACTGGACATAATCACTTTGGAGGAGTAATTTTGAAGATGAACTATCCAAAGCACTCAAAGGCAATATGTTAGAAAAAAATCTTGCAAGCTTCTGGAGTTGAATGCTCTAAAATTGACTCAGAAAGCTATCCAGCGACATTATGAGTGTTCCCTGGTTCACATTACATTACATTTATGGAACAACCTTGAGCTATCAATACGGATCTAATTGCTATTCTGTTACAAAGGAGTAAAATCTATTCAAGGTGACTGGCAAACTCTCTAAAGGGAAAAAGACATTGAAGTATAAATAAAACAAAAAACGAATGGAAACCAAACTAGGGTGACAAAAGCATAATCAAAGATTGTCAAAGAAATACGTAGAAAAACTAGGACAGGAGCAAAGGCTGACCTAAACTTCTATATTAAGTTCAGGTTAGTTTTGACCCAGGCCATTTATAGAAACAAACAAGCTGACTTTTCAAGTTTGACATTATAAAACATCTTAACAGGTGGATGTAAATGATCCCAAAGCACAGTTTCATAGAGCAGCAGGGAGTTCTCCTGGTGTCCAGGTCATTATTTATCTCTCAACCAACAGATGGACTACTCATTATCGCAGTGCTGTTTGTTACGTGTAAAATTGCTATCAGTCTTCCTACAGTGTGACTGACTATGGTTCAAAGTGATTTAATTGATTATAAAGAGTTGACAGAATCTTAGATGATGGTGGCTCACCACCACCTTCTCAAGGACAAATAAGGATGAGCAACAGATGCTGACATTATAAGTGACATAATGCACAAAATAGTAAAAAGAATCATAAAATCCCTACAGTGCAAAAGAGGCCATTCTGTCCATTGAGTCTACATCAACTCTCTGACAGAGGATCTTACCCAGGCCTTTCCTCTACCCTGTCTTTGTAGCCATATTTATCATGACTATTCCATCTAATCTACACATTTTTGGACTGAAGGGAGCAATCGGAGCACCCAGACGAAACCCACGCTCAACTGACTTCTGAAATGGCCTCGCAAGCCACTCTGTTCAAGGGCAACTAGGGATGGCCACCCAGTGATGCCCATGAATAAAAAATACACGGAGAGCATGTGCAAAATTCCCCAAGGTCACTCAAGGTCGGATGTTATATAAATATAGGTTCTTTTCATTCCAACTAGCCATTTCTAAGTTGGTTTGACAAAAAGCACAAATTATGGGCCCAATTTTACTATTTGGAGTCGAAGGGCTAGATCCGGGCGTAATTTAGATCTGAACTTGGAATCCTCTTTAGAGCGCGCCCATTTGCTTTTTGCTGGCTCCAGTCCGATTCACGCTGTGGGCAGGGCTTAGCATTGCGAGAACGATCGGAGCTCTGAACTGTGCATGCGCACATCGAAAAAAAATTGAAAAAGTGCATCTGGTTCGCAAAAGAAAAGAAAGCAGAGAGACCATCTCTCTGACAATGACCATCCTCCAGGAGGGGGTAGTGGGCAAGCGGGTCAGATGTATCACTTGTGTGCAAGAGGGCTGATCGTTGTCTGGTGATTGGAAGGAGGCCCGATCGCTCATTGATGAAGGGTGATGGGGGGACATGGGTGTCAGTGCCCTGCAGGTGACCCCTCCTTCCCACTGGAGGAATGAATCCCTTCTCCGTACTGTGATAGTGTGTCAATTCTCGCCAACTAAATGAATGCATGCTTCAATGAGCCTAAGCTCTGCCACTTATGAATAAATTCAGCCAATCAATTTGTAAATGACATCTAGTGTATATTTCTCATGTCTTATAGAACATAGAAACATAGAACAGTACAGCACAGTACAGGCCCTTTGGCCTCAATGATGTGCTGAGCTATGTCCAAACCCAAGATCAAGCTATCCGACTCCCTATCATTCTGGTATGCTTCTGTGCCTATGTAATAACTGCTTGAAAGTTCCTAAGTGTCCAACTCCACTATCACAGCAGGTGGTGCATTTCACACACCCACTCTCTGTATAAAGAATTAACTTTGGACATCCCTCCTACATTTCCCACAATGAACCTTATAGGTATGCCTCCCAGTAACAGCTACATCCACCCGATGAAACACTCTCTGCACATCCATTCTTTCTATTGCCCTCATCATCTTATAAACCTCTATTAAATCACCTCTCATCCTCCTCCCCTCTAAAGAGAAAAGCCCCAGCTCCCTCAATCTTTCCTCATAAGACCGACCCTCCAAACCAGGCAGCATCCTGGTAAATCTTCTCTTCACTCTCTCCAATGCTTCCACATCTTTCTTACACTGAGGTGACCAGAACTGCAGACAATATTCCAAATGTGGTCTCACCAAGGTCTGGTAGAGTTGCAGCATAACGCCAAACTCTTAAACTCAAACCCCCGGTTAATAAATGCTAACACACTATAAGCCTTCTTCATGGCTCTATCCACTTGAGTGGCAATCTTCAGAGATCTGTGGATATGAACCCCATGATCTCTCTGCTCTTTCACATTCCTCAAACCATATTTTCCAACCAAGAAACCCAAAGCTGGTCCACAAATAGGCTGCAAGCCTCACTGATGTCATTTGAATGAATCATCTGCCCTATCGTCACCGGCAGCTCAGCTATTTGAAGGAAGTTAACATTGATATAATATCATGCTGCTTATGTTATTCAGCATGACCTCACCCAGCAGAGGAGGTAGAATGATAAAGGGGTGGGGAACGGTAGAGGTAAACAAAGGGCCTAGTGAGTTAACACGGAAATGGGGAGTGCTCTTGCTCCATAGCAACAATTAAGGCATTTTACATAAAACATATTTACCCCTGAGAGATTGTTAGCTGGACCACACCGGCTCTGCACATTAAATGTCCTTATCCCAGATGCTGGCCTCTTCTTTACATAATGTAAAAATGTTAATGCATGTTTTGGGAAGCCCGCAGGAACTCCTCGATTTTGGCTTGAATTAATATCAAGTTAGAGTTCCTTTAGGCGTACTTTGGGTTCAGGTCTTGAAATTGGATCACACCCAAGTTTGTCCTACCAAAATGAATCACCTCACAATTCTCAGGATTAAATTCCACCTGCTATTTTTCTACTCAGCTCTGCATCCTATCACTGTCTCTTTGCAGCCTACAAGAGCCCTCCACCTCATCCACTACTCCATCAATCTTGGTGTTATCAGCAAACTTACTGACCCACTATTCAGCCTCCTCTTCAAAGTCATTGATAAATATCACAAATAGCAAAGGACCCAACATTGATCCCTGTGGTACACCATTGGTAATTGGCCTCCAGTCTGAAAATTTCCCCTCCACCGCCACCCTCTGTCTTTTATGAGACAGCCAGTTACTTATCCAATCAGCCAAATTTCCTTCTATCCCACACCTCCTTACTTTCTTCATGAGACTACCATGGAGAACTTTATCAAACACCTTATTAAAATCCATGTATATGACATCAATTGCTCCACCTTCGTCTACATACTTAGTTACCTTTTCAAAGGATTCAATCAAATTCGTGAGGCAGGACTTATCCCTCACGAAACCATGTTGACTATCCTGGATTAAACTGCATCTTTCTGAAGAATATATACTTTTATATATACTTTTATATATACTTTTATACTTGAAGAATATATGAACTTGCAGCTTGGACCAGTACCTGGAACTTCGATGTTGTGGCCATTTCAGAGACTTGGGTAGAGCAGGGACAGGAATGGATGTTGCAGGTTCCGGGGTACAAATGCTTTAGTCGGAGTAGAGGAGGAGGTAGAAGGGGGGGGAGGAGTGGCATTATTGGTCAAAGACTGTATCACGGTGATAGAAAAGAAGTTTGATGAGGACTTGTCTGTTGAGGTAGTATGGGCTGAGATTAGAAACAGGAGAGGAGAGGTCACCCTGTTGGGATTCTTTTACAGACCTCCTAATAGTTCTAGAGAGGTTGAGGAAAGGATTGCAAAGTCAATTCTGATTAGGAGTGAAAGTAGTAGGGTAATTGTGATGGGGGACTTTAACTTTGCTAATATTGATTTTACTTCTGTTGTGGGCAAGGTATTGGAGAGAATTATTAGGGATAGGATTTATAGTTATTTAGAGAGAAATGAATTGATTGGGGATAGTCAGCATGGTTTCGTGAAGGGTAAGTCATGCCTTACTAACCTCATTGAGTTTTTTGAGAAAGTGACCAAGAGGTGGATGGGGGTAAGGCGGTTGATGTAGTATATATGGACTTTAATAAGGCGTTTGATAAGGTGGCCCATGGAAGACTTCTACAGAAAATGCAGATGTGTGGAATAGAGGGTGATTTAGCTAATTGGATTAGGAATTGGCTGGCAGATAGAAGACAGAGGTGGTGGTTGATGGGAGATATTCATCGTGGAGTTCGGTGACGAGTGGTGTGCCTCAGGGGTCTGTTTTGGGGCCCCTGCTGTTTGTGATTTTTATAAATGATCTGGATGAGGGTATTGAGGGATGAATCAGTAAATTTGCAGATGATACTAAAGTTGGTGGTGTGGTAGATAGTGAAGAGGGGTGTTTTAGTTTACAGAGTGACTTGGACAAGTTGCAGAGCTGGGCCGAGAGGTGGCAAATGGAGTTTTATGTGGAAAAGTGTGAGGTAATGCACTTTGGCAGGAACAATAAATGTGTAGAGTATAGGGCTAATGGTAGGGCTCTTAATAGTGTTGAGGAACAGAAGGATCTTGGTGTACGTGTCAATAGATCCCTGAAAGTAGGCAGTCAAGTGGATAAAGTTGTTAAGAAGGCATATGGAGTCTTAGCTTTTATTGGTAGGGGGAATTGAATTTAGGAGCCCAGCATCATGTTGCAACTGTACAAAACTCTAGTGCGGCCGCACTTGGAGTATTGTGTGCAGTTCTGGTCCCCACATTATAAGAAAGATGTGGAGGCATTGGAGAGGTACAGAGGAGGTTTACCAGGATGTTGCCTGGTATGGAGGGCAGGTCCTATGAAGAGAGGTTGAAGGATTGAGGTTGTTTTCGTTAGAAAGGAGGCGGCTAAGAGGGGATCTTATTGAAGCATATAAGATGATTAGAGGTTTAGATGGGGTGGACAGTGATAGCCTTTTTCCTAGGATGGAGAAAGCTAGCACGAGTGGACACAGCTTTAAATTAAGGGGTGATAGTTATAGGACGGATGTCAGAGGTAGGTTCTTTACCCAAAGGGTGGTTCGGGAGTGGAATGCCCTGCCTGCAGCAGTTGTAGATGCGCCAAGTTGGTGGCGTTTAAGAGGTTAGTTGATAAGTATATGGAAGAGAAGGGAATGGTTTAGTTTGGAGGGGCATTGCTTTCTATTTTGGTCGGCACAACATCGAAGGCCGAAGGGCCTGTTCTGTGCTGTAATGTTCTATGTTCTATGTTCTATATACATTAAAGCAATAGGAAATTGGGAGGAGGGATTTGTTCCTCCAGTGGGGAGGAGGGATCGCCCATAGAGTGATAGTGGACCACCCGCCCCCTCCACCAGAGATCCATCTGCCCCCACCAATCCCTCGTCCCTCCATCAGTGAGCAATCAGTCCTCCCACCCAGCACCAGACAACAATCAGCCCTCTCGTCTTCCACCCCCAGAGATACAGCTCATCCACTTCCTCTTCTTGTACCCATCCCGAGATGCTCAAGAGCCATTGGAGGCTCTGAAGCTGCTTCAGATGTTCCCCTGCAAAATAAAAATTGGCTTTGGATTTTTATTTTGCAGGTCACTTATGGCGCGGGTCCAGAATGGAGCAGAAGGTAAAGCGGGATTTGGTGGGAGAGTTGGGCGCGCGGTTCATTAAATCGATTTAAATGCACGCTAATACTTTAAATATTCAGGACATTCCGTTCGGGTGTGGACCAGACAGGGTGTTGGTAAAGCCGTGCTCTGCTCGCATTCGGGTGCAGATCGTGTGAAAGGCCTGATGCCCGAATTTACTGCGATTTCACACCCGAGAACAGGCGTAAATCTTTGGTAAACTGGGCCCTATGTGTCCCGGTTTGTAGCCACCTGAGAAGCATGTGGAATTTGTCCAGTAAAACTGATAGATAGTGTCTCAGCACATCAGTCCATATTGGTCAGATGGTATTTCCAGGAATCTCTAACCGGACTCCAATAGAAATTCCAACAACATATGCTGCAAGGACTGGCTGTGTTGCCTGAGGGGAGTCTTTCACTTCAGTGTAAAGGATTGATTCATTAGATTATTACAGCGAAGGCTGTTTTCCTGAAACACGACTGCGGTTGAGCATTGATTAGATAGCTTTTTAGGAGCGGTTTGAGGCTCATTTTATGCAATAGGTTAGTACATTCTCTTTGACCTCTTGAGAGCTAATCTAATGCAAACACCTCTCCCTGGCAGCTTTCTAACCATAGATTAAATATAGGTGGGTAGTTTTAAAACGCTCTCTATTCAGCGGAAATCTGCAGTGCAAACAGCATCCATTATTTAAATTACCATTACATTAATAATCTCACTCAATGAAGACCATATACGGTCTGGTGTAAAGAAAGAAAACGTCATGTCATTCTTAGCACGGAAAGGTTCCATCTTGAGATTGCAGAGTAAGACACGTGAGGTAAAGGTTTGACTTGCCTGTCCTGACTTATAGCTGGAGTACGTACCACAAACTCTGAGGCTGCAGTTTTCCAGTTGCTTGGAATACAATAGCTGCAGGTTATGAGTAGTGTTAAATTTCAACTCTGTTTGAGCAGATTATCCTCTAAAATATTTATACTTGTCCAGGAATGCTTGACCATAGAATTGTAGAATCCTATAGTGCAGAAATAGGCAATTCGGCCCATCAAGTTTGCACCAACCACAATCCTACTCAAGCCCCATCCCCATATTTCTACATATTTACTCACTAATCCCTCTAACCTACACATCTCAGCACACTAAGGGGCAATTTTAGCATGGCCAATCAACCTAACCACACATCTTTGGACTGTGGAAGGAAACTGGACCACCCGGAGGAAACACACGCAGACACTAGGAAAGTGTGCAAACTGCACACAGATAGTGACCTGAGCCAGGATTCGAACCCAGGACCCTGGAGTTGTGAAGCAGCAGTGCTAACCATTGTGTTACCATGCCGCCGATGGTATTGTCATTGATATTGACATTGGGTTCCTAAAGTGGCTTCCAAACCCATGACCACTTCCAACTTGAAGGACAGCAGATACACGGGAACACCGCCACCACCAAGTTCCCCTCCATGTCACTCACCAGCCTGACTGGAAATATATCACCATTCCTTCACGGTTGCTGGGTCGAAATCTAGAAATTCCCTCCCCAGAGGCATTGTGGATCAACCCACAGAACATGGACTGCAACATTTCAAGATGGCGGCTCCTCACCAATACATGCTGGCCAGCCAGCAATGCTCATGTCCTACAAATGAATGAGAAAAAAAAAGACAGGTGTTCCATTTCAAATTGTTGATGAACACAACCTTCAGAACAAAAAAAATCTTTTCTTTAAAAAATAATTATTTTAAATCAGGATGGCAAACCCATTATGCATTTTACATTTTATTTATTAGTATCACAAGTAGGCTTACATTAACACTGCAATGAAGTTACTGTCCAGATTCCCTAGTTGCCACACTCCGGTACCTGTTTGGGCACACTGAGGGAGAATTTAGCATGGCCAATGCACTTAATCAGTACGTCTTTCTGACCGTGGGAGGAAATCAGAACACTCAGAGGAAACCCATGCAGACTTGGGGAGAACATGCAAATTCCGTACAGATAGTGACCCCAAGCTGGGAATTGAACCCGGATCCCTGGTGCTGTGAGAAAGCAATACTAATCACTGTGCCACTGTGCTGCTCATATTTTAAGTCAGATTTGATAATTTTAAGGCATTTGAGCACTGCAAGCTAAGGAGAATGTTTACAGAAGTATTTTTATTACTGTTGTGCAAACTTCTGAAGAAAATTCAGCTTTTCCCAGCTCTGTCGAAGGATCATTTATAGACTCAAAATTTTGGCTTTATTCTCTCCCCACATTTTGTTGTGAGACCTGCTGAAATTGTCCAGCATTTTCTGTTTTAGCTTCAGCTTTTTTCCTTTCTAATCTTCCAGACCTTCTTTGCACAGCTTTTTCCTTTACAATCTCCCAAACAATGCAGCTTGTGGCAAAAATAAATCAGCTTCACTGATGTGCATCAGAGCTAGCCTATACTCACTGCTTAACAACAAGAGAAATCAGTCAATAGGTGAACAAAAAGAACAAAGAACGTAGAGCAGTACGAGAGAGAACAGGCCCTTCAGCTACAATATTGTGGTGAGCAAGACACCAAATTAAACTAATCCCTTCTGCCTGCCCTGGGTCCATATCCCTCTATTCCTTGCATATTTATGTGCTTATTAAAAGCCCCTTAAATTTCTCTATTGCATCTAAATCCATTACCATCCTTGACCGTGTGCTCCAGACACCTACCACTCTCTGTGTGAAAAACTTGCCCTTCATATCTCCTTTTCCATCTCATATGGATTGACTTGATTTGAAAGAAACTGTAACAGATTGAACAACAAATGTGAATGAGAATACCTGTGTCCAAATACATTATACAAGAGGGGACCGGGGCAGAGTGGGGGGAAGTGGATTTTTGGGAGTGGGGCCAGGATTGGAGATGGGCACAGTAAATTGCATGGGATTCCCAGAATGAGGCTTATGTCGGAGGGATTTCCCATTACAGGAGAGTTGTGCCAAGGTACTGCTCCAGCACTGCAACCCAAGGAATGTGAGGGTTTAATGCCCAGGCAGTGCCAAGAGGCAGTGAAGGGGGCCAGTGCTAGGGTTGGAGCTCTACAGGTGGGTGTTCCATGGGGAAGGGTTCTATGAGGGGCAGGGCTGGTGGCATAACAGTTAACACTGCTGCCTCAAAGCGCCAGGGACCTGGGTTTGATTCCCAACTTGTGTCACTGTCTGTGTGGCGTTTACACATTCTCCTCGTGTCTGCATGAGTTTCCTCTGGGTACTCTGGTTTACTCCCACATTCTGAAAGGTGAATTGGCCTGAACAGGCGCCAGAATATAGCATCTAGGGGAATTTCACAGTAACTTCATTGCAGTGTTAATGTATGTCTTACTTGTGATTAATAAATAAACTTGTTTTTACTTTTTAGGGGAAAGTTCTGTGAATGGAGGAGTAGATTATATTTTTATTTTTTAAATTGAGATCCCCTTGACAAACGGGGCATTAATGTTTTGCAAACTAAATTGTTGGTAGGGTGGCTCAATCAGACCACACCCCTTCAGCGTGGAACCTGTCCCTGCACTTTTCTTTCCAACGACCCTAAAAAAGAAGCCACCCATTGGGTCAGTGGCTTCTGTGCCGACTTTCCCACCCACTGTGTCATTCTACCCAAAAATAAAAAAACTCCGTCCTAGATTCTCACAATTCTGTTCTGTATCAGATTGTTTCCCCCTTTTCCAGATAGAACACCTTGTTGGTATTTTCCACTGTTCATGCCCTGTTGCTCTGCAAGCAAGGATGGAGAATTTCAGCCAAATCTCCATTACCTGCAGCGGGACCAGAAAATTTCACCGGCTGGAAAATTCCCTGTGCAAGTTGGAGAGTCAGCAGCGAGAGGCTGGTTTAGGCAGTGAGAGATAAGGTGACTGAAGGGCATGTGACCCCATGTAGGACCAGTGGAAAACTACAAACAGAATCTCACAACACTGCTGGTATGAATCTTTGATCCTGGTTCCCTCCTATCTTCCAAGTGCTCCGGTTCTCCCCTGTGGAGCTAAAGCTTTACCCAACTGCTTACCTCCCTGCAATGCACGATTTAACAGGTTTCACAGCACGAGGAATGAGCTCTACTCTGTGTGCCAAGAAAACGCACGGAGCTCGTGACTCAGAGTTTGGCCAACCCTCTATTAAACAATATGCAGATATTAACTGTGGCTCAGTGGGTGATATGCAGAGGGGGTGGGTTTAATTAAATCCCACTCCAGAAAGCTGAATGCAAAATCTAGGCTGACAGTTTGAGAAAATGAAGCACTATCCAAAGATGTGTTAGATAGGTTGATTGGCCATACTGAATTGAGTGTCAGGGGATTAGCAAGGTAAATATGTGGGGTTGTGGGAATAGGGCCTGAGCAGGATTGGGGCCGGTGCAGACTTGAAGGGCTGAATGGCCTCCTTTTGCATTGTAGGGATTCTATGATTCACTGCTGATGGTTCTGCCTTTTGGATGATGTATTAAACTGAACTTCATCCACTGTCTGAGGTGTATATAAACAATAGTACCATTTTGAAAATAAAAATGTGCAGTTCTCCCCAGTGTCCTGGCTGCTATTTATTTTTCTAATCATAGAAAGCCTACAGTGCAGAGAGATGATTTGGCCCATTGATTTTGCACTAACCACAATCCCACCCAGGCCCTACTCCCATATCTCTCCATATTTACCCATTAATCCCTCTAATCTATGCATCTCAGGCACTAAGGGACAATTTTAGCGTGGCCAATCTACCTGACCCGCACATCTTTGGACTGTGAGAGGAAATTGGAGCAAACAGAGGAAACCCATGCAGGAGAACTTGCAAATTCCACACAGATAGCGACCCAAGCCAGGAATCGAACGCAGGTCCCTGCCGCTGTGAGACAGCAGTTCTAACCACTGAGCTACAGTGTCATCCTTAATGAATGGCCCTTCAGCTTGAAAGGCTGAATGGCTGCTTCTGCTTCTAGTTTCTATGACCATAGGTTGCTATTGCCCTTTTGTGAAGGAAAGCTGATTGATGGTGATTTAACCTCAGGCACAGGCAAAAGTTGAAAAGGCAGGGTCCTCATGAATAACCTCGGCCAGTATGGGAATTGAACCTGTTCTGTTGGCATCACGAACTATCTGTCCAGCCAACTGAGCTAAACCATCCCTCAGTCAACATCGAACAGCATCAATAAAAACAATTTGATTATTTTCTCATTGCTGTTCAAGGGAGCTTACTGTGTACAAATTAACTGTTGTGTTTTCCACATTGCAAGAATGTTTTAAAAGTGCTACAGAAGCCTTTTGAGATACCCTGAGGTTGTGGAAGGCTCAATTCAAGCCTTTCCATTTTTCCTGTCTTGTGTCACACCTGACATGGCACAGCTTAATTAATCTAAAAATTGAACAGTGGTTCTTACAATATTACTCAGTTCATTAATCACATCTGTACACATCAAATAAAAAATAGCACAAATGTGTTTCTATCTTAAAGACCAGAAATGAAGCTTTATACTCATTTTACGAATGGTATGTCTATCTCAGGGCAAATGCTGTGCAATAAATTACATATCAATAAACTTTAGGATTTTTTTTCATTAAGGGACATGGGTGTTGCTGGCTGACCAGCATTTATTGTCCATCCTTAGCTGTTTGAGAGCAGTTGAGAGTCAATCATATTGCTGTGGATCTGAAGTCACATGTAGGCCAGACCAGCCAAGGACAGCAGATTTCTTTCCCTAAAGGACATTAGTGAATCAGACATGTTTTTCTCAATAATTGACACTAGTAGATTCTTAATTCCAGACCTTTTTATTCATTGAATTCAAATTCCACCATCTGCTGTGGCAGAATTCGAATCTGGGTCCTCAGCATATTAGTTGAGGTTTTGGATTCATACTCTAAGCCATGACCTTTGCTTCTAACTTCTAGTAATTTTTTTCATATTTCTTTTGTGCATATTCTACAGTGAATACATTAATCAAGTGATCATAACAGAAAAACAGAACTCACACAACTCAATGAAAATAAAGCACAACTAAAGATTTCTCATGACAGACAGCTGACAAGGACTGTATAAACCTGGTCAGATATATAGTACAGTTAATTGTAGGACAAACTGTTTTTTTTCTGCATGAAACATATTCCTCAACCATCCCCTTAAATTAGGGCCCTCCTGAATTTTCCTGGGCTGAACGGTTACCTGGACTGCCGACCTTTGCAGTTGTATCTAGAATGAGAGTAATTTGTTCTGTGCCTGACTCAGTAACCCAGACAGCAGTAGAACTTGGTCACTTCCCACAATAAAGCAATTTCAGCAACCAGGATATTGTGAATATCCAGTAAGCACTGCTGCCTTGCCTTTTTTTGGTATTAGAAAGCGCTTCAGGGACAGCTGGGGGGATGGGGAGCTCATTGGATTCACTATCCACAGTTAACCCATGAGAAAATCATTTGTGACTGAAAACAGCGAGTGTGGCTTTTCTAACACCCTCCTTACCCAATGATATACTCAATTCAAAACTCCCTGTGAGCACATTATTCATTTTGTCTAAATGCTAAAACTGCCTCCTACCCCAATTCCCTCAAAACCTGCCATGTCCCTTCCTACCAAATAATTCATTTCCTCATAGAGTCATAGAGAGATACCACACAGAAACAGGTCCTTCGGCCCAACTCATCAATTCCGACAATGTTTTCTAAACTGAACGAGTCCCATTTGCCTGCATTTGGCCCTTTCCTTCTAAACCTTTCCAATCCATGTACCTCTCTAAATATCTTTTATATGTTGTAATTGTACCCATTTCACCACCTCTTCTGGCAGCTCATTCCATATAGGCACACCTTCTGTGTGAAAAAGTTGCCCCTCAGGTCTCTTTTAAATCTTTCCCCTCTCAATTTAATCCTATGATCTCTAGTTTTGTACTCACCTACCCTGGGGAAATGACCTGGGCTATTCATCTTACCTATGTCCCTGATATTTTTATAAACCTCAATAAGATCACCCCTTATCCTTCTATGCTCCAGGGAAAAAAGTCTCAGCCTATCCAGCCTCTCCTTATAATTCAAACCTTCCAGTCCCGGTTACATTCGTGTAAATCTTTTTTGCACTCTTTCCAATTTAGTAACATTCTTCCTATAGTTTCTCAACAATTTTTGATGCTACCCATGCCTCAAACACTTCTAGACTGGGTCTAGTACTATCACAGTTTTATCAACTATTAAGAACCAGATTTAATCTTCCAGGGGTTAGTCTCAGATTGGGTAGCAAGCAGCATTCTACAACCAGTTTCAAGAGCCCCCCCACACCCGCCCCGTCCCATCCCCCAATTGAAGAGACATAAAATTAACTATGCTTCCCTTTCCTCATCAACTTATACTGGCCTCTGCTGGATAGATCTTGCATGTTGCGTAAAGATAGAATCAACTGTGTGGTTAAATAGTCTTCCAGCATTCCAATGCAGGGTATGGCCCATTATTACAGGGATGGAGGGCTTTCTGTCCATGTGAAACCATAACCTCAACATTAAGTCAGTACCTTATGAAAAGGGTGAATTTGTTGGAGAGAAAGAAAATAGCAGGGATAGAGCTGGAATCTGATCTATTAAGGATGTTTGTTAGTTTGAATAAATCCAGTAGTGTTCCAATCTCATGCCAGATCCACCACAGTATATTCAGCAGTCACCAATGATCTTGGATGTGTGAGAACTTCGTAAAGATTCTACACATTTACACTACCGTTTGAGCAGCAGAAGTGGGGAATACCAGTTGAATAAACTCACTGGTTAGTTAAAGTTTGAGGTCTTGATGCTGGGAGGCTGTTTCTCTTGGCAGGAGGGTCTAGAATTAGGGGATGTCGTCTCAAGGTAAGAATCACAGAATCACACAGTACAGAAGAGGCACCGGTGCGTGAGAAACTCTGAACTCCCACCTAATCCCAGTAAGGTGTCAGCCGTTTCCATCTGGGATGAGGGGAAATGCCTTCACTCAGAGGGTTCTGAACTTACCGAATTCTCAACCCAAGAGGGCTGCATGTGTTCAGTCATCGAGTATATCCAAAGCTGAGATCAATATATTTTTGGGCTAAAAGGGGTTCAAGGGGTTTGGAGGTGAAGTAGGAAAATGGAACTGAAATCAAGAATCAGCTTTAATCTCACTGACTGGCAGTGCAGACTCAAGGAGCCATAAAGACAGGAATTCTCCAGCTGTTCATGCCCTGTTGTCACTGCAAGCGAGGATGGAGAATTTGGCACTCAGCCAAATCTCCATTCACTGCAGCGGGACGAGAAAATCCACTGCGAATGTCTGGAAAATTCCACCCATAGCTTGTTCCTATTTCTGATGTTTTTGTTTTGATTTCCTACCAGGTTTCTAAGACATGGGAAGGATTCTGCAGACACACCACATAGATGTTGTAGCTACAAAAATCAATTTTTTTTGTTTGTTAATCTGGGTATAAAGGTTAAATCTCAGCAGCAGTGGTACACTTAAGGCTGTGAGCAAATATGAACTATTTAAACATCAGTAACCATCATATATAGGATTGGAAATATAAAGTTTAAAGCTTATTTATTGGTGTCACAAGTAGGCTTACATCAGGTTACAAGTAGGCTGTAATAAAGTTATTGTGAAAATCCCCTAGCCGCCACACTCCAATGCCTGTTTGGGTACACTGAGGGAGAATTTAGCATGGCCAATACACCTAACCAGTACATCTTTTGGAACTGTGAGAGAAAACTGGAGCAGCCAGAAGAAATGCATTCAGATATGGAGAGAGTGTGCAGACTCTTCACTGACAGTGACTCAAGCTTGGAAGTGAACACAGGTCACTGATGCTGTGAGAATCATAAAAATCTCTATAGTACAGACAAAGGCTATTTGGCACGTAGAGACTGTACCAACTACAATCCCACCCAGATCTTATTCCCCTAACCTCACACATTTACCCTGCTAATACCCTTGACACTAAGGTCGATTTAGCATAGCCAATCCACCTAACTCCCACATCTTTGGATTGTAGGGAGGAAACCAGAGCACTTGGAGGAAACCCACATAGACATGGGGAGAACTTGCAGGCTCCACACTGGCACTGGCCCAAGCTGGAAATTGAACCCAGGTCCCTGGCACTGTGAGGCAGAGGTGCTAACCACTGCGCCACCCTGCTGGCCTTAGTCGAGATATGCAACTGAGATCAAAGATCACCTTTAATCTTACTGACCAGCAGAACAGGCTCAAGCTCATAAAAGCTGTAATTGTCCGGCTGTTTGCGCCTTATTGCCACTACAAGCGAGGACAGAGAATTAATAAGCATTGTTATTACTCACCCATAATTAGATCCCCAGTTGCCACATACCGAACCATTTTCCCGTGTAAGGCAATCTGTTAGTGTGGGAGGAAACCCACATTGAATCATTGTTAACCTTGGTGAGACAGTGATCATGTGGGAGTTCTTAGGACTGAACTTACAGCTCAACATGTCAATTGAGATCATCAAGCTAACATACTTTTTTCCGCCAAGTATTCCTGCAGTGCACCTTCAGAGTAAACTGAAATAGACTTTGGAGGCTGCCAGTTGTATCAATCCAAAGATTTTGCTTGCACTACAAGTCATATGATCTCTTTCTGTTTAGATCAGTGATAACAAAAGCAACCAAAACATTTTGACTGACCCATTTTTCATATTTGGTTCCTCTTGTATTAGAATATTTTCCTGCTTCTGAAAACAGTTGTCGCAGTGGATTGGAAAAGTTTCTCTCAAAGGAGTAATCCAGAGTTAAGGTATTGCTGTGTTTAATTAAAGTGAGTTCATGTTAGATTTTCATTTTTGAAAGAAAAACGTTAAACTGAGAATTTAGAAAAACAAGCACTTGCCAAGCACTATTGTGCTGTCCTCACACACACACAGTGGAACTCTTGTGATGTACTTTGATTGCAAACAAATTTGGATGGAAGCAGAAAGCAGCCACGTGTCATGAATCTCAATACTGCGGTCATTGTGAAGTCCTTTGGAAAACATTCTGGTTCCTGTCATAAAGGCAAAACACAAATGTTGAAATTACACAGCAACTCCATTAATCATTGGAAAGGAAAATTAAACAAGTGAGTCTTTGAAGAAGAGGTCCTTTTGGTTATAGAATGTAATTAAAGTTTTGCCACACTGAGTCACTGATGGAACAAGCATTATTGGGTGGACTGTTTATACAGTGCCTGATACAAAGTTCTATTGCAGCTAATAGGATTGAATCATAGAATCACTGCAGTGCAGAAGGAGGGCATTGAGCCCATTGAGTCTGCAATCCCAGACTCTTTCCCCATAGCCCCACATACTTACCCTCCCTAATCCCCCTGACACTAAGGGGCATGGCCAATTAACCTAACCCGCATATCTTAACTTGCACGAAGGAGATTGTAATTGACTTCAGGAAGCGTAAAGGAGAACATGCCCCATGTCTACAATGGGTACAATGTAGAAATAGTCAAGAGTTTCAAGTTTTTAGGTGTCCAGATCACCAATAATCTGTCCTGGCTCCCCCATCTGAAACTATAGTTAAGAAAGCCCACCAATGTCTCTGCTTTCTCAGAAGATTGAGGAAATTGGCGGTGTGGGCTCGTTGGGCCTAAGGGCCTGTTTCCCATGCTGATTTGTTCTTTATTTGTTTTTTTGTTTTAAATTTGGCATGTCAGCTACGACTCTCACCAACTTTTAAGATGCACCATTCCAAGCATTCTTTCTGGTTTTATCACAGCTTGGCATGGCTCCTGCTTTGTCCAAGACCACAAAAAACTAAATGTAGCCCAAACCATTGCGCAAACCAGCCTCCCATCCAATGACTCTGTCTCCACTTTCCGCTGCCTCAGCAAACAGCCAGCATAATTAAAGACCCCACACAGTCCAGACAATCTCTCTTCTACCTTCTTCCTTCAGGAAAAAGATACAAAAGTCTGAAGTCACATATAGAACATAGAACATAGAACATAGAACATAGAACATACCAACTGACTCAAGAACAGCTTCTTCTCTGCTGCTGTCAGTGTTTTGAATGAACTTACTTTGCATTAAATTGATCTTTCTCTACATCCTAGCTATGACTGTAACATTACATTCTGCACTCTCTCACTTTCCTCTCTATGAACGGTATATTTTGTCAGTATAGCACGCAAGAAACAATACTGTATGCTAATACTTGTGACAATAATAAATCAAATCAAAATCTTTACACTGTGAGAAAAGACCAGAATACCCAGAGGAAACCTATGCAGACACGGGGAGAATGTGCAAACTCCACACAAACAATCACCCAATGCCGGAATTGAACCCAGGTACCTGGCACTGTGAGGCAGCAGTGCTAACCACTGTGCCACCATTGCCACCCATATCAGAATACCAGATGTTGGCTCCAAGAGGCTGTTAACCCAGTACCGGCACACCGTCTCCCAAGTTTTGCACCTCCCCCTGAGGCAAATTTCCACACTGCTCTTTATTCAAACACCAAAGAGATGTTTAAATTCACAAAATATTACCTTTGTTTTTACAATGAATTGCAAATTGCATGAACAAACGTCTAATCATAGGAACATGCAAATAGCAAATACTTCAAAAATAACTTGCATTTACCTTATTAAGTTTTCAAGTCATCCTAACATGCATTACAGTCTAATGGATTGCTTTTGAAATGTGGCCATCACTGTTAAGGAACCAATATTATACTCACTGACATCCACTTTTCTAATTAGCCTACAAAATAGAATCAAGAATCAATCAGCAAAGCTGAGTGGAATGAAGGTAAAGAGGAAAAAGTGCAATCCCAGGATGGGCACTGCATCCCCCCATTAGTGTTGTTCAAGTGGAGCTCAGGTAGAAAGAAAGGTTATGGATTATGTTCAGAATTTATAACTCAGCATCAAATGGCAGAATTATGACATTATTCAAATTACCATTAAAAATCACAGATGTAAAAATGTTATTTTCAGCAGCTATAATCTTTTCAATGTACTCAAACATTTTTAGGATGGCATGACAGCACAATATTTAGCACTGCTACTCCACAGCACTAGGGATCCAGGCTTGGATCACTGTCTGAGCAGAGACTGCACATTCTCTCCATGTCTGTGTGGATTTCTGCTGAGCGCTGTAGTTTCCTTCCACAATCTGGAAGACGTTCTGTTTAGGTGCGCTGGCCATGCTAAATTCTCCCTCAGTGTACCGGAGAGTAGTGACTAGGAGATTTTCACAGTAACTTCATTGTAGTGTTAATATAAAGCCTAATAGTGAAACTAATAAATCAACTTTAAAACTTTTCAACTCCTTGATATTTTCCACAATACCCATGAAATTTAGTTAGGATGCAGCCGAGATTACTCTATGTTGGTGCAACCTCCTACTCATCTCCTCTTTCATCAAGTCAGCCAGCAGAAAAAAACTATTGCACGCAGTTCAAGTGGCAACAGCTCCCAAACCTATGACCTTCACTACCCAGAAGGTCAAGGACAAGGGCAGTAAGTGTATGAAAAGATATTCAATTCCCCAACAATTCATGTATCATCCCAATATGGACACATATCACCGTTTCTTTCAGTGTCACTGGGTCAGAATCCTGGAATTCACCAGATGGACTGCAGTGGCTAGAATCCTAAAGTGCAAAATGAGGTCACTTGGCCCATCAAGACTGCACTGACCACACTCCCTCCCAGTCTCTACCCCATAACCCCATGCATTTACCCTAGCTAGTCCCCATGACATTAAGAAGCAATTGAACATGGCTAATCTACCTAACTCACGCATCTTTGGACCGTGGGACTATGCAGACATAGGGAGGACATGCAAACTCCACACAGACAGTGACCCAAGCCTGGAATCGAGCCTAGGTCCCTGGCACTGTGATGCAGCAGTGCTAACCACTGTGCCACTATGCCGCCACAAACTTGTATTACCACCATGCAAAGGACAGCTAGGGATAAGCGTATCACTTGCTCATAATGCCCATATCCAAATAATGGGAAGAATTCTCCGGCCATTCGCACCTGCGGGATCATTTGCTCCCTCCCGTGGCTTTCATGGTGATGTGGGGGTGACATCAATGGGAAATTCCATAGACAGTGGCTGGTCCAGAGAATTCTGCTGCCAATGAACAGTGTGCCACCTTCTGGCACCAAGAAACACACAGCTGGGCGGCCATAGAATCCCCCCCCAAACAAAATCTTTCTAAAAATACAACATCCAAAAAAATACAAAATCAAGAGGCATGAAAGGAAATGGTGGCAATTGCTTATTTTCCAATGCAATTAATTTTATGTCTTTACAAAAATTAAATACTGTATATATTTCACATGGACTGTAAGTGATCGCTTAGAATTTACATTTTCTCCCTGTGTCTGTGTGAGTTCCTCTGGGTGCTCTGATTTTCTCCCACACTCCAAACATATGTGAATTAAGCTGATTGGCCATGCTAAATTGCCCCTTAGTGTCAGGGGGATTAGCAGAGTACATATGCAAGGTTACGGGAATGAGTCCTGGGTGGGATTGTTGTTGGTGCAGACGCAATGTTCTCTTTCTGCTTTATTGGGATCCTATGATTCTATGAGTGCAACATTAGGGAACTAGCTCTTTGATGTATACTCTTGTAAATAAAGGTGACATGGCGGCACAGTGGTTGGCACAGCTAATGCCAGGGACCCAGATTCAATTCTGGCCTCAGATCATTGCTTGTGTGGAGTTTGCATTTCTCCCTGTCTCTGTGTGGATTTCCTTTGGATGCTCTGGTTTCCTTCCACAGCCTAAAGATGTGTAGGTTGGTTTGATGGGTCATGCTAAATTGTGTCTAATGTCAGGGGGTAAATGAGAATTATGGGAATAGGGCCTGGGTGGGACTGTGGTCAATGGACCAAATAGCCTCTTAACTGCAGGGTTTCTATAATATGTGGCACTTTTTAAACTTTCAAGTTGATAATAAGCTGTGTGAGTTTGGCTTCATCAGAAAAGAGCATAGAGATTGAGAAATTGAAAGCAGCCATTTGGTACAACAAGGCAATCACTGAACAACTTGCATCATTTTGTTTGCTTTCTAACTTCTTACTTCTGTCCCTGGAAGTGCTGATACTTTCTGCCATTTGGTTTCATGAGCACCCCACTCAACTGACCATCTCTACATGTGAGCCCAGACACATATGTAGGCAGGCTGTTTGGCCTTAGTAGAATGTACATCAGAGTAAACCCTATCATTACTAATGTCAACACACATGTGTTTTGCAGCCCCCAGTCAATGGATAGTGATCAGAAGTGGGAATTCTGACTGTGTTCCCTCCCCTTAACCCTCTGCCCTTTTCCAAAACCCTGCACACAAATAGCTCTGTGCGTTACTGAAGGGGGCTGGATGAAGCTCATTATTCAGTATTGAAGCGCTGCACTGATTACAGACAGTGAAGCGTCTGGACTGCTGAGAGAAGCACAAGATGATTAATAATCATCATTATACTTAAAGTACTCGGTTCACAGCTTGAGACCTTTGTTTTCACTGGCTGCTAATCAGCACATGTAGAGAATTCTTCAGATGCACACAGGCCTCTTGTGTTCATTGCTGGAGTTAAGAATTCTGTTGTGCTGTCTTTTCTGGGTTGCTCTTCAGTGTCCCCACATCACCAATGTGCTAAAGTTAATGGAAATAAACTTGGAATCACATTGGGTAAAGCATAACAAATCAATGCTGTCTGACATTGTCTGAAAAAAGTCTCAAAGTCAGCTGCTCTATATATAGAACAAGGAAAAGGAGACACCAGTACAGGTGGATGACAAACTGACTCCCTTATATATACCAATATTTGTAAGTAAGACAATTAGCTTTGAAGATGGAGAGGTTGTGATCTTTATTTCTGACACACTGGTGGAACTTTGCCCTTACTTAAGTCTGGGCTGTTTTCAGCTCCTCAATTATTAGCTAGCAATGGTTAAAATAATATGACTTGAAGAAAAGACACAGACATTTCCATTCTACTCCAATATTTATACTGGGACACAGGAATTTCCAAGGTGAACCTTTGGAAATTATGTTGGAAGACTGCCCGATCCAAATGTTCTTCCCAGCATCATGTTACCTAGATGTTTTTGAGGAGGATGATTTTGCAATTCTTGAATCTCAGGACCTGAACTCAGAATTCAAGCTGACAATCCTCGTACTGAGGAATTGCTGAGATGGTGGAAATGCCCTTCTTCAGATGAGATGCTGATACACAGGTCAGAATTCTACCACCTTGCCGGCCCCAGAATCGAGGCGGGCAAGGCTTGTAGAAGGGCACTGTCAGGAGGGATCTTACCAGCCTCTGGTGGACAAGGCAGTAAAATTCCAGCAACAATTTTGGATTGGACAATGAAACTCTAGGCACTGCTGAGGCTGAAATTTAATTTTCAGATTACACTTCACTCCTTGACTCCTCCCAACCCCAATCAGAATACATACTGTGGAATTTTACTGGCACATCCACCCGAGTTCAAATCATCCCACCCGAGGCCAATCTCTGAGCCTTGCCTGTCCCCAGAATCGCGATGTAGAGATGCCGGCGTTGGACTAGGGTAAACTCAGTAAGAGGCCTGGCAACACCAATTTTAAATCCAACTGATTTATTTGATAGTAAATCTGCTAGCTTTCGGCGTTTGTGCCTTCGTCAGGCGAATGGCGGACAGGGTGTCAGTAAAATTCTGGACATAGTTTCCCTGTATCTCAATCATATCACCCCTCAACCTCCAGGAACTTAGAACATTGCAGTGCAGTACAGGCCCTTCAGCCCTTAATGTTGTGCCCACCAGTAACCCTTTAACCTAAACTTTTCCAATATTACCCATCAATATTCGCTTGATGGCACCACTGGTAACTCCTTCCATAACTTTATTTATAGAGTATTTTCACAGTAACTTCATTGCAGTGTTAATATAAGCCTCCTTGTGATACAAATAAATAATCTTAAGCTTATAATTGGAATGAGGCTAATGGGCTGTGACTAAACCAGATCAAATTGATTAGGAATAGGACATACCAAGACAACCTTCCACATGGTTGACTCGATGTGAGTCTTATGGTTCATGTGCCCCAGTTTGCCTTAATGGGTGAGTTGCCCTATTCCAGGGGTCTGCAGCTCAGCCTTTTGATATCTTTTACTTTTAAAAGAGGGATGAATCAATGATACGACTTCCATTCATATAGCACCTTCTATGTACTCAGGAGGCCCCAAGTCATTTTGCAACCAACGGATTGCTTTAAAAATAGTTACAGTTCTGAACACAGCAGGCAATTTGCACACGGCTAAGTTTCACCAGTGCAATAAGATAAATGATCAGACAATGTGCTCTGATGGTTTATGTTGAGGGATAAATGTTCTGAAGCAAGAGTTGGCCTTCATTATTTACCTGAACAGTCTTATTAAAAAGATTGCCTGAAATAAAAAAGGAATCTATTGGGAACTGCAAGATGAAAGGAATTGAAGAATGAGTAAAGGCATAAGGATGCCCTGAGAGGGAAGAATTGTTTTCCAAGAAACTAAGGAACATTATGCACTTGTGTGTTGCTGTGAATGGTTATTTGCTTTAACTTCTCACTGAAGGATATAAGAATGACGATAGTTACCACAAAATTGTTTGTAATTTTAATCTTTTATAAACACCAGGCAAAAATCCAGTTTCTACCTCCCAAAATAGAAATTTTTTTTTATATTTGTTTTCTGAATTGAATATGGAAGTTACCCAATTCTTCAGCTTGCCTTCGGTTTGATCAGCCTTTTTCTGGAGTATCATGACGGCAACGTTTTCATCTACTTCCGGTTGGATATTTTTTAGCAAAGCTTTGTTAACAGTTGCCAGGCAGAGCTCAACTTTGGTGAAAGTGGAACATTTTGCACCATAACAGTTACACGTGACTTGACAACAAAACAAAATCTCATCAAGTTAGGCACCCCTTGTGGTTGATGTTTCTCCAAATGTCATGCGTATAATTCAGTAAATAATTAGTGTGCTAAATTCTAATAGGCAGAGTGAGTTGGTAATATCGCAAAAGAGCTGTGAAATCAATTTCACGCCTAGTTTCGAACCTTTCGCGATTTTACCAGTACCCAATATCCGACAATGTAAAATAGAATTTAAATATTACAAGTTTGCCCAGGACTGAATCATCCAGGCTCATTTGCCTTTGTGGCCTAACTGGTAAAAGTTCTCCCCAGTGAGAATCATATGTAGATCCTGTCAACGGGGACCAGATGTGATGGCCTCGTCTATAGGACTGAATGTCATTGAGGGACCTCCCCCTCCCTCCGAAAGTCAGGAGCAGAGAGGGGAGGGTGATGTCCCTTGGGCAGTGCCAGCGGGGTGGGGGAGGCCAGCTGGCCATTGGGCTAGTAGAACCAAAGCTTGACTGGAGTGGGGCGGGATGTCTGCTGCCAATCTGCAACCATGACAGGGAGGAGGAAGGAAGAAATATGCCATTGCCAATCTGCGATTGGCAATTGACCAGTCCGTGCATGGGATGTTTTTGCTGCAGAGGTGGGGAGACAATCGGTTTGGCCAGGAAAGCGGTGGGGTCGGGGTGGGGGGAGGTGGAGCGGGGAGGGATCAGTTTAGGTAGGGAAGAGGGATCGGCCACGAAAGCCAGTTTTACCTAGGTGAGGCAGTCGCTAACAGGTCTCATTACTCACAGAACAGGGATCTGCACAAGTGCAATGGCACCCTGTGCTGCAATCGGCCGGTGTTCTGGTGAGCTAGGCCCTGCACCTCCCTCTATTGGCGAGAAGCAGATTTGGTTTCGTTTTTTTCGACAGTCAGGTAAGATTCCATTTTTATTGTGCCCAAATAAACAGTGTGATTCTCTCTTGTTTTCTCCCTATCTATCCAGTCTATCCTAGGCTGCTCAGGGAGACAAAAGCTGAAATTGTTGGGTCTCTGACGGAAATCTTTGTCTCTTCGCTGGACGCAGGTGAGGTCACTGAAGATTGGAGGATAGCAAATGTGGTACAGTTATTTAAGAAGAGTAGTAGGAATAACCTGGGTAATTATAGGCCAGTGAGCTTGACGTCCATGGTTGGGAAATTGGTGGAGAGGATTCTTAGAGATAGGATGTATGCATTTAAAATGGAATAGTCTGATTAGTGATAGACAGCATGGCTTTGTAAGAGGGAGGTCGTGCCTTACAAATTTGGTAGAGTTTTTTGATGAGCTGACAAAACGGTTGACGAAAGAAGGGCCATGGATGTTGTCTATATGGATTTCAGTAAGGTGTTTAACAAAGTCCCTCATGGCAGGTTGTTAAGAAGGTTAAGGCTCATGGGATACAAGGAAAGGAGGCTAGATGGGCAGAGAACTGGCTTGGCCACAGGAGACAGAGGGTAGCAGTCGAAGGATCTTTTTCTAACTGGAAGTCTGTGGCCAGTGGTGTTCCGCAGCACTCTGTACTGGAACCTCTGCAGTGAGCTGGAAGAAAGTGTAACTGGTGTTATTAGCAAGGTTGCGGATGACACAAAGGTGGCTGGACTTGCGGATAGCTATGAACATTGTCGGACAATACAGCAGGATATAGATAGGCTGGAAAACTGGGTGGAGAAATGGCAGATGGAATTTAGTCCAGATAAGTGCAAGGTGGTGCATTTTGGAAGAACTAATGTAGGAGGGAGTTATACAATAAATGGCAGGGCATATGGAAACACAGAGGGACCTAGGTGTGCAAATCCACAAATACCTGAAGGTGGCAGCACAGGTGGAGAAGATGGTGAAGAAAGCATATGGTATGCTTGCCTTTATAGGACGGGGTATTGAGTATAAAAGCTGGAGTCGAATGTTGCAGCTGTATAGAATGATGGTTAGTCCACATTTGGAGTACTGCGTCCAATCCTAGTCACTGCATTACCAAAAGAATGTGGAGGCTTTAGAGAGAGTGCAGAGCAGGTTTACCAGGATGTTGCCTGGTATGGAGGGTCTTAGCTATGAGGAGAGATTGGGTAGACTGGGGTTGTTCTCCCTGGAAAGATGGAGAATGAGGGAAGACCTAATAGAGGTGTACAAGATTATGAAGGGTATAGATAGGGTGAATAGCGGGAAGCTTTTTCCCAGTTTGGAGGTGTCGATCACGAGGGGTCACAAACTAAAGGTGAGAAGGGCGAGGTATAACTCCGATACCAGAGGAATGTTTTTTTACGCAGAGGAATGTGCTGCCAAGTAAGGTGTTGGAGGCAGACATGCTGGCATCATTTAAGAATTACCTGGATAGACACATTAGCAGCCTGGGAATGGAGGGATACAAACGAATGGTCTAGTTGGAACAATGCACGGCACAGGCTTGGAGGGCTGAAGGGCCTATTTCCTGTGCTGTGCTGTTTTCTGTTCTTTGTTCACCTTTGTTTGGCACTTAGAATTGTTTTGGTAAGATTGCCCCCTACTTTTTTGAATAAGATAATGAATAGCTCAGTAAGAAAAATTGTTTCACCATCTACTCTTTGATTTGTCATTTCCTTGACTTGATTTATTTTCAGACTTCTTTCGTAACAATACAACAGAAGAAGATGGGTACCTGCAAATGAGATGTTAAAGAGCCAGCTGCCGCTCCAGAATTGTGAATTTACTACCCAGGTTCTGAAGAATATTGTGGGAACTCCATGAATCTTCAAATAGTGCTGTCAGACTTTTCTCAGCACTTGAGTAAACAAACAGTTCTTGGTTTAATGTCACGTCTGAAGACTAATAGAGTCACAGAGATATCAGAGATATACAGCACAGAATCAGGCCCTTTGGCCTCACCAGTCCATGTCGACCAGGTTTCCTAAACTGAACTAGTCCTATCTGCCTGCATGGGCTCATATTCCTCTATACCTTTCCCATCCATGTACCTGTTCAAATGTCTTTGAACTGTTGTAGTTGTACCCGCCTCCTCTGGCAGCTTATTTCATGAATGCATCACCCTTTGTATAATAAAGATAGCTCTCAGGTTCCTTTTAAATCTTTCCCTTTCATCTTAAACCGATGTCCTCTAGTTTTGGACTCCCTTACCCTGAGGAAAAGACCTTGGCTGTTCACCTTATCTATTCCCTATGATTTTATAAACATTTCATCCTCTAAGGAAAAAAAAGTCCCAGTCTCTCCTTATAATTCAAATCTTCCAGTCCTGGTAACATCCTTATAAATCTTTTTTTTAAAAATCATTTTACATTTATTATCAATTTCACCCTTTCCATTTAATCATAGAATCCAACAGCGCAGAAGGAGTCTATTCAGCCCATATGTTTGCACCAACCACAATTTCACCCAGGCTCTATTCCCACATGCATTTAACCAAGCTAGTCCCCTGACATTAAGGGGCAATTTACCACGGCCAATCCACCTACCTCACACATCTTTGGACTGTGAGAGGAAACCACAGCACTTGGATGAATACCACGCAGACCTAGGAGAATAGGCAAACACCACCCAGACAATGACCCAAGCCAGGAATCAAACTTAGATTCCTGGTGCTATGAGGCAGCCGTGCTAACGACTGTGCCACCATGCTGCCCATAATATGGAGATGAAAGACCAGACCTCCAACAATGCATTGTTCCACCAATAAGTAACATGGTCACCAACATGCTCAGGTTATTATAAAAGCTTTCTTGAATGGAAAATGAATCTTCTGGATACTGCTGTTAAAAGCCAGGGAGAACAGTAAAACATTGTGCCACTGCTCTAAGACTATGTTCTCTCTTTGCCTGCTCATGGACATATACTGCTTCATGGAACATCTCACATTTCAGCTGCTAACCTAAAACATAATTGAAGGGACTCAGTGAAAAGGGAACCCTATCTTTAGATGGGAAATGCAATAACATTTTCAAACTGTGAGCAAGTGTCATATGATTTGGTATCATCTGATCAGCTGCCATGTAATCAAATCATGAGGAATTTGTTCAATGTAAGTTGATAACTCTAAGCTTTTGGTTGCGTCATGCAGACATTAAATATGATGTGGACATGCCGGCGCTGGACTGGGATAAACAAAGGTTGGACTTCTTACTGTATGACATTAAATAACCCATGGCATTTCTCAAGCAGAGTAAGAAGTTCACAGTGTATAGTGGCAAACATTCTGCATCAACTAATGTCACCAAGAACAAGTCAATTCTGCATTCTTCTCACTGTCCTTTGTTGGACCTTGTTGTGTGCAAAATGGCTGTCTCATTTGTCTTAAGAGCAGCAGTCTTATTTTTTAAAATTTTACTCCCTTCTTAAAATTATAAACTCAATGTGCAGAATGGACAAGGCAAGCCCTTAATTTGTCTCTTTGGTTACTCCAATAATCAATTCAAATTCAAATTGAATCCAACTCACAGTCCCTACAAGAGAGACATACAAAACCCAAACTGACAAAATAAGGCATTGCACCTGATCTTTGATTTGATCTAATGCTTGGTCTTAGCCAAAAGGCTGAGAAGAGTTGGACTATTGAATGTCAAGCAGCCTAAGGCACTACTTCAGATATATTTCATATCTGTTAAATCACTTTGGGACTTCCTAATGTCCAGAAAACCCTTCCTATAAATGCAAGTTCTTTCTGCTTCCTTTCAGAAAAATGACACTACCTTGTTGTAATGTTCTAAATGCAAATTGCATCTTTACAGGGACGAGATTGGAATCATTTTGAGGCCCATGTCTCATTTAAATTCAACAAATACAGAATTCTGCACAAAATGAAAATCTGAAATTAAAACAGAAAATGCCAGGTTCATGCAACAGTTGAAGCAGAATTTATAGTGAGTGTAATTGTATTAATGGAGGCAATTTGAACCTAACCTGGCTGTCAGGAAAGCAGAAGGATTAGGTATAAAAATGGTCTTACGCTCTGTTCAATTTTATTCTCTTTTGAAGTCAGTTATTAGTAATATTGGTCAGATAAAAAACTGACCTTCCACCCAGTCCTATAGATTTCCTGCAAAGTCTGTCAGGTAAAATTACCACAAATGTGTCAGGTCAGTGATCTTTCATCAGAGCTGGAAGATGTTAGAGATGAACACTTTTAAATAAGGTCTGTTAGCAATTTTCACAGATGCACCATAGAGAGCATCCTTTCTGGATGTATCACAGCTTGGTATGACTCCTTCTCTGACCAAGACAACAAGAAACTGCAAAAGGTTGTGAATGTAGCCCAGTCCATAAATGCAAACTAGTCTCCCACCCATTACCTCTGTCTACACTTCCCACTGCCTCAGAAAAGCAGCCAGCATAATCAAGAACCTCAGGCACCCAGAACATACTCTCTTCCACCTTCTTCCGTCAGGAAAAAGATGCAGAAGTCTGAGAACAGGTACCAACTGAGTCAAGAATGGCTTCTTCCCTGCTGCCATCAGACTTTTGAATGGACCTGTCACATGTTAAGCTGATCTTTCTCTTCATCCTATTTATAAACGCAGCACTACATTCAGCACCCTATCCTTTCCTTCTCCCCTATGTGCTGTATGAATAGTATATTTTGTCTGCAGTGCACAAGAAACAATACTTTTCACTGTATTCCAATACATGTGACAATAGTAAATCAAATTAAATCATTACTGTCAATGAAACTGAATATTGGACAAGGACAGGATTCAAAATCTTTGTACTTGCTTAAGGCAATTTTATACCTTCAAACCTAAGTCTAATACTGTAATATGAATTCCCTTTACACAACACATTTTACGCTGTCACAAAGTGACTTAAGTTACAGAATGATCTGTCTCGAACTCTCCTGGCCAGTTCAGAATCAGAAAGATGAGCATCTGGTGAGGTGGTCAAGTAAAAAACTTCTTCCTTGTAAATTGAAGAATGGGAGTCATCTCTGTCCATCTCCTGATTGGGACATATTCTTTAAATTAAATAGACTGGAGAGAGTAGAATGTTTAGTTTAGCGTCATCTAATTCTCAGTGGTATTGTGATAACAAAATGTTAATTTAATCTTAAAAGGGTAATGCCATATGGGGTTAGCATACTATCCTCTCTCCTCTAGAATCTCAAATATATAGTTTTTAGTCAGCTTGATGGTGCTTGGATGGCTGGATTGGTACAGGTTCCATTGGGAAACACATTCTCTTTAGTGGTGGTCATTTGTGAAGGGAGATCTGTCAGGGTGGAGCAGAACAAAAAGGATATTTGCATTTCTAAAGCACCTTGCATGACCTCATGACATCTTAAAGCGCTCTGTAATCAATGAAGGATGTAGCATGGGGACATGATTGCCAATTTATATTGAACAACTCCCCATAAATAACAATCAAATAAATGAGCATTTATTTTATTTTACAGTGACATTAGAGTCAATTCAGCATGATCAATCAACCTGATACACGTACCTTTGGACTATGGGAGAAAACCAGAGCACCTGGAAGAAACCCACGCAGACATAGGGAGACTATGCAAACTCCACACAGACAGTCACCTGAGGCCGGCATGTATTTGGGTCTCTGGTGCTGAGTCAGTATTGCTAACCACTGTGCCATTGTGCCATGTTGTTTAGTGCTTTTTGATGTTTCTAACACGGATGCTTTGTACATTTCCCATATTGAATGATTCCCTTGGTCTTCAAGCTATTTGAGAACTCCAGTTGAGCTCACTTTAATGAGTTAGATCATAATCGAGTCTCTTTAATGTCCCTGTGTTTTTCAACTGCCTCAGCTTTATTTTGATGGTAAAAACTACAGATACACATCCACGTCCATGTCCGTGTCGCCCAGGTAGGTCTTTGCTTGTTGAACTGCACCTTGGAATCTGCTGTTTGTTGCCACAGAGTCACATTGATTTCTGGTCATGTCATCAGGACTTTTCCAGGTGTATTTATTTCTTGAATGTTCCTTGAATTAGATATTTAGAGTAACCTGACCACTCACTGTGGACCAATCAATCCACATTTCTCCTCTGTTGTTGAGATCACTCAGGCCGTGAGGTCAAACAAAAATGGAAGACGGAATAAATATTGGACCTAATCTTGGATGGCATGGTGGCACAGTGGTTAGCATTGCAGCTTCACAGCTCCAGGGACCCACGTTCAAATCCAGCCTTGGGTGACTGTGCAGTGTCAGCTTGTTCATCCCATGTTTGAGTGGATTTCCTCTGTGTGCTCCAGTTTCCTCCCACAGTCCAAAGATGTGCAGGTTAGGTGGATTCTAAGTTACCCTGAAGTGTCCCAAAATGTGTATGCTAGGAGGTTTAATGGGGTAAATACGTGAGGTTACTGGGATAGGACCTAGGTAAGGTGCTCTGTCAGTGAGTCATTGCAGACTCAATGGGGAGAATGACTTCCATCTGCAATGTAGGGATCCAAGATAGATCAATGTCAGAAATTGGACAAAAGGATTAAACAAAAATCTGCTGAAGAGAAGGAAGAAGTTTCATTGAACAACAAAAAAATGAAGGAATAGAAAAACATAAAACTTGGACTTAAGAACAATACATAAAGACATTAGGGAAATCACAGGAAAAGTTGGGTGCGCATCTGGTACATGCATCAAAGGGAGAAATTATCAGGAAAAGAACCAAGTGCTTACAAGATGCCCTGAATACATACAATACTTATTTGAGGGCACCAGACCAAAAAGAAAAACAAATAAGAAAAACAGATAGTCCAAAGATCATGAAAGACAAAACAAGAACAGCAATAAATAAAATGAAAAGCAATAAGGCAAAAAGACCAGAAGTCACTAAACAAATTAAAAATTTAGAAGACCCTGGAAAAGACAAAACAACCCTTGTATTTAATGAAGTTTACAACACAGAAGAAATCCCAGAAGACTGAAGAAAATCAATATTTATTGCATTCCCTGAAGTGCCTAGGCAGTTGAATAGGAACTCCATCATATGATCTCTGATGATTCATGTTGCTAAGATCCTTCTTTGAGCACTGATGAACCTCCCATCCATTGACACTTCCCACTGCCTTGGCAAAGCAGCCAGCATAATTAAGAACCCCACACAGACCGGACATTCTCTCTTCCAGCTTCTTCCATTGGGAAAAAGATACAAACATTTGAAATCATGTAATAACTGACTGAAGAACAGTGTCTCCATGCTGCTGTTAGACTTTTGAATGGACTTACCTTGCATTAGGTTGATCTTTCTCTACACCCTAGCTATGACTGTAACACTTCATTCTTGTTTCTTTCTCTATGAACGGTATGCTTTGTCTGTATAGCATGCAAGAAACAATATTTTCACTGTATGCTAATACATGTGGCAATAATAAATCAAATTAAATCAAATCAAATAGGGCCAGAAGCAAGATAAAGCCATAATTTCAAATCTGTAGTGCAGTTTCGTAGAAGATTGAGGAATGAGAAATGCTTTCTCTATGGTAAGCATGCTATCAGAAAAAAGATGTTTTATGTGTTTTATTGATTATATTAAGACATTTAATAAAATTAATCATGAGGAACTGATGAGCATGTTGGAGTCTCTTGAACCTGATGGCAAAGATTTCAGAGTGATAAGAAATTTTCTTTGGAAATAAAGCACAGGCATAAAAATTGAGAACGCTCTAAGTGATTTTACATGGTTAAAAGATGAAATCAGACTGGGGCATGTTTTCTCCCCAGATTTTGTGTTGCAAAAATATTCCTAGCGAGATTGAAGACCTTTCTAGGTTATTAGTTGGATTACATTTTTCTTATTGACAACTTTGAGGAGAAACTGCAAAAGATTTTGGGTAGCATAATGAGTGAAAGTGACAAAAGAGCTGCACGTAACTTGTAAACAAACAAATTGTCTTGTAGTGTACAAAAGGTAAATCAAACCAGAATGTAAAATCACAATAAAGAAGAAAAAGATCAAACAGGTCGACAAAGATTGTTACCTCTGTATTTTAAACATCCTTATGTCAAACGGAAAGAAGCCAGAAGTAAGAAGTGGGATTGATTGGAGTGGTCACAGATGCATTTCAAAAATGAAAAATAATACCATCAACGAAAATTAGCTATGCTGAAAATCCCAGAATTTGTCATCAGACCTATTTTGATATATGGAAGCCAGTGTTGGACAGTCAATAAAGCAATGCAGAGAAGAATTGAGGCTGCGAGTTATGTTTTCTGAGGCAAATAATGAGGATATGTTGGACAAGTCACATTACCAATGAAGAGGTTCTAGTAAAATCCAAGTTCAAAAGAATTCTGCTGCTCAAGATCAGGAAAAGAGAGTTGGAATTTCTTGCCACTGTAATATGAAATCATGATTCCAAAAGTCCCATGCTGAAGGGAAAGACTGATTGCAAAAGAGATCTAGGTGGACAAAGAATGGTCTTCCTAAAGAGTCTCACAAACTCAGGAATGTATCACCCCTGAAGGTAAACCACAACATAAGAGCAGAATTGACATGGAGGTCCATGGACACAATGCCCTCTTGAGCATGTTACCTGAAGAAAGAGAATGTTATGTGTGGGATCATATTTTATATATGTGTGGTGGTGGGGCGGGGGGTTGTTCTTTCCAATAGTGACATGGGATATTTTACACCCAACTAAAAGTCAGATGGGTCTCTGTTTATAGTCTCAGCTGAAAGATATGATGCCATCACTGTTACTGGAAAATCAGTGACCATTATGGACGCTAATCTCTGCTGTGGCACCTCAACATTCAATCTTTTGACTCCTATATGTGAGGGCCAACAAGTTAATCTGCACTGTGCCTTTTCCATGACTGAGGAATGGAAGTGACAAAAGGGATGGGAATAAACTGGAACAAATAAATTGTCTTGCAGTGTCCAAAAAATAAATCAAACCAGAGCGTAAAATCACAGTAAAGAAAGAAAAGATCAAATAGGCCGACCTATTGGTCCCTTTTCAATAGTCTCAGCTGAAAGATATGATGCCTCCACTACCCTACAACCATACACGTGATCTATGGACCACCTCTATGCAGAGAGAGGTGGATTGGGATGGTGACCTCCTCGTGAACTTGCTCCTGGGCCTGGAGAAGCATGCCATTTACAGGTCCAGGCAGTGGGCGATTGAGGGGACCACCCATCCTGACTGTCTACCTCTCTACCGCAGCTACGTTCATGGCCAGGTGTCCTTGGGGAGGAAGCACATGGTGCCCACAGGCGCAGATGACGCCTTCCATTGGGCACCACAGGGGCTGAGATGCATTATCAACTCTAACAATCACAATTTAATTTTCGAGTTTCCTCTGTACTTTGATTTTGTTCGATCTGTTCTCCCTCCTTTTGTCGAGCTGCCCTTTTTATTTTGTCCTGATTCAAGTTGAGTTTATTTGGTTCGATCTTAAAAGAGGCCAAGGTCCTCCAAGCCAGTAGGCGGCAATGTATCATCACTGGTCGGCGAGCGGTCCTCCACGCCTGCCAGCGGTGCTGCGGAGTGGGAGGACTCGGGGCTGCCGAATGTTTCCGAAAAGGGCCGAGTGAGGCTGAGTTCCGGACTCGGAGCTGCCGAGTGTTTCCGGAAAGGGCCGAGTGAGGCTGAGTCCCGGACTTGGAGTTGCCGAGTGTTTCCGGAAAGATCCGAGCGAGGCTGAGACGGCAGAAGCTGAAACCGGAGTGAAGCTCAGACAACAGAAGCCGGGGAGAGGGACGAATTGTGAGGGGCCTGTGCTCGGTGGCGAGGTTCAAGAGTTCGGGAATCATTCACCATGGGAGCCTGCCTAGCAATTTGTTCCCTGGCCAGCTGTGTGAGTACTTATACTGCGGGAACACTCCGGCTCCTACTTTTCCTCTAGGAGCCGAATGCCTGGCGGGTGTCCCGGTTCTTGTTCTACTCCAGCTCGGGGCTCTCTCTCTTCCCCCCCTCTGACCAGGCCTAACAACATTCCTTCAATTGGGCTCAAAGATGTGCCCTGTTCCCTTTAATCTTAACAATAGACCTGGGTGTGTGCGAAAGTGGTTTCGTGTGGGTTTTCAGCGCCTTTAATCACATTTCCTATCATGTTCACAGAAATACCTCCTTATTTCCATTTGAAAAACTGCATTTAGTTATCAAGTTTCTCCCCTAAGAGCTGAAAGTTTTTATGTTTAAAAGTAATCTTTTACTTCAGTTTGAGGAAATTGGTGGCTGACCAGCTTTCGTTTACACATGATGTTTTTCTTCTTCCTTATTTGTAACTTTCTTTTAAGAAAGAATACTTCTGTAACTTTTCTTCTGGAAACATTTTACCTGTGGATGGATAAATAAAGGTTATTTTCTTGTGGCTCAAATCGTGGTTTAAGATTTGTATCGTTCAGGCGCTTCGTTTCGCAACATGAGGATTGTGCTCTTTAAAGAGATACTGCTCTTGGTGGTTATGGGAGTACTTGTTGAGAGTAAAGCACATGTTGTTTCTGACTTGTAAACATTGCTAATAGTTGCAGCTCACGTAATCTTATTTACTTCCCCTGTTTTCCTCCCAGAAGCAGATGTCTGACATCTGCAGCTTGGTGACTGAGGTTTGGAATTCAGTCCTGTCGTGTCTCTATCCAGGAATTGTGCCCATTATAATCAACCCTAATGTTTGAGTGATTTTTTTTAAAAAAAAACTTTTTGTTTGCCATCCTGCTCCACTCTCCCCGCAATTCTTGCAGTTAGTTACTCCAGCTGTCCAGATCTGCCTGTATGTTGAATGTATAAGTATTGAACTGGGTGAGCATACTAAATTAATTTTTTACACTGCTAAGTTAGAAATGAGATACAATTATTTGTCTGAATTATTCATTTATCTGAAAAGTTATGATTTGTCAAACTTCTTCCAAAAGTATTATCAAACAGCACAGAGCCTGTAAATACTATTTGGCCCAACAGGTCCTTGTCTGTATTTGGACCTCCATTTATCCTTCTAATCCCCTCAATTTATCCTTCCATTTATTTTCCCCTTGCATGTTTCACTTCCCCTTCAGTATGTCTATGCTTATCATCTCATTAATTTCTTGTGGTAATGTGTTCTATTCTCTCAATCAAGATGTTTCTCCTGAATTTATAAGACCCTTGTCAGACCCCACTTGGAGTGCTGTATGCAGTTCTGGTCGCCTCACTATAGAAAGGATGTGGAAGTTATTGAGGGTGCAGGAGAGATTTACAAGGATGTTGTCTGGATTGGGAAGCATGCCTTATGAAGATAGGTTCAGGGAGCTAGGCCTCTTCTCCCTGGAGAGACAAAGGTTGAGAGGCGACTTTATAAGATGTTGAGAGGAATAGATAGGGTGGATTCTTGGAGGCTATTTCCCAGGGCTGAAATGGTCGCTACGAGAGGACACAGGTTTAAGGTGCTGGGGGAGCAAGTACAGAGATATTAGAGATCAATTTTTCACTCAGAGGATGGTGAGTGAATGGAATCGGTTGCCGTCAGTGGTGGTAGAGATGAACTTGCTGGGATCTTTTAAGAGACTTCTGGATGAGTACATGGGATTTAATGGGATTGGGAGTTACAGATAGTTCTATGGCCTGGTAGGTACTGATATAATCGGGACAACTTGTGGGCCAAAGGGCCTGTTTGTGCTGTAGTGTTCTATGTTCTAATTATCTATTTAGTTTATTAGTGACTATGTTATATTCATAAGTGTTAACTCTGGTTTCTATTGCAAATGGACGAAATCTCTCCATCTGCTTGACTATCATAAAATCTTTATCAGATCACACACAGAGTCATGGTCATAGAATTTTATAGCATGGAAGCAAGCCTTCAGTTCAACTTGCCCATGTCACCCTCCTTTTTTTTCAACTAACCGTTAAGTTAGTCCCAATTGCCTGTGTTTGGCTGTTATCCTTCTATACCTATCATACCCATGTAACTGTCTAAATGCTCTTTAAAAGACAAAATTGTACCAGCCTCTACTATCTCTGGCAGCTTGTTCCAGAAACTCACCATGCTCTGTATGGGGAAAAAAATGCTCCTGTGGACCTTTATATATCTCTCCCCCTCATCTTAAATCTATGTCCTCTAGTTTTAGACTGCCCTACCTTTGGGAAAAGGTATTGACTATCCGGCTGATCTATGTCCCTCATTATTTTGTATACCTCCGTAAGATCACTCTTAAGTCTCCTACGCTCCAGGGAAAAAAATCTGTCTACCCAGCCTCATAATTCAAACCATCAAGTAGCATTCTAATAAATCTTTTCTGCACTCTTTCTAGTTTAATAATATTCTTTCTATAATAGGGTGTCCAGAAACGTAGACATATTCCAAGTGTGGCCTTAACAATGTCTTGTACAACTTCGACAAGACATCCCAACTCCTGTATTCAATGTTCTGAGTAACGAAACCGAGCATGCTGAATGCATTCTTTGCACTCTGATCACCTGTGACTCTACTTCCAAGGACCTATCTACCTGTACCCTTGAATCTCTTTGTTCCATAACTCTCCCCAGTGCCCTACCATTAACTGAATAAGTCCTGTCCTAGTTCATTCTACCAAAGTGCATCATCTTGCATTTATTTAAATTAAGCTTCATCTGCCATTCATCAGCCCATTGGCCCAATTGATCAAGATTTTGTTGCAGTCCTAGATAACCATCTTCACTATCCAATATGCCACCAATCTTGGTGTCACCTGCATACTTATTAGACATGTCTCGTAAATTCTCATCCAAATCATTAATGTAAATAACACATAACAGTGGACCCAACTCCGATCCCTGAGGCATACTGCTGGTCACTGCCTGCAGTTTGAAAAACAACCCTCTACAATCACCCTGTGTCTGTCATCCACCCAATTTTATATCTTTTTGCCTACCTCACCCCGGATCCTGTGAAATTTAGCCTTATGCAATAACCTACCATGTGGCAACTTGTCAAAGATCTTGCTAAAGTCCATGTAGACAACAACTGCATTGCCCTCATCTACTTTCTTGGTTATCCCTTGAAAAAACTCAATCAAATCTGAGACATATGATTTTCCACTCACAAAGCCATGCTGACAGTGCCTAATCAATTTAATTCCACACATTCAATTTTTATTCTCTAAGGAAAAGTGCCCCAATCTGTTGAAACTTTTTTGAAGACTTAACAGCATCATTCAGATATCATTCTATTAAATCCATTTTCGAACTTCCCTGAGCTCCTGTACTGTTCCACCTAAGTATGTAGTGTACTCCCAAGTGTAGCTTAAGGTTCTATATAAGCTTTAATAACTTTTCTGGTTTTCAATTTTATGGCTCCAAAACAAACGAAGGTTCTTTAAAATGGCTTTATTAATCTGTCACTTTTAGTGACTTGTGGACATGTACTCCATTTTACATACTTGTTTTCCAAACAATGTAATCTTATTCCCCTATCAAATTATACCACCTCAACTCACCAATATTGCAGTTTATTTCTCAATTGAAAACCTGTTCTGTGAATCACTGTGGATTTCCTGCCCTCCTCTGTATTAATCATACACCTAAATTTGTATGCAAATTTTGACATTGACTTGGACTTGGAAATTGTAAGTACAATGGAGAACAACAGTGGCCCCAGCGCCAATCCTTGTGTAATACAATTTCCCAGCTTTTGCCAGCCTGAGTAACTCATAATCTCTTAGTGTTCAGTCTGCTGTTTGTCCCCTAGTTCTACATGGTCTGATCTTTGTTGTGAGTATGCTATGTGGTACCTTGTAGATGACTCACTAATTTCAAGCATTTTTACTAAGATTGCCCAAGTGGTGTAGTATGGGAGATGTTCTATTATTGGATGGCTGAATGGTTCCCAAAAAGAATCCTTCCTCCAGAAGTATACAAGGATTGTTGTTTTACAGCTCTGGCTATATCTTGTACTTTAATGCTCTGGATTTAAACAAAGAATGTAGACTATGCGAGGATCAAATGCTCACAGTCGAGTGACAATAAAATCCACAAAGTTTGAATTAAATAAAATTGTAATTGTTTCCTGCTTTTGAGATTAGTTATATAGTACAGTAATGGGCATTCACATTGCTAAAGCTCTGAATAGCGCAATGCGTTTATTTTGAAAAGTGGGCTACCTTAGTTCAGTGTGCATTTATTCTGAACTGATTCTAAACTTCCACTAGGTAATGGAGCAAAATAGATTTAAGAATAAAATCACTCTTTGGCTATAGGTTTTGTTGGCAAGACTGGCATTTATTGTGTATCCCTAGTTTTTTTTTATTATTAAGCAACACAGCACGGGAAACAGGCCCTTCGGCCCAACGAGCCCGCGCCGCCGTCATACCAAATACATTATCCTATTTTAATATTCCTATATAATAATATATATATTATTCCTAATATGGAAAATTTTCACCATAGGGACAATTTGTTACCCAATCAGCCTAAGAGCGAATTTTTGGGTTGTGGGAGGAAACCGGAGTGCCCGGAGAAAACCCACGCAACCACGGGGAGAACGCGCAAACTCCCGCAGACACCGGCCCAATTCCAAGTGTCTGCACAGCCACATCGATAGTCTCTGAGCTGTCATGGTGCCCTTCAGATGGTCCACATAAAGCACTCATATACGACATGAGGTACCAGGCAACCCATGAATCAACATCCAAGAGCTGTACCCGCACCACCTGCCGAATGCATGCTCAAATTATGGACCGAATTACCTGTGGAAAAAGCCGTAGTTAAACAGTCCTAATATATCCCTCTATCTGCATACCGCTCATGTGGCTGTCCAAGAGACCCTTAAACAGCCCCAGCGTGCCTGCTCCCACCACCTTACTCGGCAGTGCATTCCACACCCCCACTACCCTTTGTGTGAAAAACTGCCCTCTAATATTCGTCCTATACATAGCCCCCCTCACCCTATGGCCATGACCTCTCGTCCTATCCATTTCTAAAGGTGGAAAAAGTTTACCTCCATTTACTCTATCTATACCCCTTATAATCTTATACACCTCTATGAGATCCCCTCTAAGCCGACGTCTTTCAAGGGAAAACAACCCCAGTCTATCTAATCGTTCCTCATAGGACAGTCCTTCCATACCAGGCAGCATCCTGGTAAACCTCCTCTGCACTCTCTCCAAGGACTCCACATCCTTCCGATAGTACGGAGACCAGAACTGGGCGCAGTATTCCAAGTGAGGCCTAACCAAAGTTGTATACAACTGCAACATCAAACTCCTACTCTTATATTCTATACCCTTTTCTATGAAAGCTAACATACTATACGCCTTCTTTGTCACCTTCTCCACCTGTGAGGACACCTTCAGAGACTTGTGAACCTGCACCCCCAAGTCTCTCTGCGTCTCTATGCTCCTTATAGTTTTACCTTTTATCCTATAATTCTCTTCTACATTTTTCCGGCCAAAATGCATCACCTCGCATTTTTCCGGATTAAATTCCATTTGCCATCTATCTGCCCAATCTACCAACCTGTCTATGTCCTGTTGTATTGCCTGACACTGCTCTTCTGTACCCGCCAATCCAAGCATCTTGGTGTCATCAGCAAATTTGCTGATCTCACCACCTACCCCTACTTCCAAGTCGTTTATGTAGACCACAAATAGAAGAGGACCTAGTACTGAGCCTTGTGGCACTCCACTAGTGACAGGCTTCCAGCCGAAAAAGAGCCTTCCACTACTACCCTCTGTCTCCTCCTCCCGAGCCAGTTCTCGACCCATCTACATACCCGACCCTGTATCCCATGCGCCTTCACCTTCTCTATCAGTCTACCATGAGGAACCTTGTCAAACGCCTTACTGAAATCCATGTAGACGACATCAACAGCCTGTCCTTCATCAACTGTTTTTGTCACTTCTTCAAAAAATTCCACCAGATTCGTAAGACAAGACTTCCCCTTGACGAAGCCATGCTGCGTATCCCTGATCAGATCGCAGCGCTCCAGATGCTCATACATCCTGTCCCTAAGGATCCTCTCCATTAGCTTACCTATAACTGAAGTCAAGCTCACCGGCCTATAGTTCCCTGGGTGATCCCTCTGACCTTTTTTAAACAACGGTACTACGTTTGCTATCCTCCAGTCCTCTGGGACCTCACCTGTGTCCAAGGAAGAGACAAAGATTTGCGTCAGAGGCCCAGCCAAGTCTTCCCTCAACTCCCTTAGCAGCCTGGGGTAAATGCCAGTCTTATACTGGCAAGTATTATAAAACACTTATACCCTGGAATATTCAATTGCCAGTCTTGCCCCTCCTTCAACCACGTCTCGGTCACCGCCACCACGTCTAAACTCCTCGTGAACATTATTGCCTTCAGTTCATCTGTTTTGCCAGTCACACTCCTCGCATTAAAACACATGCACTGAAGACCCTCAGCTCTCGGATATTCCTTTCTACCTACTGGTGTTACCCTATCATCCCTCTCTATCCCACTCCCAGTTCCCGCTGTCTCCCCACCCTCCCTCCCTATTAGTTTAAACACTTCTGAAACACTCCAGCTAACCTCCCAGCTAAAATATGTGTTCCCCTCCCAGTCAACTGCTCCCTATCCCTCGTGAATAGGTGACCCTCCCTCCTGAAGACTTCCCAATGATCAATAAATATGAAGCCTTCTGCCCTACACCAATCCCTCATCCATGCATTTAGTTGGAGTGTCTCATTTATTACCCAATCGGTCCCGGGCACAGGCAGCAGCCCAGAGAACGCCACCCTGGAGGCCCTACCTTTCAGTTGAGCCCCCAACTCCCTAAACTGTCTACGTAAGTCCCCCCTGCGCTTTCTTCCTACATCTTTTTGTCCTATGTGAACTATTACATTTGCCTTAGACCCTTCTCCCTTCAAAATTCCCTCTACCCTCTCTGATACATCCTGGACCCCTGCTCCAGGGAGGCAGACTACCATCCTGGAGTCTCTCTTTTCCCCACAGAATCTCCTATCGATCCCTTTAACCATCCCATCCCCCACCACTATCTCACCTCCTGCTTTCCCGCCGGTCTCTGTGGCATTCTGTTCCCCTTCACCTGCCCTCTCCATCACAGCTTTCACCCCTCCCTTGGTTTTCTGGGGATCCTCCTTAGAGATGGCCTTTGTGCCTTGATTTTTGTTCTTGTTCCTTGTAACTGTACCCAACCCATCCCTACTACTAGATCCTGGGGTCCCTGCAGGTCTGCCCTCCCTATTCATTGTATCCTCATTTTCCCTCACTAGACAAATGTCCTCCAAGCGCAGCTCCAGCTGTCTCACCCTAGCTCTTAAACGTTGCAGTTCTAAACATTTTGAGCATATGTGGGGCTTCGGGAGACGTGATGCCTCCAAGAAGGTCCACATATGGCAGCGTACACAGTGGACGCGTTTGGCCAAGTATCGTGGCATTTTGTATACCCCTTTAAAGGTGATTAGGTAAGAAGCACGTTACTCACTGCGTCCTAGCCTGCGCTCACCCAAGCCCAGTGAGCTTAAGTTGCCCTCAAGGTAACTGTGGACTTTCTTCTTGAACTGTCAGAAGCATTGTGATGCAGCGAAATGATATGCAAGGCCATTTCAGAGGGGAATTGAGAGTCAACTACGTTGGTGTGGGTCTGAAGGACGTTAAACCTGTTGGATTTTCTGACTTACGTGACCATGGAGCTGTCAGTTTTTTATTTCCAGATTTTTTTAACCTAAATTTCAATTTGTACAGCAGAGTAGCAATAGAAAGGAGAAAGTTTGGAAGTAAAATTAAAAAAAAATTATTAATAAATTGTGAATTTATTTTCACAAGTATTTGGGAAGTTACTTTTCCCAGTTTTCTATCAGAACTCCAGATTCACACATTTCCCTAACATTTTGTTACAGCCTATCATTAAATGAGACAGCAGAGAAGGAGGCCAATTGTGCTTGTTCCAATGTTTTGGAAGAGCTACTCATTTCCCTCGACAAAGTTCAAGCCGTCAATATAAAATTGGTATTTGTGTTCAACAAAACTTTAGCATTCAAAGCGTTGTAGTCTGGGAAAGTCACATGTGGGTTCATTTATATAAGGCTACTGTGAAGAGATGTTAACTGGGACTCTTCAATGCAGATTACATTGAGTGAAAATAAATATTATTGGTGAGCTCGGCTTTAATGGTTGAAAAGATTCCCAGCATCAAACTCCAGCTGGTGATGTTTTGAGTTATAAGGCTGTTGATTCGAGGACTTGAACACACAATCTATGCTGGCACTTCATTGCAATCATAAAGGTATTGCCACATCGGTCTTTTGGTTTCGTTGTACAAAATACTTGCTGTTTTTGTCTACTTACTCTAATTTTCCACCGTGTTAATCTACAGGGATATGTGTGCTACAGAAGTTTAACTAATGATTATAGAATCCATAGAATAGAATACTTACAGTGCAGGAGGTGGCGATTGGCCCATTGAGTCTGTACCAACTGCAATCCCACCCAGCCCTTATCCCTGTAGCCCCATGTATTTCCCCCAACACTAAGTGGCAATTTAGCATTGTCAATCAACCTGACTCTGTACATCTTTGGAATATGGGAGGAAACGGAGCACCTGGGGGAGACCCACAGGGAGAATATGCAACTCGACACAGACAGCGACCCAAGCAGGAAACAAATGTGTTCCCTGGCTCTGTGAGACAGCAGTGCTTAGCCACTGTGCTACAGTGCTGAGTAGACACTGAGTGGGGGTTTGTGAAGCAATGGACAATGTAGCTGTAAAACAAATGATTCAGGAGTGTGCAAAGATACTAAAGGAGAATGTTTCAGATGTCTGGAGTTAATGGGTCAAAGATTATCTGTCATGGGGTGGAGGGAGTGATGAATGAGAAGGAGAACTGTGTTGGAAAAGAGGATGCATGGTTCTGGGGTTGCAGACTGTAAATAGGAAGGTATGAGGACTTCAGGGATTTAAAGCTGAAAATAACACATGGCTAAACAGCTGGTATAGGAGGGAGGGTTTCAGATATCTGCACCATTGGAGTCTCTTCTGGGACATGTGGGACCTATACAAGGAGGACAGGTTGCATCTAAACTGGAGGGGCACAAATATTCTGGCCAGCAAATTTGCGAGTGTCAAATGGGAGGATTTAAACTAGTTTGGCAGATGGATGGGACCCAAAGCAAAGGTGAATTAGCTGAAGGGGAATGAGAGAGTAGGGCCAGTAAGATTCATAGAAATAGCAGGCAAGGTGGGATTGCAAATCAGAGAAGGCCTGGTGGACTGAAGTACATTTGTTTCAATGTGAGAAGTGTAACAGATGAGGCAAATGAACTTAGAGCTTGGATTAATACTAGAAATTATGATGATGTTGCTATTACAGGTTAAGGTATTGGCAGGATTGGCAGCTTAACATTCCAGGATATAGATGTTTCAGACATGATAGATGGGGAGTTGCACTACTGGTTAAGGAGAATATCATAGCTGTACTCCAGGAGGACACTTCGGAGGGCTCGTGTAGCGAGGCAATATAGGTTGGACTCGAATAGGAAAAGGGAAGTCACAATATTGGCAGTTTAGTGTAGGCCATCCAACTGCCAGTGGGAGATTGAAGAACAGATGTATAGGCAAATTTTGGCAAGATGTAAAAGCAACAGGGTTGTTGTGGTGAGAGATTTTCATTTTCCCTATAGTGCTAGGGGCATGGATGGGGCAGAGTTTGTAAAGAGGATCCAGGAGGGTCTGTAGATAGTCCAGCTAGGGAAGGGGCCATATTGGACCTGGTATTGGGGAATGAGCCTAGACAGGTGGTTGATGTTTCAATATGGGAACAGTGATCACAATTTAGTAAGCTTTAAGGTACTGATGGATAAAAATAAGTGTTGTCCTCAATTTAAAGTGCTAAATTAGGGGAAAGCTAATTACAATAATATTAGACAAGAACTGAAGAATGTAGATTGGGGGCAGATGTTTGAGGGCAAATGAACATCTGGCATGTGAGGCTTTCAAGTGTAAGTTGATAGGGATTCAGGACTGGCGCATTCCTATTATGATGAAGGATAAATATGGCAAGTTTTAGGAACCTTGAATAACAAGAATATTGTGAACCTAGTCAAAGAGAAACAGGAAGCATTTGTCAAAGCCAGAAGGCTGGGAACACACAAAGCAAATGTGGAATACAAGGAAAGTAGAAAGAAACTTAAGCGAGAAGAGCTAAAAGGGGTCATAAAACCATTGGCCAGCAGCATTAAGGAAACTCCCCAGGCTTTTTACACATACATAAAGAGCAAGAGGGTAGCTAGGGAGAAGGTTAGCCCACTCAATAACAAGGGAGGAATCTATGTATGGAGCCAGAAGAAATGGACAAGATATTAAATGAGTACTTTGCGTCAGTGTTCACTAAAGAGAAGGAGTTGGTGATTGATGAGTCTGGGAAGGATGTGTAGTTTTGAGTCATGTTGAGATCAAAAAGGAGGAGGTATTGGGTTCTTGAGAAACATCAAGGTAGACAAGTCCCTGGGGCCCGATGGAGTATACACCAGAATACTGAGAGAAGCAAGCAAGGAAATTGCTGGGGCCTTGAGAGAAATATTTATATCCTCACTGGCTACAGGGGAGGTCCAAGAGGATTGGAGAATAGCCAATATTGTTCCTTTGTTTAAGAAAGGTGGCAAGAATAATCCAGGTAATTACAACCGGTGAACCTTACATCAGTGGTAGGGAAATTATTGGAGAGGATTCTTCGAGACAGGATTTATTCCCACTTGGAAATAAGTGATGTATTAGTGAGAGGCAACATGGTTTTGTGAAGGGGAGGTCATGTCTCACGAACTTGATCGAGTTTTCCGAGGAAATGACAAAAATGCTTGATGAGGGTAGGGCAGTGGATGTTGTCTACATGGACTTCAGTAAGGCCTTTGACAACGTCCCTCGTGGCAGACTGGTGCAGAAAGTGAAGTTGCATGTGATCAGAGATGAGCTGGCAAGGAGGATACAAAACTGACTCGGTCAAAGAAGGTAGTAGGAAGTCTGAAAACACCAGGTTTAAGTCTAACAGATTTATTTGATAGTAAACTCACAAGCTTTTGAGGTGTTTCGACTTCTTCGTCAGACTTCCTACTGTGTTTACCCCAGTCCAACGCTGGCATCTGTACATCATGACTACTATTGGTCAAAGAAGACAGAAGGTAACAGTAGAAGGGTGTTTTTGAATGGAGGGCTGTGCCAAGTGGTGTTCCTCAAGGATCAGCACTGGGACATTTGTTATTTGTAATATGTATAAAAGATTTGGAGGAAAATGTAACTGCATTGATTAATAAGTTTGTGGATGACACAAAAGTTGGTGGATTTGCAGATAGTGATGAGGACCATCAGAGGATACAGCAGCATATATAGATCAGTTGGAGACTGGGGCGGAGAGATGGCAGATGGAATTTAATCTGGACAAATGTGAGGTAATGCATTTTTGAAGATCTAGTACAGATAGGAAACGTACAGTAAATGGCAGAACCGTTTGGAGTATTGATAGGCAAAGGGATCTGGGTATACATGTACACAGGTCACTGAAAGTAGCAATGTGAGTGGAGAAGATAGTCAAGAAGGTGTACGGCATGCTTGCTTTCATTGGCAAGGGTATTGAGTTTAAAAATTGGCAAGTCATGTTGACGCTTTATAGAGGCTGCACTTGGAATATAGTGTTCAATTCTGGTTGCCACACTACCAGAAGGATGGGGAGGTTTTGGAGAGGGTACAGAAAAGATTTATCAGGATATTGTCTGGTATGGAGGACATTAGTTGTGAGGAGAGGTTGGGGAAACTTGGTTTATTCTCACTGGAATGATAGAGGTCAAGGGGAGACCTGATAGTAGACTACAAGATTGAGAGGCACGAACAAAGTGGATAGTCAGAAGCTTTTTCTGAGGGTGGAAAGTCAGTTACTAGGGGGCATAGGTTTAAGATGCAAGGGGCAAGCTTTAAAAGAGATGTACGAGGCAGATTTTTTTACACAAAGCATGGTGGGTGCCTGGAACACGTTGCTGGGGGAGGTAGTGGAAGAGGATACCATAGTGACTTTTAAGGAGCATCTTGACAAGTACATGAATGAAATGGGAATAGAGGAATATGGAAGCGTAGGGGGTTTTAGTTAAGTGAGGCAACATGGTCAGTGAAGCTTGGAATGCAAAGGGCCTGTTGCTGTGCTGTAATTTATTTTGTTCTTTGGTTTAATAAGGATCTTAGATTCAATGGAACACAAAGCTATTGGAGTCCATCGAAATAGGCACTGGCGATGAGTGACTTTGGTAATATATGATCTGTGCTTGCTTTGCAGTTTTAGAATTCGAGAGTGCAAATAAGATGAATTTCAATGAAATAAATTGGGTAGAATTTAATTATATTCTCCGGAAATCAAAAAAAATGCAAATGATCAAATTAAAACATGAAATTGTTGTAGGGCTTGACAGAGTAAATGCTAAGGGGTTCATTTCCTCTGCCTGGGAAGTTTATGACTTGGGAGTCATAGCTCTGAACGAGGATTGACAATTTAGGACAGAGATGAGAAGAAATTTCTTCACTCGGGTTTCGAAAGTTTGGAATTTTCCACTCCAGAAGGTTGTAGATGCTGCATTGAATTTTTTGACACTGCTTTTGATAAATCTTTGGATACTAAGGGAATCGAGGCATTTTGGGAAGGATGTAGTTGATTTGGAAAGAATGCAGAAACGATTTACAATGGTTCCAAGGATGAAGCTCTGAGGATAGATTGGAGAAACTGGGATCTTTCTTCTTTGAGGAGAGAAGGTTGAGAGTTTTGATTGACTTTTTCAAGATTATGTGAGGCTGCAACAGAATAGAAAGAAAGTAACTGTTCCCATTGGTAGGGTTAAGAACCAGAGGACGCAGGTTTAAAGTGATTGGCAAAAGAATCAAAGACCACATGAGGAAAAGCAGCTTGCACAGTAAGTGGTTAGTATCTGAATGCACAACTTTGGAATGTCTTGGCGGTAGATACAACCAAAGCTTTCAAAAGGGGCATTTGGATAGAGACCTAAAGAGAGAGAATTCACAGGGCTGCTAGGAAAGGACATGGAAATAGAATTGCTGAGTTAACTTGCAGAGAATTAGTCAGGATGCGATGGACAGGATAGCTTCCTGTCCAGCAATTGTTCAATAATTCTCAATGTGAATAGGGTTGGAAGGCAGAATTTGGGTAGAAGATTAACCATGGCAATATTGAAGGGCAGAGCAGGATAGAGGGAAGCTGTGGCCTGCTAGTTTTTGTTTTTAGATAATGAGAGGATTGGGATTGCCCAGTCATGATGTGATAAAAGCTTGAATTGAGGTTTCTATCTTGGAGGTAGGTGATACCTTGATGTTAAGAGTGGTTTTGATGATGAATCAGCTGTGTGAAAATTATTTCATTATAGACAAAGTGCTTTTGGGATGATTTGAGAGAGAGATGATGAGGCACTTTTAATGCAAATTCCTTATTCATCATAACCCCAGTGACTTTTTGATAATTGCACTAAAGTGAGGATTTTATGTGAGGCTTATGCAGCTTGAATGTTGTTCATCAAAGTATGCATGCAATTTTGTACTTGTTCATCTCAAATTCATTTAGAACACAGGCGCAGTAGTTAGTTATTCAGTCCCTCAAGCCTGCTCCTTCATTCAACTATACCATGTCAATCTTTCATCTCAATGCCATTTTCCCGTACTATTCCCGTAATGCTTGTGTCTTTAATATCTAGAATTCTATCAATCTGTGTTTTCAATGTATACAGTAACCTCTCTGAGATAGAGAACTCCAAAGATCCACCACCCTCTGATCAAAGAAATGGGTCCTTGTTTCAGTTGTAAGTGGCCTACCTTGTATTCTGAAATTTATGTCCCCTGGTTCTGACCAATCCTCAGATTGGACATCTTTCCGGCAAATATCCTGCTGAGCCTTGTAAGAATTCTATATGTTTCAGTGAGATCGCTTTTCATTTTTTTCTAAACTGGACTTGAGGCAAGGAACTGAGAAAAAAGCAAAAGTTGCATTGAAATGTACAGGTTGAAATTTGAACTAGGTTATTTCAGACAAATAAAAGAAATGTTCTCATAGTTAGGGGAAAGATTTGAATTCTACAGAACTGAGAGTATTGATGTTGAGAATATTCATAAAGCTATAACTACCTATGCTTACTTGTTTTAGTGCTGCTTTCCAGTACTGCATTTAGCTATTACTGATGTATTATTGAAGTTAGATTATATTGTTGGCGTGTGGCTTTATAGTCATGGCTTAGCACATAGTTGGTTTGCCATCTTGCATTTGAGTGTCTACCAGATGGTTGGAAAATGATTTTGGCTAGGCTGAGAGCAGATTGTTTGGCTTTAAAATAGTACAGAACATAGTCAAAGGGATTTATTGACGGAGAAACCCATAAAATGTTGTCACCTTTCTCCCATGCTGTGGTTTCTGATACATTGAGCATAATCCGTCAGCTTGGTATGATAATTTGTCAAAAAGCATTAAGTTCAATTAAGCCTTAGTATCAAGGACAGAGTTTTATTTATTTTAGGGATTAAGTGATCTGTGTTATTCCAACTCTTAACCTATAAAGAATATATTACTAATTTTAGTGTTGCTTCCTTAATTTTTGTCTCATTCTTTCTCTTCCTTTATGCAGCTTTGTTGGTTATATTATAATTAATTGAAAGTTTTCCTCTGATTCCCAGTTGTTAGTAAGTTTGGCTAAGAAAATTTGTAAGAATTTAGCAACACCAATTATTAATCCAACCGATTTATTTGATAGTAAAAAAGCGAGCTTTCAACACTCTTGTGTCTTCCTCAGGCCAGTGCAGTGTTCTGGTCTGCAATAGCACACATCAGCACAGACAGTCAGAGATTGCTGATTAGAATGCGAATCCTTACATCTAACCTGCTATTCAAGTGTTAAAGTGGCTAACAATGTGTGTGAAGGGAATTTGTGACAGCTATTCAAACCTGGTTTCCAGGCTTGTTCCAAATTAGTTTTTTTTTCCCCCCTTTTCAGTATTATTCTTGAGATTTGAGCATCTCAAGCAGGTCAGTGGTTATTGTCCATCCCTAACTGCCCTTGAGTTGATGTTGGTGAACTGCCTTCTTGAACCATTGGTTTTTCTGGTGTAGGCTCACCCGTCACGTTGGGAGGAGGGAGGGAGGGAGTTCCAGGATTCCAACAACATTGTTCCAAGTCAGGATAGTGTGTTGCTCAGAGGGAAGCTTGAAGGTGGTGCTATCTCATGAGTCTGATGCCCTGTTCTTTTAGAAGGTAGAGACTGAGTTTTGAAGGTGCTTTGCCAGAATTATGCAGTGTGCCTTGTAATTAAGTACAACACTGCTGCTATTGTGCAGTGTTGATAGATGGAGTGAACGATTTAAAGTGGTGAATGGGGTGCTGATCAGGTGATCTGCTCTATCCTGAATGAACTTGAGTGTTTGTTGGAGGTTGCACTCGTCCAAGTGATGAGGGTGTTATATTAAATCTGTGTTTAAAAAAAAATAAAAACAAACTAGTGAGATTTTCACGAGTTTGTGGTAGATGCTGGATAGGCTTTGGGGAGTTTGGAGTCTCTGATCTGTACTTATGTGGCATGCCCAGTTCAGTTTCTGGTCAGTGGTAACCCCAACATGTTGATGGTGGGGGAATTTTGTAATGGTAATGCCAATGGATATCAAAGGAACTTGGTTACATTTTTTGTTGGAGGTGGTTTTGCCTGGCACTTGTGTGATTATAGTGACAGTAGGTGTGCTGTGGTTTACTTTGGTGTCTGCTGATTACGAGCAAGGGTTACTTCTCAGTTGATTCCTACTGGAAACTGTATTATGTGGACTTGTTCAGGTTGTTTTGTATTACTTCCTGTGAATAAATATCTTGGTGACTTATCCTGACCAAACTCTTGAAACTTACCTTATTGAAACATATAAGATGATTAGAGGTTTAGATAGGGTGGACAGTGATAGCCTTTTTCCTAGGATGGAGAAAGCTAGCACGAGGGACATAGCTTTAAATTAAGGGGTGGTAGTTATAGGACGGATGTCAGAGGTAGGTTCTTTACCCAGAGGGTGGTAAGGGTATGGAATGCCTTGCCTGCGTCAGTTGTAGATGCGCCAAGTTTGGTGGCGTTTAAGAGGTTAGTAGATAAGTTTATGGATGAAAGGGGAATGGTTTAGGTTAGAGGGTCACTGCTTGTTCCTAATTGGTCGGCGCAACATCGAAGGCTGAAGGGCCTGTTCTGCGCTGTAATGTTCTATGTTCTATGTTCTAAACTCATAGCTAAAGGATGGGTGCTGTGGAGTTGCAAACCATCAAGAATTTGTGCCTTCAGCAAATAAAGAATGACAGTCATCATGCACTGCTCTGAAAAATCCCATAGAATTTTTGAGAGGAGGCTTGCAGTTGTTGGGCATCCGATGCAATGCGCCACTCTGTAAAGGTGTTTGGATGTGTAGGAGAAAGGCAGACGGTGGTGTACCGTATCAGCCAATTTGGCTGAAAAATCTGCACTGAAATTTGCAAACACTAAATCAAAAGCATAAATGAAGTCACATAAAGAAATGAATGAAAAATAGGTTTGAAAGAGAGAGATAGAGGGTTTTTTTAACATCCCCAACTATTATGTTCTCAAAGAATGAGATTCCACACAAGTAAATTCAGACTTTGTGACTGAGTAGTTGGCAGCAAATGTGACTTATCACCGTTTAAAAATTCATTACCATTTGAATTCACTAATCCTAATCTTTTCTGCTTAGTAGGCAAGAACCCCAGCTTCATGTCTCTATATGAATCTATCAATGAGGTATCGACATAGCCTAGAGAGCAGCAGGATAACTCAGCTGCTATCTTTGGTTTCCATGTTTAACTGTGTACGTGAGGACTCTGGAAGTTGCTGTCTAATCTATTCAATGACAACAGTCAACAGTGTTGATCTCTAAATCTCTAAATTTATTTTTTGAATGAAAGAAATCAATATTAAAATAAGGCTACCCACAGGTCTAATATTTTGAAAGGAATATTTATGGTGAACAGTCACCCTGCTTAACACTTTTCCTTCATTCTTCCTTGTCAGGCAGGTTTCAGGCAAGATTAAACACTGAGATATGATGTTATAATGCTTTAGGCTTTGAAGTGACATGGCATTCATAGAACGCAGAGAAATATCTACCTTGATATCTTTTTTTTAAAAATATTGGGAAGGTGAACTGAGTGTCATTAAAAAGATTTGAGATCTATATTGTGTTTTGTCTGTATGATATAATGACTATTTTAGTTTCTATGAAATATTGTGGGCGGGATTTTCTGACTGCGTCCATACTGAAAGTGGAAAATCCTGCCTGAAGGTCAATGGAGCTTTGCATGGTCCACCCGTCATCTGCTACGATACTCATGGCATGCAGGAGGGAAAAATTCCCCTTGTTATGGTTTTGTTTTATACATTAAAGGTACTTTATAAATTGTTACTAGTTGAAAGGATAAATTACAGATTGCTTTAAGTTATAACTCTGATTATTTTCTTTTTAGGCCTCGTGTCTTTGTGGAGGTGCGTCATGCCTGCTTTGTAGCTGTTGTCCCTCTGCCAAGAATTCAGTGGTTACTCGCCTCACCTATGGCATCTTTTTGCTCCTTGGAACTGTTATTTCCTGTATTATGATAGCACCGGGCATAGAGGCCCAACTTAAGAAGGTGAATACATCTAAACAAATGCTTCCAATTTAGTTCTATCTTCTGTCTTGAAGATTTCCTCAGTTATGGTTTGTTGAAAGCCAGCAACCGACCAAATGCCTCACTGAAAGTAGCCATTTTTTGTGAGACCCATGATCTTGTAAATGAAAAATGATAAAGTTGGGCACCCTGGCATGTGGAACCCAGCCTAACAAGTCATATTTTCAAGAGATTAAATTTGAAGAGGAAAGTTCACAATATTCATACCAAAATTTTTAAGGCCAGGATAATATTCCTGTTTTTGTATTTTTATATATATATATATAAATGAATTCAATATGATCTTCATAACTGAACATCGTAGAAACTCTACAGTGCAGAAGGAGGCCATTCAGCCCTTTGAATCTGCACCACCAACAACAACCCTACTCAGCACCTATGTGGGATTACAGACATATTTAATTGCTAATCCCTCTAACCTACACATGCTGGGACATTGAGGCAATTTAGCATGCCAATGCATCTAATCCCCACATCTTTGGAGTGTGGGAGGAAACTGGAGCACCCGAAGGAAAGCCATGCAGACACGGGGAGAATGGGCAAAGTCCACGCAGACAGTAACCCAGCCAGGAATTGAACCTGGCGTCCCTGAAGCTGTGAGGCAGCAGTTCTAACTACTGTGCTATGTTGCTGCCCCCAAATTTTATGGATTGGAATCTTTCTTGGCAGTCGCTCTGCCTTCTGCAGCATGTCAATTCCCTCTTTAAAATAAGTCACTTTAAGTGGCACACAGTGTATGATGCAGAATCTTCTTTTAGTTCTGAGTAAAGTAAACTTCTTTTGACTTGTAGTCAGATGTCCTATGGAAGTGTTGCAGCATTAATTAATGTTGTTGATGGCCACCCTATTTCAGCTGAATCGTTGCACTGTAATCACATCCAAATCACTCTGTGCCAGTTGGCATCCGTCCACTGTGGGCAGGTTTCATATTTCCTGTACCAGCACACATTCCAAGCATTTGTAAGATTATCCAACATTGGCACATTCGCATTCATCTGTTTATTTTCAACAGATGCCTTTTGTGTAGACACTGAAGCACTTAATAAATAAAACTGAAGCAAGTTTAATGTGAGAATTGACCTCCTGGTTTTGTATACAGTGCGAGTTTTTCCTGCCAAATAACATCTCTACTTAGAAGAGGCTTTTGTTTTTTTTCCCTGTTTTTATTTTCAACTTAACTGTGTTAACATTAATTGCGTTCATATTTTTAAAATGTCTTCTGAGAGTTTCAATATATTTGATATTGAACAACACAATTTCTGAAATTAAATGTCTGCTTCCCTCGCATCACAATTTTTGTAATTTTGCGAGAGATCTAAAATTATCAGTCTGATCTCTCCCTTGTCTTTTGCTCCTTGTCCCTCTGTCTCCTCCTCTTTCTTTTGTCTTTCCTCCCACCTTCTGCATTATCCTTTTCTCTTTCTCCTTCCATTTTTCCCAACTCTCCCTCATTTAATAACTCTTGTTCTTTGATTTTTAGTGTCAGACTGGTTTATGATTCCTTGATTCGTGTCTTTCCTGATCAAAATACTTGTATTTTCACACTCCATTCAAAGGATTTGACATGTGTAATCATGGAGTTTCTCAAATCTTTACTTGGAGTTTCTTCTGCCTTTCTGCAATTCATGGTGTATATTCCATTGGTCCTGGTACTATAGGTTCTAAGTTATAGCTGTAAAATTATGTTGCACAATATTATAGAATAAATGCATAATTTTTGAATTTTTAGTATAGGTAAATGCCTCCATTTAAAACAGCTGACAAATAATTTCCATACATTATGTATGCATATGCTAATATGACAAGAATTTTGTGTTTCTGGCCTTACTTTCACTCCCCAGTGCCCACCGTTTAAAATAGAAATTGCCTATGCAAACTTATTGGGATTGAAATTTCCATTTTTCATTCTTTAAGTAAAAATAGTCACAAATGAACCTAGAGAGGAAATTGGGTCAGAATGTGGCAATCGCAACCAATTTAAATAGTTTAGTTAAATAGCATTAATATCTTTATGATGAAACTAGATAAGTGGATGCAAATATGGAATAGGTTAATGGTTGGTAGAGTTAAATGGAGATGGATGGGAGAAGGCTTGTGTGGATTATAAATAATGGCAGGGATTTTTTTGGGCCAAATGGCCAGTTTCTGTGCTCAAATTCTTTGTCCTTTCACAAAACTTCTTGCTGTTTATGGATTTGCCCTCAGCAATGTACCTATGACATTGCAAGATATGTACCACAGTTTAGTCTGCATCTCTTCTACAATAAAGTATTAAAATAATCTAAATTAGTCAGAGACTGATGGGTGTTTGAGCATTTCATGAAATAATCAAATGTAATCTCGGGGAGAAAACGAAAGTCTTGTCATAGTGACATATAGCTTTAAACGTGCTAAATTAATAATGGATAAAGCAGAGTCAAGATTACAAAGTCTAGCATTACTGTAACCATTTTCTTATTACATGATATCACTGGAACTGCTACTGTAAGTTCCTTTCAGATTATCACATTTGGATTTGAATTACAAAGGCTTTATCGTTATTAGTGAGGCAGGATAAGACCTTTTTTCCTTTCTCTTCATAGAGTATTAGCCTGTGCCTCTGGAGGACTAAAGTTTAGTGTCACAAGTAAGCTTATGTTAACACTGCAATGAAATTACTGTGAAAGTTTTTAAATGCCAACTTCCCAGACAGTGACCCAAGCCAGAACAGAACCTGGATCCCTGACGCTGTGAGGCAGTAGTGTTAACCACTGTGCCACCATGCTGCCCCTACTCCAGAATCTTTACCATTATGCCACCCTCCCACCCCCACCAAAGTTGCATCCATACTTATCATCAAAACAGTTTTCAGTGGATAGTGGTGAGTAGGATGGTGCTGAAATGGTGATTTTTTTTTTAAAAGAAATATGGTTTCCATTAAATGTTTTTTAAAATCTCTCTCATTTGCAGATTCCTGGATTTTGTGAAGGAGGTGCCAGTGTCCCCTTCATTGAGGGGAAGGTTAATTGCGATATCATTGTGGGTTATAAGTCTGTATATCGCATGTGCTTCGGTCTGGCTGGCTTCTTCTTCCTGTTCACTTTGATTATGATTCAAGTGAAAAGCAGCAAAGACCCAAGGGCTGGACTGCAGAATGGGTGAGCCACTTTAAACAGGAGAAACCAGTTTAATTATCATCTGCTTTAAAGGTGTTTCTGGATCATGTGACATTTGTGTCTAAACAGTGATGTAATCATGAATTTGTTTTTCACTAGAATGTTTAAAGTTTGCTTATTAGTAATCCAAGTAGGCTTTCATTAACACTGCCATTAGTCACCATACTCCCCTGCCTGTTCGGGTACACTGAGGGAGAATTTAGTGTGGACAGTGCACTTAACCAGCACGCCATTCGGACTGTGGGAGGAAACCAGAGCATGGATAGGAAACTCACACAGACGTGAGAAGAATGTGCATGTTCCACACAGCCAGTGACTCGAACCAGGAATTGAATCTGGATCCCTAGTGCTGTGAGGCAGCTGTGCTGGCCATGTAATAAGTGCGTGGTATTTTTGGTACCATTCTTCGATATTCTCTCTCCAGTGCCTCTATATCTTTTTACAATATGACATACAGAAATACATACAGTAGTGTTTAAGTGTGGCCTAGGCTTGATACATAACTTCTAACATAACTTCCCTATTTTTCAATTCTATCCCCCTAGAAATAAGGTCTGGCTGTAGAGTCACAGAGATTTACAGGATGGAAACAGGCCCTTTGACCCAACTTGTCCATTCTGTCTTTTTTTTTAAACTCCTAAACTAATCCTAATTGCACTCATTTGATCCACATCCTCTATACCCATCATATCCATGTAACTATCTAAATGCTTTTTAGAAGATAAAATTGTACCCGCTGCTACTACTACCCCTGGCAGCTTGTTCCAGACACTTAGCACCCTTCATGTGAAAAAATTGCCCTTCTGGACACTTCTGTATCTCTCCCCTCTCACCTTAAACCTATGCCCTCTAGTTTTAGACTCCCCTATCTTTGGAAAAAGATATTGACTATCTACTTTGTCTATGTCCCTCAATATTTTGTAGACCTCCATAAGGTCACCTCTCAGCCTCCTATGCTCCAGAGAAAGAAGTCCCAGTCTATCCAGCCTCTCCTTATACTCAATCCATCAAGTCCTGGTAGCATTCCAATAAATTTTTCCGCACTCTATCTTAATAATATCCTTTCTATAACAGGGTGGCCAGAATTGCACACAGTATTCCAAGTGTGGCCTTACCAATATTTGTACAACTTCAACAAGATGTCCCAACTCCTGTATTCAGTGTTATGACTGATTAAACCAAACTTGCTGAATGCCTCCTTCACCGCTCTGTCCATCTGTGACTCCACTTTCAAGAGGCTATGAACATGTACCCCTAGATCTCTTTCTTCTGTAACTTTCCCCAATGCCCTACCGTTAACTGAGTAAGTCCTGCCCTGGTTCAATCTACCAAAATCATTATCTTGCGTTTGTTTAAATTAAACTCCATTTGCCATTCATCAGCCCACTGGCCCAGTTGACCAAGATCCCGCTGCAATTGGAGATAACCTTCCTCACTGCCCACCTTTTCACCAGTCATCTGCAAACTTATTAACCATGCCCACTATATTTTCATCCAAAACATTAATATCAATGACAAAAAACAGTGAGCCCAGAACTGACCCCTGAAGCACACTGCTGGTCACAGGCCTCCAGTTTGAAAAACAACTCTCTACAGCCACCCTCTAAGCCAATTTTGTATCCATTTAGATACCTTATCCTGGATCCTCCGAGATTTAACTTTGTGCAACAGCCTACCATGCGGTACCTTGACAAAGGCCTTGCTAAAGTCCATGTAGACAACATCAACTGCACTGCTCTCATCTCTCATTTCATCTCACTGCTCCTTGGTTACTCCTTCTGGTACTTAATTTGATTTCTTTAGTGCCCTTGCTATAAACCTGTGGTGCAACTTATAATGTATAGCACATTTGTTCTCTGAGATTGCTTTGTTCTTTTATCTCATCTGGATTGCATCTTCAAAGTAATGAGTGCTTTCCGTATTCTTCCTTACCAAAATGTATTGCCATACATTTTTCAAAGTAAAGTTTATTTGTCACAAGTAAGACTAACATTAACACTGTAAAAGTTACAGTTACTGTAACTGTGAAGTTACTGTGAAATTCCCCTAGTCGCCACCGTTCAGTGCCTGTTCAGGTCAATGCACCTAACCAGCATGTCTTTCAGAATGTGGGAGGAAATTAGAGCACCAGAAGGAAACCCACACGGACACAGGGAGAATGTGCAAACTCCACAGAGATGATTATCTGAGCCCGGAACTGAACCCGGGTCCCTGATGTGAAACAGCAGTGCGAATCACTGTACCACCATACCGCCCATTTATCTGTGTTAAAATCATTTATCAATTATTTGCTCATTCTGCTCTCCTGTAATTTGTTGCAGCTTTCTCAGTATTGTTGTCCCACCTCTCAACTTTGTGCCATCCTCCAATTTAGAGATCTTTTCAATTCCAAAGTCCAAATCATTATTGCCACTGAGGAAACGTATCCTTGTTCTGTTCTCTGCTTTCTGTCTTAAAGCCAGACAGCAATCCATTCTGCCACCTGTCCTCTGATTTCACATTCTCTGACTTTACTTATTTATCTATTATAAGGCATCTTATCCAAGATCTTTAACAGATCCAGATATATCACATTTACTGCATCACCATGATCTACGCTCTGTAACTCTTTCAGTAAGGTCAGTATCTTTTAAATTATGCTGATTATTAATTATTTATTTCTGAAAGTTCTTTTATTCTCTCCTTTAATAAGGATTCTATTATTTTTACTGTAGATAATAAGACTGGTCCTCAAAAATAGGAATTACGTTAGCACGGCATCTTTTTCTGAAGAATTATTAAATACAAGTTGTAATGTCTCTATTATCTTTTCCTTTCAACAACAGAAATAACATACTAATAAGTTGGTAAATGCAGAAAAGTTCTGAAATTGAATGCTATACCATCCCCTCCAACCTCACTGCCAGTCCACAACTCCTGTGATTCTATCTCAAGTGAATGATCCCTATTTAGATACACAGATTTAGAATTAAATTACAATAAAATCAGGAAGTAAGAAAATCAAGACTTCCATTTGTGTTGCATCTTTCATAATCTCTCAATGCCCCAAAGCACTTTATAGCTGAATCACTTTTGTATGCTACAATAATGATGCCACTTCAATGTGTAGGGGCCAGTTAGCACACAGTAAGATTTGGCATATTATGATGTGATGATGACCAGATAATTTGGTTAGGATTTATTTGAGAGGTGAATGTTCATCAAATACTGGGAAGAACGAGTCAAAGAGTTGCCAGTATTGAACTAATAGAAAGATGACCAGGTCTAAAATCCTTGGTGATCATTTATTTCTCATGATGGCACTAATTGTTGGAATACCGTCCACAGGCACCAACAGTCTTCTTATGGCCCACATATGCGTGTTGGCAATCTACGAGGACATTGCAACCAAGGCAAATTCTGTCTGAGTTTAATAGCAACACACTTGCGAGCTGGGCTTATGAGTTGACAATTTGAGAATTTTGAATCATTTTTGTTTTTCTTCTTCTTGGCCCTTATTTTTAGGGGGCAGCTGAAGTAATGGACATCAACCAAGTCTACAAACTGATAATTGATCAAGTAGGGCAAGTGATATCTTGAAGTAAATGATCACTTTTTAAACAAGCTAGTGTGGCATATTATCCAGTATAAGCAGGAAACTGCTGCCCACGCATTTTCCGTTATGTGCATAATGCATTGCCAACGCCTGTTGTGGGTAAGCATTCATTGTAATGATATCTGTTTGTGTTTTTGTTTAGATTCTGGTTTTTCAAATTTCTTGCCTTAGTGGGGATCACTGTTGGTGCTTTCTTCATTCCTGATGGTACTTTTACAACAGGTATTGTGAAAACCAATTTCAGTGAAAAAATATTTTTATATAAATGTCGTCACAAGGTTGTGGATCTCAGTCTTGTTCCTTTACTGAAATGCATTGAAAATAAACCAACCATCTATGTGAGACTCGGTGAATAAGCATTTGGGATAGTAAGCTATTGGCATGACTGGTCAAGGTTGTAGATTTGAGCTTCATGTTGTCAAAGAACAAAAGACGAACAAGAAGATTTCCCTTTAAGTCACACAGCATCCTGATTTGGAAATATATTGTCGTTCCTTCACTGTTGCTGGGTGAAAATCCTGTAACCCCTTCCCTAACAGCACTATCTGTGTACCTAAGTACAAGGACTGCAGCTCAGCACCACCTTCTCAAGACCAACTGGCAATGGGCAGTAAATGGGACCGTCAAGCCAGTGATGCCCACATGCCATTAATGAATGTTAAAAATGTTTCAAACTGACCACAATGACTGTTTATATTTGCCATCAGTAACATTGACCCTTGGGACAACTACTGATTACGTTTGCTTCTTTGTAAGTATGAGCTACCGGTTCAGTTAAACATCCACACATGCTGTGTGATGTTACTAATAATGCACCTAGAGCTAGTGAAAAATGCTAAAAAAAAACAAACCTCCATAGTCCACCTTTTCCCCCAACCAATGTGATTTCATGACAGTAAAGCCTAAGGGGCTGAATGACCTACCCCTGCTCTCATCATATCCTCCCCCTGTACATTCACCTTCCAAAAACAACCAGCAAGTCATCAGGAGCTGGGTGACAAACTGACTGCAGCAGGGCAGCTGACGTTGGTGAGATCACTGACAGTGATATTACTGAATGAGAATTGAATCTTGATTTTTTAGTTGTATATCTCAGTGCAGCATTATTTGGTACTTATATCCATTAGATCATCAGTTGTTTAATTTGTCTATCTTAGCTTGCTAATTTACATTTTATATTTTCTCAGTGTGGTTCTACTTTGGTGTGGTTGGGGCTTTTTGCTTCATTCTCATCCAGCTAATACTTCTCGTCGATTTTGCTCATTCTTGGAGCCAGGCCTGGGTTCAGAACATGGAAGATGGGAATTCCAAATGCTGGTTTGCTGGTATGTAAAAATATGCAACAATCTTATCCTTACTTTTCAACTAATAAAATGCTTTTAAAAGATACCTACCTCATATTGCCTTCGTAGGCTGATGAGAGGAAAGGGAAGCGACCGGCTCAAAAACCACTTCCAGTCCTGTCATTTCCTCATTTAACGCATGGTGTGTCATGTGGACACAAGTGACCATCTCAGTTTTTTTTAATTCCCTCTATTCCTGGAACTATGCATCTTTGCTTGATCCAACAGCTGAGATCTAGAGCTCTGTGTTGGGAATTGTAGTGCTCCTGTTGATGACCTTTACTGATTGGAGAACCAATTTATTATACTGTCTTTACTCTTCAGCGGCACGACCAGAAGTTCAATAAGCATAATGACTGGCATGTTAAGTTGTTACATCTTTGTCAACGTGAACTATAGCAAACATTAAATAACACAAGTGTAACTTTTCCTTCTAGTCTCATTTGCGGAGAGCATTTGAAACTGTTTAAACACTTAGTGACAGGAGCAATTTGATTTGACGAATTCATTGTTATTCAATGAGTATACTGCACAGTGTTAAAGGTTGTTCCCTCTTGTGCTTTCATGTCAATAATTTAAATAAACTGAGAAGTGATTTTTGTTATATTTTGTAACAGTACAAGCAAGTTAGCCCTTGTTCATAAGCAGTTGCTTGACTGCATCTCAGGGTATATAATAAACATAATGTATCAGATTCACAAAGCACGAACATTTATTACATGTCCTATTGTGGTAGAAAGCAATGACTGCATTTACAGGATAGGCACTTTGCTGTTGAGGGTTATTGATTCAATTCTATTTTCTTGCGATTCTAAACTGGCTTTTGCCTAATTTCATAGTTATGTTGATTTTTAATTTTAATGTTCAGAACGTGGAGGTTTTGCTGTTCTTGTTGATACATGTGGCCAAATTGTCTTGTCATCTCAGCAGTTGTGGCAAGCCTTTAATTATCAGCCTTGGTGTTATGTTGTCCAAAATACTTGCCAGGCAAAATCCACGTTTGGAAAGGCAAAATGTTAAATATTCTTGTTCACCTTACTGATAATATTGAAGGACAATGACAAAATATCATATACACTTTCATCAGGATCAGTTAGCCATTTCTTCAAATGCTACTGTTGACCTAAATATATACTTGTATCATAACTTCTATGATTGTATGCACCTTTCTTGATGTGATTATCATCCATGACTTTATTTCCTCTATTCTCGACTTCTCCAGTGCACTCCTGGCTGCCTCCCACATTCTACCGTCATAAACTTGAGGTCGTCTGACACTTTGCTGCTTGTGTCTTACTTATTTAGCACCAAATCCTGTTCTGTTATTACCTCTGTTACCACTGGCTCCCAATCAAGCAACTTCTTGTTTTGAAGATTCTCATTCTTGTTTTCAAATTCCTCCATGGACTTGACCTTCATTATCTCAAAATCCCCTTCTACCCCACAACCTCCAAATTATCTACACTTCTCTAGCTCTGGCTTCTTACATATTCCCAACTATATTAATCCATCATTGGTGAGCCATACCTTCAGTTGCCTCAGCCCCAGGTTCTGGAATTTTCTCCCTATACCTTTCCACTTATTTACTCACTCTTCTCCTTTGAAGCATTCCTTAATACTTACCCCTTTGCTCAAAGTTATCTGATTGTGTCTTTGTATCGTTCTAATGCTCCTGTGAAATACCTAATTACGTTATTGATTAACATTAATTCAGAAATTTATTTAACCATTTTTACACTCTTTCCTCCTATTTTACAGCCTTATTCACCTGTACAGCCATAAACTACCTCCTCTCAATTGCTGCAATCGTAGCATTGTACATTTTTTACACAAAGCCTGATGACTGTACAGCAAATAAGGTCTTCATCAGTCTGAACCTCATCTTTTGCGTCATTGTCTCTGTTGTGTCCATCCTGCCAAAGGTTCAGGTAAGAACATGACTGAGTTTGTGAGTATAATCTGAATAATTGCTACATAAATGAATCTTCACGCACATTGTTAAAAGTGCACGAGCTGTCCCACAGCATAGTTTTCTGACTTTGCACTGTGGAAGGCACTGGAAAGTGTTGTTAAGTTGAAGATCATTGATTCTTTGTTACAACAGAAATCAAAACATGTACTTGATTCCCTTGTGGGTGAATGCATTGTTTGGTATGCTGCTAAATCATCTGACTAGGGAGGTACAAATGCCAAATACTGTGGTTGTTGGAAATCTGAAATGACAACAAAAATCTGGAAAAATTCATCAGGCTTGGCAGCATCTGTGGAGAGAAACAGTTAATATTTCATGAAAATACATCTGAATGCAATATAAAGAGATAAATAAAGAGTAGAACAATTTCTGTCTCATTGGGATACAACCCACCATCCGCAGTGTTTTGCTTTTATCTATGGATACAACCTTTGTTTCTTTGCCACTGTCTTTGGCTGTTGCATTATTAAATCTTTGTTATTTAATCTCTCCTTGCCTGACCTTCTCCTTTGTCTTTTCTACCTCCTTTCTCCCTGCCATTTCTTTAAAAACTCTTGAATTTCTAACTTCCTTGAGTTCTGATGAAAGGTCATTGACCTGAAATGCTGTCTTCCTTTTTCTGCCTGATTTGCTGTGTTTTTCCAGATTTATTCTTGTTTTGAGACAGCAAGGTTGCTGGTTTGAGTCTGACCTGTGCTAAGATAGCTGATATCAGTTGGCTGCTACAACTGGCCCCTGCCTCCCATGGATAGGCAGCCATGTTTTCCACTGATAAAGCACTTTCCAATATGGATTTCTGGATAGTGATTGAGTGCTTGACAGATGTGGGTTTGGCTGTGATCCATCAGTGGTTTCATATCTATAACTGCAATCTTGTCATATAAGAATAGCCGATTCAGCCAAAGTACAGAGGACAGCTGGGATTTTTGATGCAAAACCCAACTTCAGGAGAGACGCTTGTATCTCAGACAGCTGAATTAGAGGGATAAAGTAACTTTACTTGGAATCTTGTTCATTCATTACCTGTAAAGACTCACATTCCAACCGTTATCTTACAACTGAGTCTTTGTCTATATATGCCCAGTTTGTGAATCCAATTCTCCTCTCTCCTGAGAAAGGAGCAGCATTCCAAAATCTCTTGACATTAAATAAATCTGTTGGACATTAACCTGGTGTTGAGAGACTTCTTCCTGTGCCCACCCTAGTAGTCAGTGCTGGCATCTTCACATCATGTTCATTCAAGTACAAGTTTGAATTGAAGTAAGAATATTTTTCTGTATAAGATACATATAAAATACACGTACTTTTTTTTAAGTTAAAGCCTATCTTTGGATTTTTATAAAGCAGTAATAAATATACAGATCTTAATATCTGCTTAGAGAATTTCATTCATTAGTATGAGGTGCCAATTACTGATATTTAAGATGGGTAAAAAGCATAGATTTTCACAAAACCAATCTAGTAAATGCACATACCTAAAAATGAGGTGCCAATTTGGAGAAGGTAGAATGTGGGACTACTTGAATGCCAAACATCCAGTAATGGATAGATAGACCTGGGCAATTCCACAACCAGCAGATTTGATCTAAGTTCTGCAGTCTCTTCACACCTATTTTTGAATGGTAGAGGACAAGTAAACAACTTAGTGCAAGAGGAGGCTGCATAAATATCTCCATCATCAGTGTTGGAGGATCCCAGCACATCTGTGCAGAAGATACGGCTCAAGTATTTGCGATAATGTGGATGATTGATTTCAGCTTCCTCCAGAGGTCCCCAGCATCATAGAACTAGCCTTCAGCCAATTCAATTTATTCACGTAACATCAAGAAATGACTGAAGGCACCAGATACTGCAAAGGCTATAAGCCCTGTCAATATTCCAGCATTAGTATTGAAGGCTTATGCTCAGAATTTGCTGAGCTGTATTATTACAGCGCCAACACTGGCATCTATCTTGCAATGTGGAAAATTGCCCAGGTATGTCCTGTACTTATGAACCAGGACAAATCCAACCAAGTCAGTTAGCGCCCCATCAGTTTACGCTCGATCATCAGAAAAGTGATAGAAGGGTTATCAATAGCAATATCAAGTGATACTTACTCAACAATAATTTATTCCAGGACACTCAGTTTGGGTTCTGCCAGAGTCCCACAGCTCCTGACCTCATTATGGTTTTGATGAGATCAAGCAGCAGCGGTGTGTACCAGCTACAAGATGCAGGACATGAACTCTTCAAGTTCCTTAGGTAGCATCTTCCAAACCCACAGTCACTACCACCTAGAGGACAAACAGCAGATATCAGGGAACACCACCACCTGAAGGTTCCCTTCCTAGTCAGTCACTATCCTGACTTGGAAATAGATCCTTCACTTGTGAAAATGCTAGAATTTCCTCCCTAACAGCATCATGGGTGACCGTACACTTCAGGGGCTGCAGCAGTTCAAGAAATCAGCTCACTATCACCTGAAGGGCAACTGGATGTAAGTAATGAATGCTGGCCTAGCCAGTGACACCCACATTCTGTAAATGAAGTTAAAATAATAAGAAAATGCGTTGTATAAGCCATGTGGCGCAAAGCTCATGATTCTGATTGTTTTTGGAACCAAAGGATTGTAATCTCTGTAATCAACAGAACAAGGACTGAATGAGATAGGTTGCAGCAATAGAAAAATCACTTTTTACTGTTAGGCCAAACCTTTAGTTCCAGTTTGAAAATCTGATGCAGGTTTTGGAGTCAAAAGCAATTTGAGCAAATCAGTATGATTAGAAGTGAACTCTGTTCTCAGTGATTATGTAGCTGAAGCCCAAAACTATTGACTTGATGCAACCTGGCATGAATTTGTCAGCCATTGTTTGCTCTCTTAAGAAACTGTCAAGACATGGAATGATATCATGCAGAGAATGATGCTGTGGCATATTGTTGGGTAGACTGGATCAAACTTCGTTATGCTTCCATTGTATTATATCAGACTTTGAAGTGCATGACACTGGCATTAGATCCATGAAATGGAAAATTGCTCTATTTCCTCATGTAAACATTCCTCATGAGTATAAAGCTCTTTTTTTCTTAGTTTACATCCAATTTCAGACTATTCTGTAATAATATTGAAAAGTATGCTCACCCTCATGTTAAAATTCTGCCTGCTTCTTCTAAAGTTCTGTCCCACGTAAAGCTGTACATTGCATCCTATCTCTGGGTTTGGATGAAAAATGTTAAAAAAACTAAACGCCTCTCTTTCCATGTATCTTCTAATGCAGTTTGATCTGTAATTTATATCACTCAACCAGCTGAGTAAATTCTGCACAACTGCATAAAATACTTTCTTAAAATGAGTAGCTCTCTGGTCTATGGATAATGCTAAGTGTTTAAACATTAAACTGAGTACAAGACTGAACATAGCACGAGGTTTGACATAGTTATTTATGGCATAGAAGGAAGATGGACACAAAGGAAATAGAAGCAGAAAAAGCAATTTGGCCCCTCGAGTCTGCTTCACTATTCAACGAAGTCATGGCTAATCTTCAATGTTAATGACATTTTTCTGCATTGTCTCTATATCTGTTGAAATCTTTGATATCCAAAAAAACTATTAATCTCTGTCTTGAACATATTCAATTACTGAGTCTCTGCAGCCCTCTGGACAGAGAATTCCAAAGATTTACCACCCTCTGAGCGAAGCAATTCCTCTGCATTAAAGTCCCGAATGACCTACTTCTAAATCTGAGACTCTGTCCCCGGTTCTAAGCATCTCAGCCAGAGGAAACCTCTTCCGGCATCTAACCTGTCAAGCATTGGGAAAATTTTGTATGCTTCAATAAGTTCATCTCACACTCTTCTAAACTCTAGAGAATATAGGCCCCGTTTCTTCAATCTTTCCTCATAGATTAATCCCACTGTTCTGCACATCAGACTGATTAACCTTAATTTCACTCCTTCAATGACACGTATATCCTCCTCCAGGTAAGGGGAGCAAAACTGTATGCAATGCTGTATACAATTTAAGCAAGACTTCTTTACTCAAATTGTCTTGCAACGTAGGCCAACGTACAATTTGCTTTCCTAATTACTAGTTAGCTTCCAGTGACTTGTAGTCCCTTGAACATCAACGATTACACAATCTCTCACCACTTAAGAAATACTCTGCAATTCTGTTTTTCCTATCAAAGTTGATTACATTATGTTTTGTCCAACATATATTCCATCTGCCATGATCTTGCCCATTCACTTAGCTGATCTAAATCCTTTTGAAACTTCTTCACATCTTCATCAAAACTTGTATTCCCATCTAGTTTTGTCATCAGCAAATTTGCAAATATTACAGACTTTCACTGCATCCAAATCATTGATATAGGTTGTGAATATCTGGGGTCTAAGCACTGATCCTTGTGATACCCACTAGTCATAGTTTGCCTTTCTGACAATGACCTGTTTATTTCTGTCCATTAAGTAATCCTTAATCCATAGCAGTATTTTGACCCCAATCTTATGTGCTCTAATTTTGCTCACTAACCTCTTATATGGGAATTTACTAAAAGCCTTCTGACAATCCAAAAACACCACACAACCACCCATATATATGATACATATGGATTAGGAACAGGAATTGGCCCCTTGAGCCTGCTCAGCCATTCAATAAGATCGTGACTGATCTGCTTTAAACTTCAACCGAACATTCCTGTCTACCAATAATCTTTTTGCCCCCTTCATCAAGAATCTGTCCAGCTCTGTCTTAAAATATTCAAATACTCACTGCCTTTTGAGGAAGTCTGTAGTAGAGTTTTATGATCCTCTTGAGAGAAGTAAATTCTTCTCATCTCTCTAAATGTACAACCCTTTGTTTTTAAAAAATGACCCCTTATTTAGATTCTTCAAAAAGAAGAAACATTTTCGCTACATCCATCCTGTCAAGACTCCTCAGGATCTGAAAGGTTTTGATTTAAATTCCCTCTTATTCTTCTAAACCGTTGTGGATACAAACCTAACTTTTAGTCTAGTAAACTTTTTTCCGAACTGCTAATGCATTTACACCTAAAATAAGGAGACCATTATAGTACACAGTAGTCCAGATGAGGTCTCGCCAATGCCCAGTACAACTAAAGCATAACTTCTGTACTTTCATAATCATTCCTCTCCCGTTCTATTAGCTTTCCTAATTACTTGTTGTACTTCTATACTAGCCTTTTGCAATTTGTGCATTAAGGCACCTAGATCCCTGTGCACCTCAAGTTTTGCAGTATTTACCATTTAAATAATATGCTTTTTTTATTCTTCCTGCCAAAATGAACAATTTCACACTTGCCCCCAGTATTCTCCATTTCCCAAATTTCTGCCCACTCACTTCACCTATCTATGTCCCTTTATGCCTCCTTATATCCTTTCATAATTTACTCTCTATGTTTGAGTCATCAACAAAGTTAGCAACTGTACCTTCAACTCTTTCTATACTGATTACATCCTCAAAAAAAAAATTCCCAACAGGTTTGTAACATGTGAGTTCCCTTTCGTAAATCCGTGTTGACTTGGCCAATGCTGCCATTATTTTCTAAGTGTCCAGTTATCACATCTTTCATAATAAATCCTGGCATTTTCTTTACTGATTTCAGGCTAATGGTATATAGTTCCACGTTTTCTCCCTCCCTCTTTTAAATAATGGGGTTACATTTGCTATCTTCTAATCTGTAAAAACAATTTCAACATTTATAGAATATTGAAAGATGACCATCAATGCATTCACCATTTCTACATCCACCTCCTTTACTTTCTGGGATGTAGACCATCAGATCCAGGAGCTTTATTAATTTTCTTTACCTAATACTGATTTTTGTCTTGCTATTCCAATGATTCTCTAGTACTTTTGGAGGTTTTTTTTGTACATTCCTCTGTGAAGAAAAGCTTAGTATTAATTTAATAAATCTACTGTTTCCTTTCTTGTTATAAATTCTGCTACCTTTCCTGTAAAGGTCGCACGTTTATTTTGACTAGCCTCTTCCCTTTTGCCATATGGAGCGAAGCTTTTATGATTTGTTTCTAACATGTCTTGTGAGGTTACCCACAAATTTAATTTTCTTTTTCAGTGCCCTGTTTTGTTGAATTCTAAAAAGCTTCCAATCTTTGGTCTTAATATTTTTTGGCAAGTTAAGTCACTTGTGAGCCATGGTTGGGTCACCTTTCCTGCTGGGTTTTTGCACTTCAGGGAATGTAAATTTGTTTAATTCTTTACATGCCAGCCATTGTCTATCTACCATTATATCTTTTAATGTAAGTTCGCAATCTACATCAGCCAATTTGGCCCTCGTAATCTCCGTCGTCTTCCTTGTTTAGATTTAAGAATCTAGTTTTGGATTGAATTGCATAACTTCCAAACTTGATGTCAAATTTTGTCATATTATGGTCCTTTTTTCCTAAAGGCTCTTTACAATGAGATTATTAATTAACTCTTCATTGCACAATACTAAACCTAAAATTCCCTGTTCTCTAGTTGGTACCTCATACTGCAGAAGAAAGCCATCTCCTCTGTATTCCAGGAATTCATCCTCTGCAGCATTATGCTAATCAAGTTTTTCAGTTTATAAGTGGATTGAAGACCCCTGTGATTATGGCATAGCCCTCGTTACAAGCATCTTGAATTTCTTAATTTATGCCATGTCTTACATTAGGCCCATCTGGGACACACCAGCTCTCCATGAGCAATCCAGTCAGTCCCATTCACTTGTTCTATCCTGATGCAAATTTCTTTCCTCAAGTGTCCATCCAATTTCCTTTTCAAATGATTGATCGTCTCTGCTTCCACCATCCTCGTGGTCAACAAGTTCTAAGTAAATGTCTCCACCACGCCCCCAACCCGCTATCATTCTCTTGCACAAAATCTTATATTTGTGCTCCTTAGTCCTTGTACCAGCTAATAGGAACTTCGTGGCCTTCCATGCGTGCATGTATTCCCCATAGTCCAGTCCTATCTAATGTAGAACTACATCATTCTCTATTACTGATCATTTATTGCGACCTTATTTCTTTTCCCTACTTCGATACATTAGAATCTGTCCCCTGCAAATTTAATCCTCCCCAACGACATTAACTAATGTGGAGGGGGGGAGGGGCTGAGACCGATAGCTCGGTAGAGAGCGAGATGGGAGATAGAGTAAGCTTGGACGAGAACAGATGCACCGGGGAGAAGGAGGTTCCGAGTGGTCTTGGAGGTCTGGAGTGTGTCTGTTTCAATGCGAGGAGCGTAACGGGAAAAACGGATGTACTTAGGGCCTTAATGTTTGCGAGGAACTTGGATGTGGTTGCAGTAACAGAGACGTGGTTAAAGGAAGGGGAGCAGTGGCAACTGAACATTCCTGGGTATAAGTGTTTCAGGCGTGACAGAGGAGGGTCCAGAAGAGGTGGGGGAGTGGCGTTGTTAGTTAAGGAGAGCATTACGGCGGTGCAGAGGGAGGTCAATACAGAGGAGTTAGGAGCGGAGTCGCTGTGGGTGGAGTTGAGGAATAGAAAGGGGGCAATTACTATGCTAGGGGTGTATTATAGGCCAGCCAACAGCCCACGGGCAGTTGAAGAAGGCATATGTAAAGACATTTTGGATAGGTACAGAAAGAACAGAGTCGTTATAGTGGGAGATTTTAATCTCCCTGGGGTGGATTGGAAAGTACCTAGAGCTGGGGGTTTGGATGGGCAGGAATTTGTAAAATGTGTACTGGAAGGATTGTTGGAACAGTACGTGGCTAGCCCGACTAGAGAAGGGGCTATATTGGATTTAGTTCTGAATAATGAGCCAGGGCAGGTGGTTGATGTTGTAGTAGGGGAACATGTGGCGAACAGTGACCACAATTCTGCCTACTTTAGGATTCATATGGAAAAGGATGCTTGTTGCCCTGGGGGCAGGGTGCTGAATTGGGGGAAGGCTAACTACGGTCGGATTAGGCAGGAACTTAGGGAAACTGATTGGGAACGGTTGTTTGAGGGTAAGTCCACACTAGGCATGTGGGACTCTTTCAAGGGAATACTGAAAATGTTGCAAGATAAGTATGTGCTGGCCAAAAGGAAAGATGGGAAAGTTAGGATTAGAGAGCCGTGGATTACTAGGGATATTGAGGACTTGGTTAGGAAGAAAAGAGAAGCGTACGATAGGTCGAAGCAGCTGGGAACCGAGACAGCATTGAAGGAATATAGAGAGAGTAGGAGGGAGCTCAAACAGGGAGTTAGAAGGGCAAAAAGGGGGCATGAAATGATTTTGGCAGATAGGATTAAGGAAAATCCAAAGGCTTTTTATTCCTATGTTAGGAATAAAAGGGTGGTGAGAGGAAAAATTGGACATCTTAGGGACAGAGGAGGGGAACTGTGCTTACAGCCCGAGGGAATGGCGGAGATCCTGAATGAATACTTTGCGTCGGTATTCACGAAGGAGAGGAGCTTGTTGACAGCTCCTGTCTCTGAGGGAGCTGTGGACCAGTTGAGGGAAATATCCATACCGAGGGAGGAAGAGTTAGAGCTAGAGACAGCGGGTAGTAGTCGAAGGCTCTTTTTCCAACTGGAGGTCAGTCACTAGTGGTGTGCCACAGGGCTCAGTACTAGGACCTCTTCTATTTGTGATTTATATAAATGACTGGAAGAGGGGGTAGGTGGTGTGATCAGCAAATTTGCTGATGACACTAAGATACTTGGATTGGCGGGGACTGAGGAGCAGTGCCAGGCAATACAACAGGACATAGATAGGCTGGTAGATTGGGCAGATAGATGGCAAATGGAATTTAATCCGGATAAATGCGAGGTGATGCATTTTGGCCGGAATAATGTAGAGAGGAGTTATAGGATAAAAGGTAAAACTATCCGGAGTATAGAGACGCAGAGAGACCTGGGGGTGCAGGTTCACAAGTCTCTGAAGGTGTCAGTACAGGTGGAAAAAGTGATAAAGAAAGCGTATGGTATGTTAGCCTTCATAGGAAGAGGTATAGAATACAAGAGTAGGAGTCTGATGTTGCAAGTGTATGGAACGTTGGTTAGGCCTCACTTGGAGTCCAGATCTGGTCGCCGTACTACAGGAAGGATGTGGAGTCCCTGGAGAGAGTGCAGAGGATATTTACCAGGATGCTGCCTAGTATGGAAGGGCTGTCTTACGAGGAAAGGTTGAACGCACTGGGGTTGTTTTCCCTTGAAAGACGTTGGCTGAGAGGGGATCTATTAGAGGTATATAAGATTATGAGGGGTATAGATAGAGTAAATGGTGGTAAGCTTTTTCCACCATTAGAAATGGATAGAACGAGGGGTCACGGCCTTAGGGTGAGGGGGGCTATGTATAAGACGAATATTAGAGGGCATTTTTTCACACAAAGGGTAGTGGGGGTGTGGAATGCACTACCGAGTAAGGTGGTGGGAGCAGGCACGCTAGGGTTGTTTAAGGGTCTCTTGGACAGCCACATGAGCGGTCTGCAGATAGAGGGATATAGGAGGACTGTTTAAATACTTTAATTGTTTCCACAGGCTGTTCGGTCCACCTTGTTGACCAACTATCCGGAGTATAGAGACGCAGAGAGACCTAGGGGTGCAGGTTCACAAGTCTCTGAAGGTGTCAGTACAGGTGGAAAAAGTGATAAAGAAAGTGTATGGTATGTTAGCCAACAAGGTGCATGCATTCAGCAGGTCGTGCGAGGGCTGCTCCTGGATGTTACTTCAGGAGTGGCCTAGTGCTTCATGTCGTTAGTGTATGCTTAAACTGGACCATCAGATGGGCAACATGACAGCTCAGAGACTATCGCTGTTGCTGTGCAGACACATGGATTTGGGCCTGTGTCTGCGGGAGTTTGCGCGTTCTCCCCGTGGTTGCGTGGGTTTTCTCCGGGTGCTCCGGTTTCCTCCCACATCCCAAAAATGTGCTCTTAGGCTGATTGGGTAACAAATTGTCCCTATATTGGTCTCTATGTCATTAAGACGTTAGGATGGCGGCGCGGGCTCGTTGGGCCGAAGGGCCTGTTTCCCTGCTGTGTTGTTCTTTGTTCTTTGTAGCTTCTAGGTAGCATTAAACTTAAGGAGACTGCTTAGGGAGGTGTGAGGTGAAATTGCTGGGCCTCTGACGCAAATCTTTGTCTCTTCCTTGGACACAGGTGAGGTCCCAGAGGACTGGAGAATAGCTAATGTTGTACTGTTATTTAAAAAGGGTAGTAGGGATAACCCTGGAAATTATAGGCTGGTGAGTTTGACGTCAGTGGTAGGGAAGCTGTTGGAGGGGATTCTTAGAGATGGGATGTATAGGCACTTAGAGCGTTGCGATCTGATTAGGGATATGCAGCATGGATTTGTTAAGGGGTGGTCGTGCCTTACAAATCTGGTAGAATTTTTTGAGGAGGTGATGAAATCAGTGGACAAAGGGCGAGCCGTTGATGTTGTCTATTTGGATTTTAGTAAGGCGTTTGACAAAGTCCCTCATGGGAGGTTAGTCGAGAAAGTCAAGGCAAATGGGATACAAGGACAGGTAGCTAGATGGATAAGTAACTGGCTTGGTAATAGGAGACAGAGAGTAATAGTGGAAGGGTGTTTCTCTAGCTGGAGGTCGGTCACTAGAGGTGTGCCGCAGGGCTCGGTACTGGGACCTCTTCTATTTGTAATATATATAAATGACTTGGAAGAGGGAGTAAGTGGAGTGATCAGCAAGTTTGCAGATGATACAAAGATGGCTGGACTTGCAGATAGTGAGGAGCATTGTCAGGCGATGCAGCAGGACGTAGACAGGTTGGTAGCTTGGGCAGACAGATGGTAGATGGAATTCAATCCTGATAAATGTGAGGTGATGCATTTTGGGAGAAAGAATGTAGGGGAGAGGTATATGATAAAGGGTAGACCTATTAAGAGTATAGAAATGCAGAGGGATCTGGGGGTGCAGGTGAACAAGTCTCTGAAGGTGGCAGAGCAAGTGGAGAAGGTTGTGAAGAAAGCATATAGTATGTTAGCCTTTATAGGAAGGAGTATAGAGTACAAGAGCTGGCCTTTAATGTTGCAGTTGTATAAAACGCTGGTTAGACCTCATTTGGAATACTGCGTCCAGTTCTGGTCGCCTTACTACCGGAAGGACGTGGAGAATCTGGAGAGAGTGCAGAGGAGGTTTACCAGGATGCTGCCTGGTATGGAAGGTCTGAGTTAAGAGGAGAGATTAGGCAAATTGGGACTGTTTTCCTTAGAAAGACGTAGACTTAGAGGAGATCTGATAGAGGGGTACAAGATTTTGAAGGGGATTGATAGAGTAAACAGGGTTAAGCTTTTTCCTAGGATGGACTCAAATAGCACGAGGGGTCACGGGCTTAGGGTGAGGGGGGGTAAGGTATAATTTGGATGTTAGAGGGAGTTTTTTCACACAGAGGGTGGTGGGGGTATGGAATGCACTGCCAAGTAAAGTGGTGGAGGCAGGTACTCTGGAGTTATTTAAGAAATACTTAGATGGGCACGTGAACAGAATGGGAATGGAGAGGTATAGAAAACTGATTTAAAATAGGGATCATGAGCCTTGGGAGTCCCTGGGAAGTGTGTAAATAGATGATGATATTGATGTACTTGTTCTTATCCTACAGGTGCTCTGGTCCACCTTGTTGTCTAACGAGGGGCATACATGCAATGGGTCGTGAGAAGACTGCTCTTGGATCTTTTTCGAGAGTATCCTAGTGCTTCACGTTGTTAGTGTATGCTTGACCTGGACCATTTGATGGGCAACACGACAGCTCAGTGATTATCGCTGTGCTGTGTAGATACGTGGATTTGGGCCTGTGTCTGTGGGAGTTTGTGCATTCTCCCCGTGCTTGCATGGGTTTTCTCCGGGAGCTCCGGTTTCCTCCTACATCCCAAAGATGTGCTCTTAGACTAATTGGCAAAACAAATTCTCCCTAAATTGTCTCAAATTTGGTTTTTAATCCATAGATCGATAAACATGGACAGGGATTGCGGGTAGAGGTGGGAACATCGGGGTGGCGGCATGGGCTCGTTGGGCCGAAGGGCCTGTTTCCCGTGCTGTTTTTGTTCTTTGTTCTAATGTAACTCCCTGTGATGATACTAGTCCTAGACCTGTTGAGGTTGCAGCCCATCACTCTTAAATAGATTGTTGTTGTCCAAGAACTGGTCCCAATGCCCCAAGAATCTGAAACCCTCCTTCAGGGAGCTTCAAGTTGCGCATTGACCTTCTGCTCCTCCTGTTTCTACTCTCGCTAGTGTGTGGCACTGGGAGTGATCCTTTGAGACAATACTTTTTTAACTTCCTCCCAAACTCTGAAAATCTGACCATTATACCTCAATATATGCTGATGTCAGCACAACTTCTATATCACATCCTGTCCTTTGCTCTGGCACCAAGAGCGAGACAAGTTACTGTGTCTGCAAAGGAAAATGAAGTCAGAGCTAAGTATGTTCAAATCCAGTGCAGGACTGGAGTGTAAAAATCTCAGCTGACACTCCAGCATAGAGTCTTAGAGGTTTCTAGCATGGAAATAGGCCCTTTGGCCCAACTTGTTCGTGCTGCCCAGTTTTTGCCACTAAGCTGTCCCAATTGCCTGCATTTGGTCCATATTCCTCTCTTCCTATTTTACCTCACGTAACTGTCGAAATGCTTTTTAAAAGATAAAATTATACCTGCCTTTACTACTACCTCTGGCAGCTCATTCCAGACATCACCATCTGTGTGAAAAAATTGTCCCTCTGGATCTTTTTGTATCTCTGTACTCTCACTTTAAACCTATGTACTCTCATCTTAAGCCTCCAGCAACATTCCCAGAGTATAATACCCAAGGATTGTCACACTGCTGGAAGTTTAGTCTTTCGGATGTAACACTAAGTCGGTCCTAGAACAACAAACAAAGAACAAAGAGCAACACAGCATGGGAAACAGGCCCTTCGGCCCAACGAGCCCACGCCGCTGTCCTAACGTCCTAATGACATATCCTTGTCTTTAGGCTATGCCTATTGTTGAAGATTCCCATATAGGGACAATTTGTCACCCAATCAGCCTAAGAGCACATTTTTGGGATGTGGGAGGAAACCGGAGCACCCGGAGGAAACCCACGCAACCATGGGGAGAACGTGCAAACTCCCGTAGACACAGGCCCAAATCCATGTGTCAGCACAGCAACAGCGATAGTCTCTGAGCTGTCATGTTGCCCATCAGATGGTCCAGTTTAAGCATACACTGACGACGTGAAGCACTAGGCAACTCCTGAAGCAACCTCCAAGAGCAGCTCTCGCAGACATGCTGCATGCATGCCCCTTGTTGGTCAACAAGGTGGACCGAATTGCCTGCAGAAACAAATAAGACTTAATTAAACATGCTAAAAAAAACTAAGACATTCCCGAGACAAAACTAAAAGATAGTCTACTACTATTTGGTCCTCCCGATATTCAAACAGTCCTGCTATATCCCTCTATCTGCAGACCACTCATGTGGCTGTCCAAGAGACCCTTAAACAACCCTAGCGTGCCTGTTCCCACCACCTTACTCGGCAGTGCATTCCACACCCCCACTACCCTTTGTGCGAAAAACTGGCCTCTAATATTCGTCTTATACATAGCCCCCCCTCACCCTGAGCCTGTGACCCCTCGTTCTATCCATTTCTAATGACGGAAAAAGCTTACCACCATTTACTCTATCTATACCCCTCATAATCTTATATACCTCTAAAAGATCCCCTCTCAGCCGACGTCTTTCAAGGGAAAACAACCCCAGTGTTTTCAATCTTTCCTCGTAAGACAGCCCTTCCATACCAGGCAGCATCCTGGTAAATCTCCTCTGCACTCTGTCCAGGGCCTGTACATCCTTCCTGTAGTACGGCGACCAGAACTGGACGCAGTACTCCAGATGAGGCCTAACCAACGTTCTATGCACCTGCAACATCAGACTCCTACTCTTGTATTCTATACCCCTTCCTATGAAGGCTAACATACCATACGCTTTTTTTACCACATTCTCCACCTGTACTGACACCTTCAGAGACTTGTGAACTTGCACCCCCAGGTCTCTCTGCATCTCTATACTCCGGATAGTTTTACCTTTTATCCTATAACTCCCCTCTACATTATTCCGGCCAAAATGCATCACCTCGCATTTATCCGGATTAAATTCCATTTGCCATCTATCTGCCTAATCTACCAGCCTATCTATGTCATGTTGTATTGCCAGGCACTGCTCCTCAGTACCCGCCAATCCAATCATCTTAGTGTCATCAGCAAATTTCCTGATCACACCACCTACCCCCTCTTCCAAGTCATTTATATACACCACAAATAGAAGGGGTCCTAGTACAGAGCCCTGTGGTACACCACTAGTGACAGACCTCCAGTTGGAAAAAGAGCCTTCCACTACTACCCGCTGTCTCCTCCTCCCAAGCCAGTTCTCAACCCATCTACATACCTGGCCCTGTATACCATGCGCCTTCACCTTTTCTATCAGCCTACCATGAGGGACCTTATCAAACGCCTTACTGAAATCCACATAGACGACATCAACAGCTTGTCCTTCATCAACCGTTTTTGTCACCTCTTCAAAAAATTCCACTAGATTCGTAAGGCATGACCTCCCCTTAACGAAGCCATGCTGCGTATCCCTGATCAGATCGCAGCGCTCCAGATGCTCATACATCCTGTCCCTGAGAATCCTCTCCATTAGCTTACCTATAACTGAAGTCAAGCTCACCGGCCTATAGTTCCCTGGGTTATCCCTCTGACCCTTTTTAAACAACGGTACTACATTTGCAATCCTCCAGTCCTCTGGGACCTCCCCTGAGTCCAAAGAGGAGACAAAGATTTGCGTCAGAGGCCCAGCAATGTCATCTCTCACCTCCCTTAGCAGCCTGGGATAAATACCATCAGGCCCCGGAGCTTTATAAGTTTTTATGCTACCTAAAAGCCCCAACACTTCGTCCCTCATAATGATTATTTCCTTTAATGGGTCCTCAAATTTCTCAAAGCCGGCACCAGACATCAGGCCCCTCTCCCGCATGAATACCGACGCAAAGTATTCATTCAGGATCTCCCCCATTCCCTCAGGCTCTAAGCATAGTTCCCCTCCTCTGTCCCTGAGAGGTCCAATCTTCCCTCTAACCATCCTTTTGCTCCTTACATAGGAGTAAAATGCCTTAGGATTTTCCTTAATCCTACCTGCCAAATCCATTGCGTGGTCCTCTTGTATCTCCATCAGTAACTCCCATCGCACTATTTTGAAGAAGAAGAGAGGAATTATCCTGCATGTCCAGGTCAATATTTATCCCTTAATCAGAAACAGGAGTATCTGGTCGTTAGCACTTTGCTTTCAATGAAACTTGCTGTGCACAAATTGGCTGCTGTGTTTCCTACCTCAGCCGAGTAACTACTCTTTAAAAGTACTTAAAAGTACTTTATTTATTGCAAGTGCTTTGAGACATCATGGTTGTGAAGTACTATATAACTGCAAGCCTTTCCTTCATCACAAATTCAGGATGTCCCAAGTGCCAACTTAAGTACATGTAAACAAAAAAATGTTCACTGTTCTAGTGCCCAAGGGTTCACCACCTCACCACTGTCTGTTCAGCTAAGTCTGGTTTGGGTGCAATAGGCAAAAGTCATTCTTCCATTGCCTGTTAATCTGCCAAGATGCTCAGTGATTTTTCAATGCTGCTTCAAATGTCGTTGCAAAATGTGAAAGCAAATAGTTTGTCATTTCCCTTCTCAATAGTTCATTTAATTTCCCAGATAACCTTTTTTAAAAAAACTGCAATGCTGAGAATTATAAACTAAATCAGACTTCTATTGATGATAAAGCAGGTCACACAGATAGTATATTACAATGGTATGTTCAGAAGTGCTTTCAATGAGGAAAAAATAAATTGATGAATTGTTAGTTTATAATTCTGAGCACAACAAAAGATGTAGGTTCATATAGTGCTGTCTGAAATGCTGTTCATTGCAGATCAATTTGTTGTTTTTGGAAGATGGAGCTTTAGTGACATTTGCATATCTACCTTTTAAGTGAAGCATGGTATTGTGACTCAATTCAATTTCATTTTTGCTCAATTGCAAACTATCACAATATTCAAGAACAAGTGCTATCCAATTTATTATTGAATATTACAGTAAAACCTGCTTCCAATACCCTCTCCAGACTGTGAATTCCAGATCACGACAACCTTTTCTGCAAAAAGAAAAGTTTCCAGATGTCACTTCTGATTCTTTGATCAACACCATAAATCTGTGTCCATTGATTATTTACCTCAGCAAAATAAATAAGGAGAACTATGAGAATGGTTCGTGATCAACTTTCTCTGCTTTCTGCAGAGCAATCCGAACTTTTCCGGTCTCAAATAACTGAAGTCATTTCATGAAGCTGTTCAGGAATTTGTTTCTGCAACCTCCACTCGAGTCTTCACATTCTGTCTAAAATGTCGCACCCACACAATACTCCAGCTGAGGCCTAACCAGTGTTTTGTTAGGTTTAGCATAACGTACTTTCTTTTGTACTTTCTTCCTCCATGATTTAATTCAATCTATAGGTAGAGAACTTGCAGACTGCACATATAGAATTTTAGGCAGGTTGGGATGGGGGGTGAAATCAGATTGATAGGATTACGCTGTTGAGAGCTAATATTGGCTCAATGGAATGCCTAGCATCATCATCTGTTGAAATAATTTTGTGACTGACAACATATATCCATCTTTTTTTTCCTCTAAGCATAATGTGGCATTTATTTTAGTACAAGTAGTCATGTAAAAATTAGGAGTTCGCCTACTTGTTCGTCACAGTTTTTGCTTTTCCTTTTTTCTTCAGGAAGCTCAGCCTCATTCAGGTTTGCTGCAAGCCTCTGTCATTACTCTCTATACAATGTATGTGACCTGGTCTGCCATGACTAATGAACCAGGTAAGCAAAACTCTGCAGTTTTGTATCAGTTTCTGTGGTATGATTAAAAGGGCTATCTTTAAATATACTATGAACGCAAGTTTTTCCACCATTGTTTTCTGGTCTCACTGTTCCTAATTTTAGTCTGAAATGAAGCCAGGCAGTCTTAATCCAGAAGTCAGCAATGTAAACCTTGAGACTGTTGGAAACTGCCACAAAGGCTGATTGGTGGTAACCAGAATTGCTGGAGAATTCTGCTTTGAGAGTTTGGTGGGAAGTGTGAAAAGATTTTGTTCACAGTACATGTGTGAAGTATGGAATACCATGTTTTAAAGTATTTTCCATTCATCCTACACAGAAAGAAAATGTAACCCCAGTCTATTGAGCATTGTCCACCAAACCACCAGCAACTCAACAGCAACTCCACCCTCCGATTCAGTAGTACAGTGGTGGGATGCCCAGAGCATTGTGGGATTGATCATCTTCCTCCTTTGTGTACTTTATGCAAGGTCAGTATTTTACATGCCTTCTATTTTCATAGAACACTACAGCACAAACAGGCCCTTCGGCCCACAAGTTGCGCCGATCGTATCAGTATCTATCAGGCCATAGAACTATCTGTAACTCCTAATTCCATTAAGTCCCATGTACTCATCCAGAAGTCTCTTAAAAGACCCCAGCGAGTTTGTCTGTACCACCACTGACGGCAGCCGATTCTATTCACTCACTACCCTCTGAATGAAAAACTTACCCCTAACATCTCCTCTGTACTTGCCTCCCAGCACCTTAAACCTGTGTCCTCTCGTAGCAACCATTCCAGCCCTGGGAAAAAGCCTTTGAGAATCCACCCTATCTATTCCTCTCAACGTCTTATAAACCTCTATCAGGTAGCCTGTCAACCTTCGTCTCTCCAGGGAAGAGACCTAGCTCCCTCAACCTATCTTCATAAGACATGCCTCCCAATCCAGGCAACTCTGAAGGATGCAAATTGATGTGAGGTTCTGCATGCAAATTAGGAATTTGAATCCAGGCGTCAAGTGATTGCAAGATACTTAGTGATGGAAAACATAAAAACTAAAAGCAGGAACAGGATATTCGGCCCTTCGAGCCTGATCCGCCATTCATGATGGCTGATCATCGGATTCAATATCCTGATTTCCCCTTGGCGCCTCCAATATCCCTTGATCCCTTTAAAACCAATGCTGAATATAATTTCTTTGTGAAATCAGACAACATTTTGACCTGAACTACTTTCTAAGGTGGTGAATTACAGACATTCACCACTCTGAGTTCTAAAAGGTTTACTCCTTTATCCTCAAACTGTGACCCGTAGGGATCCCCCTACCAACAGGAACATTCTGAATCTACCCTGTCTAACTCAGTTACAACATTCCCTGTTCTTGGTTCCTGCTTAAGTAAAATAGTGTTAGCTGAGGACTCTTCCTTGGCAGTAGGAGACAAACTCACCAGTGGATCTGACAAAATAAACACTTGTTAATATTGGAGTAGTGTAGATAACCACTCTAGGGATGGGGAGGGTGTGGTATTTATTGCCTCCATTTCCTTCTCTCAGCACAAATTCTGGCAATGAAAGTTGTTGATGTAGAGCTTATTTAAAAAAAATTCAAGTGAAACAAATTTTTTTTACGGTTGTTCAATGCCTTATTGGTTAACTATTGTTTTCTATCAGGGAAATTGTGAATCTAGTCAAAAAGAAAAAGGTGCATACATGAGGTCTAGGCAACTTAAAAACAGGTGAAGCATTTGAATAATACAGGGAAAGTAGAGAAAAGCTCAAACAGGGAGTTAGGAGCGCAAGAAGGGGTCACAAAATGTCCATGGAGACATGATTAAGGAGAATCCCAAGGCGTTTTATACATATATTTGGAACAAGAGAGTAGCTAGAGAAAAAGTTGGTCCACTTGAGGACAAAGAAGGGAAATTGTATGCAAAACCAAAAGAAGTGGGTGAGATCCTTCATAAATACTTTGTATAGTTATTCATGAAGAGGGACACATGGATGTTGTTTCTTTAGGACAAGTCAATATTACGAGGGAGGAAGTGTTAGGTGAACTAAAAAACATTAAGGTAGACAAATACCCAGGACCAGATGGCATCTATCCTAGATTACTGAGGGAGACAAGGGAGTAAATTGCTGGGTTTCTCATAGAAATCTTTGTTTCTTCATTGGCCACTGGTGAGATACCAGAAGATTGGTGGATAGCCAATGTTGTCACGTTATTTAAGAAGGGTAGCAAGGGTAACCCAGGCAATTATAGGCCAGTGAGCTTGACTTCAGTGATGGAGAAACTGTTGAATAAGATTCTTTGGAATAGTATCTATACATATTTGGAACTGGTCATGTTAGTGACAGACAGCATTATTTTCTATGTGGGAGGTCATGTCTCACTAATTTAATTGTGTTTTTTGAGGAAATCACAAAAATGATTTGATGAAGAAAGGGCTGTGGATGTTGTCTACATGAACTTTAGTAAGACATTCATTGGCAGGCTGGTACAAAAGATTAAATCTCATGGAATCAAGACTGAACTAGCTAGATGGATTCAAAACTAGCTTGGTTATAGAATACACAGGTTAGCAGTGGAAGGGTGTTTTTCTGAATGGAGGTCTATAACTGGTGGTATTCCACACTGATCAGTGCTGGGACCTCTGCTGTTTGTAATACATATAAATGACTTGGAAGAAAATGTGGCTGGTCTGATTAGCAGATTTGTGGATGATACTAAGATTGATGGAGTTACGGATCGTGATGGAGCTAGGTTAGAAAATTGGGCGGACAAATGGAAGTTAATTTGGACAAATGCGAGGTAATGTACTTTTGTTAGATCCAATTCAGGTGAGAGCTATGAAATAAATGGTAGAACAATCAGGAGCATAGACACAGGTCCATAGATTCTTAAAAGTGGTGGCGTTTTGGCATGCTTACCACCATCGGTGGGGCATTGAGCATAAAAGTTGGCAAATTATTTTACAGTTGTATAAAACATTGGTTAGGTCACATTTGAAATACTGTATTCAATTCTGGCCACCACACTACCAGAAGGACGTGGAAGCTTTGGAGAGAGTGCAGAAAAGATTTACCAGGATGTTGTCTGGTATGGATGGTATTAGCTATGAGGAGAGATTGAATAAACTGGGATTGTTCTCCCTGGAAAGACAGAGGCTGAGAGGCAACTGATAGAAGTTTATAAAATGATGAGTGATATACATAGGGTGAACAGTTGGAAGCTTTTTCCCAGGGCAGAAATGACAATTATAAGGGGGCACAAGTTCAAAGTAAAGAGAGGAAAAGTTTAGTAGAGATGTGCAGAAAAAGTATTTTGTACAGAGGATGGTGGGGGTTTGGAATGCACTGCCAAGTGAGGTGGTTGAGGCAGTTATATTTAAGACTTGCCTTGATAGGCACATGAGCAAATGGGGAATAGAGGGATATAAGTGATTAGTTACATACACCGTGATCGGTGCAGACTTGGAAGGCGAAGAGCCTGTTCTTGTGCTGTATTGTTCTTTGTTTGACACACCACCTCAACCAATTTCCTATATACTATTCCCTAATCTAGCCCAACCTCTTCTCTGTGCAGTATACTCTCTTGTTTTCTCAAAACGAACAATTTCTTTGTACAGTATTCCCTTACTTTCTCGTATTGTTTTTTATTATTGACCTGTGTGTAGTGGACAGGGAATTGAGTGTGAATGAAGTAAAGGCATCCATTAAAGACATGGTGCCGTAGTGTTAGCACAGCTGCCGCACAGCGTCAGGAACCTGGGTTTGATTCCCGGCTTGGGTCATTGTCTGTGCAGTCTGCACGTTCTTCTCTTGTTTGCGTGGATTCCCTGCGGGTGCTCTAGTTTCCTCCCACAGTCCAAAAATGTGCAGGTTAGGTGGATTGATTGTGCTAAATTGCCCCTTTGTGTCAGTGGAACCAGACAGGATAAATGCATGGGGTTATGGGGATAGAGTCTGGGTGAGATTGTGGTCGGTGCAGATTTAATGGGCTGAGTGGCCTCCTCCTGCACTGTAGGATTCTTTGATTGCCTTGCAAGCATTCAGTGGAGAACTCTATACCTGACTTTTGAATTTGAGTTTGCCAAGCAGTTCCTTTCCAGAACATTTGGAGTTTAAAGTTTGAGGTTACATCAGAAATTAAGAGCAGTGAAATATACCTAAAGGAGTTTTATACCTGAAGGAGTTGTTAGTTGTCTTCGAAGCAGAAAGAAATTCAGGAGAGAATGAGAAAGAAATCAAGTTAAATGATATATATGCCACATACAAGTATATTTGTTGGTTATGAGCCTTAGCTTAAAGAAAACAAATACACAGCAAACTATTCCATAAACAAGTTCCTCTCTCAATGCATTCTCGTTGTGTCCTGCAGTATCCGATCATCCAATAACGCACAAGTTAACAGACTAATGATGACTGAAGAAGGTGAAGCGTCGATGGACGGCTTCTCTACTCCCCCTGAAGATGGTGTGCATCGGGCAGTGGATAACGAGCAGGATGCAGTTACCTACAGTTATTCCTTCTTCCATTTTTGCCTCTTCCTGGCTTCTCTCTATATCATGATGACACTTACCAACTGGTACCGGTGAGTGTTACGTTATCAATACCAGGCAATACAAAACACAGCAATGGCGCCATCTGCTGGGTTATATGCTAAATCAAAGTGAAGTGAATCGTTTCATTATCAGAGCAAAGGCTGAAGTCAGTGGAAAGTGGTTCAGTTCTAATTCCTCAAGAAATTGAGGCGCGCTGACAGTGGTTAGCACTGCTGTCTCACTGCCAGGTTCAATTCCAGCTTTGGGTCACTATGTGTGGAGTTTGCACATTCTCCCTGTGTCTGCATGTATTTCCTCCAGGTGCTCTGGTTTCCTCTCTCACTCCAAAGATGTGTGGGTTAGGTAGATTGACCATGCTCAATTGCCTCTTCGTGTCTTTATGCCCCAAGATATGTAGGTAAGGTAAATTAGAGGTTATGGGTATTGGGTGGGTGGAAATGTGGACTTGAGTAAGATGCTGAGTTGATACAGCATTGATGGGCCAAATGGCCTCCTGCACTGCAGTGATTTTAAGACACTACTCTCTAGAGTGCCCTATACAGACAAACTACTTCAGAAATTAAGTATTTCCCTTGAAAGATGAAAAAGAGCAAAAATTTTAAGGAACAGTTACCAAAAGCCATTCAGTGCTACCCTGTATAGACTGGCTTGTAATTGGCCTTGTTACTATTCTCATGTTGGTATAGCACAAAGACCAGAAGATTCTATATTACAGTTGAGTGACTTGCTCTTGGAAGATCTGAGCCAAGAGAACATTATAAAATATTAAAAAAAACAGCCAGGGTTTTTCCTCTCATTGTTCAATGATGCATATTGGAAGGCATATGTGTATTACAGTTTGATCAGAATACTATCTTTGAAAATTGGCACCCAGGTTGGTAGGGTTGTTAAGAAGGCATATAGTGTGTTAGCTTTATTGGTAGCTAACACAATAGCTACCATGAGGTCGTGTTGCAGCTGTACGAAACTGGTGCGGCTGCACTTGGAGTATAGCGTACAGTTCTGGTCACCACAATATAGGAAGGATGTGGAAGCATTGGAAAGGGTGCAGATTTACCAGGATGTTGCCTGGTATGGTGGGGAACGTCTTATGTGGAAAGACTGAGGGACTTGAGGCTATTTTCATTAGAGAGAAAAAGGTTAAGAGGTGACTTAATGGAGGCATACAAGATGATAAGAGCATTAGATAGGGTGGACACGGAGAGCCTTTTTCCTCGGATGGTAATGGCTAGCATGAGGGGACGAAGCTTTAAATTGAGGGGTGATGGATATAGGACAGATGTCAGAGCCAGGACCTTTACTCAGAGTAGTAAGGGCGTGCAATGCTCTGCCTGCAACAGTAGAGGACTCACCAACATTAAGGGCATTTAAATGGTCATTGGATAAACATACGAATGATATTGGAATAGTGTAGGTTAGATGGGCTTTAGATTGGTTTCACAGGTTGGCTCACCACTGGGGGCCGTAGGGCTTGCACTGCGCTGTAATGTTCTCTGTTCTACCATACAGGGTTCAGTAACCCCTTGCAGACATGCTTGATTTGCCTTGGTTCATATTTTCCATGGTTTCCAGTTGGCTTGCTGATTTTCAGACATGCCTGCAGCTCAGTGAATACAATGGTTGAGAACTGGAGCAAATATCAGCGCAGTGTATTGCATTGCCTTGCCATTGATCAATAACTGGCAGATGTGTGAATTTTATTAATTTTTTTAACCTTTTGGTGTCTTCCTAGTCCCACTTTGGATTTCTCGACTGTGCAGAGTGCCTGGTCAGCAGTCTGGGTAAAGATCTCCTCAAGCTGGATTGGACTCCTGTTGTACTTGTGGACTCTGGTTGCTCCCCTCATACTGCCGAATCGTGACTTCAGTTAAGCAGCAGTTGATACTGCTTGCAGACGCGTGCCTTTTTTATACACTTTCTCCAATAGGCTATATTTTTCCAATGCCTTGATTATAAATAAGGTTATCTAAAGATATTAATAATAGGAACCATAATACTTGCAAAAATATCATTTTGGCTAATTGTTTCCTATTAGGATGACTTTTGATGTGTTACATTATGACTTTCTATCATGTTTTCCCCATTCTCTTGAAATGGAACGTCTGTTATTTTACATATTTTTCCATCCTATTTGATGACAGTAGCTTTTGAAGCTGCCATTTATAAATGTACCACAAAGTCTTGCAGACATATGCACTTATAGCTGGTTAGCTTAACCTGATATTTTTCTGTCCTCATATTTTATATAATGGCAATTGCCAATGGTCATGGCTATGATTAACTCTGACTGTGGGTGGAGGTGTTACAATGCCACTAGGAGCACTAAGATGTAACTACAGTGTTACATATTTATTTTAGTTTCCATTATGAGCATAAGAAATTTTAGTGGAAATAATAAGGGCAGATGCAATTTGAAAGAAGAGTTAAGCATGACTCTTTATTCGCAATTATCTCTTGCCCTCTAACAGTTTCGTTTGGAGGCTATCTAAGGTCTTCCTTCCCCATGCACAGTGCATTGAGGTGACTTAAGTTTTAAAAGGGAAATCTAAGTCTAGCATAGCCAGCTGATTAAAAACAATTGCAATCACAAAATATTACCGAATATATGCATCATGTCATTGAGTTTAAAAAAGTTAAAAATTATTGGTGTCCTTTCAGTATTTAAGGATTCCGCTGAGCTGTTCAGATGTTTGAGGTTGTAGGTAGGACTGTGACCTGAGATTAAGAAAGGGGATTGCTTTGTGGCAGACAGACTTGACATGGGCCTGAGGAATCAAAGTAAGTTTACAAGTAAATCCCAAGTATGAAACAGTAATGCACAATGCTGAAGTGATTATTGTGTGTGTTTTTAACCAAAATCGTAGGAATATAAAATGGTTTCTTTTAAGTAGATAAAGACATGCTTGAGAGTTGTATTTGTAAAACATGACCTGGAAAAATGACAAACTATTGTCAGAAAATGCTGGCTCTTATATCTAGTGAAGCTACTTTTCTGCTGATGCCATTGTTACATGCTGCCAGTGTGAGCACTGAGGTGACAAGGTCTAGTTAGACTGATGCCTAGGCCATCCCATTAAAAACAAAACAGGACAGCAGGATAATGACATTTTGGCCATTTTCTATTGATCTTATTTTGTTCCGCATTGATTCCCTTAATCAAAATCGGGAAAGGATAGGGTTGGTCTTTTTAGGAATAGCTTTGAGGTTGAAATGGATGTGGGTTTTTTTTAAACTAGTGGGTATTCTGGCAAATAGAAAATTTTAATAGTGTTGCCTCTGGATGTAGATGTCACAGAGGAATGTTCTTTACTCCAGATATCAAAGGAAACAATTAGGAAGCAACTCTGGGGGATGTTGCGATTTAGGTTTAAAATAAAACACTCCCGAAAATGAAATATTTTCCAAACACAGTGATTTCTACTTTTTCAATTGACTGAAACTTCAGTGGCAGTGATGTAGCCTGTATTGGAATAATAGTTGTCTATGTGATGATATAGTAATTCGGTGTGGTATGATGTAGCACATTTTAGATCAGTGGAGTTACAGCCTCTGCTGCCACTTTGTTGAACTCTTAAGTACTTAAGTAAACCTCCCTTCTCGTGGACAAGTGGAAGGTAACTAAAAGCCTTTTTCATAAAATGGAAAGTGATCTTGAAATTTCATATCCAATGTTGTGCCTACATTTCAGAGGTATGATTTGTCTGTTTGAAATTCCCTTGACCTTTTTTCAAAAAATGTTAAGCTTGGAAAATTTATGCTTGAGTTTCAAAGCTTAAAAATACCAATTGTGCCCATTTCAGAAGATGGGAATTTCAACGATTAATGAAGATAAATCCATTTAGAAAATGATTATTTTCAGTGCCTCCCCCAAACTGATCCTTTATGCAACATTTCGAGCACTAAGTCCTGCAGCCATAGAGATCAGCATAGCACTTGTACAAACGTTCACCATTTGTCTCAAGAAATTACATCACTTAGAATCATGTTCCCAAATAATATTGTAATTTCTTTATGATGAAACCAACAAGAATTGTTGCGTTGGCACAGTACGTGCACATTTCTCAAAGCGCTTTGTTGCAGTGTATTACTGCTGAGTGTTAAAGGAGGTGGCTGTTCAAAAACAATCACAAGGAAATAATGATTTATAGGGATTTTGAACTTTTCTCGGGAATAGGATCAATGATGAGGAAAATTGAAATGTATGTATTTAACCTGTTGTAGGCCTGATTGCTGTCTCAGTGGAAAGTTGTATTTGTAACGTATGTATCATTATAAATCATGGGACTTTATCAATAAAGACTTTTTTTCTTTTCACTGAGTTTGACATGTGATTTTGTTTTTTCAAGTTTGGTGAAAACTAGAACTTTGAGCAACAAGAAAGGCAACACTAAATCCTGATTTAATTGAGCAGCCAGTGAATCAGAAAGATCTTGTCATTTTCAGTTAATAATCTCAGCAGTTGTGACTGAGCCACCAGAATACTAGTCCATCCTCTGCTTTTCAGACATTAAGTGAATTTATTATGGATTTTTTCTCATTTTATTTCAGCCTCTTGTATACCTTGCATCTTGTCAAGAAATTGCACATTAACCCACAAAAATAAAGCAGGAGCTTTGAAGTTCTCTTCCTTGGATTATTTCTAAGATGTGGAGCTGGATTTAATGTTCCCAAAGTGAGAACCAGTGGGAAATCTGTTTTCCTTCACTGGGAGAAGACCCAACAAATGAAGTGCTTCCTGGGCACTTTAACTGGTTCAGCTTTCCTCTGGCCAAAAGCTGCAGGCCAGTTGGAGATTGGTAACTCTGTGTTGCCATCGCTGGGATGGTGGCAGCTGCTGGTAATATAAGCCTTTCACCAGATGTTGTAGGATCCAACCACACATGAGCTGCTATGGTTCAAGAGGGTGATTTACCACCACCTTCTCAAAGGCAGTTAGTGATGAGCAATAAGTTAAAGTTTTTTAATGTCACAAAGTAGGCTTTCATTAACACAGCAATGAAGTGACTGTGAAAATCCCCAGTCCCTACACTCCGATGCCTGTTTGAGTACACTGAGGGAGAATTTAGCATTGGCAAAACACCTAACTAGTATCTAATCTGGGAGGAAACAGGGAGACACAGAGAGAATGTGCAGATTCCACATAGGCAGTGTCCCAAGCTGGGAATCGAACCTGGGTTCCCTGGTGCTGTGAGCCAGCAGTGCTAATCACAATGGCAGTGAAAAAATGCTGGCCTAGCCAGCACCACCCACATCTCATAAAAAAGAATATTTTAAAAACATGGAGAGGTGAGTAAAGTGGGTTATGGGGTCATAGATGAGGGTGGGAGAGAAGTTGTAAGAATGGGATGGGGAGTGGTGGCTCTCAGTTGACACACTTTCCTGATGCAGTGTCCCTTGGTTGGATATTAAGTGCCTTTGGAGAAATGGACCACTTTCCTATCCACTGGCTGGCAAGCTGCTGACAACCCCAATAGACTTTGCTAGGCAGCTGTCAAGAGATGATGGAAATCCTTATGAGTGTGGGAGAATCCTCCAAACTGCCATTAAATTTTGGGGGGCTCAGGCTATTGATGTTTAAATGGCTCAGTAATGAGCCTAACTGGCCAATGACCAGGTTTCCCATTCATGTGCTTTAATGTAAGTTTTCCTGCTGGTAGGAATGAGAGTCTGAGTTTTGCAGCACAGGAGACAGCCCTTCAGCTCATCATATCTGTACTGGCCATCAAAAACCTAAGCTAATCCCAATTTTCAACACTTGATCCACAGCCTTGTATGCTAAGGCATTTCAAATGTTCCTGCCTCTACCATTCTTTCAGACTGTGTTCCAGATTCCCACCAACTCTGAGTAAAATCCCTTTTCCTCAAATCTCCTCCTCTAAAACTTACCTTAAATACATGCCACTGGTTCATAGAATCACAGAATCAGTACAGTGCAGAAGGAGGTCATTTGGCCCATTGAGTGCACCAACCACAATCCCATCCAGCCCCTATCTCTGTAGCCCCGACACGACGAAATTGGGGTGGGTGATGCCTGCAGAACAGCATTTCCTGTTGGCCTTGGCACGATTTAATAAATTTCAGGTGGCTGTATTGATAAAATCAGGGCCTAAGTGGCAATTTAGCATAGCTGATCAAGGTGATCCGCACATCTTTCGAAAGTGGGAGGAAACCAGAGCACCTGTATGAAACTCACAAAGAGACAGGGAGAATGTGCAAACTCCACACAGTCATCTAAGCAGAGAATTAAACCCAGGACCCCATGTGTTGCACAGGTTATTGACCCCTCTACTATGGGAAAAATTTCTTTCTCTGTATCACTCATAATTTTGCACATCTCAATCATCTCCCCTGAGCCTTTCTTGTTCTGAGGAAAACAACCCCAGCCTATCCAGCCTCTCTTCATAGCTGAAATGCTCCAGCCTACGATGTAGGATTGTGCCACCTAACCTGCTGCCACAAACTGAACGAAATCTAGTCTTTGTTTAATCTTACCTCAGAGCTGGGGCAAACCTGTCTTTGTTTTGTATTTTATGGTAGCAGTACATACAGATAATATTTGATCTTTTTAACTGAAGTGGTCTATTGCGCTGTGACTATCACAAAACACTATGATGAGCCATGAAGTGTAAATGTCAAAAGCATTTACTGCAAACAAGGGCAGGTCCTGCTCCCATGACTTGATATTGGCCCTTGTGGACCATGGATGTTCTTAAGGGAGCATGCAGTCTAAGCACTGAGGATCCAAAAACAGAAAATGCAGAAAATACTCAGGAGATCGGGTGCCAGCTGTACAGGAGTTAAACTCCCAATAACCTTTGCTGCCCTGGCAGCATCTGTGGAGAAAGAGAAACAGAGTTAACTTTCAGCATCTTATGAATTTTTATTTCAGATTTCCAGAATCTGCAGTATTTTGCTTTTATGTTGATTGCCTTTCATTAGAGTTAAAACAAATTAGCAATAAACAATTATTAAGCAAAGGGCTGAGAAGAAAGGGGCAAAGGGGATTTGTGGAGGGCTGGAGCAGTGATTAACTAAAAGGGGGGTAGTGGTATTAAACTATTAATCCAGAGACCCAAGGTAATGCTCTGGGGACTAAGGCCTGTATCCCACCACAGCAATGGTGAAATTTGAACTTAAGGGAGCGATTGGATGAACTCAGTTTGTTCTCACTGGTACAACGGAGGTTGAGGGATGGCCTGATAGAGGTTTACAAGGTTATGAGTGGCATGGACAGAATGGATAGCCAGATGCTCTTTCTTAGAGTAGAAAAGTTAAGTACTAGGGGACATAGGTTTAAGATGCATTAGGAAAAATTTAAAGAAGATGTGCGAGGCATGTTTTTTTCCACCATGAATGGATTGCGTTGCCCAGGGAGGTGATGGAAGCAAGTATGATAGCGGCATTTAAGGAGCAACTAGACAAATACACAAATAGGGTGGGAATGGAAGGATACAAACTCCTTAAGTGCATATGTTTTTACTTTAGGCAGACATCATGATTGACGCAGGCTTGGAAGGCCAAAGGGCCTGTTCCTGTGCTGTACTTTGCTTTGTTCCTTATTTAAGAATAATCTGGAATTAGAAGTCTAATGGTGATTGAAACCACCGTTGTTGCTGTAAAACCCAATGATTCACTAATGCCCTTGAGAGATGGAAATCTGCCATCCTTACCTGATCTGGCCTACATGTCACTCCCAGTACACAGCAAGATGCTTGCCTAGCAAGTGACTCCGCTCAAGGGCAATTAGGGATGAGCAATAAATGCTAGCCCAGCCTGCAATGCCCACTTTCCCTGAATGAATAAAAAAAATTGAGAAGGGTGATGGTGCAAGGCAAAAATGGGCACTAGTGGGACAAGTGAAGAAGGTTGAGTTATAAATGGTTACAGTAGAAGGAGATATTTCCATGCAGCATTACATTTTTGTAAATTACATGAAGAGGGCTGGATCAGATACTCTGTCAGAGTCAGTACAGACTCAATGGACTGAATGGCCTCTTCTTGCACAATCAGGATTTTAGGTTTTGATGACATCACAGTTTATTATATTGCTTTTGTTAATTGTGCTAATAAACTTGATTTGGATCATGCACAGTAATTGTTATTATTCAACTAGAGGAAATGTGAGAGGGCAAAGTATGTTTAGCAGCAGCGTAATGGAATTGTGCTACACAGCCATGATTATGAGCCACAATGTGCACACGACAATTCTTTCACCCAAAAGGCAGCGAGGGAAGATCTGTGATTGCAGTCCAACTCAAACCATATTACCTTGATATAAGGGCATCAAGTTGACAGTATTAAGACTGACCTGTGAAGCAGGGAGAAGAGCTTTGAAGAAGGCTTGCCAAATCAAGCTCTTCAAGCTTGGAAGATATCTTTCAAAGGTGTTAAATAAATACAATTAAATTAGGAAGTTTAACCCAAAACAAGGCATTCAGGTAGAGAGAGAACAAGTTCAGCGTTTTGCTAGGAGTATACAGAATGTTACTGCCAGCTGTAATAGATTTCCAGTGACCTGTGTTTATTGAAATTGTGACAGGGTAGAAATGTTGTCAGTTTAATGAAAGTGAAATAGTGCAGACACTGGAAATCGGAAATAAAAACGAAACAATGCTGGAAAACGCAACAGGTCTGGCAGAGAGAGAAACAGAATTAACTGATGCTGCCAGGTCAGCTGAGTTTTTCCGGTGTTTTTTGTTTTTAATACCTCCAGTTATATTTACACCCTCTTATAAAGTTATTCTCCCTGCCATTGTGTTTAAAGGTTAACCTTGGGTAACATAGTGGTAGCCCATGAGGGCAGGAGAACTAGAACTTTGGTTATCTGGAAAGGTAAAAATTAAATATGCTGTAAAATTTACTTCTCGCTTTGCTGTTGGCAAGTTGCTGTACTGCATTTTGCCAGCTCGTGTCACTGTTGTCTATATCATTTATTCTTTGAAAAGCTGCAGTCGACTCAGTTACTTTTATGACTAATTTTTTTTTAAAACATAGAATCACTCCAGTGCAGAGGAAAGCCCCATTCAAGCCATCAACTTGCACTGACAACAATCCTCCCCAGGCCCTACCTTCATTACACCATATATTTACGCTGCTAAAGGACAATTTAGCATGGCCAATCAATCTAACCTGCACATCTTTGTAGTGTGGGAGGAAACTGGAGCACTCAGAGGAAACCCACACAAACATGGGGAGAACATGCAGACTCCACAAGGTCATCCAAGGCAGGAATCAAATACGTATCCTTGGTTGCTGTGAGGCAGCAATGCTAACCATTGTGCCACCCCACGTGGGAATTGTATTACACAGAATTTTACAGAATAGAAACAGGCTGTTTGGTCCAACCAACTGTGTTAGTGTCCATCATGGACAATGCTAAAGTTTTACCTTTTATCGCTCATGATCATTTAAAGTTGTATGTGAGTGTGTATGTTCTTTTGGCTCTGGAGTGAGTCAAATATATATATATGAGAGAGACATGCTGGTGTTGGACTGGGATGGGCACAGCAAGAAGTCTTACAACACCAGGTTAAAGTCCAACAGGTTTATTTGGAATCACAAGCTTTTGGAGCACTGATCCATAATCAGGTGAGTGGAGGTTAGTTCATAAACACAGCAGTTACAGGCAAAGGCACAATTGCAAGATAATTACAGATTGTACAGCACAGTGGCACAGTGGTTAGCACTGCCGCCTCACAGCTCCAGGGACCTGGGTTTGCTTCTCAGCTTGGGTCACTGTCCATGCGGAGTTTGCACATTTTCCCCATGTCTGTATGTGTTTTCTCCCACAGTCCAAAGATGTGTGAGTTAGGTGCATCGCCCATGCTATATTGTTCCTAATGTACTGAGATGCATAGGTTAGTGGAATAAATATGTGGGTTTATGGGATAAGGCCTGGGCAGGATTGTTGTCAGTGCAGACTTGATGGGCTGAATGGCCTCTTTCTGTACTGTAGGGTTTCTATGATTCTATGGAATGTGAAGAGTGGTTGGAATGGGAGGTAATGTACACACATATGCACCGTTAGGAGCAATACATAACTCAGCCTTCGGTATTTAGAAAAAGATTAGTTTTATTTTCACATCTTTGCCCTGAATTAAACTATGTCTCACTGACTCTCTTCTCCCACACCAAACTAGCCAGCAATGAGGATAAAAACCACACTGATAAAATGGGTGGATCTCAATCTCTGTTTTAACACAGGCCGGTTATTTTGCAGCCACACTGTTAACACTGTCTGAAATGAAGGCTTAGAAATTGCAGAGATTCCTGCTGCGCCTTAAGGTTTCTTATCAGTGTCTTTGTCTGCAAAGGGAAATACTCAACATTCCTGATGACTCCCATGTTTGATCTACAGGAAGTTGGTTTTCAGGTCAGATTGAATATTAAACTGGGTGGAGGGACAGTGGTGATGGATGGGGAGAAGAAGTTCTTTATTTCTTTGTCAAGAATCTGCGGTGTGAGCCTTTCTTAACCTGGTTGGTTATCGCAGTTAGATGGTTGTGATAATTACTTCCTCTCTTCATGTGATGGAGTTCTGTCCATTTGTGGCATTTTGCTGTATTTTTTAATAGGGAGTAAAGCTGCATCATGAAACCCTGGAATATGCCAAGTCCTCTTCTAAATAAGACATTATGATAATTTTAGTTACTGTCTGAATCCACTTCTCACCTGCTGCACCTTGAAGTTTCTTATTTGTCAGGGTCTGTGTAGGTGAAGGGAAACCATCAAAGCTTTTTCCCAGGGTGGAAGAGTCAATTACTTTGAACATAGGTTCGAGGTGCGAGAGGCAAGGTTTAAAGGAGATGTGTGAGGCAAGCTTTTCACACAGAGGGTGGAGGGTGCCTGGAATTCGCTGCGGGGGGGGGGAGCAGATGCGATAGTGACTTTTAAGGGTCACCTGGACAACTACATGAATAGGACGGAATAGAGGGATAAATGCGGAAAAGGGTTTTAGTTCAGATGGGCAGTGCAGGGTTGGAGGGCCAAAGGGCCTGTTCCTGTGCTGTAATTTTCTTTGTTCTTTGCTCAAAGTCTGAGTTGTCTATTTACATTTGTCAAGTACTCATCGAATTCCAAATGTCTTTCACATCTGCAAATGCATCCCTGTCTTCTTGTGAGACAAGAGGAAATGGTTATATCTAAAAAAGAAGAATCCATTTTGAATCAATGCTTCTTTGAAAAAAGAGATATTTCAAATCAAGTTTTCATGATTTATAAAATGACCATGACAGTATGCTCCACACTCTATCAACTCATCCCTCTATTTCTTTCTCCTAAATAGACTTACCTAGCTTCTCCTTAAATGCATCTTTGCTGTTCTTCTCAACCATTCCAAGGGGCATTCCATATTGTCATTACGTTTGGCTAAAGGCTTATCTGAAAGCCTTACTTTATTTATGAATGACTATTTTAAATGAATAGATCCTTGCTTTGGATTCTGCCACAAGTTGAAATATCTTTCTCTCTACATTATCAAACTCTTTCTGGATCATTTCGAGTTTCAGCTCAATGGAAAGTCTCTGCTTTCCATTGCCTATGCTCCATTTTCATCCTCGTTGGCACAGGAATAGATTGTTCAGCCATAAGAACATAGGAACTCGGAGCAGGAGTGGCCCATCTGACCCCTCGAACCTGCTCTGCCATTCAGTAAGATCATGACTGATCTTCCTGTGGACTCAGTTTCATTTACTCACCCACTCACCATAACTCTATTTCCTTTACAGTTCAAAAATTTATCTATCCTTGCCTTAAAACATTCAATGATGCAGCCTTAATGCTTTACTGGGCAAGGAATTCCATAGATTCACAACGCTTTGTGTGAAGAAGTTACTCTTCAACTCAGTCCTAAATTTACTTCCCCTTATTTTGAGGCCTTGCCCCCTACTTATAGTTTCCCCTGTCAGTGGAAACAACTTCCCTGCCTCTATCTTATCCATTCCCTTCATAATCTTATATGTTTCTGTAAAATCTCCCCTCATTCTTCTGAGTTCCAATGAGTATAGCCCCAGTCTACTCAACCTCTCCTCATAAACCAACCCTCTCAACTCTGGGAATAACCTAGTAATCTCCTCTGCACCCCCTCCAGTGCCAATATACCTTTTCTCGAGTAAGGAGATCAAAGCTGTACATAGTACTCCAGGTGTGGCCTCACCAGCATCTTATACAACTGCAACATAACTTCACTGTTTTAAAACTCCATCCCTCTAGCAAAGAAGGACAAAATTCCTTGTTGTTAAGAAGGCATACGGAGTCTTGGCTTTTATTGGTAGGGGGGATTGAATTTCGGAGCCGCAACGTCATGTTGCAAGTGTACAAAACTCTAGTGCGGCCGCACTTGGAGTATTGTGTACAGTTCTGGTCCCCACATTATAAGAAAGATGTGGTGGCATTGGAGAGGGTGCAGAGAAGGTTTACCAGGATGTTGCCTGGTATGGAGGGCAGGTCTTATGAGGAAAGGCTGAGGGATTTGAGGTTATTTTCATTAGAGAGAAGGCGGCTAAGAGGTGACCTGATTGAGGCATATAAGATGATCAGAGGATTAGACAGGGTGGACAGTGATAGCCTTTTTCCTAGGATGGAGAAGGCTAGCGCGAGGGGACATAGCTTTAAATTAAGGGGTGGTAGTTATAGGACGGATGTCAGAGGTAGGTTCTTTACCCAGAGGGTGGTAAGGGTATGGAATGCCCTGCCTGCAGTAGTTGTAGATGCGCCAAGTTTGGAGGCATTTAAGTGGTCAGTGGATAGGTTTATGGATGAAAATGGAATGGTTTAGGTTAGAGGGTCATTGCTTTTTCTCCATTGGTCGGCACAGCATCGAGGGCCAAAGGGCCTGTACTGCGCTGTAATGTTCTATGTTCTATGTTCTAATTACTACAGGACTGTATATCAACTCCTTGTGACACCCAGGTCCCTCTGCACAGAGGCATGCTGCAATTTTTTACCATTTAAATAACAGTCCATTTTGCTACCAAAATGGGGATGATGTCACATTTACCAACATTGTTCTCCATCTGCCAGACCCTCACCCATTCATTTAGATTATCTAGATCTCTTTGCAGACTTTCAGCATCCTCTGCACTCTTTGCTCTTCCACTCATCTTAGTGTCATCTGTGAATTTTGACACACTACCCTTGGTCCCCAACTCCAAATCATTTATGTAAATCGTAAACAATTGCAGTCCCAGCACTGATCCCTGAGGCACACCGTTAATCACCGATCGCCAACCAGAAAATTACCCATTTATCCCCACCCTTTGCTTTGTGTTGGTTAACCAATCCTTTATCCATGCTAATACATTGCCTGTAACACCATGCACCTTTATCTTATGTAGCAGTCTTTGATGCAACATCTTGTCAAATGCCTTTTGGAAATCCAGATACACCACATCCACAGGTTCCCCATTGTCCACTGCACATGTAATGTTCTCAAAGTATTCCACCAAATTAGTCAAACATGACCTGCCCTTCATGAATCCATGCTGCGTCTTACCAATGGGACAATTGATATCCAGATGTCTTGCTATTTTTTCCTTGATGATAGATTCAAGCATTTTCCCTACTACAGGAGTTAAGCTAACCGGCCTATAGTTACTTGCCTTTTGTCCCTCCGGCCTATTCTGTCATTCAGTTAGTTCATGGTATCTGTATTTTAATTTCATCAATCTGCCTTTATTCCATTGCCTTTTATTACTCTTGACTAGCAATGGGCACACGGTGGCAAAGTGATTAGTGCTGCTGCCCCACAGCACCAAGGGCCTGGGTTCGATTCCCAGCTTGGGCCACTGTCTGTGTAGAGTCTGCACATTCTCCCCATGTCTGTGTGGGTTTCCTCTGGTTTGCTCCCACAGACTGAAAGATGTACTGGTTAGGTGCGTTGGCCATGCTAAGTTCTCTCTCAGTATACTCAAACAGGTGCCAGAGTATGGCGACTTGGGGATTTTCACAGTAACTTAATTGCAATGTTAATGCAAACCTCCTTGTGACACTAATAAATAAACTTTAAAATTGATGCCTTGATCAGCAATGCAGTGATGGATCTAGAAAGTGATTTGTGATTTTGCATAATACATACGCACTAATAAGGAAAAAATAGCTTTGCATTTTAAGCATGATTGTGCTCCTTTTACTATTCATTGGGATATCCAGAGAGCAGTACCACAGTAATCTAAGGAATGTTTTCTTGAGTTCCTGCTGATCTGACAATACACATACTTCCTTAAGTGTTGGGTCTGATTTCAGAAGACTCAAGTCTTGGAATTTGGTTCTATTTATTTAACTAGGTAGACTGATAACCTTGATGTTTAAAAATTGGGCTCCTGCAGAGACACAGCGAGTTTATCAAGTGATTCAGAACCATACCTTATGAACCTTATAAAAATCCTAGGTTCAATCCCCTGGCAAAGGAAACTACCTCAGTTTGTAGAAGTCTGGGGATACTAGTGCAATAATCAGTCTGAAAATAAGCCTGGGTTCTTCATATTGCTTATAATCTAGCAATACTTGTTGAAGTCTGTAGAGTAATGTTAACTATGGGCAGTAGTGATTTTAAATGAACAATATTGATATGACTGCCCATTGACACTAGTGACAAGGACAATGGCTGGACATGTTGAATGGGCAGCCAACTTATTTGCATTCTCTTACTCACAGGAGATCATTGCACCAATAATCTCTCTCTTAATGTCAACAAAATGAAATAGATTGGCATTGACTTCAGGCAGCTTAATCGAGAACATGCCTCTGTCTACATCAACGGGGACAAAGTAGAAATGATCAAAAACTTCAAGTTTTTAGGTGTCCAGATCTCCAATAACCTGTCTGGTCCCCCAATGCCGATACTATAGTTAAGAAAGCTCAACAATACTTTCTTAGAAGACTAAAGAATCTTGGCATGTAAGCTCCAATTCTCATAGGCTTTTAAGATGCATCATAGAAAATAGTCTTTTTTGTTGTATCACAGCTTGGAATGGCCCTGCCCTGCCCAAGACTACAAGAAGCTATAAAAGATCATGAATGAAGCCCAATCCATCACACAAACCAGCCCTCTATCCAATGACTCTGTCTATATTTGCTGCTGCCTCAGCATAATTAAGCAGCCAGCATAATTAAGGATCTCATGCACCCCGGACATAATCTCTTCCATCTACTTCCATCTGGAAAAAGGTACACAAGTCTGAGGTCATGTACCAACTGACTTAAGAACAGCTTCTTCCCTACTGCCATCAGATTTTTGAATGGACTCACCTTGCATTAGGTAGATCTTTCTCTACACCCTAGACATGACTGTAATACTCCATTCTGCGTTCTCTCCTCCATAAACAGTATGTTTTGTCTGTATAGCATGCAAGAAGCAATACTTTTCACTGTATACAGTACATGTGACATAATGAATCCAATCAAATCATTGATATTCCTTGTTTTATAGCATCAGCCAGATTTAAAATCTTGCCTCTTTTGCTGCCACTCCATCTACTGCACCCCCCTCCCCCCCCACATCCTGCCAGTGTGTGTGAGGATGGGAATTGGCTTGCTTTTGACCCTTCCGCTCTCTCCCCCTCCCAGTAAAAGGTATGACAGATGCACAGGAATAACGCTCAGTAGGGTCATGTATCAGAACACCCTGGCAATCAGGAAACCAAATCCAAGTGACAGTCTATGCTGCAAAAGGGGAAAAGAGAAAATCGGAGAATGAAGTTACTTTAATTTCTTTGTGCAGGAATGTCTCATGCCACTGGACCTCCCTCCATTTCTTAAAAAAACATTTATTTTATTGCAAAAACCAACAAGAGAGGCGCTATCACTGGATAGCACCAGAAAACGATGATTAGTTGATTTGGAAAAGCACCAAGGGGAAGGAATTCCATTCTTTCACAAAAATAGGTTAGTGGCGAAAACTGTGAAATGGATTGTGATTTCAATATTAGAGGATATAACAACAGGAGCAATAAGAGGAGAGGCACAGATTCAGCTGATGCAAGGCCAGCAGGGAGACCAAGCTGGGAGGGAATGCCCAAGAGGCCACAATGTAGCTAGAGTATACAGGCAGATTTCCCTATGCATTCCACTGGACATAAAGCATCTGACGGCTGATGGACATCTCCAGACGCTCATCATCTGCCTTGGACTCAGCATGGTCCTGGTCTCCAGCAGTGCTCCCACTGTTGACACACTGGTACCTCTGCCACTTTCTCACGTGAGTATGATGTGCCCTCACTGCTGTGCAATTCCCGTGGAGGTCAAAATGTAATGCCCACCGATGTGTCAGCATCTGCGCTGGTGCCTGGTACCTAAGGACAGAGTGACACAGGTGCAGCAGCAATGTCCCCCAGAGTGCCTGATGGGGAGTTCTCGAGGTCACCTGCAGCTGGTGTGATTGGCTCCTCAGTGGAAGGAAGACACAACATCAGTGAATTCAGACATCATCGTCACTATACTTGCCAGATGGCCCACTGAGACAATGGAGCGATGCTGCATATTGTATTGGAGCTTCAATGGGCACTCTGACTGCGTCAGCTCACTCTCTGATAAGAGGGTTCTGTGAACTTTCCCAAGTCCATGGTACACTGACCTGGGACCTACACACGTGTTAACCTTTTGAGTCCATGTGACTCTCCTTCAGAGATAAAGAGAAGGAGAAATGTGATTTATACTGTCTACAAAGGAGTGGAACAGATAGAACAGCATAGAAGGTTAGTGATTGGTGGGAGTTAGGAGATATTGCAACTAAGAAATGTGGGTCATGATGCAGAGGAAGATTTAATGGCAGAGGAAATTGCTATTCGTTGCGTAAAGGTAAGAAATCAGAATGTGTTAATGGGAGATTGGGGGATCAGTGCTCAGCGAAGGCAAAACTGAAGAACAAGTGACAGATGGCCCAGTAGATGATGGGTTGGGAATGGGGGGAGGGTTTGCATTGAGACAATAAAATGTTTTGGATGTAAGAAAAAAAGGAATGACTAGACTTTGAGAGAAATCTCAAAAAGGGAACTGGCTGAATTGGGAGGGGGGGGGTGAAAATGATGACATGCAACGCAGTGAAGGGGGTTTATTGGGCAATGTTTAATGTAGAAAACACAGAGGATTTAAAGCTGAGTGATGTCATTTGCTGACTGTGCAAACATGCTTTTACACCAATCAAATCAAATATTACCTGTCCAAAGATAAGACAAAAGATAACAGTGGGTGATGAGTTTTTGAAAAAGGATGTTGCTTCATGCTTTAAACCTGACTGTCACAGAGTCTGTGACCTAAACATCTGCCCGTTCTCTTTGACTAAAAGGAAGTCTTTAGGCAATAGGTGATTGGTGAACAATGCCTCCCTGAGTTAAAGGTGACATAACCTCGCCAGTCGGATCCAGTCACTTTTCTTCTCAGCCTCCAGAGACCACTGGAATGCAATCATCATACCGATACCATGGCGAATAACTGAGTCAGCCTGTAATGACTGCAAAGAACTGACAAACAACAAGGCAGATAAAAGTACATGAGGGTTATTTTGAAACAGCTATATACGTTGGAGAGCGATAAGAAAACTTCACGACTCCAGGACTCCAACTCTCAACTCCAACAGTCAAATTTTCCGGCCATGCTCACACCCAGCCCCCAAAACCGGAAAATCCCGCCTGAGGTTATCGGACCTTTCGGTGGTCCGGTCCCATCTGCTACGTTTCCCCATAATGGGAAGGATGAGAAGCTTCTGCCCCAACTGTTAACTTCAAAACTGTCAAACAATCATCTCTCTGCCAATGTCCCAATGGGTCATGCGACCTCTGATTAAACACCCTCCCCCGCCACCAAGGGGCACCTCACTCCACAGTCCTTTATCGTCTCTGTTTAGGATTAAAATATTTTTTCCTTCATTTTCTCTCCCCTCTTTTCCGAAGGCTCTGATTCTTGCCTCAAGTGCAGTTACAAGGGCACCAGGCAGCCTCTGGTTGGGTGGATTCCTGAATCTTTCATCAATGATCTCTTGTCTCCCACTAGCCTATATCACTGACGGCCATTGGTCAGCCAACTTGTCCATTCACATGTTGATTCGCCTTTCAACAGCCAACTGAAAAGCAAACAGAAGCCTAAATTTTCATGAAAATGAACTGCCTCAGGAACAATCTGCAGGAGGCCTAGATCTGGAAACTCCCCAAACACGGTACCTATCATTTTTGTGGCAGGGGAGGCACACTTTTTAAACTAATCTTAACATGGGCCCTAAGCTCTGCCAATAGTTGGCACTGGGTGAGTTGACATGCCAGGTGTAAAGACAAAGGGTGGTGGTTGGGCATCAATTGACACTACATTGGCATAGGACTATAAAGGACACTTTGGATAGAGAGGCATTGGTTGGCATGGAGGTTATGAGAGGCCATGGGGTGTGGGTGACATAAGGTAGCATGGATGGGGCATGGGGAGTATATATACATCTCCTCGCATGTGATATATGGTGAAGGGATGTGAGGGGTGAGGGTTGGGAGGCTGCTTATGTTTTATTGTGTTTTTAAACTTTGACACAGTGCTGGTGCACTAATCAGGCCTTCCATCTAGCCTGTTTCCATAACCACTAGCCTCTGCACTTGTACCAAGACAATCTGCCACAACTCCCATTTTTTCTTCCACACCCTCAGAACTAAAATCCAACTTTCCAGGGCACTTTTTCCCAGATTGTGGTTTGGGGAACCAGAAATCTTCCCGACTCTGTGATTCTAGAAGTGAAGTTTCAAGCCAAACTCTTTGTTAACCAATTGGATGATTCTCAATTTGACAAGTCAACTCTTTCCCCCCCAAGCTCCAACTTTGTCATAACTAATAAAGGAGAAATGTTTCAAATAAATTGTTCTCCTGAGTGTTGCTTGTGGCAGAGTCCTGGAGATTAACTTTCAATCCTCGAGGAAAATCCTGGAAGATTGGCAGCCCTGCCTCTGATACCACGTTCAAGTTAACTTGTGGGAATGTTGGCAGGTCAAACAGTTATCGCGCGTGGTAATCTCTTGAATGTTAGTGACTAGGGAAGGATTCTTTTGGCAGAGAGAAGGGAAAGAGGAGGGGTGTTTGCCAGATCAAGGTAAATTACTTCAGGCCATCTGAATTTCAAAGTGAAATTTCACAATTGGGTCCAAAAAGTGTTATACTTCAATAAAAATTCAAATGAAACAATTGAAAAGAAAGATCAGCCTTGGTTCACAATAATTCCAAAGCGTGAAGTCTGAGTGTTTGTCACTAGTCCATCAATAATTTTGCAATTGTTCATTTTCAATAACCTAGTGAATATTTAGAAATATAAGGCTCAATAATTGGATTTCACTGGTTGATCAGTGAGACTAACCAGCTCTGGAATAACACTGCTTTCTTCTGCATTTCTATCAAATGAGGCATTAGATGCAAACGATGTGTCCCAAATTGCAAGTAAGAAACACTGCTCTTTGAAGAATGCCAAAGGTCAGCACAGTGGTACAGTGGTTAGCACTGCTGCCTCTCAGTGCCAGGGACCCAGGTTCTGTTCCCAGTTTAGGTCACTATCTGTGCAGAGTCTGCACATTCTCCCCGTGACTGCATAGTTTCCTTCGGATACTCCGGTTTCCTCTCACAGTCTGAAAGACACGCTGGTTAGGTGCATTGGCCATGCTAAATTCTCCCTCAGTGTATCCAAACAGGTGCTGGAGTGTGGCGACTAGGGGATTTTCACAGTAACTTCATTGCAGTGTTAATGTAAGCCTACTTGTGACACTAATAAATAAACTTTAAACTCTTGCTAAGCCATCTGGATAGTCTGTTTTCTCCAAGTGCTAGGATGAGCTTGACACAATGCGAAACAAAGGGCAGTGGTTTTATCCTCTGATTGGTATCATATCCACCAACTAAAACCTTTAGGAGGACTATAAGTTCAATTGTCACCACAGCAACTGTTGGAATTTAACTTCAATTAATAAATCTGGAATATAAAATTAGTCAGTGACTTTTCATTTGGTTCACTCATGTTCTTTGGGAAAGGAAATCCTTACTTGGCTCCAGGTCCACAGCAACGTGCTTGACTCAGTTTTAATTGTCTTCTAAAGTATGTGAGCAAGTCAAGTTCAAGAGACATTAGGGATAGGCAACAAATTGCCTTGACAGCAATGCCCACATTAAAATAAATAAATAAAAACACTCTCTCCACCGGCAGCGCATTAACAGCTGGATGCACCGCAGAAACTCATCACAACTCCTTTTACAGCATGATTTTGATTTGATTTGACTTAGTTTTGTCATATGTATTAGTATAGAGTGAAAAGTATTGTTTCTTGCGTGCTATATCGTACATAGAGAAGGAAAGGAGAGAGTGCAGAACGTAGTGTGACAGTCATAGCTAGGGTGTAGCGAAAGATCAATCTAATGCAAGGTAGAACTATTCGAAAGTCTGGTGGCAGCAGGGAAGAAGCTGTTCTTGAGTCGGTTGGTACATGACCTCAGACTTTGTAACTTTTTCCCAACAGAGGAAGGTGGAAGAGAGAATGTCTGGTGTGTGTGTGTGTGGAGTCCTTTCAAATCCACAATCTTTGCTACCTAAAGGGACAAGGGCAGCAATTACATGAGGACATTGCCACTTGCAAGTTTCTTTCCAAGTCACTCACCATCCAAATTTAGAACAATATCAGCGTTTCTTCACTGTTGTCAGGTCAAAATCCCACAACTCCCTTCCAAACAGCATTCTGGGAGTACTAGACCAGATGGACTGCTGAAATTCAAGAAGATAGTTCACCAGTATCTTCTCAAGGGCAATTGGAGATGCGCAGTAAAAGCTGGACTAGTCAACGAAGCCCACATGCTGTGAACGAGTGAAAAAAAACCTTGGATGGACCTTAACCTACAACATTCTGATCCAGAGTCACCAGCTGAGCCAAGCCAATGTGTATAATGAAGTAAAACTCTTCACTCATTGGATGCATGTCAAGATTTTTAATATTGATCATCTGTGCAGGAAAATATTTGCTACTTCATATTCCTTAAGCAAGTTACAATTTAACCTGCTGCTCCCACCAGGCAGTGCATTCCACAATAATACTAATGACACTTCAAAATGATTTAATATGGAGGAAAGAATCCTATAGATCACGAGGGTAGCATCCTTGGTGGAGTCTCACCTTCAGTCTTTGGAAGTCCTGCTGCATGTTATGTCAAACATCCTGTTTAATTCTGGGAGGTGGGGCCGGAGAAGGAATGTCCATGTGCCCGATCTCCCAAGAGAAGCTCAGGATAAATTCCTGGCTGAATTTGAGAACTTGGCTGTTTAATTTTCATGTTCATTCTTTGAGGGCTGGTTTGAAGAAGCATACTACATCAGGTCTTTGCGATCTGGAGTTGGTTATATACCTTGATCGCTGGTCGTACAACGTTTTTAATCTCAGCATTTGTCGAAGGGAGGGCCTGAGGTGGCCAGACATGATTGGACCTGGATGGGGTTACAGACGGGGATTCTGAGCGACAACACAACGGAGGTGCAGAAGCTCTGGCGATACTATGAATGGATCCTTGATGTTGCTTGACAATCCTGTCAAGGTTTTGGCCTGACAAAGGTGTTTGGTATATAAGCACTGAAGCATATATCATCTGTTATCCTATCGTTCTTTGAAATCTATCTCATTTCCGTTTTTAATTCAGATTTTTGAGTTTTATTTTCTGGGTCTACAGCACTTATATCAAAAAATTCTGTCAAATGCTTCAGACTCACGAGCAGGTTGATGCGAAGGTGGCTTTTCCTGTGTCCATTGCACCGTGGAACTTTTTTTTAGTACAGATTAACTCAATGCTGAGCACTTTTCGACTTGTGTGATCTGTGAGTGAGGAGAGACAGCCGAAAGCTTTGTGAGGACATTAAGGGCGAAACATTAATATTGAGAATACTGAATTCCTAGGAGACATTTAAAAGAAAGTTTATAAGAAGTTTAGAATGAAACTTTAAGAAATTGATTTGGCCTTGACCTTTTTCTGAATTGGTTTTAGTTTTCAGCCATGCACACTGCGGAAATGCCTTAACTCTGACAGTTCGCTGCACTCGGACGCATTTTCACAGGCAATCCATCACCAGTATAAGCCTTTCTTGCCCTTCCTAGATCTTAATCTGATGAGACAGCAGATTGCTTTGATTTGCAGCAACTGTGGTCCTCCCATCAGATTGCCATCAAGATACAAGCCTGAGGAAAGTCTTGCTGTTGTAATCTCAATTGCACAAGTCACACACCCTTAAAGGTATTGCTGCGAATCCAGACTCATGGTGGATTTTAGTCGCAAATCAGTTTTCCCACATCTGCATGCGGCTGAAGGGTTGAATAACAGACACCATGATTTCACCTTGCTTGTGAGCATATCAGGGAATGAGAAAGAAGTCTGCAGGTGACACAACAATTGTTTATGTGGCTAATGATGAAGAAGAAAACTGGCAGCATGATGGCACAGTGGTTTGCCCTGCTGTATTGCAGTGGCAGAGACCTGTGTTCAGCTCCAGCCTTGGGTGACTGTCTGTGTGGGTTACACATTCTCCCCATGTCTGTATGGAATTCCTTTAGATGCTCTGGTTTCCTCCCATGGTCCAAAGATATGCAAGTTAGGTGGGGATCGGCCATGTTAAATTGCCCCTTAGTATCCAGAGTTATGTGGGTTAAGTGGATTGGATATGCTAAATTGCCCTTAGCGTCCAAAGTTGCTATGGGATTAGCTATGGCCAATGCAGGCAAATGTGTGAGATTCCTACAACCCTCTGAGTGAAAGGATTTTCTCAAATCCCCTGTGAATTTCCTGCCCCTTAATCTAAAACTATGCCACCTCGTGATTGACTCCTTAACCAACAAGATCCACTGCTCCCTACTCGCCTGTCCATACCCTCATGATCTTATACACCTCAATTATTCCACCCCCCCACCCCCAGCCTTCTCTGCTCCAAAGAAAACTATTCAAGCCTACCTAATCTCCCCTTTAGCTCAAATATTCCATCTCAGGAAACATCCTGGTGAAACTCCTTTGGACCTCTCTAATGTACTCACATCCCTTCTATAGTGAGGTGACCAGACCTCTTCCCCTGAAAAATGGGAGGTTCAGGCTACCTTCCATAATCTCAGGGCAGCCCAAAGAACTTTACTAATGAAATCATTTAGAAATGTCATCAGTGCTATTTGAAAACTACTGTCTGAAAGGGTGGTGGAAGCAAGTTAAATTGTAACTTGCTCAAGGAATATGAGAAAGAAGTTTTTGCAATTCTGCCTGGGTTTCTTCTGCTTCAGCTTCCTCCCACAGTCCATAGATGGGTGGGTTATGTTGATTGAGGATGCTAAATTGCCCCTAGTTTTGGGGGTATTAGTAGGATAAATATGTGGGGTATGGGAATAGGGTGGGATTGTTATCAGTGCAGCATTGATGGGCTGAATGGTTTCCTTCTATAGTGTAGAGATTCTATGAATATATGGTTGGAAAGCAGAGATTTACAAGGTGAAAAGAATGGAGGAGGGAGACAAGTTGGATGGCTCTTATCAAAGAGCAATTACAGGCAGGATGGATCAAGTGTCCTCTCTTTGTGATGTAAGATTCTGTGTTACATCCTTTGCTTCTGAAGAACTCTGGGCAAATTCACCTGGTCTCTTTCAAAATGTGTGTGTGTGTATTAAGGAATGCAAGATTTCCCATCTGTATTAAGGATGGTTTGTTCAATCTTCATGAATGGCTGTATAACAGAAATCCTTTTTCTGAAAAGATAGACTACTTTTGGTTAACTGAATCACAGAATCCCTCCAGTACAGAAAGAGACTATTCAGCCCATCGAGTCTGCACCAACCACAATCCCACCCAGGCCCTACTCCCATATCTGTGTATATTTACCCACTAATCCCTCTGATCTACACATTTCAGGACACCAAGGGCAATTTTAACATGGCCAATCAACCTAACCCGCACATCTTTGGACAGTGGGAGGAAACTGGAGCGCAGGAGGAAACTCACACAGACATGAGGAGAATGTGCAAACTCCACGCAGACAGTGTCCTGAGCCAAGAATCGAACTCAGGTCCCTGGAGCTGCGAATCCACTGTGCTACTGTGCTGCCCATGAATCTGCTATCTTATCGTTATGACTTTTTCTGAACTGGGAGGATAAGATTAGAGGTCCAAACCCTGATACAGAACAAAACCCAGGGACAATCGTGAGATAAATTGTAAGCATAATTATGTGATGTGAAATTTGGCTTTTAATGGCCTAAGGTTAAAGATGGACTGAAGAAGTGAGAAAGGCAGAGTGCCACAGTTTGAGATTCTGGAAAAGGATGAATTACATGATGCGAGAGTGCAAATGATAACTTTCTGAAGTAAAAACATAAAATGCTGGAAATACATGGCAGATCATCAAGCTATGGAAAGGGACATGTCAGATTAATGATTAATGGGTGGTGCGGTGGCACAGTGGTTAGCACTGCTGCCTCACTGTGCCAGGGACCTTGGCTCAATTCCAGCCTTGGATGACTGTCTGTGTGGAGTTTGCACATTCTTCCTGTGTCTCCAAAGGTTTGCTTCAGGTGCTACGGTCTCCTCTCACAATCCAAAGATGCGCAGGTTAGGTGGATTGGTCATGCTAAATTGTCCCTTGCTGTCCAAACATGTGGAGGTTATGGGGATTAGCAGGGTAATTGCATAGGGTTACAAAGATAGGGCTGGGTGGAATTCTCTGTCAGAGAGTGGACGCAGACCCGATAGGCTGAATGGCCTCCTTCTGCACTGTGGGGATTCTATGACTCTTAACCGTCCTCAGATTCAGGGGTTGAAATTGAGGGTTCTGCCAATGTAAGAACAGAATGTTGCAAATTTGAATATGCTTGGATTTTCGCCATGTTGTCAAGATGTGAAACAATTCACATGGAGACTAATTTCACCCCCTTTGCTGGAGCTGGAATGGGAAGCTGGACAAGGTACCGTGAAGTGATCAAGATAAGTAAAGTTGTGTGAAATACTACTACAGAGTTCCTGGAAACAGCTGAAAATAAATTAATAGAACTGAGAAGAGACAGAGAAAAACAACATTGATTTCAGCATGATAAAACTAATGGAGTGACTCATGAACCTCAAGCTAAAGGCTTTAGTAGCAGAAGACATTATTTCACTTGATTCATTGCGGAATACAGGGAAAGTGGAGTGAGCACGGTCATTAACAGGGCCTGTCCTGTCACATATTGTACACTCGAGCAGGATATGCAGTTACACTGATTCATTACCTTTGTTTAAATTCCTTCTCTGTTTGGTTTAGCTGCATGTTGAATTCTCTGTGGTCAGCCAACTTTCGAAGTGATTCAGAACCTCGAGACTGCTGGCACCATGTTTTGACAGATCATCTGCCCGGAGTCACATTTTATCAGCACTGTGGTCACCAGGAATCTCAGGAACTTCACAAGTTCAAAGACTGCAGCATTCTTAGAATCACAATCATACAGTCCATTCAGCCCATCGTATTTGTGCAGTCTCTTTGAAACAGCTATCTAATTATGCCCAATCACCTTACCTTTAGCCTGGCAATGTATCAAGTATATTTCTATTCTATTCTTAAACCAGGATGAGATGCTGAAAATGTTGAAGGTGTCACACTGGATAATGTTGGTCATGTATTCTTAGAAACCCTACAGTGCAGAAAGGGGTTATTCGGCTCATCAAATCTGAACAGACTCTCTGATAGAGCATCTTACCCAGGCCCTATCCCTCACACATTTACTCCATTAATCCCCCAAACATAAACATCTTGAGGCACTAAGGGGGCAATTCAACATGGCCAATTAATCTAACATCTTTGGAGTGTGGGAGAAAACCGGAGCATCTGGAGCAAACCCATGCAGACACAAGGAGAACGTGCAAATTCCACACAGTCACCTAAGACTGGAACCATGTCCCTGGCACCATGAACAGCAGTGCTAACCATTGCGCCACTATATCAGTAGTTTCTTCTTTGCCATTAGCCACACAACCAATTGTTGCTTCACCTGCAGAATTCTTTCTCATTGCCCTGACGTGCTCACAAGTAAAGTAATCATTGCCTTTCTTACTCAACTCTTCAGCTGCATGTAAAGCTGCGAAAGTTGATTTGAGACTGGGTTACAAAATGAGTCTGGATTTGGGGCGATATCTTTAAAGGTGTGTGGTTTGTGCATCTGAAATTGCAACACCAGGATCACGCAGACATGGAGAGAATGTGTAAACTCTACACAGACAGGCTAGAATTGAACCTAATCCCTAGTGATTTGAGACAGCAGTGCAAACCACTCTGCCACCGTGCCACCCCATTATTGTTGTGCCAAAATCTGTTCTCTCATTTTGTGTCATTTTCATTCATTTAGTACAAGCGTAAAAATCCTTTTCATTCTGCTGAAGTGCAGTTGGCTTTTGTGCATAGCAATATATCTTTTCACCTCCCCACTTTTCTCTCCTACGCACATTACATACTGGAATTCCAAAAAAAGCTTGCATTTATAAAGTGCCTTTCACAACCACAAGATATCCCAAAGAGCTTTAAAACCAGTTAAATGCTTCCAGTCTAGTCACAGTTGGAATGTAGGAAACACAACAGCCAGCTTGCGTACTGCAAGGTCCTACTAATATGGTCACAGCAAAACTCACCCCTCCGTATTTTCCAAATCCCAGTTTCATATCCCTGTTATTTTCATCACAACTTTTGTTTCCTTATAACTGTGCAAGCGGATATGTTTCCTTACAACTGTGTAAGCGGTCAGGTAGTTAGCACTGTTGCCTAACAACGTTAGGGATCTGAATTCAATTCCAGCCTCTGAATCACCCAGGTGGAGTTTGCACATTTTCCCCATGTCAGCAGTGGGTTTCCTCTGGTGCTCCAGTTTCCTCCCACAGTTTAACAATCTGCAGATTGGATGGATTGGCAATGTTAAATTGCCCCATGCCGTCCAAAGATGTATAGGTTAGGGGGATTAGTGGTGTAAGTATGTGAGGCTCTGGGGATGGGTCTGGTGGGATGGTCTGTCAGAGAGTCGGTGCAGATTCAATGGGCCAAATGCCCTCTTTCTGCACTATAGGGAAACTATGATATGGATCATAGGTGTAACTTTTGCCTTTAATTAAGTGGACCAGAAATTAGAGGATGAAGACTCTAATATTGTAAGACGGGAATGTTACTGTGTGAAATACATTTGTCTAAAATTCATCTCTTCGATTTTAGTAAGTGGATTAACTTTTGAAGTAATGAAGGGATTAATAACTCCATTGAATTGGTGGAAAGACATATTCAACTAATAATTTCAGGACCAGATTGAGATACTGAAAAGACAAAGAGAAGAAAAAGAAAAGATAGGAGGATAAAATAAGAAATAGTGATGGAAAATATTTAATACATTATTAGCCACCATTGAGAGTGGACAGAGGAAATGTTTTTGAAGTCTGTTTGTCTGCAAACAATATATCTCAAAAGCTAATGGATATATTTCAATGAAAGTTGGTACAAAGAAAGAGCATGAAGGAAGGAAGAACTGATTTTTAGTGAAGGTGTAGATCTGGATTCAGATCCTGGATTTTTTTAATTTAAAGTATCCCTTGACTTTAGGGGAAGGGATTTTTTTTTTGGAAGTTATACTTTGTTTGATTCAGAAAGTTAATGACTGTCCTGGAATTTTGTTGGTCATGTCAGCTGCTGTGGTGGCATTTGTCAGAGCTGTCAAAATGTGAGCAGAGTTTCTAGACCAGATTGTTAGAAGTGAATTATTCTGAAGCCTCTTCAATGGGACAAAAGTTCTAAGTAAAAATATTTTTTTTTCACCTTGATAGAACATCAACCAGGCAGGGAGAAACTTCAAGGAAGAACTGCATAATCTAATAACTTTGTGTTAACACAGTGTGGCAAAGTACATACTCGATTGAGTGCCGCCTTCACTTTTTTTTAAATACTTTATTCCAATTCAATACAATCAAATCAAATCCAATTCAGAGTCCCAACAAGTTGAGACACTCCTGATCCAAGCTGACAAGACAGGGCTTTCATCTCCTATCTTGGGCTTGATCTATATGATTCAAGCTGATTGGAGTAGTATAGCTCCCTCTCCAAGGCTTGATCTCAGTGCCCTCTTCAGTTGTTACATAAAGAGTAAAACATTGTTTATTATTGCATGAATAATGCTTTACTAATACAGACACTAAGGTGCTAGCCTGGCTCTTTAATAGCACATTTATCACCAAGTCAGAAGTTAGTAGGTTTAAAAAGAAAGATTTGTATTTTTACCGTATCTTTTAACAACTCAGAATGTCCGATAACACTTAACAGCCAATGAAGTATTTGTGAAGTGCAGTTGCAATATGCACAGCAAGATTTGACAAACAGCAATGTGATAATGAACAGATAATGTTAGCTGAGGGCAACCAGTTAGGAAGATCTCCCTTCGACTTCTTTGAAATGATTCCATGGAATATTTTTATATCTATTTTCATTTATTAGCCCATCCTTCAAGTCCCACTATGGCTTTTAGCAGATTCTTCAAGTCCCAGTAGCAGGCAATTTAGGCCGACACTTCACCATGGTGCTGAGGGAGTGACCTCTCTAATGATAAATTAACCCAAAGCTCTGTCTATCAAGCTGGATGTGGAAGAGCCTAAGGCACTATTCAAATAAGTTTAGGGAGTTTTCCAGGGATCATGATCTTTCTTTCTCAACCAATGCAATTTTAAAAGCAGCTTATCTGGTTCTTTGGCTCAGTTGGAGTTTGTGACCTTGCTGTGAGATGTCTCCCACATAGCATCAATGATCGTGTTTTGCAAGAATACCCATTGAATGTAAAGTGCTTTAGGTAAACTAAAGTGCAATAATTAAATGCATACTGTCTCTTTTCGCATTTTTAATAGGAAGTTTCAAAAAGAAATTAAGTAAATGCATGAAAATAAAATAAAATACAGGACTATATGGAAAGAGAGACAGTAGGCTAACAGAGTGGCACAGTGGTTAGCACGGTTGCCTCATAGTGCCAGGGACCTGGGTTCGATTCCTGGCTTGGATTAATGTTTCTATGGAGTTTGCACATTCTACCTGTGTCTTTGTGGATTTCTTCCAGGTGCTCTGGTTTCCTCCCAGAATCCAAAGATATGTGGATTAGATGAATTGGCCTTGCTAAATTGCCCTTAGTATCAGGGGGACTAGCTAGGATTCATGCATGGGGTTATGTGGGGAGTGAAATTGTGGTCAGCACAGACAGTAATAAGCAGATTGACTTCCTTTGGCACTGTAGAATTCTAACTAGATAAATCTGCCACAGACAAAATAACCACTTTCTTTGCTATATCATATGATTCTATAGTTTGCAGAACATGTATTTTGGTGTCTAGGGAAGCAAAGTTTTGCTTCCCATTTTAACTTGTAACAAAATAATGATACTTAACACCAGGGCAGCTGGAAGGTTCAGGTTTGAATTCTGGACAGATGATATTTGTATGTTCTTGATGAGGCCACCAGATGGGGCTCTTTGTGGAAACTCAAACTGAGGGAGTGAGAAAGGAAGGGTTTCCTCCCATTCTGAATGAAACACACTTGGTGCAAATGGGGAAGAGAACGATGGATACTAAGGAAATTAAATTACTCCTTCTGGAGTAAATGGTCATCCGTCTATCTTGGGAGAGAGTAGATTGTACCCAGGGTGGGTGTCATTTTTGGAGTGGACATCACCTGTTGTGGCTGTGGAGGACAATCTGTGAGGGCCAATCCATTCAGGAGATGGCACAGATAAAAAGTATCGGCCTGAATTTGACTTATTTTTATCCCCTTCTGATTGACTCTTTTTTCTTCCATCTGGTCACTTCTTTTGTGCACTGCTTTGTCCACTCCCTGACTGCTTGAGTCACTCTGGTCAACAATGAGGAGTCTGCATGCATGAACACTGATTCCAATCAACTTGAAGTCTTGTTTACAGACATCCTTATATTGCAGATAACAAGCTCCCCACAGAAGATGCCTTTGGGGAGAGAGTCATCATCCATTATGCTCACATGACTCAGCCAACAGAATCACCACTGGCTCTGGTGACCCTGATTGCTAGGTCAAAATCCTCGCAGGCCCCAGAGAACTGATCTTCAAGCTACGGCAGGCGAGTGTCAGTATGGATGCCAATGCAGTGACTTGGTCAAACAACAACTCAAGGACAAAGACACAATGTACTTTTGGTTTTGGTGCACAGACTTGTCAAGTTAGACAGATTGATGAAAATTCAGGCAATGCAAATAGACATTCTCATTTGATTTTTCAAAAGCATACAATAGCAACAAAGAGAAAAAAATGCCAATGTGAGTTTGTGCTCATTTTCATGGAACGAAGAAATAAAGTCCAAGAGTTCAGGTGAGCAGCTTCTTTTCCCCAGCAGTTCAAAGAGTTTGTCTCTACGAACAGGGTCGAAGGCTTTGGTGAGATCGATGAAAGCAGTGGGGAGTTGTCTGTGCTATACTTCTGTAAATGCTGATGTGAGAAAATTATCTCCACTGCTGAAGCCTGCTGTGTCTCAGGGCAGATGTGTGATACATTTTGTCATTCTTTGTGGGAGAAGTGATGCTGGAAAGTTCATTCTCATATTGCACAGACACATCTCTCTCTCTCTCACACACACACATCTACCCATCTTATGCACACTCCAAGCCCTCACATACCCTTGCTCTCACACACACATAGGCATACACACATATCTCCATTTCTCATGCACACACAAGCCCCTTCTCACACACTAATAGCTTCTCTCACACACAGATAGACATACACACATGTCTTCCCTTCTCTTTCTCTCATATGCATACAAGCCTTCTCTTATACAACAACCTCTCTCTGTCATGCACAGATATATACACAAATCCCTCTCTCAGACTCTACACCACCCCCCCACCACACACACACACACACACACACACACACACACTACTCTTCTCTCACAGACACTCACCCTTCTTCCTTTTGCTCTGAGGTCCATGCTGGATGTCCCCTTCCCCACACCCTTGCGGACAAGCCCCCTTGTTTTACACCCACGCTCCATTGTCCGCTCTGAGTTATGTTCCAAGACTCTCTCTTCCGATTACTCCACTGCCTATGTTCATCCAATCAGAAGCTGGCTTGTACAAGCAGCATTTATAAAAGCGCCTGTCTTCCTGAGGAACCCCCAATTTCTGTGAATCCCAGTTTGGGAACTTCTGATCTTGCTGATTCCCTAGTGCCCTGAGCATGTTGGCCAAGCTGTGTAGTTATGACCACCCTTGATCTGCAGTCTCCCAAAAGGCACAGTCCCTCGGTACTGGGAATGCTGCTGATCGCAGCATCAAGTGCCTCATAGAATCGACCCTTACATCTGGGATAGAGAGTGTGGGGACACAGATACACGTGAGGCTAACACCAAACTCTGGCTTGTTAATAAGCAAAATATAAGATTGAGCCTTCTGTAGCCTTCGTGGGTAGGGTAGCTTTTACTTCAAAACCCATTCCATGCTCACATGTTACCTCTTGGGCTTTCCCTGACAGAAGAACATTCAGCATTTCTCCTTGAGGAATTCTATAATTCTGTAAACATAGACAGGGATCATGGGTAGAAGTGGGAACATCGAGGTGGCAGTGCGGGCTCATTGGGCTGAAGGCCCTGTTTCCCATGCTGTTTTGTTCTTTGTTCTTTGTAATTCACTTTAAATAAGCCTAATTTCATATAGCACAGCTATGTCTACAATGTGCTTTGTAAGTCCTTTGTCAATCACAACTGCCTCGTGAGAGTCATCAACCTGCAGTGGGTGACTGATAAAGCCAAGGTGCCTGGTTCTTACATTCCAGCTTGCTGAGCAAAAGACTGATGTCATCTTTGTTGAGTTTCCTCCTCCTGGTGCATTAGATTAGCAACTTGTCTGTCAAGTTCTAAGTTCTAAGCACTCATTCAAACAAGCACTTCCCTAACTGATGGGAATGCTGCCATGTTTCAGGTGGGCAATAGCTATCCACTTTGGGGGCACAATGATTTAGTGATTAGCATGGCTGCGTCACAGCGCTAGGGACCCGGGTTCAATTCCAGCCTCGGGTCGCTGTCTGTGTGAAGTTTGCACATTCTCCCCATTTCTGCGTGCATTTCCTCTGGGTGCTCCAGGTTGCTCCCACACCTCAAAGATGTGTCAGTTAGGTTGACTGGCCATAAAAAATTGTCTCTTAGTGTCAGGGGGATTAGGAGGGTTACGGGAATAGGACCTGGATGCAATTGTTGTTGGTGCAGGCTCAGTGGGCCAAATGGCCTCTTTCTGCAGTGTAGATTCTCTGATTCTTTATAACCATCACTGTTTCTTCCTGTGTTGTGTCACTGTGAACTACAAAGCTGGAGCCTGTTTTCCAGAACGCAGACCTGGGCAAATAATATGAACACCCTGAAAATTAGACCATTTGTTTCACTAACATTGATTGAAAGTTCAATTTTTGGCCCAGACATTGCAGAAAACTCCACTGCTTGTATTTGAATATTTACACAGGGTCTTTTACATCCAATTGTTTGATGTCTTATCCAAAAGACAGTCCTTTTGTCAATGCAGTGATACCTTGGTACTGTAGAAATGTTGTCCAAGATTATGTGCTCAAGTCTCTGGGGTGGGACTTGAACTCAGAATATCCTGATTCAAAGGACAGAATGCTATAGCACATTAGGCTGTCAGAGATAGGAACGAAAATCACACAATTGGGAGCTGGGGATTCATTTGGATATCTACCCCAAAGCTCCCACAAAGTAAGTTATGGCCTCACAGCGCCAGGGATCTGGGTTCAATTCTGGTCTGGTGTCACTGTCTATGTGGACTCTGCACATTCTCCTCGTGTCTGCGAGGGTAATCTGGTCCTCTGGATCTTCCTAAACAACTGGAATTAAGCATTACCCAAACATCAGGGCTCCCCTCATGGTATTACGAGTATTGCCCGAAGGAAAGGCTGAAGCCAGCACTGTTTGATCCCAGCTCTGCAGCAGGCATTGCCAGAACACTACTTGATAGATGACAGATTCTGGCTCTGGATTTTCTCTAAGAGTTTACTTCCTTAGCCTTCCTCTCACATGAGACCCACACAGTGGGACTATTTACCTATAGCTCTAGTTTGTGAGGACAACATGCTCTGTATTCCATTGGTCGGGGTAGGGGGTGGGAGTTGGGGGGTAGTGTTTGGCCTCTTCCAAGTTCGTTGTACTTCGACCTGGGTCCATGTGGTATCCAGTTTATATACGTGACCACAGGAAGACACTCCACTGGGTGCATTTAGAAGAGACTATACATTAGTGAGAGAGGCTTACGCACTCAGCTTTCTTTCCACAACAGCTACACTGCTAGCCAACAACATGGCTGACAGCAAGAAGTGACTAAGCACACCACGTACTCCGCTCACACACTTGACTTGTCATATCGATCACAGACAAGTACTTTTCTTCGACTCAAGATGAAACAGAAAAGACTTATTATTGAATTCCAACTTGAACTTTGACAGACAGTAGTTTTTCTTTGGATAATTCCCAGTATTCTGACAATGTTGAATTTATTCTGATTAGGAAGTTATATAGTAATACTTCAGAAATTTGGCCTAATTTAAGCCAGTGAGTTTGATGAAGTACAGTGCTGGATCTGATTTTCTTTAATGCTAACTCTGAGAAAGACTGCGCGGAGCCTGACGATAAGATACTTTTATAATTCGTTCTGAAAGGATGGTTAGGCCAGGAGAAGGCCTCTCAATTTGTATTATTAATCTGTGTGCCACAAGGTGGCACACCTGATCCAGCAGTCCAGCGAATTGGCACCAAAACAGAGAGCCGGAGTGTGAAAAACAGAGGCCAAAATTTAGTATCAAGAAATGCATGATTTTAATCGTTGAATTCAATGTTCATGAAGCTAAGGCTTTTTCTTGCTCATGCTGTGTCCATGGAAGATAAATGCAGCATAACATAGATCCAGCAAGGATTGCATAGAAAAAAATGAACATTTTGAGTGCGATTGTATCATGTCTGAAGGTGTTGTGATCCATTTGTCACAGATAGATACAACTCAGGATGTAAGTTTAAGTTTATTTATTAGTGGCAGAAGTAGGTTTACATTAACACTGCAATGAAGTCACTGTGAAAATCCCCTCATCGCCACACTCTGGCATCTGTTTGGATACACTGAGGGAGAATTTAGCATGGCCAATCCAGCTAACTAGCATGTCTTTCAGACTGTGGAAGGAAACTAGAGCATCCAGAGGAAGATCCAGAGCACCCACGCAGACACGAGGAGAATGTGTAGAGTCCACATAGACAATGACACAAGGCCAGGATTGAACCCAGATCCCTGGCGCTGTGAGGCCATAACTCACCATGAGACAACTTTGTGGGAGCTTTGGGGTAGATATACAAATGAATCCCCAGCCCCTAATTGTGTGATTTTCATTCCTATCTCTGTCAGCCTAATGTGTGATAGCATTCTGTCCTTTGAATCAGGATATTCTGAGTTCAAGTCCCACCCCAGAGACTTGAGCACATAATCTTGAATAACATTTCTACAGTACCAAGGTATCACTGCATTGCCAAAAGGACTGTCTTTTGGATAAGACATCAAACAATTGGATGTAAAAGACCCCGTGTAAATATTCAAATACAAGCAGTGGAGTTTTCTGCAATGTCTGGGCCAAAAATTGAACTTTCAATCAATGTTAGTGAAACAAATGGTCTAATTGTTGTTAAAGCTTGCTGCATGCAAATACGATAGTGTTTCCTATATCATATCAATTGCTGTATTTTGAATGTATCTCAGTTACTTTCAATGCATTTGGGACCTTCTGAGGTTGTGAAAGACTCTGCGGGTGGTCTGAGTTACGAGGAGAGGTTAGGCAAATTGGGACTGCTTTCCTCAGAAAGGCGTAAACTTAGATGAGATCTAATAGATTATGAGGGGTATAGATAGAGTAAACAGGGCTAAGCTTTTTCCTAGGATGGACTCGAATAGCATGAGGGGTCACGGGCTTAGGGCGAGGGGGGTAAGGTATAATTTGGATGCCAGAGGGAGTTTTTTCACACAGAGGGTGGTGGGGGTATGGAATGCGCTGCCAAGTAAAGTGGTGGAGGCAGGTACTCTGGAGTTATTTAAGAAATACTTAGATGGGCACATGAACAGAATGGGAATGGAGGGGTATAGAAAACTGATTTAAAATAGGGATCATGAGCCTTGGGAGTCCCTGGGAAGTGTGTAAATAGATGATGATATTGATGTACTTGTTTTTATCCTACAGGTGCTTTGGTCCACTTTGTTGTCTAACAAGGGGCATACACGCGATGGGTCGTGAGAGGGCTGCTCTTGGATTTTTTTCGAGAGTATCCTAGTCCTTCACGTCGTTAGTGTACACTTGACCTGGACCATTTGATGGGCAACACGACAGCTCAGTGACTATCGCTGTGCTGTGCAGATACATGGATTTGGGCCTGTGTTTGTGGGAGTTTGCGCATTCTCCCTGTGCTTGCATGGGTTTTCTCCGGGTGCTCTGGTTTCCTCCCACATCCCAAAGATGTGCTCTTAGGCTAATTGGCAAAACAAATTCTCCCTAAATTGTCTCAAATTTGGTTTTTAATCCATTGATCTATAAACATAGACAGGGATCACGGTTAGAGGTGGAAACATCAGGGTGGCGGCGCGGGCTTGTTGGGCTGAAGGGCCTGTTTCCTGTGCTGTTTTGTTCTTTGTTCTTTGTAAATGAAAGACTGGCTTTACTTATTTCACACAATCCACCTTATCCTTAGAAGACAGCAGAATGCCCCAACACCAGGCATTGATTTAGGCTATCAAGATTATCGATCTGCCAAAGAACTTGTGAAAGAACCAATGAATAGCATGACAGGATATTTGTTAGAGTAATTTTTTAAGTTTAGCTGTCCAAATGAAAATAATGAATAGTTAATGACGGCTGTGAAAAAGCTACAATGGTTGATATTGGTTTGGTGTGATTCTTCGACAGAAGAATGTTGGCTAACTCTCTTCAAAGATGTCAAAAATCTCCAAATTTTGAAAAAGAAGAGGCTGATAAATGCATTTAAAAAGGCTCGGTATAAGTAAATGACTGTCTGTTAACATCAACAGAAGTTGCTAATCTGACAGGTATTAAGAGTAATTTTAACATTCAGCGAAAATGTATCAAAATTGGATTTCCCATTTTCTTTTGTTTCCAATGAGAATGTGCTGCAACTTGTATAATACCTCAAACCCGCTACAAACATCCTAAGGCATAAAAGTAATTATTCAAGATAATTTGACACTGAGTCACATGAGGAGACATCAGGATATCTCATTAAAAATGTGGTCAAGCATAGCATCCTTACAGAGCATGTTGAGCCCACTCAACCTGCTGAGGCTAGACTGACAGCAATTCCACCCAGGCCCTATTCCTGTAACTCTAATATGTTTCCAGCTTATCCCTCTGACATAAAAGAGCAATTTGACAAGGCCAGTCAACCTAACCTGCACATCTTTTGACTGTGGGAGGAAACTGGAGAACCTGGAGGAAACTCATGTAGGCACATGGAGAACACATAGACTTCACACTGTCACCCAAGGCTGGAATTGAACCCAGGTCTCTGGCACTGTGAGGCAGCAGTACTAATCACTGTGCCACCATGCCACCCATGGAGATATTAGGGGATTGGGACTCAATGAGACAGCGAACAGAGAGATGATGAGTGACAAAGCTTGGTGTGAGGTAGGATATGGGGAGCAGATTATTTTGAAAGTCAATTTGAGAATTTGGGTCACAAATGTTCTGAACTTTTCCAGTAAGGAATGAACTCAAAATGCTCAAATTCCTGGTTTCAATAAAACATCTTCAGCATATAACCTAATACTATGAGGCATGTCTATCAAGATCTAATCTAAGGAAGGCTGATGGGGGATGACTAAGGGACACTTAACGGCGCCATCATAACCAGCAGGATAGAAAACATCCCATCAAATCAGACTGATGAATCTATGTGCTCGCGAGCTAATACTAAATCAGCATAGGCCATTAAACAATTTTGTTTGGAACAAAGATCGGGGATAATTAATTTACCATTTATACTCCACATTATAATAGCAAGCAGCTGTAAATTTGGCACAAATGTCAATTTACAGCAGAGGTCAAATGAGTCTTCAGTCTCGCTGGAAGGAAATGGCCTGCAGCTGTGAAAGATGGAGAGGAGAGAAAAAAAATGATAAAAAGCAACAAACTGAACCATATGACAAGAGTCATTGTCAGTTTCTGAGAAGCTGTCCAAGTAGACTTGAGGCATGGTTCATTATGAGTATCATGATGGCGTATCTTTAACACTTTGGGTTGATATTGAAATGCCATTTCCCTCTGAGGATTTTATGGGGCAGAATTTTACAGCCCTTCCCACCAGCTGGATCTTCCAGCCCTAATGAAGTCAATGGGTGGGATTTAACAGCCTCACTCAAGCGAAACCAGAAAATCCCACCCAAGCTCAATGGACATTTCCATTGCCGTTCCCCTGCTCCAATTCTGTGGCAGGTGAGGTGAAGATGGTTCTATCATACATCATAGAATCTGCAGTGTAAAAGGAGGCTATTCGGCTCATTGAGTCTGCACTCCTACAATTCCACCAGGTCCTATCCCCGTAACATCATGTATTTAAGGGGCAATTTAGCATGGCCAACTCACCTAGCCCACACAATTTTGGGCTGTGGGAGGAAACTGAAGCACCTGGAGGAAATACACACAGACAGGGGAGAATATGAAAACGCCACATAGATAGTGACCCAAGCCAGGAGTCGAATCTGGGTTCCTGGCGCTGTGAGGCAACAGTACTAACCACTACGCCACCATGCCATCTTTAGAATTCAGGTGAATGCGTTCTTGAACAGCTCGCCATTTTTTATGATCCTTTTCCCACTGCGTAGGAACTGCCGTGAGTTGTCTGATCTTACTCTGGGAAAATGCAGTATTGTTTAACTAGACTCTTCTCTTTATTCAATTGTCCCAGATGATTCTTTGCTCTACCCGTAAACATGGCTGCTTCCCATTTCTCAAAGTTTTGTATTTACTTCTTAATTGGATTTCAAGTTGGTTACGTGCACTAACAGTAACATAGGAATTGTGGATCCACATGAGGAGATTAAGTGTTGATTTGGATTAATGAAAGCTCATTCAGAATGGTTCATACGAATCTCAAGATAGAGATGAGGGAATATATTTTCTCTGAGAGGGCAATGAATGTGCGGAATGCTGTACTCTAGCAGTAGGGGCTGGGTCAATTACCCTATTTAATCGAGGCTGAGTTGGATAGATTTCTGATCGATGAGGGAGTTGGGCTACAGATGAGAAATGAACTTGAGACCATAATCAGATTGGTCATGATCTGATCGAATGGCAGAACAGATTCAAAGAGCTGAATGGCCTACTTCTGCTTTTAATTCATATGTTGCTATAAATTATCTGTTGTTTGATTGCTTTTGGAATGTGAATGACAAGCTGCCTTGTTATAGTCCTTCTGGCAGCTCACTCCATATATGCACCACCCTCTGCGTGAAGAAGTTGCCCCTTAGGCCACTTTTAAATCTTTGCCCTTTCACCGTAAATCTATGCTTTCTAGTTTTCAATTCCCCTTCCCTTGGGAAAAGACTATATGCATTCATCCTACTGATTTTATACATCTTAATAATTTCACCACTCATTCTCCAACATTCCAAGGGATAAAGTCCTACACTGGCTATCCTCTCCCTATTAACCACACCCATTAGTCCTGGCAACATCCTTGTAAATCTTCTTTGCATTCTTTCCAGTTTATCAATGTCTTTCCTATAACAGGGAGACCAAAACTGTACACAATGGTCCAAGTGCAGCCTCACCATATAACTGAAGTTATCAATTTTTCAACTACAGGGAACAGTTTCATTTTGTTTCTCCATCTAAATCCTTCATGATGTTAAATACCTCGATCACATCTCTTATTAAGTGCTCTAAGGAGAACAGTTTCTCCAGTTATCCAGGTACCAATTCTCTGGAACCTAGAAACTGGGATAAACTTAGCCCTTGGAGCTAAATGTTCAAATCCAGCATAGGATATACTTCCTCAAACCATTGCCACAACATCTTAGCCAACTGTGATTAATAGTATTCCTGGAAGTTTCATCACATGCCGCCCCCCCCCCTCAGCATCAGCCATTCGTCGCCAACTCAAGGTGATGCACTGCCTTCCTGCTCCGACAAAAAGACTCAGTATCCAACCGGCTGATGCTTGATTGTCAGCCAAACAACCTTTTTTTTCCATTTTGAACACTTTCGTATCCAGGAAAGCAAAGTGTTCCAGGAAAATTAGGAAAAAAGGAACAATCTTTTTTAATATCCAGATGATTTTTCTCCGGGTTTGTACACAGCAATGTCCTGGCGATGGATCTTCAACTCTGTAGACTCAAGGTCAATCCTGCAGAATTGTCAATTCTACCTTGGCACCTTGCAGTGTCTTCTGTTTTCTCACTTCAGTGCGGGTATGCTAACAGATCCTGATAGCGTTTTCAGGAAGTAGGATTCCATTTGATGATTCAGTTTCTTGCGGTTTGCATTCCTCTATGACTCCTGTGCGTAAATGATCCATTTAGTTTTGGTAAAGTGATGTTATCTCCCACAGCAAGGATCCCAAGCTAGAAACGTTCTTTTAGCTCGGATTTAACCAAAAATCCCCCTTTAATGACAACACTTTGTCACAGGTCGGCAATTCACTTGTTGCATGCTGACAAGTATTTCCTTTCTTCGTGTAATGTGTGGAAATATGTTGAAAAATATTTTTTCTCGTTGAAGGGCAATGATGTCTGTTGCCTTGGGAACGAAATTCACAACATCTACATCAACATCAGATAAATGTTGGAGAGAATGGAAAAGTCATCAGGAAATTATTTCAGAAAAGACTATGGAGAATACTGCATAGCAACAAGTAAACTTCAGTAGCTAGGATTACTTAAACAAATAGGTGATGACATGGTTACAGATGAGGTTAAGTAGAATGAATGAGCTTAACTGACAACCTTTGACCTCCCCTCACCCCCTCGAGAGGAATTGGCACCAGGATGCAGGAGAATCACGCGTTTATTAATTGCCTGTACAAGGCATCCTGCGGCGTTAGCTTTCTCCTTCTCCTGTTTTCTGCAATGCTTAAAGGCTTTTCATTTTAAAACAGAGTTCCATATTCCTAGAATAGCCAGTGAAATCCACCATTACTGCTTTTGGTACGATCAGACTTTGTTGAGCATTTCTCTAGATAGCTTTTGCTTTAAGATAGTGTTCAAATACTGAATTTTAGAACATAGATCAAAGAATACTACAGCACAAGAACAGGCCTTTCGGCCCACGATGTTTCGCTGAATATGATGTCAAATCAAATTAATCCCTTTCATGCGTTCTTGGTCCATAAGCCTCTACTCCTTGCATATTCATATGCTTATCTAAAAGCCCCTTAAATGCCCCGATCATATCTGCCTGCCCATTCCAGACACCTACCACTCTGTGTGTAAAACACTTACCCCTCACATCATCTCTTTTTGAACTTTCCCCCCTCTCACCTTACGTGCATGCTCCCGAGAATTAACGTTTCAACACTGGGAGAAAGATTCTGACTGGTAACCTTATCTGCGTCTCTCATAATGTTAGAGATTTCCATCAGGTACCCTCTCAGCCTCCCCTGCTCCAGAGAAAACAACCCCAGTTTGTCCAGCCTCTCCTTATTGCTCATATCCTTTAATCCAGACAGCATTCTGGTAAACCACTTCTGCACCCTCTCCAAAACCTCCACATCCTTCCTGTAATGTGGTGACCAGAATTGAATACAATACTCTAATTTCACTCAGTATTTATCCTTAAATTCTCCTTCACACCCTTTGTCGAACATTACAGAAGCAGAAACTACAGAAAAGCTAATGTGCAGCTCTGCGGCACAGTTGTTAGCACTGCTGCCTCACAGCGTAAGGGACATGGGTTCAATTCTAGCGGAGTTTGCATGAGTTCGCCGAGTCTATGTGGGTTTCCTTTGGATGCTCCGGTTTTCTCCCTCAGCCCAAAGATGTGCCAATTAGGTGGACTGGCTGTTTTAAATTGCTCCTCAGTGCCAGAGGAACTAGCTAAGGTTATAAGGATAGGGCCTGGGTGGGATTGTGTTCAGTGCAGACTTGATGGGCTGAATGGCCTCCTTCTGCATTGTAGCATTGTGATTCTATGATTCTAAATAAAAAGATGAAACTTCAGGAAACACCAGGCATTCTTCAGGTGTGACACTTCAACATGAGTTGCAGATTTTAATGCGACATTTCAAGAAAAAAAATGAAAAACTTGATCATTTTCCCATATGCCCAACGTTAACTAATCTGGGAATGTCGTGAGAAGGGTAATGTATAACTTAAACCAAAAAGCCTCTGATTACACAATGCTGTACCTAAACAAAACATCTTCCAAATCACTATTTTCAAACAGATAAACTTTATCAGCTCCAAACTATCCACTCAGAAAGGTTATTGAAAAATATTTCTGTGAACAATATTTGAGCATTACTGAAATAATTTGATTTGATTTATTACTGTCACATGTATTAGTGTACAGTGAAAAGTATTGTTTCTTGTGCACTATACAGACAAAGCATACCGTTCATAGAAAAAGAAACAAGAGAGTGCAGTATGTAGTGTTACAGTCATAGCTACAGTGTAGCGAAAGATCAACTTAATGCAAGGTAGGTCCATTTAAAAGTCTGACAGCAGCGGAAAAGAAGCTGTTCTTGAGTCAATTGGTACGTGACCTCAGACTTTTGTATCTTTTTCCCAACAGAAGAAGATGGAAGAGACTATGTCTGGAGTATGTGGGATCCTTGGTTATGCTAGCTGATTTTCCAACTCAGCAGGCAGTGTAGACAGAATCAATAGATGGGAGACTGGTTTATGTGATGGATTGAGCTACATTCACGACTTTTTGTAATTTCTTGCTGTCTTGGCCAGAACAGGAGCCCATATCGAGCTGCGATACAACTGGAAAGAATGCTTTCTATGGTGCATCAGTAAAAGTTGGTGACAGTCATAGCGGACATGCAGTGGGGAGCTGGGGTACATTATATTAAGACTTGTTTTTACTGTACCTTAAGCTGATGGAATGGAAGTCTTTTCAGTGCATGTTAGTGGAACTGATTTCCAGATATTTTAATCTAATTCCAGCTGAGTGTGGCCAGTATTCAGCACAAATTGGCTCTGCATCATCAATCTGGCTTAGGGAGATCAGAAACAAAAATGTGCATTTAGACAGCATTGGAAATAAATGTCCCAATGTACTTCACAGAAACATTAACAAAAATAATTTGGTGGTGGGCTACATAAGGAGATGTTAGAACAGGTGAGCAATGGCTTGGTCAAAGAGGTAGGCAGGAATTTTAATGCCCTGTCTGCCACGGGAATCAGAATGGGTAAGGACGGAGTATGGGGAGGTTGTTGACCCCCGACGGGTTTTCATGGTTTCGGGGCGAGCGGGACCATAAAATCTTGCCCGTGGACTTTAAGACACATCGGGTGTGATCTTACTACCATTCACGTCACAGTCGCGCTGTTGCAAAGTCGGAGAATTTGGCGGCCAGCCAAATCTGCATTCACTGCGATGGGATGGCGTGAACAGTGGTAAGTTCTGGTTAAGGATTGTGAAGGAAGAGGAGTGGTTTTGGGAGGGAATCCCAAGAGTAATGATGCCACGGGCAGCTGAAGGAACAGCTATCAATGGTGGAGTGATTAAAATCAGATTTCCAAGAGGCCAGAATTAGAATATTTGTGGGATCAGAGAAGTTGGTTGTTGCAGAAAACAGACACCAGGAGACATTTCTGTGGGATTTGAGGGAAGACATTTCATTGAAGCAGGGTAGAGGGGACTCCATAGGGCATATTTAGTGACAATGCATTTCCTGCTCAAAGTTTTATGACAGGGCAACAACATTATTACACTAAAATAAGAGCAGAGGATGCTGAAAAACCTCAGTAGGTCTAATTCTCTGACTCTTGTCCCTCTTTCCGATGGCACAGTGGTTAAGCATGACAGCCTCTCAGCACCAGGGACCCAGGTTCGATTCCTGGCTTTGGTCACTGTCTGTAAGGAATCTGCACATTCTCCCTGTGTCTGCGTGGGTTTCCTCTGACTGTGAAAGATGTGCTGTTTCCTCACAGAAGTCTGCACAATAGTGTTAAAATATGTCTGTAAATGTTGTTAATATCTTGCAGTGCTCAAAAGCCTTAAGATTATCATATGTGGCTCTAAAATATAGGCATAATGGTGGCACAGTGATTAGCATTGCTGCCTCACAGCGCAAAGGAACCTGGGTTCAACTCCTGGCTTGGGTCACTGTCTGTGCAGAGTCTGCATATTTATAGAAACTACACTGCAGAAGGAGGCCATTCAGCCTATTGAGTCTGCACTGACAACAATCCTACCCCAAGCCCTACCTCCACAACCCCACACATTTACCCCACTAATCCCTGCAACTTTCATATTCTTCCCGTGTTTATGTGGGTTTCATCCGCGTGCTCCAGTTTCCTCTCTCATTCTGAAAGTTGAGGTGTGTTCGCCATATAAATTCTCCCTCAGTGTGGCTGAACAGACGATGGAGTGTGGCGACTAGGAAATTTTTGCAATAATTTAGTTGCAGTGTTAATGTAAGCCTGCTTGTGACACTAATAAAACTTTTTAAACTTTATGAGGCAGGCACGAAGTTCCAAAGCCCTGACAAACCTGCAACTATTGGATTTGATCTCTATCTGAGTTGGTGGTGAAAATGTTAAAGTTGTACCACTGTCCCTCACACCGAGGAGCCGCAAAATCCTTCAAAACACTCTTGTGAAAAATGTGACCAAATTCAATTTTAAAATAAAAGAAATGGAAAGGCCCAGAGTTTCCTGGGAAAATCTGAACACATTTAATGGTGTTTGCTGTTGCTGACAAGTTAACTCCTCTTGTTCAGCAGAGGTCATTTCAAAGTTTTCTCACAGTTGCATTCACCACTGTATAAGCAACAATTAATTGGATTTGGATTAGTTCCAGGGCTACACTGTCCTCAAATTTAGTCGAGCAACTGTTTATACTAATTTTACACTCTGTCAGTAGCTAGCTTGAATGAAACTAGACCAATTAACCGAGCAGATTGTGACCAAAAGCCTATTTTAAATTTAATGACCCATTAAGTAGCATCTAATATTAAGTTGTAAAAGAGCCAATCATATTTTGAAAGGGGGCAGAGGGCATAGTGAACTCAATGGGGGGGATTTTCCGGCTGTGCTCACTCCAAGAAATTCCCACCTGAGATCAACAGGCCTTTGCATAGTCTGCCAGATTTTCTGTCCCACCCACTATAATTCTCGTGACGGTTGGGAAGGGAAAATTCCGCCCCGTGTTTTATTTGTGGGCAGAAGAATGAAACATTCCCCTTCTTTCTCCCACCCACACTTTGATGGGTTTTGCTGCCAGCTTAGTTTAATGAGCCTTCCCCACTCCTGCACTGGTCCCAGACCTTCCATGACCTGGAAGCGCCTGGAAAATGTCCTGGTTACTTACCCCTGAAATTGGTACTGATATGCAGCCCTGATATTCTGCCCTGGATTAATGTCAGTCACTTGAAACTTTAGAGATATGTCTGTGACTTCTGGCTTAATACTCGGTGCAGTAAAAATTAATGGAATAGAGTTGGGTAAATCTAGGGGCTCTCAGCTAGGATAGAGATCAGGTCACAGAAGAGTTAAGTGTCTGTATAAACAACACTGGGCCATGTATTCTCCTGGACTGTTTTCAATTGCCGAAGTGGGTCAGAGAGGAATTTTACAGAATAAGGTTTTTCCTTATTGGCCCAGGAAATATTTTCCTATTTTCCTTTTGCCGCTTTCTATTTATGCGAAGCAAATGGAAATAAAATGTAGACAGATGTAAAATGAGGATATCAGCACACTATTACCCATTTTGCAATAAAACAAAGTTACTCCATTGTTGAGTGTTTAAATTCCTGTCTGAAACTAATGTTGAACAAACAATGCACCTTAACCTCTTTACTGCTCTGTGCAGACTAGAAAATATTTACATTGTGTGGGTTACTGATCCCGATGAGTTGGTGCTCAGCTCCCATGTATCTTGGGACTAACTAGGATATTTCACCCATTTGAATCAGAATACTTAATGGAAGATTTTACTTTTAGCTCCAGAAATATTTCAAGCTCCCACGGGTCAGTCAGATTTTAAAGTATGTTCCAGTTCAGCCATTAGATTCCTGACAAAAAAAAATTACAGGAAGAAATCGATTTGAGAGTCGGGGAGAAATTTTAAACTTTACTATTAACCTTATCCAAGTAAAAGTTATGCACCATCACGTGAAAAATGTCAGCTTGGCAATATGGCTTTCCATCAGTGCTACACTAGAATATGCACTTCAATCCGTGATGGGGTTTGAACCCCTGACCTTAAGATGCAAGACTCTGCTAACAGTGAGCCAAGTTGACACAAAGAGGAGAATTTTCCTGTCCCACATGCCACGGGAATCGTAGTAGGTGGGGGATAGACCATGCAAAGCTCCATTGATCGTGGGTAGGATTCTCCAATTTTGGGGTGAGAGTGGCTAGAAAATCTCAGAATAACACCCAGAATAACACCAAATGGATGAACTCATCTGATTGCCCTATTTACCTAAAGGGTAATCGGCACGTTCCAAATGTTTATTGTATGGAGCTGCTCAAATGTTACAATGAGATAAGTCAATATATATATCGTGTAAGCATTTCATCTCCAATAATTTCCTCTTCCCTTCATACCAAGTACAATTGTAATTTAATCTTTTTTATTTCAAAAAGACAAAACCATAATTTCATTTTTTTGTTTTCATTAACTGGGCCCTGCCATCTCAACCCACCTGTAAAGATTAGCAAAACAATTTCACATTCGCTTCTTGTAAAAAAAAACACGAACAATGGGTTTGTAATTACAATCTTCATTAACAATTAAAAAAAAGCTGAATTCCTTGCTATGTTTCAAGTAAAGTTTGTTACGTGAAACCCTGAATAATTCATCAAGAACTCCATTCATGAACTACTAATATTTGGAATCTCCAGCAGTTTTTCATTACCCCAACTCCATAGAAAGTGCAACTAAAGAATATTAGTGTTTGAGATCTGAAGGATAGTGATCATTAGTTTGGAACACGTTATATACTTAAGTTGCTGCATGATTGCTTTAAGAGCTGGCCGCATAATTTGATGTTGGTATCATTAGGGTTTTGCATAGATACTGTTTAGTTTCAGTTTGTACATTGTACAGGCAAGAGCTTTTAGAATGAATCTGTTGTGTGTTACTTTGAATCTACATGCACAAACCATGTCTTTTTCTTTTTGTTTAAAACCCATAACATAGTTAGGATATTACAAGGAGGGATTTATTAGGAATAGGGTAATGCAGACACACTTTAAATGGTTATGAATACTTTGCTGTATTTTTGTTAGGTGAGTAACTCATTTTTGTTTAAAATCCTGTGATCTGTTGAGCTGTGTAATTTCTTTGCACCGAGATCATGCATCTCTCTGAGCACCATAGTGCACGGAGCTTTTTCTTCCTTTTTATAACACTTGTTCAGTTCAAAGAAAGGTGAACTGACAAAAAAGTCTACAGAATCAAAATGTGTGATACAAGATCATAACCCAGCAATTCAAATATATTCTAATGTGTGTCCTTGGCCTCCTGCGTTACTTCCGTGAAGCCCAACACAAATTAGAGAAGGAGCATTTCATCTTCTGCTTAGGCTTGTTGCCCTATGATTTTTCCCAGTAAATGCACCAATATCTTAATTTTATCATTTTCATCTTTGTTTTCAAATCTATGGCATTGCCATTCCTTACTTCTATAATTTCCTGCGGTCTTACAATCTTCTGAGATATCTGTGCCCCTCTAATTCAGACCTCTTATGCATCTTAATATTAATTGCTCCACTATTGTTGGCCACATCTTCAGTTGCTTAGGTCCCTGTATCCTCTTTGCTTCCTTACCTCACTTACTTTCTTTAAGATATTGCTTAAAACCAAACTCTTTGACCGAACCTTTGGTCATCAGACCTAATATGACCTCTGTGGCTTGGTGTCATATTCAGTTTGAAGTGTCTTAGGGTGTTTTGTGACGTTAAAGGCACTATGCAAATATAAGTTGTTGTTGTTGAACGCTACATAAACAAATCAATCTACTGAGAGAAAACCAAATTTCCAAAGACGAGTCAAACAAGGCAACTTGACCTCATTCCAGGACAGGCAGGCAGGCAAGGTTACCTTTTACATTCCGAGCAACACAGAGCAAAAGAGTGCCAAAGGGCAAGAGATCAAATAGTGAAGACATGATCTAGGAACTTGCTATCAGAATATGGTGACAATGCTTTCTCTGATCTTATAAGTAATCTGTAGTGTCCACTGTTGCCTTCTCACATACATACCATTTTGGACCTCAACTTTCAACCTCTAGATGCTTTCACACACTGCAGTCAACTCCATTAAAAAATATTTGTGATGTTTCATCGCTGGACGAAATAATTAATAATATAATTAGTTATCAAAAACAATAGCCAATATCAAATTTCCTGTCCTAATCTACATCATCCTATTAAAAATAGTTTTTACAGAAATGACCCACCGCAAAGCTAATATTATGCATCTCCTCTATGGCACGTGGGTTAGAGTGTGCAGAACTTTGAGGAATCTGTCAGGCAGTATGGCGCCAGGGACCGTTTGTCAATTCCTGGTTTGAATTTGCGTGGAATCTTTACATTCTCCCTTGTCTGCGTGGGTTTCCTCTGGGTGCTCGGTTTCTTCCCACAGTCCAAAAGATGTGCTGGTTAGGAGTATTGATCATGCTAAATTCCCTCTCGGTGTACACGAACAGCTGCCAGAGCATGGTGAGTAGGGGTTGTTCACAGTAACTTCATTGCAGTGTTAATGTAAGCCTAATTGTGACTCCAATAAATAAACAGAACAGTTAATCTACTTTCACCACATGTTTCACTGAAAGTCACTTGGCCAGTCAGCCTGACAACTGTGTACTTTCTATGGGTCAGCTACTAGCATTCTTCACTCTAACACAGAAGATTGTGTGTACATATTGAACTCCGGATAACTGAGTACAAAAATCTAGGTTTGATGTTTCAAGGGATTGCTCTGGATGTTGCTCTTTTGATTAGATGTTAAAACTCAGATCCCATATACCCTCTCAGATGGACATAAAATATTTCATGGTATTATTTGATAGGAGCAGTGGAGCTATTTCCCTGTCTGATATTTCTTCCTCAATTGATATACCTAAACTCGATCTTTTAATTGTGATGTTGATAGGAACCCTCTTGCTTGTACACTAGCTGCTGCATTTCCTACATTGCTACAACAATTATCTAATTGGATGCAAAGCACCCTGGGATGTCTGCAGGTCCTGAAAGGTGTGATGCAAATGAAAGTCTTTTTCTTTCTAATACTTAATAGATGTTGTGAATCTGTCATTCCAAATAGCTGCATTCCGAGGAGTCAGTAAAGGTCACTGTTCAGAGACAGTTTCAATCCCAGGCATACATGACTAGAATTCTCCATTCTAATTCTCTGTGCATCAGACAAAGCAACCCCACTATATACTCCACTTGAGTATTCAGTGACATCAAGAACAAAAAAGACATACAATAGCTGGCCAGGGATTCTGAATCTGCACTCTAGATAATTCATGTTTTGTTTTCCCATTGACCTGGGCTTGTGGTGGCGTAGTGGTGTTAACACGCAACTAGTAATCCTAACCTGATCCTGAGCTCTGGAGACTGGGGTTCAAATCCCACTGGTGAAATTTATTTTCCATCAAAATGTGGAATTTAAAAAATAAATTGAATGATGACTATTGTTGTAAAAGCCCATTAAGTTTAATAATGCTCTGACCTTGCCAGGCCTGCCTACACATGATTCAAGATCCATAGCAATGTGACTGATCCTTAAATGGCCTCACAAGTAACTCAGTTCAAGAGCAATTATGGATGGGTAACAAATACTGGCACAGCCAATGACACATCTCATGAATACCTTTTTAAAAAATTACTCAAATGGGCTGTTGAGTCCAGAACTAAAACAGAAAATGCTGAAAAATCTCAGCAGGTCTGACAGCATCTGTGGAGAGAGAATAGAGTCAATGTTTCACATCTGGATGCTGAAGATAAGGAAAATCAGACAAAAATTCATACAAGAGAGGGAGGGGCTGTGACTGAAAGCAATGGCATAGAGAAAAAGGCAAAGGGAATATAAATGGTGATAATAAAGGCTGAGAACGGTGCTAAACAGAAAATGCTGGAAAATCTCAGCAGGTCTGACAGCATCTATGGAGAGAGAATGGAGCCAATGTAAAACCAGAGATTGTTTATATTATGAGCTGGGCTTTGGAGCTGCAACACTTTATGAGCAGAAGAATGTGGAATGGGGAAGAATTCCAGGGCGTGATAACAAGAAGATGTAATCCAGGGATGCAGTTGATGTTCCTTGGGAGCTAGAGTTGGAAGATAGGAATTTGCAGAAAGCTCTGGCAGGCAGAAGGCCAACATTAAATAATGGAGATGATGAGTGCTGAATGCTTGCTTGAAGACACTTATGGATCAGGAAGTGTTTATACTTCTCCACCAAGGCACAGTGCACATTCTGTGGAAGAAGTAGCCTTCACAGTTGAATGTCTGTTTCTCATCCAATGTCCTCTTCTTCCTGAAGCGGCAGAGAACAGCCTGATCCCTCACACCACTGGGCTTGTGTGTTGCCGTGGGGAAGTTGTGCATAACCTTGGCACAAATTGCATATATTTATATTGCCAGCTGCCTACAAACAGGAACATGAAAGCAACTTGATCACTGTAAATAGTTTCACTCCAAGATGCCCTACAGGGAGGTTATTAATGACGCCTTCTTCCAGAACTGTGTGAATTAAACCACTTTCCCCAAGAAGAACAATTTCAGGAGCATTTAGAATACCAGGAGGGTTGGGCGGTGAAGGAATGAATTTATTCCATCAATTAGATGTGGCCAGGCTCTGATCAGATGTAATTGTGTTCACATTCACGGTGGGAGGTGCTGCCTATTTACAGAAACTGAGGGCCTGGTTGGTTACCATGGCTTCCAGGATATGCTAGCCTTATCATTCAGAACTGTGAAGCCAGGTCTAGACATTAGAATAATAGGATGTCTAAAAATAGGACATGCAGTCATTAGTGAGGAATTTACACTCGGCCAAAAGATAGTTCCAGTTTAATATTGCATTATTGCTTTTGGCTGTAATTCAGATTATTAAATGCTACAAGCACGTTTTTGCATATTGTATCAAATTAAGAGAATGAAAGGTAAATATCGGAGAGTTCATTTCTTCAATTAACTTGAGACAAACACTTATTTTTCAGTGAGGCTTGAAAGAGATCATTAATGTAATCTTCCTAGATACAGTTCTCTTGCCTCCTCTTGTTTCTAATTCATATGATTATATTTAACGTATGAATTAGGAACAGCAGTAGGCCACTCAGCCCCTTGAATTCATCCTGCCATTCCATAAAATCATGGCTAATCTGACTGTGACTCAACTCCCATTTTCCTGTCTAATTCCTATAACCTTTGACTCCTTTGTCAATCAAGAATCCATCTAACTCATCTCTAAAAATATTCACTCGGCCTTCCAGGGGAAGAGAATTCCACAGACCAACGGGTCTGAGAGAAGGAACGGAAACATAAACAATCAAAATAGGAGCAGGAACAGCCATTCAGACTCTTCAGTCTGTTCACCATTCAATAAGATCACGGCTGATCTAGATTTTGGCCTCAGTTCAACATTCCACCGAACCCTAATAACTTTTGATTCCCTTTTGTTAGTCAACAATCTATCCACCTGTATCTTAAAAATATTCACTGATCATGTCCCCGCCACTCTCTGGGAAGAGAATTCCAAAGGTTCATGACCCTCAAAGAGTGTGCTCCTGATGTGGTCTCTCCAATACCCTGTGCAACCATAGCAAAATGTCCCAACTTTTGTATTCTAATCCCTTGCAATAAACAGGAACGTTCCATTTGCCTTCCTAACCACTTGCTTTTTGTGTATACAAACTTTTCCTGATTCGTGTACCTGATCCCTTTGTACCCAAGAGTCTTCGATCTCTCTCCATTTAAATAGTATGCTACTTTTTTATTCTTCCTGCCAAGTGGACAAGTTCACATTTTCCCACATTATCCATCCACCATTTTTCTGTCCACTAAATTAACTTACCTATGCTCCTTTGCAGACTCGTTATGTCCTCAGCAAAACTTACTCCCTACCTATCTTTGTGTCATGAGAAAATTTAGTAACCATGCATTCGGTCTCTTCATCTAGGTCATGAACATAAATTGTGAGTAATTGAGGCTCCAGCCCTGATCGCTGTGGCACTCCACTCATCATGTTTTGCCAATACAAAAAAGACCCATTTATGCGTACTCTACTTCCTGTGAGCTAATGAATCCTCTATTCATGCTAATATGTTACCCCTGACACCATGAGCTGTGACAAGGGAAGCATTTATTTTCCATTCCTAGTTGCCCTTGAGAAGTTGGTGTATGCTTGCTGTTATACTTTTGAACAATAATTTCACTTGAATCCAACAAAATTTATTTTTGTCTTGTGAGAAAAAGCAATTGCACTCCAATGGAAAAAAAATGAAAACAGTCTTTTAGTGAAAATGAACTTTGACCTCTCGATTGCTGACATTTCTCTTCTACTGGCAGCCATTTTTCTTCCCAGAAAGCAGTGAGTAAGCTCACCTGAATTGTTGTATCATGGACAGATCATAGAAACCCTACAGTACAGAAAGAGGCCATTCAGCCCATTGAGTCTGCATCGACTAGAATCTCACCCAGGCTCTACCCCCATATTCCTACGTATTTACCTACTAATCCGTCTAATCTATGCATCTCACGAAGGGCAGTTTTTAGCATGGTCAATCAACCTAACCTGCACATCTTTCCAGATGATATCTGGAACAGATAGGTAAGAGGAATGCATACAAAAATCAGGAAATTGCTTTAAAGTAAAAGTTTTTGAATCGAGTGGGGGCAGGGAAACAAAAAGAGAGAGTATTTATGCTTTCTTATATTAACCAGTTCACAGCAGTATGCATATTAAAATAATAAAATAGTTTCTGTTTTGTACCTGCAGTATTTGTAGCAAATGGACCTGTGAAACCTTAAGCTTATTTTTCATTCTTTTATACTTCATGCTGACCCCAATCAAGAGGTTTGTGGACAACCTGCTCCCAGGTACGAGACACCTGAAACCATCTGCTGGTAGATGCATGAGTAAACCTGCCAACTTAGTGGGATAAGAGTTGAGATCATGCAGGGCACAGCAATACTCATTGAAAATCTTGTTCACATGAATAAGTAATGTCTCTAATATTATAAACAGCTTTGGTAAAATCAACACATTATTGCAAGATGATAGGCTTTGAATGTACAACAAGGATTTTATAAACTGTATTGCGATCCACCCCAGAAATGGTTTTGAATTAGACAGATGGTGACTTAATGCATGACTACATCCCAGGATGTGGTTGCCTCTGACTCTGCAGGCAAGAGCCTCACCTCTGCTTACTGCTTGACAACAGATATGTGACTAAGATCCAATACTTGACAGCATAGGGTTGAACAGATTAAACTCTGAGCAATTTTGGTATTCCTTCCTATTGATGGTGTCCTCATTTGATATATTTATTTGAGACAGTTCCGGGTGCAGATAAGGTTCGTGTTCTGGAGGCTGTGTGTGCAGTTTGGAGCATGTGGGGTTCTGAGCCTGGGCTTCAAAGGACTTTGCAATCGTTTGAGTCTGTGTGGGAACCCTCGTAGAGTTGCAGCACTGATACCATTGTGTGGCTCCATAGCAATGCCTCTGACTTAGTAAAATTAGCCCAATTGTGTACTCTGACAGAGAATAAAATAATCAAAGTCTATGATGTATAAATATTCAATCATTAAACAATGCTTAACAGTGCTCATCAATTGTAATCATCACAACAAAAAGTTAAATAAATAGTTGCATACATCTCTATGAAATGTTTCCAAGAACTTCAGGCATTGGGGCAGCACAGTGGCACAACAGTTAGCACTGCTGCGTCACAGCAATAAAGACCTGGGTACTATTCCTGGCTTGGGTCACTGTGTGAAGTCTGCACATTCTCCCCATATCTGTATGAGATTCCTCCCACAATCCGAAAGACATGTTGGTGAAATGCATAGGCCATGTTAAATTCTCTCTCAGTGTACCCAAATAGGAGCTGGAGTGTGACGACTAGGGAAGTTTCACAATAACTTCATTGCAATGTTAATGTAAGCCTACTTGTGACACTAATATATAAGCTTAAACTAATAATCTTTAATTCTATCTATCTGGGTTGGAACCCTGGGCCAAGGTGAATTACAAAACTATGGGCCTCACTCATCCTAATAAGATATTATTGAGAAGATAGGACATTATTCCATTTTCTTGACCATCCAATTTACAAGGTGATGAAGGTTGGTGATGGGAAATAGAATATTTTCCATTGAAATGTTAAATTTAGTTGCAATTATACCACCACATTGTCATCAGAGGACTGTTTTGTCAGACTTTGGACCTTGGCTGCCAGCGTTCCTGCTTCATATTTGATGCTGTGTAAACAGTCACCTTTTATAAGGCACCCAAGACTTAGGTGGTAATATGAATGGGGTTAAATTGCAATACAAATCACAGATCACAGTGCAATACAAATCACAAATAATTTTAACAGTGCTTGTAACATTATATCGATTCCAAGTCACAGTGATGAGTTGTGAGTGCAAAATGCCTGGAGGTCAGTCACAATGTCCTGAAATGAATGGAAACCACAACTTCAAGGATATTGTGCCATGATGGGGTGGAGGTTGGCGGTTTTCTTCTAAGTGATGATGTAATGTACAGTTCCTATTTATTTAATATGTCATCTGGTAGCACTCCAACACTGACAATTCTCAGAAGCTGAACTCATAGTAAAAATAAACACCACAGAAAGGTTTCTCGAGGGAAGTGAATATGAGTGAGGAAAGTGGGGGTGGTAACCCATGGGAAAATAATCAGGAGATAGTAGCAGCTTATGAAATAATTAAAACAGTCTGCACAAACTGATGCCGTGGGCTGTGAAATTCTTTACTGCTACTCCCATATGCAGCAAATTTAACTTCTCTGCTTGTTGATACTACTCAATTATATTTTTAAAATAAGATTTTCATTCTAATTTCTTTCTGATTTATACTTGGTTTTGGGGAATTTTGTGCTGATTAGGATAAGAGCTGTTTGTTTTTTTTAATTCATTTATGGAATGTGGGTGCCACTGGCAAGGCCAGGATTCATTGCCACTTGTAACTGCCCTAGAGGTGATGGTGAGCTGTTGTCTTGAACGGCTGCAGTTCATGTGGTGTAGGTACACCCACGTTGCTATTAGGGAACAAATTTCAGGATTTTCACCCAGTGGCAGGGAAGAAATGGCAATATATTTCCAAGTCAGGATGATGGAGGAAAATTTGCTGGCGGAGGTGTTCTCAAGTAATGTACTGCCCTTGGTCTTCTAGATAGTAGCAGTCATGGATTTGGAAAGTGCTGTCTAAGAAGTCTTGGTGAGTCCCTGCAGTGCATCTTGTAGCTTATTATTACTATAGAGTGGGTGCATATTTGTTGAAAGGTGTGCCAATCAAGCAGACTGCTTTATCCTGTATTGTGTCAATCTTCTTGAATATTGTTAGACCTCATCAGGTCAGGGAGAGTATTTTCACACACTCTTGATTTGTGCGTTGGAGATTGTGACAGGCCTTGGGGAGTCAGAAGCTGAGGTGCTCAGCACAGGATTCCTAGCCTCTAACTTGCTCTTGTTCGCACTGTATTGTACATAGTCCTGTTCAGTTTCTGATTAATGGTAACCCCCAAGATGTTGATGTGGAGGATACAGTGATGGTAATGTCATCGAATGTCAAAGGATGATGGGTAGATTATCTCTTGTTAGTGATCGCCATTACTTGACACCTGTGTGATGCAAATGTTACTTGCGACTTGTCAGCCCAAGCTTATCTAGGTCTTGTTGCATTTGGCCATGGACTGTTTCAGTATCTGAGGAGTCGTGAATATGCTGAACGTTGTGCAGCCAACAACCCGACTTCTGACCTTATGAAGGAATATTGTTCATGAAGCAGCACAAAATGGTTGAGCCTAGAACATCACCCTGAAGAACTCCTGCAGTGATGTCCTGGAATTGAGATGATTGACCTCCACAACCTGATGACAAACTCAAAGATCTTCCTTTGTGCCTGGTATGACTCTAAACAGTGGAGAGTTTTCTTCCTGATTGCCATTGGCTTCAGTTTTGCCAGAGTTCCTTGTTGCCATACTCAATCAAATATGGCCTTGATATCAAGAGCAGTCAACCCCACTTCTGGTATTTAGTGCTTTTGTCTATGTTTGAACGAAGGCAATAATGTCAGGAGATGTGTGGCCCTCCTGGAAGCCAAGCTGAGCATCAGTGAGCAGAGTATTGCTCTGAGCCACTTGATTACCCTGTTGATTAGCCCTTCCATCACTTTACTGATGATCAAGAGTAGGCTGATTGGGTGGTAATTGGCCGCGTTCGATTTGTCTTTTTTGTTTGTAGGATATACCTGGGCAATTTTCCACATTGCCAGGCAGATACCAATGTTGTAGCTGTACTGAAACAGTGTAGGTAAGAAACTGTGTCAGTGACAGAGAGTTGGTGCAGAGGCAAGAGCCAAATGGTCACTTCCACACTGTAGCGATTCTAAGATATGAGTATATGGTGGTAAGGGAAGTGGGTATATGAGATTGTAAGGTCTGGGCACTGCTGTTGCTTTTGTCTTTTAGAGAATTTTATGGCACAAAAACAGCCTATTTGGCCCAAATGGTCCATGCTGATGTTTATGTCCCACATGAGCATCCTTCCATCTGTCTCATCTCACCTTATCAGCATAGTATTCTATTCCTTTCTCCCTCATCTATCTTCTCCCTGAAATATATCTACTTCTATTCACCTCAACCTACTCCATGCGGCAACCAGTTCTACATTCCAACCATTCTCTGGCGAAAAATTGCTTTCTCCTAAATTCCATAATGGATTTATCAGTGAATACTTCATACTTGTGTCCTCCAGCCCTGGTCTCCTCCACAAATGGAAACACCTAACCCAAGATATTCGAGTGAAATGCTTCATCATTTTAAAGACCTCTATCAAGCACTCAGTTTTCAGCATTAATCTCTGTTGTCCCGTAATACATGTGCTAGCACTGAACCAATAGATGTTGTAAGTTCAATATGGTAATGTTCAAAATCAGCTGTCCTTTCCCTACATTGACCAGACAATACACTTCAGTCCCAACTTCAGGGAACTGCTCCTTGACTGGTCAGAGAGATGTGCGGTTCAAATCCTGACAAATACATCGCTGTTTTGCCAGGAGGTATTATGCTTAGATCTGGACTTCTGCAAATTGGGAATAAAAACAGCAAGTTGGCATATTCTCATACTGTAACCCATTCATTAATTCATTCAGTCAACAACTCAGTCGAAGCAAAAAAAAAACGATGAAAACACTTCAATCTTAACTGAAACATGGAAATGTTTAAGTTCCCAAAATATGCTGCTGTGTTGCATTGGGGTTTAGCAATGCCAAATAATTATTGTGCCAAATAAATTGAAACGAGAAAATTGTACAAGTTGAAGAGTTCTGGATTTAATTATACCAGAATCAGGGATATGTGCGAAGACAAGTGAGTGAAATACCACATTCGGGTCTGGGGTGGATTAATCTGCAATGGATCCATATCCATAATGAAAGAAATAAATCTTGAGTAGCATCAACATGTCCCTGAAATCCCTCAGCAAATGATTGATACAGCTGATCTCCTGCATACCAGAAGTATGGGCCAAGTGTAGTCTTCAGCTCAGTGATACCTCCAGCACTCTTTTGGGGGAATCCATAATTGACCTCCCTGTGGGACTCGTGGAATATGAGTTCCATTGAAAATAGGCCTAATCAGGTGGAGCTCGTATCCCGAGCCTCGATAAGGAGGATCCCTGAGCAGCTCCAATTATCCCAGACTGGATTCATGTATATGGAACATAGAATTGGGGTTTAACTATTGCTTTGATGAATAAACATTGTTGCTTTCCAGTTGGCTTCCTGAGTTATTGCAAGGTCAATTAGAGTTAATGGGGTGAGGAGGGCGGGGTGTGGATTAATTGAGGGAAGCAATCACAGGAGGGGAATTGAACAGAAGGATAAACATCTGAAGGAGATTGTTCTTCCATTGCCCTTCCTTCCTGCAGAATCCAATACTTATTTCGGTTGGAGTGGGAATTAAACAACAAGCTTTCCATTACTTTTCAATGGATCCCAAAAAGGAGAAGGGAGTGACTGGCTGAACCTATCAACAGACAACAATAGTCATCCAAGCAGAAGACGGCATGTGGGTGTGGGAATATGTGTAGTGTAGTACCCTCACTTAGGGAGGTCCTGAAACTCATTTTTCTGCAGTTGGATTCAAACTCCTGTTCAGCTGCGTCCAGGGATTGGCCCTTGGTATCTTCAGGACATTGATTTCCAACAAGGAAACTGATTCAAAGTCTGCAAGGGATAATAGTTTAAAGTTTATTTATTAGTGTCACAAGTAGGCTTACATTAACATTGCAATGAAGTTAATGTGAAAATTCTCTAGTCGCCAAATCAGGCACCACTTTGGGCAGGAAGGTGGCACAGTGTTTAGCACTGCTCCCTCACAGTGCCACGGACCCAGGTTGGGTCACTGTCTGTGCAGTGTCTGCGTGTCCTTCCTGTGTCTGCATGGGTTTCCCCTAAGGCTCCAGTTTCCTCCCACAGTTTGAAAGAGATGCTGATTAGGGGAGTTGGCCATGCTAAATTCTCCCTCAGTTTATTTAAAGTTTTAAAAAAAAATTAGTCACAAGTAGGCTTCTATTAACACTGCAATGAAGTTGATGTGAAAATCCCCTAGTCACCACACTCTGGCATATGCTGAGGGAGAATTTAGCATAGCCAATGCATCTAACCAGCCAGTCTTTCGGGCTGTGGGAGGAAACCGGAGCAGCTGGAGGAAGTCCATGCAGACACAGAAACAACATGTGGACTTTGTACATTCAGCGACCCCAATTGGGAATGGAACAGCGGTCCCTGGCGCTGTGAGGCAGCGGTGCTAAACCATTGTGCCACTGTGCCGTCCTTTACCTGACTGATGTTTTTGAAATTTTGCAACGCAATGATTGGCTTTCCAACATTATGACAGTGATCACATTTTGAAAGCACTTCATTGGCTGTAAAATGCATTGAGACATCATGAAAAGCAAAGCAAAAAACACAAGATTTCCTTCTTTCCATTCCCAGTGCCGCACTTGTGAAATTACTAGATGAGATGAAATGGGAGTTGGATTGGGGTGCTGACGAGCTTCGTCTTTTAAAGACGTCACTGTGATTCCCAGATGAACAATTCCATTCCAGTGTACTCCTGTGACGTCTTTTGGGTCTCTTTGTGTGTGTGCGCGCGCACGCGCGCGAGAGCTAGCGAGCAAAGTTGGGTTTTGCAGTCTTGAAAGTGACTTTGAACTTGTTTTGGATTAAAGGACAGAATTGCATTGACGTACACCGTTTGACGGCCTCATGACTTGAGTCTGACATCATGTGTCCACTGCCCCCGGCTTACCTCATCCCTGTTTTCAATCCATCGAGTTACAGCTGAAAAGTATTTAAATCTGTCCTGACTACATTAGGGTGATTAGTATGACCCCTCCAACCCAGGGGACTCGTTCAATACACTTACCATTGAACTTGGAAGTCAGTGTTGTGGCTTTGACGTTTTTTGTATGGATTAGATTTTTAGTTCTCTGAAGCACATGGAATTACTCTTAAAAAGGGGTGACTAGTTTAGGCCAGACAGGGCATCCTATTTCCAGCTAATTTAAACAACAAATTAAAAAAAAAGGATTTCCAGTTGGAACGATGCCCTTCATGTCTAAACAACTGTGTGCCTCACATAAAGAATTACTTCAACATGCAGTGACTGTTACTTAGGCAAAGACCAGCAAGTCACTGAAAGACAACTGCAAGAATTTTATTGGAAGATATTTTCCACAGCTGCCATAGCCTGTTTTTAAAAAAACATTTTTGTCAGATGCAGTTAATTTTCCCCTGATCATTTCCCTGCTGGTTTCCTTTTGTTCTGCACTGATGTAAAAGGCCTAGCAAGCTCCATATTCAATCACACCAGCTCCCAAATTACAGTCATTGGAATTATGCAATTCCCTGCAGTGCAGAAGAGGCCATTCGACCCATTGGATCTGCGCTGACTCTCTGACAAGAGTGTTTTACCCAAACCCTCTTCCCTCGCCCAATCCCTGATGTTTACCATGGCTAAACTAACTAATCTATACATCTTTGATACACTAAGGGGCAATTTAGCATAGCCAATCCACCTAACCTGCATGTATGGGAGGAAACCGGAGCTACCGGAGGAAACCCACACAGACATGAGAAGAATGTACAAACTCTACACAGTCACCCAAGATTGCAATTGAACCGGGCCCCTGGAGCTGTGAGGCAGCTATACTAATCTCTGTGTCAGATGATGTCTGGTCTGAGCTGGGTTCTGCTTGTGTGCCAGAATGGAGTGCAGATGCTGCCAGCTGTACTGAAACTTTTTGCTTTTAGGTGGCACAAGACTTTGCAATTTAAAAAAAGTCTGATTTTAAAATAGACAATGAAGTAATGAGAGTGAGAAACTTGGATCTGAAACGACTGTGCTAAGCTTAAATAAGGATAATTAGACTGGGATAAGGGCAGAGTTGGCTGGAGTGGGCTGGGGAAGGAGTTTAGCAGAAAAGACGGTTGATCAGTAATGGCAAAGATTTATGAAAATAGTTCATAACTCGCAACAAATATATATCGCAATGAGGAAGAAGGACTTTCTGAAGTGTATAAATCAAGCCTGGCTGACCAAGGAAGTTAATGATAATATTAAGTGAAAGAGAAAAAAATACAATGTGGCAAAGAGTAGCGGTAAGCTAGAGGAATGGAATAATTATAAAAACCAACAAAAGATGACCAAAAAATAAAAAGGAAGATGATAAACTGAGCGTAAATTCACGAGTAATATAAAACAAGCAGTAAGAGCTTTTTAAAATATATAGAAAAAGGTAGAAGGAGGCCAAAGTGAACATAGGCTCCACAAAGAATGAAACTGCAGAAGATAATAGTGGAGAACCAGGAATAGTAGATTAATAAATGTCTTGTATCAGTTTTTACAGGCACAAATAATATTCCAAAAATACTAAAATGATCAAGAGGAAGAGGTGTGGGTGGAGGGAGGAAATAACTGCAATGACTATCACTCGAAAAAAGGTACTAGGTAAACTAATGGGGCTAAAGACCGAAAAGATCCCAGGACCTGATGGATTGCATCCCAGCATATTAAGGAAGAGCTTCAGAGTTAATGAATACGCTGATAATTTACCAAGATTCCTTAACTTCTGGAAAAATTCCAGAGGATTGGAAAATTTATTCAAAAGGGGAGACAAAAACATGCATTTGGTAAGTTGCTGTGCAAAAGGCCACAAAAGATGGCATCGATTACAGTGCAGCACTCTCCCACATGCACTCACATATACTCACTTTCTGACGAGATACTGCACAAAGACCAACAAAAGTCAAGGTCCCAGCATTTTGCATTTTATCAATATTAGGGAGACGCTCCTCCTATTTTCTTGTCATTCTTTCTGGATAGAAGAGCATATACTCTGAAACAAGTATTCAGGAACATGTCCGCACTATGTATGCAGGAACAAATCCAGAAACGTGTATGTGTGCTATCTACATATTCTTGTACATGTTACGGATATGTTTGCGGGTACCTGATTTGGAATCGGTCTTGGTACAGTGTTGCTTGTGTGCTGTTCCTGGATGGATTTCTAATCCAGGTCACTCCAGCCAGCTACTTTTTCCGCATAAATGGTCATGTCTCTGTACAACTTCATCTCTAACTGTACTCCTTGTACTTTCAGCATCTTGACCTTTTTTCATCTCTGCTGTCTTTTTAAAATCCTCTGTCTGTACTCAACAATAAACCGCATGGTAACTTCTTCACCAATTGCTCCTTCATTTTCTCCTTGTTTTAGATCCTCTGTTATAACCCGTCTGCCTTGATGATTTCAATGAAGTTTATCTGCGCCTTCTCTGTTCTGCTGTACTTTATTTAGTCTTAATTTGTTCATTAGTTTTCTCAGGCTCACATCTAGCTATGCCCCTGCCTTTGTCATGTCTTTCTGACTCTGGATTTCTGATCGCTGATACCTTCTCTGATCACTTTTCACCTTCCCCAACATTTACATCTCTCCGCTTACCTCCATCAACTCTGGCATGGCTCAATGGGTAGCAAGCACACTTTGCTTCTGAGATGCAAGTTTCTGAGTCCAAGTACCTCTCCAGAGCTTGAGAAGGAAGACCAAGGCTGACATTTTAGTGCAGCACAGAGGGAATGCTGTGTTGTTGTAAACACTGTCTTTCACATGAGACATTAAACCCCCCACCCACTCCCTTTCTTTTCTGTAGCACTTGGTACACTGTTGCTACATCAAGTCTGCTCTCTAATTTCCAGTTGCATTATTTACTATTAAACTAATATTCTCACACTTACCAAACCTGCCACTTTAAGCCATGGCTTTTCAACTTACTCTCCCTTGACTTTATGGTTGTAATGCATTCATTGGCATGTCCCCATATTTAACATAGCCCTACCTGCTCACACTAGGCTGCTGAAATCATTGAGTGATTTTGATCTTTAATAAAGACAGATAGAAAATCGCCTTTCTCCCTTAACATTGCTATTAATCTCTGTCAAAGCTACTTGCCTCTATTCTGCTTCAATCTTACCTGCTCTGTTGCCATGGGAACTGTTCTGTCATTATTATCATTTACTATTTTTACCTCCCATTAAATTTGGCTTTTCTCCAAGTTCTGTCTGGCTCTCGCTGTTTTAAAATGTGCTTCTCTTGGGTAATTGTTATGCTGACAGCTTAGGGCATCAGTGAAAGAGAGAGAAAGAAAACGACTTGCATTTAGGTAGCACCTTTCACGACCTCAGGATGTCACAAAATGCTTTTATAGTTGATCAAGTGTTTTTTGAAGTGTCGTCAGTTATAATGTAGGAAATATGTGTCTAAATTATACACATAGCACGATCCAGCAAAGACTAACTTGTGAATGGCCAGATAATGTTTTAGTGATGTAGTGAGGCACATTAAGTGAAATCTGGCTTACTTACTGATGGGATTATACTGTGAACAATGTGCACAGGGGCACGTACACATTGGTGTACCGTGTTTCTGGGGAAATTAAAGCATCCCGGTACATTTATAGGTTCTGTCACAGTCAGTGTTACTTACCTGTGTGAGTCCAGCAACTGTCAACTGTGGCTCAGTGGGTAACATTCTGACCATAGCCCTAGAGTGAGATGTGTTCATAGCCCCACACCAGGGATCTCAGCAGGTAATCTATGCTGGAATTCACTGTGAAGTACAATGGCACAATGGTTAGCATTGCTGTCTCACAGTCCCAGGGATCCGGGTTCAATTCCTGGCTTGGGTCACTATCCGTGTGGCATTTGCACATTCTCGCTTTGTCAGCGTGAGTTTCCTCTGGGTGCTCTGGTTTCTTCCCACAGTCCAAAGATGAGTGTATTAAGTGCATTGGCCATGCTAAATTGCTCCTTAGTGTTCCAGAATGTGTTAGTTAGAGGGATTAGTGAGTTAAATGTGTGGGATTAGGGCCTGGAGTGGGATTGTTTTTGGTGCAGACTTGATGGGCTGAATGATCCCCTTCTATAATTTTCTAAATACTGAAGGAGGGCTACACTGTCAGAGGTGCTGTTTTTTGGGATGAGATGTTAAATCAAGATCTAACTGCCTCTTAGGTGAATCTGAAAAATTCCATGGTAATTTTTTGAAGAGCTGAGGAATTTTTCCCAGGTGTGCTGGGTGGGACATTCCCTCACCCAACACTTAAAGTCCATTTCCACTCAGCGTCCTGTTCTCATGTCCATATGTCTATCCTTGGCCTGCTGCAATGCTTCAGTGAAGTCCACTGCAAAATGAAAGAACAACACGTTATCCACTGAGTTGCCACGTTATAGCCTTTTGGGCTCAAACACTGAGGGTAGAATTTTCCAGCTGTGCTGGTCAAACAGCCAGAAGTTCCTGCCCAACAATGGAGTTTCACATTCTCCACAACCCGCCCACTAAAATTCCAGTGGCGAGTGGGATGGAAAAATTCCGGCCCGAGCTTTTTTAGAATCATAAAATCTCTACAGTGCAGAAGGAGACATTCAGCCCGTTGAGACTGAATTGACAGCAATCCCACACAGGCCCTATTCTCATAACCCCACATATATTCCCTGCCAATCCCTCTGGATACTACTGTTAATTTAGCATGGCCAATCAACCTAACCCACACATCTTTGGAGTGCTGGAGGAAACTGGAACACCCAGAGGAAACCCTCGCAGACATGGGAAGAATGTGCGAACTCCACACAGACAGTGACTCAAGACTGGAATTGAACCCAGGTCCCTGGCGCTGTGAGGCAGCAGTGCTAATCAATGTGCCATCGTACCGCCCTTTACTGGTCACTTATATCATTGGTGATTTTGGCACTTTGCTGTGCGAAGATTGGCTGTTGCATTTTCTACTTTGCAACAGTGACTATAATTCCAAAGTATTGCATTGGTTGTAAAATATTTTGAGGTCTGTGGAAGTTATGTAAGACGCTGCCTGAGATGCGAGTTGTTTTTTTCATTATTTCTAGTATTCCAGTTCACAAACAAACCTGAACATGTAATGTTCCATGAAAATATAATCACATTTTGAACCACTTTTGTCGTTGCTCATAATATTTTCTGGGAAAGAGCAGAAGAAACCTTCAACCAGGTGAAAAGCTGGCATCACCTTCAGCCTTTGAGACAATGCAGTCTGTGTGTTCGGAGAGCTTGTTGTAAGAATTATTCACACAGGCTGAAAAACAAATCCTCGCCCCAATTACTAGCTGCTTGTGATCCTGCCGAACATTGTTATAATCCAAAACACCAATTATTTAGGATGATGGGAACAGAAAGAGGCCATTCAGCCCCTTGAACCTGTTTCACCACTCAATTAAATCACAACTGATCTATATCCCAAATCCCACCTCTAATTTTGTTCTGATGAAGAAGTTCCCCTTTGTCCTGGACTCCCTGCCCTCCAAGGAAATAGTTTCCAACTACCCCATCATATTTTTTAATACCCCTCAATCTTCTGTTCTCAATGAAATACAAGCCAAGTCCATGGAACAAGTCTTTGTAATTTCACTGCTCGAGCCCAGGTATTGTTTAATGAATCTTGCATTCTTTCTTTCATGCCAAGCTTCCCAGATGTGAGTGCGATTTCTGTGAATCAAAATTCTGTGAGCATGTTTTTGTGAGCTACTTGAGTCTGTTGGTCACTGCGTGGGTGGAAAATCAGCTCACTAAGTGCTGGTGTGCAGCACTTACTGTCAGATTGAAAATGACACTGCAACATGTTAGTCTGACATACCCATCAGGACCATTGACTTAGCATGAAGGGGGTCTAAAAATAGTGCATGATCACCATGTTATTCCACAATTCTCAGTCAGCTTATGATCTGAACAAGGTAATTTTATTTTCTACTGAACAATTTGCTTTCTAATTGATACTGGCTCAACTGTGCCATCTTTGCTGCTTATTAAAATAATTCCTTAATGGGATTGGCTGGAATTAAAGATAAAAGGATAAAAGAACATAAGGGGCAGGGACTGATTAATAAAAGTCAATCTCCTATCAAAGTTGCTTCATTATTCAGCTGCATGTCCATTAGTCGTAAGATAGTGACTGGAGTAGGTCATTCAGCTGGTAGAACCTGTTCAGTCATTCAACTTCATCATGACTGAACCCTCTCTTAACTCAATCCAAGTGCCTTGGTTCCATATTCTTAAATACCTTCACCTAAGAGAAATCTATCAATACCATGCTTTGAAAGTTTTAGTTGACCTCCAGTCTCACCACTTTTGGGGGGAGGTAATGTTCTAGACTTCCGTTGGTGAGAAGAATTGTTTCATTAAATGACATGATTCTTGACTTCAACTCTGAATGGCCAAGATTTGATTATAAAATTATTTCCTCTTGTTCTAGACTCCCCTCACTTGAGGAAATTTTTTCTGTCTACCTATCCTGGCACAATGGCACAGTGGTTAGCACTGCTGCTTCACAGTGCCGGGGACCTTGGGTAACACTCTGTGCTGGTTTGCATGTTCTCCCCATGTCTGTGCGGGTTTCCTTTGGGTGCTCCAGTTTCCTCCCACTGTCTTCCAAAAGACAGTGCTGGTTAAATGGATTGGCCATACTAAATTCTCCATCAGTGTAGCTGAACAGGCAGCGGAGGGTGGTGACTAGTTGATTTTCACAATAACTTCAGTACATTGTGAAAGTAAGCCTACTTGTGACACTAACAAAAAAAAACTAAAGCTGTCATTTCCTTTAATTTGCTCCAACACTTCACTAAGATTACATATAATCTTCGATTTGAAGTAAGAAGTGCAAACTGCCTTTATTTTTTAATTCTCTCAATGCACTCACAGATGGATTACATATACTAACATTGATATTAAGCCCTTATTCCTTTCTGTTCTGCTCAATCAGTGATCCACTTCTCTGAGCGAGGCAAAATTGAGTTCGATAAGCACTTTTATATTTTTCTCCTAGGTTTTCTGCACAGTTGTTCTCCTGGATTCCAAGGCTTCAATACTTTGCTGAGGAATGCTTACACTGGTATTCAGCACTCTCCAGTATTTGGATTGATGTAGTCATTACTCACATTAAATCTTGGTTTAAACGATACCACAATTCAATTTCCCCATATTAATTGTGTTTAGTGCTGCCTAAACTGGATGCATCAAAACGCTGGTCCTGGAGTCATAGAAGCCATAGAATCTGTACAGTGCAGAAGGAAGCGATTCAGTCCAGTGAATCTGCACCAGCAACAATCCCACCCCAGCCCCTACCCTCACAACCACTCACACTTACCCCATTAATCTCTCTAACCTACGCATCCTGGGGCAGTAAGAGGCAATTTACTATGGCCAATCAACCTACCCCACACATCCTTGGATATCTTTGAAATCCAGAAAGTTAACCAAAGTTGTCCAATTCTGACCTCCATGGGAGTTCTGGAAAGGAAAGTTCTGAGTGCATGGGAAGGAATCATTCCTGCATGAGGCAGGCAGGCATGAGTGCTACTTTGGGCACATCCTGTCCCATATGAGAAAAAATTCAGGCCTGAGCCCAATCAGTGAGACACGCATGGGTCCCTGACTCATACAACCAGGTGTAATTGTCACTTGATCTGCTGTTAAAAGATGCCATTGGTTCTACTAAATATTGATAAGTAGTCGGTATTCATAAATCACTAATTTTCTGATCTTGCAATCAAATTCAGTCTGTTGTGGGTTGGTTCACAATTATCCTCAAAATCGGTATCCCGAAAGGCTGTGTCCTCAGCTCCGTATTATACTCCTTATACACTTCTGACTGTGTGTCCAAATACCCCACCAACTGGATTTTCAAGCTTGCTGATGACAGTACTGTAGTAGGTCAGATCTCAAAGAATGATGAGATTGAGTGCAAGAAAGAGATAGAGAGTCTGGTGTGACAACAATAATCCTCCCTCAACGTCAGTACAATGAAGGAGATAGTCATCGACTTTAGGAAGCATAGTGGAAAGCATGCGTCTATCTACATCAATGGGGCTGAAGTAGAAATGGTCGAGATTTCTAGGTGTCAAGATCACCAACCCATTCTGGTTTCTCCATATTGATACTATAGTTAAGACAGCCCATCAATGGCTCTATTTTCTCAGGAGGTTAAGGAAATTTGGAGTGTCCGTCACAACTGTCACCAACTTTTACAGATGCGCTGTACAAAGCATCCTTTCTGGTTGTGTTATAGCTTGTTATGGCTCCTGCTTCATCCAAGACCACAAGAAACTACAGAGGGTTGTGAACAAAGCCCAGTCCATCACACAAACCAGCCACCCATCCATTGATTCCGTCTAAACTTCCTACTGCTTCTGAAAAGCAGCCAGCATAATCAAGGACCTCACATACCCCAGACATATTCTCGTCTTTCATCACAAAAAAGATACAAAGTCTGAGGACATGCATCAACCATCTCAAGGACAGCGTCTTCCCTGCTGTGATCAGACTTTTGAATGATCCTACCTCATATTAAGTTGATCTTTCTCTACTCCGTAGCAATTACTGTAACGTTACATTCTGTGCCTTCTTCTTTCACTCTCTATGAATGCTTTGAGTATATAGTGTGCAAGAAACAATACTTTTCATTGTATACTAATACATCTGATAATAAGTGGAGATGGAGTTAGGGGGAAAGGAAGGAGTTGTCTTTGATAGTCGAGCATTTCTGATTCACAATGTCCATTATGCATTATGTTATAAAATTGGTAAATTTGAATCTGATCACTTTGTAAGCAAGGAAAATAGTGCAGAGCCACCAGTGATGTGCTGACTCTTAAAGGGTAAATTATGAGATTGTCATTATGTGTCACAGATTCTGCCAATTGCCTTAATGAGGATTCTCAGGTCCTCATCTTTGCAGAGTATGCAACATGTAACACCCAGTGCAACTGCTAGTGGTCAAAACTTCTCGACTATGCAACTTTAGCCTCCTGGGATGCTATTTCACTTTGTGTATCTTCTCTCTCCTGTTAAATGTGTCTGAGGGTGACAGCTTTCATTGTGTGTAGTTGTTAGTCTGCAGTCAAGGAAACATGATTAGCAAGTGAATTGATTTATAAAATCCACGATGTCATTATGAACCTGTCTATCCCCAGGTATTGATGCTGTCATAAATATAACTATTTTCCCTATCGCTGTTAATAAACTGTCTCTTCAGCTTCAACCTGGATGTCTTCTATTTCTTCATCAGAAACAAGAAGGCTAACTTTCTCTTGGGGTTTAACATTGTTCTAACTAATTCAAACAGTTCAATATTTTATGAAATGTTGACCTCTTTGTTCCAAATGTGGCTGATGACGGTTCAGCAGAGTGTACCTGGACCATCAGAGTGACCTGGACGGTTCAGCAGTGCACTGTGGTTGGCACTGCTGTCTCACTGTGGCAGGGACCTGGGTGAGATGAAGGTCGGGCTTGATTCCTAATTTGTCTAAGTGTCAGTGGAGGTCCAGTGGAGACAGGATTTGGCTTAGCCAAGTAGGATCCCACGTTAAATACACTGACAACATTCTTGTCCAGGCCTTTACAAAGAACAAGGCACACAGAGTGAAACAGAAGTTTAGAACCATAGAATCCCTACTGTGCAGAAGAAGGCCATTTGGCCCATTGAGTCTGCACTGACTCTCCAAAAGAGCATCTTATCCAGACCCACCCCACCACCCCTGCAACTCCACGCATTTTACTTTGGCTAATTCAACCAAGCTACACATCCCTGGATAATAAAGGGCAATTTAGCATGGTCAATCCACCTAACCCGCACATCTTTTGACTGTGGGAAGAAACCCAGAGCACCCAGAGGAAACCCATGCATACACAAAGAGAACACGCAAACACCACACAGACAGTCACCCAAGGCTAGAATCAACACTGAGTCGCTGGCGCTGTGAAGCAGCAGTGCCAGTCATTGTGCCACCATGCCACCCTATAAAGACAACATCAAAGTGCTCATGCGGGAATCAATGCCAAGAACTCTTGCAACATCTCTGATTAAAACACCCAAAGGGTGAGTCATAGTGCTGACTCTACATGTGCCTGTAGAAATGTACAAAAACACAGTAGTGTCTGCCGTGCCTTAGAGATGGTAATACTCTCACTCTGAATCAGTAGGTGATGGATTCATGTCCTCCTCCAGGGTATGGAACACACAGTCCGGGCTAACTTTCCAGCACATGAAGAGTTTTGCACTGGAGATATCATATTTCAGATGAAATGTTAAATAAAAAGCCTGGGCTAAATTTTACAGGATGGCTGAGGCTGGAAAATGTGGTGAACCATTCAGAAGTCCATTGACTTTGGCAGGAGTGAAAAATCCCGTTTGTGGAAAATTCCATCTGTTGTCTGTCTGTCTTGGGTGATATGGAATAGCACAGTGGCACTGTGGTTGGCACTGCTGTCTCACTGTGGCAGGAACCTGGGTTTGATTCCTGGCTTGAGTTACTGTCAGTTTGGAGTCTGCACATTTTCCCCATGTCTGCATGGGTTTCCTCCACGTGCTCCAGTTTCCTCCCACAGTCTAAAGATGCATGGGTTACGTAGATTGGCCATGCTAAATTGCCTCTTAGTGTCAGGGGGATTAGCTAGGTTAAATATAAGGGATTATGGGGATTGGGTCTGGTGGGATTGTGATCAGTGCAGACTTGATGGGTTGAACAGTCTCCTTCTGCACTGTAGGATTCTATGGTTCTAAAAGAACTCATGGACCTATTTTGAATAAGAGAGTGGGGGAGGGGGTGCAGTTTCTTCAACATCCTGGCCAATATTTAATTCTGAAGCAGCTTCATCAGCACAGTAACTAGACTCCAAAAGCAAATTGATTACAAATTGCTTTGAGATGTCCTGAGATTATGGAAGACCCTTTTTAATATAGGCCTTTTCTCTATCTTTCCAGAGTTAGTAAGCCACTATAAAGGTTAAGTCCTTTACAACTCAAAAACACAAGTTTCAAAGAAAGGGAGATACTTATCACTCCCATTTGAAATATAATTTTCTGATTTGTTTTAAAGGTTTGATAGAATAATATTAGAATAGCAGCTGGACTTTCATCTTCAAAGTGGGCAGTGGTAGTCAGGAAAATTCCACTTGGGAGAAAGTGCACAGAGAGATGGGATTTTCGTTCTGAGGGATGGTGTGGGTGTGAGCTGAAGTCAGGCCGGTGAGCTTGGAAAAAGGGGCTCCTTCATTTTGAGGTAGGCTATTCAAAGGTCTTCCTTGGCGCTTGGTGCTGATGAGAAAAATAAGGCCACTGGGCACTTATCCTTCACAACTACATGCAACCTCAAGCTCCCTTACCAATATGTTATAACCTTTCATGCCCCCCAGTGCCAAGGTATTCCTATCCACCCCCTATGGACCCTCATGTCCCATGTCAAGGTATATTCCTCACCTACCCCTATGGTCCCCATGCCAAAGTATGGCACTTCCATGTCCTTTTACCCAGTATACACTGAGTAGGATTAATAAATCTTACAGTGACAGTACTATATGTGGGAAAAAAAGTAATTCATTGATAATTTTCCACGTTCTTTAAAAAAAACGCTTTTACTACAGGTCAATAAAGTGTCAGTCGTCAATACCCTTTAAAGTATCAATAGTTGAAACTGCAAGCACGTAGAACTTCTATATCTTTGGTTAATAAACATAGTGCAATTGACAGAAGAGATCAGAGAACCAGAGCTATCAGTCAAGCAATGTTTTCCCTATGGCCCAGGTGTTTCAGTACTCTAATGATTGCTTGGGCTCCTGATGCCAAGATGCTTGGTTGATTAAAAATAAAACATTGATTTCAGTGTTGAAAGTTTCAACTGATCCCCAGCATCAGGAATTTTCCAGGGCTAGTATTATAGTTTTCCATTGCTCTTTGAGAAAATAATGGCTCCCTGACTTTGTTCTTGGATGGCTATGTTTAAAGTTAATAATTTATCTCTTTTTTACTATTTAATTTGAATACTAGGCGAAATATACTAGGCCGCCTAAGATGGAATCTACAACTGAAGTAAATACAGCTGAAAGCTGCTTCTATGAGTTACTACAGTCAAAAGCCAACAGGCACACATACCAGAATTGTCATGCATATTGAACAGGGGTGCTTCAACTCAACAATATGGAAGTCATCAATACCTGAAACCCGAATCGAGAACTTTAACACATTGAATAGAGAGGCTCAAACTTTACAATGGAATAGGTGTTATGGCCTGAAACTCATTAGGAGGTAGTCAGCCAGAAGACATTATGATTGTGTATTCCCTAGTTTCAGCCAGACTCCCTGCTATTAAAGAGATATGTATAACTAGGATGGCCTGGCCTAACCTCATTGGGTGTTGAGTTCGCCCCCCCACCTCCCCACCCCCAGCCCTGTCACCCATAAAAACCTGGCGATCTTCAAATAAGGATGGGGGAATAAAAACAGCCATATTCAAGACAAACTCCAGTGTAAAGACTCCACCAAACCTATCGTAACCTGGGACAACTCAAGAGGGTGTGCGGGATCCATTTTCATGCTAAGAGTACCCTGAGTTCATCTGTTACTGTGAGCTCAGTGCATTGAATCTAACAGTCCAATCGATTTCGCTAGACCTGGTAATATTTATTTCTCAGCCAATTAGCTTTGTTTGGGGAAAGTTAACTTAATTTATCATGTAAGCGTTGTTTCTTTAATTTGTGTTTTTTTTTAAAATAAAGTTAAGATTGAACCACAGTCCTTTGTCTGTGTCATGAAGTAAACATACTTGAGTAAGTGTAATAATCTGGTTGAAATGTCTGTATAGAATATTTCACAGACAACAGAGCACATTGCTTGTCCTGGCTCCCTGGTGGTGGAATAGTGTTGAGGTTATCTTCAAACCTCGGTCAACTTGTCACCATCAATCACTGGTGTTACTCATTAGTTTGAAGTTGTTCCATTATAGTACTGATCCCACATTATTACTGGACACCTGTGAACCTTGATGTACAACATCAAGCATACTCTTCTATTCATTGGAGGGATCTGTAGAGTGGCAAGCTTCCAGAATTTACTTATTTTCTGTCACAGTTGGAAATACATTATTAATCTTCTAATAGATAATTGAAAGAAATGCCTTTGTGGAAGTTGAAATCAATTATTTATTAATTTATTGTGGGAATTTGCATAACTAACACCAAAAATGTGAGGTGTTGCGATTTTGTGAATTATGAATGAGCAACATGTTGACTAAATTTCATCACAGGCTGTTGCCGCAGGTACAATGTAGAAGTTCTTTATGATCACCTCTAGTGTAGTTCTAAAGAACAACAGCAAAAGCAAAAGTTCTCTCGATTCCAGGCATCAATTATTCACCTTGAGAGCAAAACATATTGTGTATTTGCAGGGCCTCAAGGTCTGCATTGGACGAACAGGGAATGCAGATTTCTCCTTAAATCCACTCTCCAGCCGAACCTACAAAACTGCATAAAAATTAATAACTTTTCTCATTCACTCAGGTGGATGAGGGTGTCGCTGGCTGGGCCAGCACTTATTTTCCATCCCCGATTGACTTGGAACTGAGTGGCTTGCTAGGTCTGTCAGAAGGCAGTTAAGAGTCAGTCACAAAGCTGTGGATCTGGAGTCACGTGTATGCCAAACTGGGTAAGGATGTCAGATTTCCTACCCTAGAGGACATTAGTGAACCAGATGGATTTTTCTAACAATCGACAATGGTTTCATGGTCATTAGTAGATGCTTAATTCCAGATACTTTTTATTGAATTCAAATTCCAGTAACTGTCAGGTGGGATTTGAATCCGGGTTCTCAGAACATTAGCTGAGTATCTGGATTGATAATACCACTAAGCTATCGCTGCCTGACCTTCTGCAATTTCTGTTTTTATTTTAAGTTGAACCCAATTTGGGTTTCCCCATTCAAAGCCATCTGGATTTTTATCTTCTGTCCCCGATTTACCCTTTAGTGTGTCTCTCCCAAGAGTCTAATTTTAATGAAAATGTGGTTATGGAGTGATTGCAGAGTGGTGATTTTAATATTGACTCAAGGGATAGTAATGTAATCGGGTGTGGATTCTAGTTTATAGAATCGGTCATTTTTAGTGGTTTTGAATTAATCCAGTGCCAATAATTACATATTTGTTCAGCTATTTTGTACACAGGATATTGAATTTCACAGTAACCAACCAGTAGTTGCAACAGTTGCAATATGAGCGGTCAACATTCCTGTGTGAATAACATTCAAATGCACAAAGCAGCAACCACAATCATGGGTAACTGCTAACAATGCGAAAAAAGCTGGTCACAAATGTGGTAAATGGGTTGGTAATTCCTGCTGTATTATATATTTAAAGAATCATAGAATCCCTACAATCCAGAAGGAGGCTTTTCAGCACATCGAGTATTCACCGACTCTCCTCAGAGCATCTTACCCAGTCCCTATCCCTGCAATCCCACCTATTTACTCTGTTAATTTCCCTAACATACACATCTTGAGGCACTAAGGAGTAATTTTGCATGACCAGTCAACGTAACCAGCGAGTCTTTGGACTGTGGGAGGGAATCGGAGAACCCAGGAAACCCATGCAGACACGCATGTAAACTCCACATATATAGTCGTCCAAGGCCAAAAAGCTTAAAGTTTATTTTATTAGGTTCACAAGTAGATTTACATTTAACTCTGCAGTTCCCCTAGTCCTCGCACTCTGGTGTCTGTGAAAATCCCATCGTCACCGCACTATGGCACCAAGTGTTTGGGTACACTTGGCCAACGCGCTTAACCAGCACATCTTTCAGACTGCATGAGGAAATCAGAGCACCCAGAGGAATCCCACACAGATATGGGGAGAATGTGCGGATTTCACACAGATAATGACCCGAGCTGGGAATCAAACCTGGGTCCCTGGAGCTGTGAGGTAGCAATGCTAACCTCACTGCCACTGTGCCACCCATAAAGAAGAAAGTAAGTTCTCCAGAAGGAACTTGAGGTTTACTCAATCAGTAAGTGCTACACAATGGATTTCCCAGCTGAAACTCTCTTTGTCACCTTTTAGACATTAGGCTTGGAGTATCAATCCTTCACACTGTAACTTTCTTGCTCTGTATCATAACACAACCTCAGTCTTGGCTGCCATCTTCTCACCTGATAACATCAAAGTGTAGATCAGCCAATACATCATGAGTAGCCAAGAGTTGACGCCAACCCTGGGGGTTTATATTGGATTTCACTAGGTTTTTCATGCTTCAGTGGGATGGGAGATGGCCAGAGTTGGTCAAATAACAAAATGAAAGGAATGTGAGTTATTTTCTTTTTTTTGGTATTTTCAAATAATTTTAATCTGGCAGCACACATTAAAGAACACATTTTAAACTAATTTATCCACCTCGCTGCTTTAAGCAAGTGTGATTCTTTGATCAAAAACCCACAGGGCATTTTACTTGCCTGAAGTTGTCTCCAGCAAGCTCTAACCGGTTCCTGTGCCAAATGCTGACACAGGATTTGTGCCAACAACTCAAAGAAGAATCTGAAGTGTAGAAAGAATGAAAAATATAGCAGTCAAAGAAACCACAATTTGAACAAATTGGTTCAAATTCCAGGTATAAGCCAACCATGATGTTTTTTATTATATTTTCACGCATCCAAAAGCTGGCCTGTAATTGCCCCGAAGAAAATTTTTTTCTCTGTATCCTGAAATGGTTAAAGAAAGAAAAACACACTTATATAACGCTATTATTGACCACCAGCCATCTCCGCCAAATAGAGGAAGCAATGGTCAAGTTATATTATTGCAAGACAATTGATCCAGAAACCCAGCAAATGTTCTGGGAATGCTGGTTCAAATCCCACCACGGCAGATGGTGGAATTTGAATTCAATAAAAAAAATCCGGAATTGAGAATCTACTGATGACTATGAAACTATTGTTGATTGTCAGAAAAACCTAACTGATTCACTAATGTCCGTTAGGGAAGGAATTCTGCCAACCTTGCCTGATCTGGCCCTGTATGTGAGTCCAGAGTTACAGCAATGTGGTTGACTCTCAGTTGTCCTCTGAACAAAGGCAATAAATGCTGGCCAGCCAGCAATACCCTTGTCCTAGGAATGAATAAAAAATAGGTAGTTTTGAAGTACACTTGTGTAGTCATATAGTCCTTACAGTGCAGAAAGAGGCCATTTGGCCCATCAAGTCTGCACCAACCACAATCTCACCCAAACTTATCCCTGTAACCCCATTCATTTACCCTGGTTAGTCCCCCTTGGCATGGTCAATTGAACAAAGCAGCACATCTTTGGGCTATTGCAATGTTAGAAATGCAGTGTTAGTCACTATTACAATGTCAGAAATGTAGCAGCAAACTCCTACAAACAGCAACATGGTAGCAATCAGATTCTTTTCATGATATTTACTGAGATTAAAAATTGACCAGGATACTTGTCAAAAATTGACCAGGATACTCGTCCAATTTCTTCGCAATCAAACCATGTGGTCTTTTCCATCCATACACAACAGACACATGAAAGTATCAGTAAACTGCCTCATTTGAAAGATTAACACTTCCTCAGTACTGCACTGGACTGTTAATCTTGATTGCTGTGCTCATGGAGTAGATCTCAAACTCAGACCTTTGTTATCAGAGGCACCAGCTGAGCCACCGTTGGTTGGTTATTTAATGCTGAAATACAATGCCTTCCAATGTCACCAATATGCAAGCTTAATTGGCGAGTATTGACAGGTGACCCATCGATGGAGGGTCTCGCACCCAAGTCCAGTACTGCCACTTATGGGGCAAAATAGTGGCACAATGATTAGTGCTGCTGCCTCACAGTGCCAGGGATTCCGGTTTGATTTCACTGTCTATGTGGAATCTGCACATTCTCCTTGTGTCTGTATGGGTTTTCTCCGGGTGTTCTAGCTTCCTTCCACTGTACAAAGGACTTGAGACTAATAAATAAACTTTAAAAATCTTAAGCTTATCCTGCATCAAGGCAGGTCGAGGCTATTCAATAGGTAAGGATGAGTCAGGGGAAAACTGATTTGTTTTTCTCTCTCTTTAAACCCAATATACTGAAGCAAATTGCATTGCCTAAGTGAGACTCAGTAACTCAGCACACATTTGGACTATCATGAGGACTTGTTATGGGATATGGCATGTGATGAGTGTAGCACAGTTAGGAGGAAAGGGAGATGTCCACCTTTAGCTTTTCCTTTGTGTCATTGCTGGGTCCATTGTGGACTAAGAAGAAAGCATTTGCGTTTGAATAGTGCCATCCCAAAATGCTCTTCGTGGTCAGGGGAAAGTGTAGTCATTGTGGAAATTTAGAAGCATAACAGCCAACTTCCACACTACAAACTCTCCAGAAAGCATTGCGATCATGAACAGAACATTTGTTTTAGTGATATTCGGGAGGGATTAATATCACAGAGCTCTCCTAACATTCTTTAAGTAGCACCATGGGATCTTTTACATGCCCACAAGAAATGACAGATGGGATCTTGGTTTAAAGATTGCACCTCTGACAGTGCAGCACTTCTAGATTCTAAACTCAAATTTCTGAATCAATGGAGTTGAACCCACAAGTTCTCTGAAAAACAGTATTGTCATATGTCCAGACTGCACAATGTGGAAATCAAATTGTCTGGTGCTTTCAATGTCCGTTGACTTTCTTCTTCTGTTTGGCTCATTATCATAGCAAATGATTTAAGTTTTAAGTTTGTTTATTAGTGTCACAAGTAGACTTACATTAACACTGCAATTACAGTGAAAAACCCCTGCTCGCCGTACTCTAGTGCCTGTTCGGGTACACTGAGAGAGAATTTAGCTTGGCCAATGCACCTAACCAGCATGTCTTTTGGACTGTGGGAGGGAACTGGAGCACCTGGAGGAAATCCATGCAGACATAGGAAGAACATGCAGACTCGGCACAGACAGTGACCTGAACTGGAATCGAACCTGAGTCCCTGGTGCTATGAGGTAACAGTGCTAAACATTTGGGCCACCTCATGGCCCAGCATACCGCAGAACTGAATTAATGGGATTTTTCACCTCCACTCATTTTCATCAATTAAAGTAACTGCATGTTCAAGCGACAATGTCTAACATTTAACATAGGCTGTCTCAGCGTTACATCTTGGTGACAAGACATACAGGCTTGGAGTGGTGTGTTATTTTTCTCCCCGTTATTTATCTCTCACCAATATCACAAAAACCTATAATCCCATGATTAACACACATCTGGTTTGTGGGACCTTGCTGTGCACTGTTTTGCTGCCATATGACTACACTTCAAAGGCATTTCATTGGCTGTAATTCATTTTGGGATGTCCTGGGGTCATCATAGGTATGCTTGTTTGTGCAAATCTTTTCTCCAACACATCTGACTGTAAATAGAAAGCATGTTGATCAATTGGAAAAAATAATGCAAGAACTAATTGGCTTTATTTAGAAGATTATATTCCTTAATTAATTCCCAGACACTATGAACAGTGTAAGAGACTTACACTGATGATGAATGGTGTTTCGTGATCTCTTGACACAGATAAATCAAAGCAGATGAGCAATGGAATTCTCTGTGGTGCTCACTCACTCTCACTAACTGGAGATACCAGAAGTTGGAAGAGGTTTCTTCTGTTCCTGGTTTGATTCCAATTTAACCTCCTTTGAAAAAGGAATCAAGAATGAAAATGTTGTTCAATGTTTTTGGTTAAATGATCATTTTATTGCTTTTGTTTTCAGTTTAATTCTTCTAAAGGTGTATTGCTTCATTGGTTGATTTGCTAGGTGGGTGAGGATTAATTTGCACCACAGTTGCACCACTGAAGCGAAACAGCTTCTGTTCACACCAGCACCTGAGTGAGAATGTGAATCATGATGTGGAGATGTTGGCGCTGGACTAGGGTAAACACAGAAGTCTCACAACACCAGGTTAAAGCCCAAAAGGTTTATTTGGTGGCAAATGCTACGAACTTTCGGGGGTCTGCCCCTTCATCAGGTGAGTGGGGAGTTCTGATCACAAACAGGCCATATAAAGACACACACTCAGTTTACAGAATACTGATTAGAATGTGAGTCTTTATAGCTAATCAAGTCTTAAAGGTACTGACAATGAGTGTGGAGGTAGCATTGAGCATAGGTTAATGAGATGTGTATTGTCAGCAGACAGGACAATAAGTGAGATTTTGCAATCCCAGGCAAACCATGGGGGTTACAAGTGATGTGACATGAACTCAGGATCCCTGTTAAGACCGTCCTCATGTGTGCAGAACTTGGCTATCAGTCTCCGCTCAGCGACTCTGTGCTGTCATGTGTCGTGACAGCCGTCTTAGAACATAGAACATAGAACATTACAGCGCAGAACAGGCCCTTCGGCCTTCGATGTTGCGCTGACCAATTAGGAAAAAGCAATGACCCTCTAACCTAAACCATTCCCTTTTCATCCATAAACTTATCTATTAACCTCTTAAACGCCACCAAACTTGGCGCATCTACAACTGATGCAGGCAGGACATTCCATACCCTTACCAACCTCTGGGTAAAGAACCTACCTCTGACATCCGTCCTAAAATCACCACCCCTTAATTTAAAGCTATGTCCCCTCGTGCTAGCTATCTCCATCCTAGGAAAAAGGCTATCACTGTCCACCCTATCTAAACCTCTAATCATCTTATACGTTTCAATAAGGTCTCCTCTTAGCTGCCTTCTTTCTAACGGAAACAACCTCAAATCCCTCAGCCTCTCTTCATAAGACATGCCCTCCATACCAGGCAACATCCTGGTAAACCTCCTCTGTACCCTCTCCAATGCCTCCACATCTTTCTTATAATGTGGGGACCAGAACTGCACACAATACTCCAAGTGCGGCCGCACTAGAGTTTTGTACAGTTGCAACATGACGTTGCGGCTCCGAAATTCAATCCCCCTACCAATAAAAGCTAAGACTCCATATGCCTTCTTAACAACCTTATCGACTTGATTGCCAACTTTCAGGGATCTATGCACATATACACCAAGATCCCTCTGTTCATCAACACTATTAAGAGTCCTACCATTAGCCCTATACTCTACACATTTGTTATTCCTGCCAAAGTGAATTACCTCACACTTTTCCACATTAAACTCCATTTGCCACCTCTCGGCCCAGCTCTGCAACTTGTCCAAGTCTCTCTGCAAACTATAACACCACTCTTCACTATCTACCACTCCTCCGACTTTGGTGTCATCCGCAAATTTACTAATCCATCCTTCAATACCCTCATCCAGATCATTTATAAAAATTACAAACAGCAGGGTCCCCAAAACAGACCCCTGAGGTACACCACTTGTAACCGAACTCCACGATGAATATCTTCCATCAACCACCACCCTCTGTCTTCTATCTGCTAGCCAATTCCTAATCAAATTAGCTAAATCACCCTCAATCCCATACATCTGCATTTTCTGCAGAAGCCTTCCATGGGCCACCTTATCGAATGCCTTACTAAAGTCCATGTATACCACATCAACTGCCTTACCCCCATCCACCTCTTTGGTCACTTTTTCAAAAAACTCAATAAGGTTAGTAAGGCACGACCTACCCTTCACAAAACCATGCTGACTATCCCCAATCAATTCATTTCTCTCTAAATAACTATAAATCCTATCCCTAATAATTCTCTCCAATACTTTGCCCACAACAGAAGTAAAACTCACTGGCCTATAATTCCCTGGAAGGTCTCTCTTCCCCTTCTTGAACAATGGGACCACATTCGCTATCCTCCAGTCTTCCGGCACTATACCCGTAACCAACGACGACCTGAAGATCAGAGCCAGAGGCTCTGCAATTGCCTCTCTCGCCTCCCAGAGAATCCTAGGGTAAATCCCGTCCGGCCCAGGGGACTTATCTAACTTCAAACCCTCCAGAATATCTAGCACATCCTCCTTATCTACTTCAATACTTTCCAGTTTGCAACCCTGTATCCCAGTGTTCTCCACAACTACATTTACATCTCCCTGCATGAATACCGAAGAGAAATATTTGTTCAGTGTCTCTCCAATCTCTTCAGGCTCCACGCACAACTTCCCACTGCTGTCTATGACTGGCCCTAATCTTGCCCTAACCAATCTTCTATTCTTAACATATCTAAAGAAAGCTTTAGGATTCTCCTTGATCCTATCAGCCAAAGTTTTCTCGTGTCCCCTTTTAGCTCTCCTCAACTCACTCTTTAGCTCCCTCCTGGCTAATCTATAGCTATCCATTGCACTAACTGAGCCTTCAAGCCTCATCCTGACATAAGCCTCCTTTTTCCTTTTAACCAGCGAATTAACTTTTTTAGTACACCATGGTTCCCTTACTCGACCATTTCCTCCTTGCCTGACAGGGACATACTTATCAAGGACTCGCAGTAGCTGCTCCTTGAATAAGCTCCACATTCCAGATGTTCCCAGTCCCTGTAGTTTCCTAGTCCAACCTATGCACCCTAATTCTCTCCTGATGGCCTCATAATTACCCTTCCCCCAGCTATAACTACTGCCCCCAGCTTCATGCCTATCCCTATCCATCACTAAGGTGAACGTAACCGAATTGTGGTCACTATCACCAAAATGTTCACTAACTTCCAAGCCTAACACCTGGTCTGGCTCATTGCCCAGCACCAAATCCAATGTAGCCTCACCTCTAGTTGGCCTATCTACATACTGAGTCAAAAAACCTTCCTGCACACTTTGTACAAAAACTGACCCCTCTAACAAGCTAGAGCTATAGCTATTCCAATCAATATTAGTAAAGTTAAAGTCCCCCATAACAATTACCCTATTACTTTCACTCCTGTCCAGGATCGACTTTGCAATCCTTTCCTCTACCTCTCTAGAACTTTTAGGAGGTCTATAAAAGACTCCCAACAGGGTGACCTCTCCTCTCCTGTTTCTAATCTCAGCCCATACTACCTCAACAGACAAGTCCTCATCAAACTTCCTTTCTGTCACTGTGATACAGTCTTTGACTAATAATGCCACTCCTCCCCCCCTTCTACCTCCTTCTCTACTCCGACTGAAGCATTTGAACCCCGGAACCTGCAACAACCATTCCTGTCCCTGCTCTATCCATGTCTCTAAAATGGCCGCAACATCGAAGTTCCAGGTACTGGTCCAAGCTGCAAATTCCTCCACCTTATTGCGAATACTTCTTGCATTAAAGTATACGCATTTCAAACCATGCCCTACTCCACCCGTACGCTGCTGTGCTTTACAGTTCTCATCTATGACCCCCCTATTCTAGTCCCTCTTAACATCCAAACTTCTCAGGATCCCACCCCCCCCTCTGAATCAGTTTAAAGCCTCCTGCATAGCCTTTGCAAATTTTCCCCCCAAGTTATTGGTTCCCCTCTGGTTCAGGTGTAGACCATCTCTCTTGTAGAGGTCCCACCTGTCCCAGAATGAGTCCCAATTGTTCAGGAACCTGAACCCCTCTCTCCTGCACCATCTCCGCAGCCACGAGTTCAAACATTCCCTCTCTCTGTTCTTCTCTAAACTATCCCGTGGCACAGGCAAGAGTCCAGAGATAACCACTGTCTGTTTTGGCCCTAAGCTTCCACCCCAACTCCATAAATTTCTGTTTAATATCCCCTTCCCTTGTCTTACCTACATCATGTGTCCCTACATGAACTATGACTTGGGGCTGACTCCCCTCTCCCTTAAGAATCTTAAAAACCCGCTCTGAGACATCCTGGACCCCGGCCCCTGGGAGGCAACACACCAGCCCTGAGTCCCGTTTATTACTATTTACTCTCCTATCTGTCCCCCTAACTATGGAGTCTCCAATTACCAGGCCCAATCTCTTACTCCCCCTACCCACCTGAGCATTCTCAGCAGGCTCACCCCCAGAGACCTGCTCCCTTTGGCCATCTCCAGTTGATTCTTCCTCAACTGTAGCCTCCAGGACAGAAAACGTGTTTTGGAGGGGAACAGCCCCGGGGGATTGTCTCCCCGATTGCTTTTTACCCCTCTTCCTAATAGTTACCCAAGAATCACTTTTAGGAGTGACTATCTCTTTGTAACTCCTGTCAATATCCGCCTCAACCTCCCGAATTATCCTGAGCATTCTTGGAGAATGCTTACTTGAAGATCAGAGGCTGAATGCCTGTGACTGCTGAAGTGTTTGCCAAGAGAAAAAGAATGGTCTTGCCTGTGATTGTTGAGCAGTGTTCATTCATCCATTGTCGTAGTGTCTGCATGGCCTCCCTAATGCACCATGCCTCAGGACATCATTTCCTGCAGCATATCAGGTAGACAACGTTGGACAAGTTGCAAGAGTACGTACTGTGTACTTGGTGGATAGTGTTCTCACGTGAGATGATGGCATCTGTGTCGATGATCTGGCACGTCTTGCAGAGATTGCTATGGCAGGATTGTGTGGTGTCGTGGTCATTGTTCTCCTGAAGGCTGGGTACTTTGCAATAAGGGGAGGCAATAGTGTTTGATATTATTGTTAGACTAGTAATCCAGAAACCTAGGGTAATGCACTGAGGATCTGGGTTTGAATCCCACCATGGCAGATGGTCAAATCTGAATTTTATAAAAATCCCAAATTCGAAGCCTAATGGTCACATGAAACCATTGTTGATTTTCGTAAAAACCCATCTGGTTCACTGATGTCCTTGAGGGAAGGAAATCTACTGTTCTTACCTGGTGACTCAATGCAATGTGATTGATTCATAAAATGACCTGGGCAACAAATGCTCGTTCAACCAACAATGGCCCATTAACAAGTAAAATAAAATGAGGCTCAAAAATTCAACTCTTTAATTCTGTGAGCTTCAAATCATTTTTTAGCCGAGAGTCAAAATTTTTAACTCCCAATTCAGACAGTGCAAGTTTGCAAAACTAAAATCACTTCATATGGGTGCTAAACACTGAAGCAATGATTCAGTTGAACAAATAAAAGTAAAGTTAAAGTTTATTTACTGTGTCACAAGTAGGCTTACATTCACACTTCAGTGAAGTTACTGTGAAAATCCCCTGGTCGCCACACTGTGGCACCTGTTTGGGTACACTGAGGGAGAATTTCGTATGGCCAATGCATCTAACCAGCACATCTTTGGAGTGTGGGAAGAAACTGGAGTACCTGGAAGAAACCCATACAGACACAGAGAACGTGCAACTCCAACACAGGCAATGACCCAAGCCGGGAGTTGAACCTGTGTCCCTGGAACTATGAGGCAGCAGTGTTAACTACTGATGTCAAGATAACGTACTTGATGATGAAGAGACTCCTCCAATGGAACGTATCCATACCTGATGGGGTGAAAATTTCCCCATAAGAACCAACAGGAAAATTAGTGTGTTGGGATCTGCATCCCATGGTTCTAAAGAGACATTTAGCTTTTTAACATCTTATCTACAGCCCCCAAAGTTTTCTAATTGGATCATATTTATCATGAAAAATGATGAAAAAATAAGTTAAGAAAACTAAGCAATGTTTTTTTATTACAGGATAAAAGGCTGATCTTCCTGCTGCAGTTTACAGTTCAAATGATTATTTTAATAAAGACATTGTAATCTACAGTAATCCTGTTTGAGTAGTATAACTACACCGGGTAGGTATATCTTTGATAGCAGGCTTTCTGGTTATGACCATTATCATTGTATCGGGGATAGCTGAGCCGATAAGTTATTATGAATGTGCTGTCAAAAGCTGTATTTTGATCAGGCAAAAATGTCCCATTCCTCCATTAAATTAATCTGGTTCAATACATGTATTTTATTTCTTATACATACAAATTATGCATTCTACTAGAGACACTTGGAAATTTGCCAAATTTAGAAATGCCACATTTTCACTTTGAGATTCCTGATAGTTTTGATATTAAACAATATTTTTAAAGAGCCTTTTCAGTAAACAAGGGGAAAAATTTAATGGTTTAATGGAGCCAGCCCGAGAGGGCATGCTGGCAAAAGAGGAGGTGGGGTGCAGGAGAATCACTTAGGAATACACGCATGCAGAGTCCCAAGACTGGGAAAACTGTCCCAAATTAAGTTGGTGTTGGGAAGGGCACAATGCAGGCATCTCCCCCAACAGTGAGAAAGCATTTAAGCTTGTTAGTTAACCACTTAAAGCCAGTTATCCCTGAGAAATCAGTGGTGGCTCAGGGATTGTCCTGAACTTGGGAGATGGAGGGGGGTGGGGGTTAAGGGGTGGGCATATCCTTTGGGATCAGAGGAACCATTGACAGCTTTTACTCTGCCTTTTCCTCCAATCCCCCACTTCCACTTCACTACCCCCCTTCGAGTTTGTTCCATCATTTAATCAGATCATGACTGATCTCTCCCTCACCTCAAATCCACATTCCCACCTATTCCCCATATCCCTATGTTCCTTTCAGATTAATTCTTGATGTGGGGTTGACACTGGCATTTATTGCCCATCATTTGAGAATCCTTTTCTGTGACCCTTTTCCTTTCCTCACTCAAGTATGTCCTTTAACCAATGTTAATCCTAAGGCTGGCCCTCAGAACATTTCCAGCAGCAGCCTTATGAGCCTCCTAGCTCATAGAATCAGAGAATCTTTATAGTGCATAAGATGGCCATTCAGCCCATTGAGACTGCACTGACTGTCTATCAGAGCATCTTAACTACACCCTTTCCCTATAACCTGATATATTTACCCCACTAATCTCTTTAACCCACATCTTGGGATATTAACCGACAATTTAGCATGGCCAATCCACCTACCGTGCACATCTTTGGACTGTGCGAGGAAACCGGGGCACCTGGATGAAACCCACACAGGCATGGGGACAATGTGCAATCTCCACTCAGTCGCCTCAGGCCAGAATTGGGTCCCCGGTGCTGTGAGTTGCTCATCGCTGTGCTGGTGTGCCGCCTCGCTCGATAGGTAACGGAGAATTACAAGTCAATTCAGGTGGGATGTCGGCACTTCAGGATCCTTAATCATGTGGGAGGCCTGATGGCACTAACAGGCCAGTTAGGTGCCTGATGGACATCTATTTGCGTTGGGTTTCCCCCTCAGATGTGGCACCTGCTTCCCACCAGTTCCCCAACCATTGACAGAAACCCTCATGACTCGAAAAGAATCCAACCCATAGTTTCTCATGCAGGGGTTAACCAAAGTAATTTTGTATAGAATAATTCTCCAATCTATGTTTTGAAAACCATCTTTTTAAATTAAAAGATACTTACATTTCTCATCTCAATGAAAACTGACTATTTTACATTCCTCTTGTTTGAGAATTTCACTGACATTGGGGTCAGTAGCACTTCCTCAACAATGGAAAATGCGAACTTGACCCAGCAAGCGAAGACCACCTCACCACAAACAAACAAATATTCAAAGTACTTCAATATGGAAACTTAAAAGAAAAATTTTCAGCCAAATTTTAGAATTGATAGTTTCCGATATGTAAGTTCACCAAAGAATTATTTGAATAATACGTGCATCAAATTTCCTTCATGTTCATTGGTCAATAACCCTGGACTTCCCCACCTAATTGCATTCTGGAGTACCTTAACAAGAGGTCAGGAAGAAGACCCACTAGCAGATTCTCAAATGATGGGCAATAAATGCTAGTGTCAACCCAACACCAAGATTTAATCTGAAAAGGAACACAGATCTTTGGGAATGTGGATTTGAGGCAAGGGAAAGATCAGCCATGATTTGATTGAACGTTAGAACAAACTTGAAGGGTGGAATTTGCCCACTTCTTCTGCTAATTCCTACTTTCCTATGTGTCTTAATTTTGGAAACAGCACTGATATTATTAGAGTGCCTTTATGAATTAGGATACAGTTTGAGGGTTAGGTGCAGAGAATATTATTCCACTTCAAGTGGAGATCAAAATTAGCAAACCAAAAGAAATTTCTTTACCCAGGAAATGGTCAGAAAGTGGAACTCGCTACCTGAATAGTTGAGGCAAACGGCAAAGATATATTCAAGGGGAAATGAGATAAGTACATCAGGGAGAAAGGAATAGAAGACTTAGATGAAGAGATAAGAGAGAGTTGCCTGGTGCACAAATACAACATAGTCCAACTGGGCCGAATGGCATGTTGCTACGCTGTGCTGTGCATTCTATGGAATAAAGCAATTACCAGTATTATAGGACATTAGTGAGCAATTTCTGAAGGTTACTTGCAAATTTCAAAGTTTGATTGTTTTGTCTTGAAGCTTTCAAAAGCACTTGCCATGGAATGGCAGTGGCTGTGACATACTAACAATGCTCTGGGGTAACAGAGCTCATTACAAGAACAACCCTCAAGCTGAAAATGTATTCTGTTGCTTCCACTGAATTAAGCAGCAAGACGCAGATAATGCAGCATTCAACAAGAAATGTTTAATAATTCATATTTACTTTCAAAATCAGTATGGTCCACCTGCTTCATTTTTCAAATACTTCAGTCTAACTAAGATTTTAATCAGAGTCTTTCAGTCAAGAGTATCTTTTACGATTTCTTTTAAATTATAAAGCAAATTCTTAACATAATGCACGACTGCAGGATTCAATGTGAAAGTTTAATTCTCTTCTTTCACATTGAGAAACTGTTGTCAACGTTTAAGTTCCAGTGCAGGGTGCCACAAGCAGGGGGATAAGATAAATCAACAGTGATGGTTGATTGACAAGATACTTGGGTTTAAAAAGCCTGTGGATTTTTGGAGGAATGGGAAAATTAAAAAGTACCAGAACTTTTGAGACTTGCAGATAGATTGAGCGCAGTTGGAATTGTTTTGGGTAGAGTAACAGAGTGTAGGGCAGTACAGTTGGAATTTGAAAGAAATAAAAGAGCAAGCATTACACTGGCCATGGAAACATTGATAAAATGAAGAAAGATTATGATGGAAGGAATAAAGACAAAGTGTGAAAGGTTTATCTGTCTCCTGCTTCATATGAGAGGTTTGCCAGGGTCTTCAGAGCAGTATTCTAATCTTGTACAGTCTTGCAATTTGCATACATTAGGGACACAGAGCAGAAACTCTAAAGTGTGTTATGAAACCCGACTAGATCCCAACAGCTTTTCTATTTTGGCAATGGTATAAAGATACGGTGTTTTACTATTGACACACTAGGAAGCTTTCATCAAAAGAACTTTATTTAACAATACAGTTTAACTATAACAAATCAATTTGCCAATTGAGATAGTTAAAATAACAAGGTACAATTCTTAACTGTTAACCTATCTCTGTTGGTTCTAATTTAAATAATATTCCTCTTATTGACATAAACTCCTCTTCATATCCAATGTGCAAGCAACATGGGCTTACATATTTTTATTGTTAACTGTCCTAGAGCCTTTGAACCCCTCTGGAGGAAGATATATAGACACCTGTATTCTGACAGTCAAACAGCAGCCTCCAGAGAAAGAGAGGCAAAGTCACCTCTTGCTTCTTTCAGGACCAGACTGAAACTAACTATAAACATGGACAGGGATCGCGTGTAGAAGTGGGAGCATTGAGGTGGCGGCGTGGGCTCGTTGGGGCGAAGGGCCTGTTTCCTGTGCTGTTTTGTTCTTTGTTCTTTGTTCTTTGTTTTTCCCTGTAAGCTTAGCTCCTCTATTAACACATGACTCTGTCTCTTATCAATCAACCTAATCAAACCCTTCTCTGAATTTCTCGGGGAAAAGCTAAATAAACAAAAATGCATTAACTCAGATTAAAACAGATGCTCAATTATCCAAAACAAATTATTCTCCTGTGTTCTCAGCATGGCACTTCCTGGTTTTCAGACAAATTGGCACCATGTAAACCGGAACTGACTTTTAAATACATCCCTCATGAGAAACATGTATGAATACATTTCTTAACGACACAATATCATCACATGAAGTACAACAAGTTGCTAAGGAGAGTGGATGTATTTGCAATGATTTGTTTATGAGGTGGGAGAAAGAAGCAATCTTTAAAAAAACAGCAAATTACACATGTTGTTTGATACTCAGTCATGGACAATTTGAGTCATAGCCAATTGTCTGAACTTTCCAGCATCTACTCATAAGCTACAAAGTTTCCAGAAATGTGTTTTTTCTTTTGGCCTATATTTTTATCCAGACCTGATCCAAACAGGGCATAGAGATCTTACAGATCGGGTTTGACCAGGAGAGATTTCTCAACTAAACAAGATAACTTAAGTAAAAAAAAATCAGTGGGCATCTTAATTTGTTAACCAACAGCTAAATAAATGATTTTGATTTGATTTATTATTGTCATGTGTATTGGTATACAGTGTAAAATATTGTTTATTGCACACTATATAGACAAAGCATATCGTTCATAGAGAAGGAAAGGAGAAAGTGCAGAATGTAATGTTACAGTCATAGTTGGGATAGAGAAAAAGATCAAGAAAGAGAATGAATGCTTTGGAATAATAAAAATGATTCAGTGGTTGCTTTTATAATTTATGAGTAAAGTCTATAACCAATCTCAGTTAATTATCATCCGTCGTGTTATGGGGGGAACTAATCACTCAGTAAGTGGTTGGATGGATAATTGATCCCTTTAACAAATGGATTGAATGTCATCGGCAATTTGTCAAACAATAAACCTCATGGATGAAAAATGTCAGTTCTTTACCACGTTGATTATTGCAGCCAATACTTCACTTTGTTTTGCAGCATCAGTGCTATGAGATCTGTGTACAACCTGCATAGATAAAATTTGCCTGTTAAACGATACTCTGCTACTGATTGAGTTACCTGACATCTGGAAGCAGGGGTGAGGATGGGGCTCTGTATGGGTTTCTTCCTGGTGCTCCGATTTCTTCCCACAGTTCAAAAGATGTGCTGGTTATGTGCATTGGCCATGCTAAATTCTCCTGAACAGTTGCCGGAGTGTGGCAGCTAGGGGATTTTTACAGTAACTTCATTGCAGTGTTAATGTAAGCCTCCTTGTGACACTAATAAATAAGCTTTAAGCTCTAGATGTTTTACTGCAATTGTGATAATCCCTCCCATAGGCCAAAGCTGTGCAGCTTAGGTGGATTGGCCATGGTAAATGTGTATGTTTATGGGGATAAGGCCTGGGTAAGGCACTCTGTCAGAAATTGGTGCAGACTCGATGAACCAAATGGTTTTGATCTGCATTATAGGAATTCTATGACTCAATAAAGAAATACTTACCCTGGTGTTTACTGGACTGAGCTGTCTGTCTAATGAATAATTAATTAACATGCAGCAACTTCATCAAAATCGCAGACAATTAGGGTGAGATGGCATTTCTGTGAACCTTGCAGTGGAGCAGTGCGCTTCCGCCAGTAACCTGGCATTCACAGTTCACAGAGTAACTCAAATTTTTGGTTGATTTACATATTAATAATTGTATAGTTTGTTTTTGCAAAATCTGGTCAATAATCTTTAGTCCAGCGGGGTTACACAATGACCAATGACCGGAGGCCTTGCCTGACCCCAGACCTCAAAGACAGGATGTGATGCGCTCTTTCGAATTTAAAATGCCCCGTTTTCAAATTGAGATTACGAAAACATGGCAGCCTGATCTCTTGTTCACCTGGAAGCTCTTCTCCATTCCCTTGGGGGAATTGGGTGCTCGGAAATTCCTCCTCCAGCTCCAGTTCTTCAAGTTAACTAAGATATCTGACATACTATGTAGCTGGTTTTCCAAGGACTGCTGGCAGGCTTCAACTGAGGAAGATTCAATCTTGACTTTCAGGATTTTTTCCTCCACTTCACTGATGATCTGTGATAAAAGAGCTGAGCCCTTTGTCTATAACTTTAATCATAATGCCAGTCATCATCTCAGTATCACCAGAATGAAAGCCCGCGCAACAGCCAAATTATCATATCGAGGCTCCACTCTAGACACCTCCAAATGGCCCAATCACAAGACCATAAGTCATAGGAGCAGAATTAGGCCACTTGGCCATCGAATCTGCTCGACTATTCAATCATGACTGATATTTTTCTCATCCTCATTCTCCCCTTATTCATCAAGATGCTATCTATCTCTGTCCTAAAGACATTCAATAGCCTTGCCTTCACAGCCTCCTGTGGCAAAGGATTCCACAGATCCACTACTCTCTGGCTGAAGAAATTCCTCCTCATCCTCTGTTTAAAGGATCGTCCCTTTAGTCTGAGGTAGTTTTCCTACCATTGGAAACATCCTCCTCACATCCACTCTATCCAAGCCTCACCGTATCCTTCAAGTTTTAATAAGATTCCCCTCATCATCCTTCTAAACTCCAATTAGTACAGGCCAAGAGTCCTCAACCATTCCTCATACGACAAGCTCTTCATTCCAGGGACCATTCTTGTGAAACCTCCTCTGGATCCTTTCCAAGGCCAGTACATCCTTCTTTAGATATTGAACCTAAAACTGCTCACAGTTCTCCAAATGGAGTCTGACAAGAGCCTTCTACAGCCTCAGAAGTACATAATGCCCTTGTATTCTAGCCCTCTTGACATGAATGCTACCATTGCATTTGTCTTCCTAACTGCTGACTGAACCTGCATGTTAACCTTAAGAGAATCTTGAACAAGGATTCCCAAGTCCCTTTTGCTTCGGATTTTCTAAGGCTTTCTTCATTTTAAAAAGTCTATTCCTCCATTTCTCCTTCCAAAATGCACAACCTCACAATTTTCTACATTGTATTCCATGTGTTACTTCTTTGCCCACTCTCTTAAGCTGTCCAAATCCTTCTACAGCCTCCCTGTTCCCAGGATTTTCTTGATTAAACTAGGCTCCCCCCATCACCCAAACTTAACCAGAATCTTCCAGGAACATAAACACAGAATGTACACTCGAGGATTAGGTATATATGGATTATGCATTTTAGGGATGGCACTGTGGCACAGTGGTTAGCACTCTGCCTCACAGTGCCAGGGACCTGGATTTGATTCCAGCCTTAGGTCAGTGTGTGTGGAGTTTATATATTGTCCCCGTGGGTTTCCTCTGGGTGCTCCAGTTTTCTCCCACAGTCCAAAAATGTGGGGGTTAGGTTGATTGGCCATGTTAAATTAACCCTGGTGTCAGGGGGATAAGCAAGGTGAATATGTTGGGCCTGTGTGGAATTGTGGTTGGTGCGGACTTGATGGGCCAAATGGCCTCCTTCTGCATTGTAGGGATTCTGTGATTCTATGCATCAGCATAAGTAAAAGGATTAAAGGGTGAGTAGTGCCAGTTTCTCAGAAACATAGCTATTTCCATGCTTATATCACGCCCAATGTGATTTTTTTGCTCTGTTCTTTTCAATGTTTAAGTGTATTGGTCCCTAACATGACTTCCAGATAACCATGGACTACTGAACTGCAATACTTCATTCCCTCTTGCTCCTTTCCAAGGCTGCAGCTAAACGTTTTGAGTTGGATGGTTTTACATTTTGTCGTGCACTTTTAACACAGAGCTGAGAGTTTAACCACAGTTTCCGAAATTGGAACACTTCCCATGCAAAAACGAGTTGAGCATTTATAACTCGATCATCCACTGTCACTCGTTTTTTATTTGCCTCCAGCACATGAACCATTACGTCTTTCCTGATTTTCTTTTCCAAGGGAACTCTCTTGGGAGTAGCAGCCACTGTGGCATGCATTTAGCTCAATGCTCAAACATTTTCCCTTGCTGATCAAGCCAACTGTGTTCGTAGCACTCTGCTACCTAAGGCACTTTCCCAGACAGGATATATGGAGGAGAAACAGCCACAAAAAAAATCTCTTCCTGTTTGTAGAGAGCTTCTCAGCACAAGCAATGTCTTAACAAAATTAACCTTTGGACTGTTTGCATGCAAGTAAATGGCTAGCAATGGGATGCCAGTAGGATTTCCAGATCCCTGGGGTTGCTTGGAATCTCCTATTAATATTTGCCTTGCTTCTACAATGCTGTGAGGGGAAAACTTCACACATGATGAGCTATTCTTTTATAAAATCATAGTAGAAGCAAAACTGTGAGGGGGAAAGGAAAATAATTTTATTTTGCTTATTCACATGCATCTCACAATCCTTCTCAGATAATAATGAATTAATTATGAAACAGTTGTGGCAAAGCAGTAGCCACTTGACAGGGGACGTGTAATGGAATGTCTGGCAATTTAGAAACATTGGAACTTCGGAACAAGCGGAGGACATTTATCCCCCTGAGCCTGTTTTGCTGCTCAGTGTGGCCATGGCTGATGCTGCAGTGTAGAATTGAAGGAGTGCAGCATTGTCAAAGCTGCTGCCTTTCAGATGAGAAGTCAAACTAAGGCGCTGTCTCAGGTGGATGTAAATGTTCAGTGGCACTATTCATGCCATGATTTGAAGAGGGAGTTCTCCCTGTGCTCTGGTTAACAAACATCCCTCAATCTTACCTAAAACTGGCAATCTGTTTTTTCATTTCTTTGCTATTTGTGGGAGTCTGCTGTACATAAACTGGCTGCTGTTATTCCCGCATTATTACAACACTGAATATATTTCATAAGTATTTCATTGGTTGTAAAACACTCAGAGGTAACCTGCATATTGTAGTAAAGTAAGTCCTTCCTTCTTAAGCCATATAAGTAGGTATCTAACGTGCCTGTGGTGACGCACTTTGGTGGTTTGGCAACTTGTATAGAAAACAATCATCTAATTCAAGGAGTGCATACTTCACTGGAGAGTTGGAAAAGAAGTTTTGGAATCACGCTTAAACCATTATTATTCTTGAATATTGCCTCATTAGTGAGGATGATTGGCTTTCTTGAGTCTGAAGATGACTAATGAGCTCCATTCAGGATCCGCAGATTGTATGCACATCAGGCATTTGTTGTCATGTGGGGTGTCTGGTCATGTGCTGTCGGTTCAGGTCGTCACATGATCTTTTTGTTTTTCACCTTCCTATTGGCATCATTAGGTTTCAAAATGCTTGTCAAGGCTTCTCACAAAGTCTGCCGCCACCTGGTCCAGTCCAAGATGATAGTCTCCCAGGAGTTGGTGTCATGTTCTATTTTGATTTTTAGTATATCCTTGAAATGCTCCTTCCATCCTCTTTTGGTGTATCTGCCCTGAGTGAGCTGAGGGAAGAAGACCTGCTTTGGGAGCCTGGTATCCGATATCAAAACTATATGACCAACCCAACAAAGCTGTTGACTGATCATAACCTTGGTGCCTGCGGTTCCTACTTGTGAGAGGGCACTGATAGTGTGATTATTCTCCCACTTTATGTGTAAGACCTTCTGCAGGCAGTGTGGATGGTGTGACTCCAATGCTTTGAGATGCCTCTCAAATATGGTCCATGTTTCAGCTCTGTACAGTAAGGATGGGATAGATGACAATATGAATAATTGGTGACCATCTTTTGTTAAATTTACAGTGCAACACAGGTAATTCACCTGTGAATTCACTGGTCTGTGCTGGTGATTATTCTCCACACGCACCTCTTCTCACCTTGTTCATCTTTCAGTCTGACTTTCTATTCGTTTCTCCTTCATGCAGTTATCTCGTTTATTCTTAAATATACCTGACCTATTCCCTTGAGCCATTCCATTGTGAGAACGTTGAACCTTTTATATTTTGCTTTATCCAAAATGTAGCCAACAGTTCATTTATATCAGTGGCCCCTCAAGGCATGGACATGTGATGCATGACCAGCTTAGAGGTTTAAAAAAGAAAGGGGGGCATGCACAAGTTGGACAGAAGGGCCTGTAAACCTTTATGATTCTATACCAATTCTAATTTTACATAAAGATTAAGAGCAATCAGTGTAATTCAGATATCAAGAAAATAGTGAATACAATCTTTCTGAGTTTTGAGTTCTGCTGTAAAAATGAATTTGGAAATTCAGTCACCTTAAGAAGGGTTGTCTTATTGTGAAGATTGGCTCCATTTGGTTTATATTGATATTCTCAATTTTGCCATGGTATTTTATTTTTATTTGAATGTGCTGAAAGTAGGAACAGAGAAGCAGCAGTAGGTCATTCAGCCCTTCAAGCTTACTCCACCATTTTATTAGATCATGCCTGATAATCCACCTTGATGCATTTGCCCCTCACTAGCCCTATATATATAATCGGACCATAACTTCAACCCCACATTCCTGCCTACCCCCATACCTTTCGAACCCTTGTTAATCAAGAATATATCTAGCTCAGTCTTAAAAATATTCATCGACTCTGCATCCACTGCCCTTTGAGAAAGAGTTTTCTCATGATTCTTTGAGAGAAAAAATTTCTCCTCATCCTTGTCTTAACTGAGCAACCAGTTTAAACAGTGATCCCTGGTTCCAGTTCTCCAACAAGAAGAAATATCTGATTCACTTTCATCCTGTCAATATCCCTCAGAAATGTAAAGGTTTTGATCAAGTCACCTTTACTCTCCTGAATGCGAGAGGGCATAAACCTAATCTCTCCAATCTTGCCTCATTAGCCAACCTGCCTATTCCTCGTATTAATTTAGTAAACTTCCTCTGAACTGTTTCTAACTCATTTGCACCTCCTTAACTAAGGAGACCAATACTATACAAAATATCCCAGGTGTTTTCTCACCAATACTCTATACAACTGAAGTATAATCTCCCTACTTTTGTAATCAACTCCCCTCACAATAAACAATAACATCCTATTTCAATTACTTGCTGTACCTGCATACCAGCCTTTTATGATTCGTGCACCAGGAAGCTAAAATCCCTCTGCATCTCAGAGCTCTGCGACGTCTCACCATTTAGATAGTAAGTTTCTTTTTATTCTTCCTACCAAAATGGACAATGTCAAGTTTGCCCACATTACACTCCATTTGCCAGATTTTTGCCCACTCACTTAACCCATCTATGTTCCTTTGTATTATGTCCTCCTTACAATTTACTTTCTTACCTTTGTTTTGTCAGCAAATTTAGCAAATATACCTTCAGCCCCTTCATCCATTTCATTTTGGTAAACTATCAAATGATGAAGCTCCAGCACTGATCTCTGTGACACACCACTCCAATAGTTTTCTGTTTGCTAGCCAATCTTCAATCCGTGCCAATATGTAATTCACTACTTTTATTTCATGCAATCATCTTTGATCTGGCAATGTTCATGCCCTCACAATTGTCCTTTTTTAAGTTTTAATATTAATCTTGGATGCACTCTTCTCTCCCTCACACTGAATGTAAAATTCACTCACATTATGATCATTGCTGCAGAGGGATGACTTCATGACGAGATTATCAATTAACCCTGTCACATTACACAGTACCAGCTCTAGTATAACTCACCCTTTGGTTGACTTCAGAGCATGCTGTTGTAAGAAACTATCCCAAAAACATTCTAATGAACTCTTCATCCACGCTATCTTTGCCAATCTAGTGTTTCCAATCTATACGTAAGTTAAAATTTCCCATGATTGTTGCCGTACCTTTCTGATAAGCTCCTGTTATCTCTTCTTTTATATTCCACCCTATTAGTTAAAATTAGGGACCTGTACACCATTCCCACAAGTGAACTCTTGCCTTTATAATTTCTCGTCTCAACCTAAACTGATCCTATATTCTGTATTCCTGAACTAAAGTCATCCCTCTGTAATGTGCTAATAACATCATTAATTAACAGGGCCACTCTTCCACCTATTCTCAAATTCTTATTCATCTGAATTTTCCTTCAATATTAAGGTCCCAATCTATAGCTGTAGCCTTGACTCTATAATAATTTTCAGATTGTACTTAATAATTTCCATTTGCATTTGCATTAGTATTGAGAAATCTTTGATGTCTGTCTTGAGCATACTCAATGATTGAGTTCATGTAGTCTTCTGGGAGAATTTCAAAGATTCATCACCTTCTGAATGAAAAAATACCACCTGAACGTAGTCTTAAATGGCTTATTCCTGAGACTTCATTTCTTCTAGCTACTAGACAGAGAAAATGTCCTTACTTGCTAAGAATTTTGAAAGTATCAATGAGGTCTCATTCTTTTAAACTTCCTCAATATCTTGACATTCTTTTAGATATTGACCATTAGCATAGTGGCACAGTGCTGGACTGCTGCTTCACAGTGCCAGGGAACTGGGTTCAATTCCGGCCTCGGATCACTGTCTATGTGGAGTTTGTGCATTCTCTCCATGTCTGCATGGGTTTCCTCAGTGCTCTGGTTTCCTCCTATAATCCAAAGATGTGTGGGTTAGGTTGATGGACGATGCTAAATTACTCCTTAGTGTCAGGCGGATTAGCAGGGTAAATATTTGGAGTTGCGGGTATAGGACCTGGGTGACGTTGTTGTTGGTTCAGGCTCAACATGCCGAATGGCCTTGTCCATTCTGTACTGTAGCCATTCTATGATTCTATCTTGTCTGTAACTTAAGGCTGGAATCTTTCATCATTTTCACGATGGATTTTCCCACTACAAAGGCTGCTCACCATTGGCTGTCAGTGGGAATCTTCTAGTCCCACTGAAATGACTTGCCATTTGCATGCTTCACCAGTCCCACTGCTGGGGAACCAACAACGGGATCAACATCATAGAGTCTAGAAGATCCAACCAGTGAAAAGGGCTGGAGGATTCTGCCCTGCATTTCCATTTGCATCTTTCAGTGTTTGCATCTCTCCCCTATATTCCCTCTGGTTATTATAGAGGTTATTGAATGAACTTTTGCTGTTCTGTTTTTGCCTTTGTAACTATTCTCTCCTTTTCTAGGTCTCTGTGCCTTCTTAACACATTTCTGCACAGCTGAATGTTCATCACAATGAAATCTCTTCAGTTTTATCCCTGCGAGACTTCTAAGGGTAATGTTTCCTTTTTCAATTTGTTATATTCTCTGTAGTGAATGAAGACACAAAGTTGTCTTTAAATATTTATACACAATTTTCTTTGTTTTGCAGCTACTTAAACAACAGTAAATACTTGCAATGCATAAACTAAATACTCACTATCTGTTACTTTACTTAAGGTTGATTTCCACTTGCAATTGAACCTGGCCAGGGCTTTGTTGTCGTGTGGAATCAGCTTGTTGTTCTCTTCTTCTTCCAGATGTTGTCTCTCCTTATGAGCTTGGCCCTGAGTTCGTCACGCTGCCTTCTGAACATACTCTTTGTATTAGAACAGAAGTTCCTTGGTAACCAGCCAATAAATTGATCAGAATCCCCAATTGCAACATTCAATTAGGCTGATCAGAGTGGTGGTATTGGTCACTCCAGACCCCACCACACCTGGGCTCTTAAGTGCAAATTATTGTCATTCCAATGCCCAAGCTGTTACATCTGACACTTTGGACAAGATTTCATGACTTCGCTTAGGCAAAATTGTAAAATCCCGTGCCAATGGACATTTCCGTTCTATGAACTCACCCGCTCCAATCCTGTTCCAGCATCTGTGTCTTTTGATAAGTTCCAGGCCCAATTGGTCACAAGAAATCCCAGCACAGTGAAAAAAAACAACTTTAACCAAGAAGCAGATTTGATTGATTGAAGATCTTTCAGCACGTTAAAAGTTAAATCTCTGCAGACCATTCAGCCACAAATCTGTGTGTCATTCCATTCAGAGTCACACTTTTTCAGATTGAACGTGTTGATTTTAGGTGTGTTCTTGTTCTGTATCCTCAGCAGTACTCCTTTAAAGGTGTTCCATTCATCTTCTATTGATCTTGGGACCATAGCAATTGGAATAGGTCAGTCAACCCTTTGAGCCTGTTCTGTCATTCAATTCTTTGCTGAGTTCTATCTTAACTCCATTTATCTGCCTTCATTGTGTAATCTTTAATACTTCTGACTAACAAAATTCTGTTCTATTTTTAATTGACTCCTAAGCGCACAGATATTTGGGGGAGAGATTTCCAGATCTCCACTCCCTTTTGTGCTTCCTGACGTCAATTTTAAGGTTATGTTCCCTTGCTCTGGCCTGCCCTAATAGAAGGAACGTAGGAAAATGTCTTCCTGTAATTAATACTCCCCTGTTTCTTTAAATAGGTCCCTCATCAAAGTTAGAAATCTGGTCCCTGTGTGTTGCTTTAAGTGAACTATATGAAATATGATTATTCTGTGGTCATTGCTGTCCAGGGAGCCATAAATTCCATTTTCTACATGCCATCTGGGGCTGTTACTCGGTCAAGTGTCGGTGGTTTCCCTTATTCTTTCAGTCATGAAGCAATGATGCATCACATTTACCAACTCTGATTCCATGTTTCTTGATTTTCCAGAGTATTTTTAAAAACATCTAATCATTCCGGCTTTTATTTTTCATTCAAATTATCTTTGAGACAGTGGTGGTGAGTCATTGCAGTCTATCTGGTAAACATACTCCCACAGTACTATTAAGGAGAGAGTTCCAACAATTGAGAAATGGTGATATATTTCTAAGTCAGAGTGCTCTGTGGCTCGGAGTGAATGTGGTAGTCTTGTAGGATGCCTGCTAACCTGCATGGTAGAGGTTGCAGGTTGAAGTCTCCTGTTGAACTAACATTCCTGTCACCACACAAGCCTTCTTAACATGTCATTTCGCAAGCTGTCTTCCTCCACATTCTGTATCCTGAGAATCTGTGGAATCTTTTTTTCTGATGACTATGATGACCCCTAATTCCCCGGTGGCCTGCAGAGGTTTTATCCACCAACCAAATTCTTCATTTTGTTCCTCATCAGACTTCAGTTTCTAATAGAGGACATGTGAATTTTGGCTGCATGCATTGCTTAAAAACTGTCCTGATCCCTCCATGCTGACACTATAGTTAAGAAAATCCACCACCTTTCTTAGGAGCCTAAGGAAATTAGGCATGCACGTTATAATTCTCAGCAATTTTTACAGATGCACCAGGGAAAGCACTCTTTCCAGAGATTTCCCATGTTGGTATGGCTCCTCCTCTGACCAAGACCACAAGAAACTATGAAAGGTTGAGAACGTAGCCCAATCCGTCATGCACACCAGCCTTCCCAAACATTGATTCCATCTTCACTTCCTGTTACCTCGAAAAATCAACCAATATAATCAAGAACTCCATGCACCTCGGATATATTCATTTCCATTGGGAACAAGATAAAAAAGTCTGAGATCACTTACCAGCTGACTCAAGAATAGCTTTTCCCTGCTGCCAGCAGACTTTTGAAAGAAGCTACTTTATAATAAGCTGATCTTTCTGTACACCCTAGCTCTGACTGTAATACTATATTCTGCACCCTTTCCTTTCCTTGTCTCCTATGTACTCTATGAATGATATGTTTTCTCTACTGAGTGTACAAGAAACAAGACTTATTATATCCAAATACTAATTAAAATAAACTTCTTAATCAATCTCCTTGTTCCTTATTGAGGTACAGACTTAGGTTCGCCAAGCCACAAGAGATAGATCGTGCAATGCAAATGCTTAATAGTCACTTTTCTAACTTTTGCCTCAAATCACCCAGATTGATGGAAACCACCATATCCTCTTCAGTGGTTCTTGATAATTTTAAGTGAAATGAAATTGTCAATTTTAATCCAAATTGCCTCTGTACAGGAATATACAATAACATCTGTTAGAATTGGAAAAATCTTAGAGAGGTACATTAAATAGGTATATTTATAGAGCACTAAAACTCTTTGTATAGTGAAGGTGGCCAGTGATGCAGCCATCAGCACCACTGCCTCACAACACTAGGGACCTGTGTCCGATTCTGGCCATGAGTGAATGTGTGGAGTTTGCACATTCTTCCTGTGCCTGTGTGGGTTTCCTCAGGGTTCTCTGATTTCCTCCTACAATCCAAACATCTGCAGGTTAGATGGAATAGCCATGCTAGATTGCTCCTGAGTGTCCAGGATTGGTTGGATTAGCCAAGATAAAATGCGTGGGATTACAGGAATAGGATGGGGAGTGGGCCTAGGTAGAGTGCTCTTTCGAAGAGTCAGTGCAGATGCGATGGGCTGATTGGCCTCTTACTGCATTGTAGGGATTCTATGGTTTTAGTTACTACTTTTAATTGAATGAATATGGCAATCAAGTTGCACATAGCAGTTTCAGTTGGAAAGAAAAATGGGCATCTTTCACTGGAGCAGAAAGTTGGGAGGGATGCTTATCTGATGATTAAGGTACATTTGTAAAGGACGCTTTACAATATGTCTCCATGCCATTTTGTACCTGACACTTTGGTCGCTTGCACAAAGGTAGTTACCAGTACAGGATGATATTTCCATCCCCTCGACGTTAGTGAGTTCAGTTCTAATTACTTGGACATTCACCATGGAAAATTAATGATAAACCTATTGCGTTTAGAATGCACACTTTTTACTTGCTGGCTACAAGAATGTTTCCCTAACTCTAATGACGTTTGATAAGGATGAGAACATGGATACGTTTAGATTCAAATCTCTTCCCTTTGAATTTCGAAGGTTGCAAATCAATGACAATTCTTCTTCAGCAGATAATGGGAGAATTTTCACATCTGGGGAATGGTGCCAATGTGTGATTTTGCTCAATCAGATTTATATTTGAAACCAAAATTGGGATAGATGTTTAACGGGTGGTCCAGCCGTTACCACACAATTTTATGCAATCATGTAGCATCAAAATTAGCGTGTAAATTGAGCAGATTATGTCTTCAAAGTAAGAAGTCTCACAACGCCAGGTTAAAGTCCAACAGATTTATCTGGAATCATGAACTTTCAGAACACTGCTCCTTCATCAGGAGTAATCCAAATAAACTTGTTGACTTTAACCTGGTGTTGTGAAACTTCTTACTGTGTCCACCCAAGTCCAACACCGGCATCTCCACATTATGCTTTCAAGAGCATTGTGTGCAACTGAACCTCTGGGAGGGTGGAGAGTATAGGGGAATGGGCAGGTGGTGGGGGGGACAGTTCATGACAACGCTAAACTTTAGAATGTCCATCCATCACCTCAAAAAAGCTGGGAAATGATTTGGATTCTAGTCTGTTGCTTCATTCACCTGCAGTTTCTTTCTGTCCCGTATATATGAAAATCAAGTATTAGTTTTAAAAAGGACCGAGGCACATGTAAAAGATGGAACTGTTCCCATTTCTCATTAAAATTATAGCCTAATAATATCACTGTTATGTGCGCTCAGCAACATGATCTTCTCCAGAAATGCATAATTACCAGAGAGTTCGTTTGTTAACATGTCATCGAATGGAGATACCTTTTGCAACTGAACTTCACATCCCTTGGGAACGTAAAATTGCAAGCTGGAAAAATTAGATTTTGTTGCTGCTTCTTAGAATAAAATTGTGACTGTGTTTCTGCTGAGTTGCAGCGTCCTTGAGACATACTTCCCATTGCATTGTAGTCTGAATTTCCACCTCTTTTGATATAGAAGTTGACTTCCAACATTGTGGCTCAAGGAGGCCCTATATTTATGCCCCACCACCTCCCTGGGCTGTCAGGTGGGCTGGAATGTAAAATTGTGTGGGATTTCAGGGTGTGGCATGCCCAGCTTCCATGTACCTCTCTTGGTATTTTATCAGTGGCAGGTTGCTTGCCCACCCATGACCCAACTGAAGCTCTTAAATGGCCATTTACCAGGGGATGGTGCCTATGCTACATGGCAAGACCACCAGGTATACCCAGGCATTGTGCCTGCAGGGTTGGGGAGGGTCTCTCCTGTCGGGCACACTATGCTCCACATTGATTGATACCATTGGCAAGCACCACCTTGAAGATTCAGCCCATTCCTCTCGATAAAACCAACTTCATTCATCAAGGTCAGCCTGACTGATCCCTTTATGCCTACCTCATCCACCAGACCTCTGGGCCTCCAGCAATGCTTCTGGTCTGGAATGCTATCGTCCAGTAAAAAGTCTCACAACACCAAATTCCGAAAAGTATTTGGGATAATTGCTGATCTCACCTGACAAAGGAGCCGCAAGCGTTCTGAAAGCTCGTGGCTTTTGCTACCAAATAAACCTGTTGGACTTTAACCTGTTGTTGTGAGACTTCTTACTGTGTTTACCCCAGTCCAATGCCAGCATCTTCACATCATGCTGCAGTCTAAGTAGTAGTTATGGCTCCATTGGAACTGCTGGTGTTAAAGAGCCATTAAGCCCTCTGGCTGGAGTTCTTGGAGGTGAGATGTTCTGCCTGTGAGAGGTAGAAGCTACGACTTCAAGCAATTAATTGCCTGAGATGCATAAAATAGCACTGTTCTTGATGGAAGCAAGCTTGGTGTGCAGGGGAGACGATGCCTAGTCATATTATTGCTACACTATTGATCCAGAAACTCAGCTAATGTTCTGGGGACCTGGGTTCGAATTCTGCTACAGCAGATGGTGGAATTTGAATTCAGATTAAAAAAAACCTGGAATTAAGAATTACTGATGACCATGAAACCATTGCTGATTGCCAGGAAAACAACATTTGGTTCACTAATGTCCTTTAGGGAAGGAAATCTGCTGTCCTTACCTGGTCTGGCCTACATGTGACTCCAGAATTACAGTAATGTGTTTGACTCTCAATTGCCCACTCGGCTCAAGGGCAATTAGGGATGGGCAATAAATGCTGGCCAGACAGTGATGCTCATGTCCCGAAAGTAAATAATAAAAAAAGTGTGACAGTGAGCAACCAAGATACTTCAAAGGAATTACTTACCAAATATAAGAACTGTATATGCACTCAACTGAAAGGTAGGGCCTCCAGGGTGGCGTTCTCTGGGCTGCTGCCTGTGCCCGGGACCGATTGGGTAATAAATGAGACACTCCAACTAAATGCACGGATGAGGGATTGGTGTAGGGCAGAAGGCTTCATATTTATTGATCATTGGGAGGTCTTCAGGAGGGAGGGTCACCTATTCACGAGGGATAGGGAGCAGTTGACTGGGAGGGGAACACATATTTTAGCTGGGAGGTTAGCTGGAGTGTTTCAGAAGTGTTTAAACTAATAGGGAGGGAGGGTGGGGAGACAGCGGGAACTGGGAGTGGGAGAGAGAGGATGATAGGGTAACACCAGTAGGTAGAAAGGAATATCCGAGAGCTGAGGGTCTTCAGTGCATGTGTTTTAATGCGAGGAGTGTGACTGGCAAAACAGATGAACTGAAGGCAATAATGTTCACGAGGAGTTTAGAAGTGGTGGCGGTGACCGAGACGTGGTTGAAGGAGGGTCAAGACTGGCAATTGAATATTCCAGGGTATAAGTGTTTTAGGCGTGACAGAGTTGGTGTGAGGAGAGGTGGGGGAGTGGCTTTATTAGTTAAGGACAACGTCATAGCAGTGCAGAGGGAGGGAGGTATGGATGATTTAGGAATTGAGTCTCTATGGATGGAGTTGAGGAATAGGAAGGGAGTGGTTACTCTGTTGGGTGTTTACTACAGACCGCCCAACAGCCTGCAGGCTGCGGAAGAAGGGATATGCAGGGACATTTTAGATAAGTGTAGGAAAAATAGGGTGGTAGTAGTGGGAGATTTCAATTTTTCTGGAGTAGATTGGAGTGTGCCCAGGGCTGTAGGAGTGGATGGGGAGGAATTTGTACAGTGTGTTTTGGAAGGGTCCTTGGAGCAGTATGTGGATGGCCCGACTAGAGAGGGGGCTATACTGGATTTGGTTCTGGGGAATGAGCCAGTCCAGGTGGTTGACGTCGAGGTAGGAGAGCAGGTGTCAAATAGTGATCACAACTCTGTCTGCTTTAGGATATTAATGGAAAAGGATGAGACTGGCCCAAAAGGGAGGGTATTTAACTGGGGGAGGGCTAGATACGGCCAGATTAGGCAAGATCTTAAAGATACGGATTGGGATAAGCTTTTTGAGGGCAGGTCGACGAGGTACATGTGGGAGTCTTTCAACGGAAAACTAACTCTCTGCAGGAAAGATATGTGCTGGCAAGGAGGAAGGATGGGAAAGGTAGGATTAGAGAACCTTGGCTTACCAGGGAGATTGAGGACTTGATCAAGAAAAAGCGAGAGGCTTACATTAGATCTAGGCAACTAGGGACTGATACAGCGCTGGAAACTTATAGAGATTGCAGACGGGATCTTAAAAGGGGTATTAGAAAGGCAAAAAGGGGCCACGAGGTGCCTCTGGCAGGTAGGATAAAGGAAAATCCAAAGGCATTTTACACCTATGTAAGGAGCAAAAGGATGGTTAGAAGCAAGATTGGACCTCTTAGGGACAGAGGAGGGGATCTATGCTTAGAGCCTGAGGGAATGGGGGAGATCCTGAATGAATACTTTGCGTCGGTATTCACGCAGGAGACTGGACAGATGTCTGTGCTGATGTTGACAAAGTTGAGGATCGGTTGAGGGAAATAAGGATTACGAGGAAAGAGGTGTTGGGGCTGTTAGGCAGCTTAAAGACATATAAAGCTCCGGGGCCTGATGGCATTAACCCCAGGCTGCTAAGGGAGTTGAGGGAAGACTTGGCTGGGCCTCTGACGCAAATCTTTGTCTCTTCCTTGGACACAGGTGAGGTCCCAGAGGACTGGAGGATAGCAAACGTAGTATCGTTGTTTAAAAAAAGGTCAGAGGGATCACCCAGGGAACTATAGGCCGGTGAGCTTGACTTCAGTTATAGGTAAGCTAATGGAGAGGATCCTTAGGGACAGGATGTATGAGCATCTGGAGCGCTGCGATCTGATCAGGGATACGCAGCATGGCTGCGTCAAGGGGAAGTCTTGTCTTACGAATCTAGTGGAATTTTTTGAAGAAGTGACAAAAACAGTTGATGAAGGACAGGCTGTTGATGTCATCTACATGGATTTCAGTAAGGCGTTTGACAAGGTTCCTCATGGTAGACTGATAGAGAAGGTGAAGGCGCATGGGATACAGGGTCGGGTATGTAGATGGGGCGAGAACTGGCTCGGGAGGAGGAGACAGAGGGTAGTAGTGGAAGGCTCTTTTTCCGGCTGGAAGCCTGTCACTAGTGGAGTGCCACAAGGCTCAGTACTAGGTCCTCTTCTATTTGTGGTCTACATAAACAACTTGGAAGTAGGGGTAGGAGGTGAGATCAGCAAATTTGCTGATGACACCAAGATGCTTGGATTGGCGGGTACAGAAGAGCAGTGTCAGGCAATACAACAGGACATAGACAGGTTGGTAGACTGGGCAGATAGATGGCAAATGGAATTTAATCCCGATAAATGCGAGGTGATGCATTTTGGCCGGAAAAATGTAGAAGAGAGTTATAGGATAAAAGGTAAAACTATACGGAGCATAGAGACGCAGAGAGACTTGGGGGTGCAGGTTCACAAGTCTCTGAAAGTGTCCTCACAGGTGGAGAAGGTGATAAAGAAGGAGTGTAGTATGTTAGCTTTCATAGAAAAGGGTATAGAATACAAGAGTAGGAGTTTGATGTTGCAGTTGTATACAACTTTGGTTAGGCCTCACTTGGAATACTGCGCCCAGTTCTGGTCTCCATACTATCGGAAGGATGTGGAGTCCTTGGAGAGAGTGCAGAGGAGGTTTAACAGGATGCTGCCTGGTATGGAAGGACTGTCCTATGAGGAACGATTAGATAGACTGGGGTTGTTTTCCCTTGAAAGACGTCGGCTTAGAGGGGATCTCATAGAGGTGTACAAGATTATAAGGGGTATAGATAGAGTAAATGGAGGTAAACTTTTTCCGCCTTTAGAAATGGATAGGACGAAGGGTCATGGCCATAGGGTGAGGGGTGCTATGTATAGGACGAATATTAGAGGGCAGTTTTTCACACAAAGGGTAGTGGGGGTGTGGAATCACTGCCGAGTAAGGTGGTGGGAGCAGGCACGCTGGGGCTGTTTAAGGGTCTCTTGGACAGCCACATGAGCGGTATGCAGATAGAGGGATATATTAGGACTGTTTAACTATGGCTTTTTTCCACAGGTAATTTGGTCCATACTTTGAGCATGCATTCGGCAGGTGGTGCGGGTACAGCTCTTGGATGTTGATTCATGGGTCGCCTGGTACCTCATGTCGTAAATGAGTGCTTTATGTGGACCATCTGAAGGGCACCATGACAGCTCAGAGACATAGAACATAGAACATAGAACATAGAACATTACAGCACAGAACAGGCCCTTCGGCCTTCGATGTTGTGCCGACCAAAATAAAAAGCAATGCCCCTCCAAACGAAACCATTCCCTTCTCTTCCATATACTTATCAATTAACCTCTTAAACGCCACCAACCTTGGCGCATCTACAACAGCTGCAGGCAGGGCATTCCATTCCCTAATCACTCTTTGAGTAAAGAACCTACCTCTGATATCCGTCCTATAACTCATACCCCTTAATTTAAAGCTGTGTCCCCTCGTGCTAGCTCTCTCCATCCTAGGAAAAAGGCTATCACTGTCCACCCTATCTAAACCTCTACTCATCTTATATGTTTCGATTAGGTCCCCTCTTAGCCGCCTCCTTTCTAACGAAAACAACCTCAAATCCCTCAGCCTCTCTTCATAAGACCTGCCCTCCATACCAGGCAACATCCTGGTAAACCTCCTCTGTCCCCTCTCCAATGCTTCCACATCTTTCTTATAATGCGGGGACCAGAACTGCACACAATACTCCAAGTGCGGCCGCACTAGAGTTTTGTACAGTTGCAACATGATGCTGCGGCTCCTAATTCAATCCCCCTACCAATAAAAGCTAAGACTCCATATGCCTTCTTAACAACTTTATCCACTTGACTGCCTACTTTCAGGGTTCTATTGACACATACACCAAGATCCTTCTGTTCCTCAACACTATTAAGAGCCCTACCATTAGCCCTATACTCTACACATTTATTGTTCCTGCCAAAGTGCATTACCTCACACTTTTCCACATTAACTCCATTTGCCACCTCTCGGCCCAGCTCTGCAACTTGTCCAAGTCACTCTGTAAACTATAACACCCCTCTTCACTATCTACCACTCCACCGACTTTAGTGTCATCTGCAAATTTACTAATCCATCCTTCAATACCCTCATCCAGATCATTTATAAAAATTACAAAACAGCAGGGGCCCCAAAACAGACCCCTGAGGCACACCACTTGTCACCGAACTCCACGATGAATATCTCCCATCAACCACCACCCTCTGTCCTCTATCTGCCAGCCAATTCCTAATCCAATTAGCTAAATCACCCTCTATTCCACACATCTTCATTTTCTGTAGAAGTCTACCATGGGCCACCTTATCAAACGCCTTACTAAAGTCCATATATACTACATCAACCGCCTTACCCCCATCCACCTCTCTGGTCACTTTCTCAAAAAAAAGAAAGAGACTATCGATGTGGCTGTGCAGACACTTGGAATTGGGCCGGTGTCTGCGGGAGTTTGCGCGTTCTCCCCGTGGTTGCGTGGGTTTTCTCCGGGCACTCCGGTTTCCTCCCACAACCCAAAAATTCGCTCTTAGGCTGATTGGGTAACAAATTGTCCCTATGGTGAAAATTTCCATATTAGGAATAATATATATATTATTATATAGGAATATTAAAATAGGATAATGTATTTGCTACTATATAGTATGACGGCGGCGCGGGCTCGTTGGGCCGAAGGGCCTGTTTCCCGTGCTGTGTTGCTTAAATAAAAAAAAAATAAACTTGCAAACTGGAACAAAATACACCAGTTATTTCCCAGTTAATTCTTTTTTGAAGCTATCAGTTTCTGGGATCTTGTTCCATGTATTTTGCTTCAGAATTTTCTGAACTTGGACCTTTGATTAGCCTCACTGCTATCTCCCAACTCCCTATGCCTTTGAGAATGTCTTTCCTAATCTTTGCTCACTCAGTGATAGAAGATAACATAGAGATTGAAGACCCATGGAAGAAGCTAAGGGGTGTTACTCATGGTGTGACAATGATGTCCTTGAACTTATCAAGTGGAAGCTCCAAAATTAGATTGACAAAGATGACTAAAGCTATTAGGTAATGTGCACAAAGTTCCATATCCTACAAGTAACAAAAAAATCATCAGCAAGAAGAACGATCAAGCAAAATGCCTATTGCCGACTGTATTAAAAGAGAGGAAAAGCTGATGGTGGAAGAAAGAAGCTGCTGAGCTTCAGGAAGCTGTCAAAGGCATGTCTTGATGGCTCTCCATGAAAGTCTATGATTTCTCAAAACCCCCAAACCAACAATATCCTGTCATCAGCTCCTGATGAACTGAGTTTGTCTTGAGTAAAGCACTTTAATAGTCTCCTCGTACCAAATGTCCACAGTGTGTGACATTATCATTGAATCAATTGCACAACACCACATCCTGGACGAGTTTGTCCTCAATCTGACCCAAGCCAAAGTCATCAGGGCTATAAAGCGTCTGGCTTCGGGGAATAATCTGGGAACGGATGGCTTTCCATTTGAAATGTTCATGTATGGAGCATCTCATACATCTAGGCAACTCGCCAGCCTCCTCTGTTTAATCTGGAATGTGGGTGTTGTGCCCCAAGATTTCAAAGATATTTCCACAACTCACCTATTCAAACAGAAGGGAAACAAGTCCACCTATGATAGTCACTGTGGTATTTTGCTTTTCTCCATGCTGAAAAGAAAAACTCTTGAGTTTTTCTGGGCAAGATTGTTATTCATCTCACAAACTCATTATATCCAGAATCACAGCGTGGCTTTTGTGCTGAGTGATCACTATGATCTTTGCAGTCTTTCAGCTGCAGCATCTGCCAGGTAATGGTTCTCGCATTATTTCCCTGTGACAACTTACCAATGTCAAATAAAGCAACTATAGATTCCTTTCCACCTTCACTTTTTAAGATCTATCTGCAACCTCATGTGAAGTTCTGTTATAGTGCTGCTACATGCTCATCACAGCCTCGCTCCAGAGGGTCAACACTATGGTCAAGGGGAGAGAATCCCACATGCCAAAGGTGGTATGAGACCTGGGTTGGAAGGATTGTCCTATGTGGAAAGGTTAAACAGGTCAGGACTCTACTCATTGGAAGTAAAAAGAATGAGAATCTCATTGAGACGTATAGGATTCTTAAGGAGCTTGACAGGTAAATGCTTAGAGGTGTTTTCCCTCATGCGAGAGTGTAGGACCAGAGTCTTGGAATTAAAGGGTGCCGATTTAATGCTGAGATGAGGAGGAATTTTTTTCTCTGAGAGGGTTGTGAATCTTTGGAACTCCTTGCCATGGAAAGGGGGCAGTGTCCTTGTCTATTTTTAAGCTGAAATAGATTTTTGATCAATTAGGGAATCAAGAGTTACAGGGAAAGGGCAGGAAGGAAGACATGAGGAATGTCAGATCAGCCATGATCCTATTGAATGGTGGAGAAGACTCGAAGGCCGATTTGCCTACTCCTGTTCATTTTTCTTATGATTTCATGGGATAGGTACTGCGTGAGATTGTTGTTGGTGCAGGCTTGATGGCCTGAATGGTCCCTTTCTGCATTGGAGGAGGATTCTTTGATTCTATGACTACCCAAACTGAGATACAAAGACATTCTTTAAGTTAGATCCCATGACATGTGGAAAAAATAAACACTGGACAGGGCATGGAAAAGACAGGAGCTTGGTTTAAGATGATGACACTTCCAACAGTGCAGCATTCCCTCAGTACTGTGGGAGGAACAGCCAAGGATTTTGTGCTGTGATATCTGGGATGACATATGTAATTTTTAAAATGCTTAGCAAATGTATGAAATAAATAAATGACAGTAACTCCATGACAATCTATATCTAACTCCTAAAATGGAAAAATAACAAATGATCAGGTGTCTAAATGTTGACTTTCTCTGTAAAGAACTGTTCTTGTGCACACAGTTTCCTTATGAGCCATAAAAACTAGCAAGAAATCCATCTTCCTATGAAGGTCTCAATTTTTGATTCAGCCCACATTTGTGGTTTCATCTTCGGCCAAGTCTTCTTAGAAATACTTGTGTGCCAGCCTCATTTTTGAAAAACAGACCTTCCTGTTGAAAATTGAATCAGACCAGTGAAAATGTCCTTGCGAATTTGGAAAGCCATGTGCACCATTTCCTCCCGAGCCCGTTTCTAGGGAAACTATAGCAACAAACTTTGAAACACATGACAAATTCGATCTAGTTTGCAGCTAACTTTCTTAAAGATCTTGTGTGCAGTGCCTCAATTAAAAGATCAGTTACAGAATCAGAAGCCTTGTGAGAATGATTTCGTATTTGTCACAGTGTTGACGTGTGCCAGTTTCTGTAGGTGCTGGTGGCACCACAGAATAGTTGAGTACATGCTCAACAAAATTCACATGCACATAACATATATGTGCCCACATGCAAAAATGCACCAATATGACTGTCTGTGTGGAGTTTGCACATTTTCCCCATGTCTGCGTCAGTTTCTTCCAGTGCTCTGGTTTCCTCCCACAACCCAAAGATGTGCAGGTTAGATGGATTGGCCATGCTAAATTGTCCTTTAGTGTCAGGGCATCAACATGATAAATACTTTGGGTTACAGAGTTGATTTATTTATTTTTTATTCGTTCATGGGATGTCGGCATCATTGTCTGGGCCAGCAGTTGGTGTCCATCCCTAATTGTCCTTGAGCTGCATGGGTTGGTAGGCCATTTCAGAGGGCAGTTGAGCGTCAACTACATTGTTGTGGCTCTGGAGTCACATGTAGGCCAGACTATGTAAGGACAGCAGATTTCTTTCCCTAAAGGACAGTAAACAAAAAAAATACTGCACAGCAACAGGCCCTTCAATCCATCAAATCTGTGCCAACACAAATGCCTCTCTAATATTCTATTACCTTCACGTCGTCCCTATCTCTCTATTCCCTGCCGATTTGTGTATCTATCCAAATTATATTAGTTCCAGATATTTTGTACTGAATTCAAATTCCACTAGCTGCCATGGTGGGATTCAAATCTGGTCCCCAGAACATTAGCTGAGTTTCTAGATTAATAGTCTAGCTATAATACCGTTGGGCCATCACCTCACCCGGCTTAGAGTCTGGGTACAATTGTTGTCAGGTGCAGGCTTGATAGGCTGAATGCCCTCCATCTGTACTGTAAGGATTCTATGATTCTGCATGAACATAGATGTGTACACACATTCAATCATATGCACACACACCCAATACATATACCCATACTCATCTTCCTGGAATCACTGGATATTAATTGGAAGAGGTGACTCTCACTATTTTTTTCCCTTAGCGTTCCCAGGGTGGACACAACATAGGGTGTTGTGCCCATCCCTGTGTCATTAGATCATTCAATATTTCCTGTCAATATCTTCATGAAAAATTCTGAACTTCTGAAAATGCTGCTGAGATTCATGGGCACATTAGTCAATCGGCCTCAAATGTAACTTCCTGGGTCAGCAAATTCAATCATGAAGAAAGAAAGAATTTGCATTGTAATTTCACAGCATTAGGATATCTCACAGCCATCAAAGTACTTTTGAACTGTAATCACAGTTATAATGTAGGAAATATAATGGGCAAGTAATATACAGCAAGCTCCCACAGACTCAAATATTTCAGTTGCTGTAAAATCTTTTGGGAAAATCTGACATTATGAAAGATGCAATGTAAATATAAGCCTGTAGTTCCTCCTCGCACCTCAAATTGGGCATTGGGAAGATACAGAGAAAAATATAGATGCAGATAAAAAAAAGACGCAGATAAACACAACAGTTTCTTTGTGTGTTTCTGAAATCCAGTCAAACTTGCCATCTCTTACTTTTGAAGGCTAAAGATTTGATGCCCGGAAATCTGTGTAAATTGCAGATGGCCTGGTAGCACAATGGTTAGCACTACTCACAGCACTAGGGACTCAGGTTCAATTCTGGCCTCGGGTCACTGTCTGTGCAGAGTCTGCACGTTCTCTCCTCGTGTCTGTGTGGGTTTCCTCCAATGCTCTGGTTTTCTCCCACAGTCCAAAGATTTGCAGGTTAGGTTGATTGGCCATGCTAAATTGACCTTTGGTGTCAGGAAATCAAGCAGGGTAAATGCGTAGGGTTATGGGGATAAGGCCTGGATGGGATTGTTGATAGTTTAGGCTCGATGGGCCAAATGACCTCCTAGATGGTCGGGATTCAATAATATTCTTGGCTTCATGAGTTTCTCTGATCTCAAGTTGATTCTCATATGTCTCCCTTTGTGAAAGTGATCTCAAGATTTGTGGTTTCATGTGAAACAATTATTTCGCTTCCAACAGTTCAATTCATCATAAAGTCCAAGACAATCAAAGACTTGAATATGACTTCTTCATCCAGAGAACGTCTTCCAGCTCTTGTCAATTTCTGAACAGGATTCCAGGGAACAAAACCTGCTTGGTAGGCAAGCTTACTCTCACTTTTAATCTCTCTTTCAGTTTCAGCATACTTACTGCCTTATTTCATCATTAGTGTTCTAGCTACTGATCGCTAACTTTCTCCTATATTAGGCCATCTGAAAGATTCTGCAACCTAACTCTTGAAACCAAGGCCCATTGTTCCCTCCCTCCATTACCTCATCCTTCCCTACATCTGTAACTTCCTTCCTACAACTGAGCAAGAGCTCTCTGCTCCTCCAATTCTTGTATATTCCCAATTTTAATCACTTAATCATTGCCTGCCATGCCAACTAATTCCTTGACTCTGGAATTCATTTGAGTTTGTTTGCCTCCCTGATTTTCTTTTCTCATTTGAAACACTCCTTAAATCCCACCTTTTGAAAAGTAATCTGTCCTAATTTGTGGTTTGGTTTCAACTTTTATTTGATAATGCTTCTATTATGCACTTTGAGATATTTTACTATTGCTAGGAAAATAAAGGCAGTTTTAATGGATCTATATTTGTATTGATAAACATTAGAAATAAGGTATAGTTTTAAATGGATTTAATTTAATGTTTCTGTGGAAGGAAGGATAAAACCTATATTAGATTCGTGCTGGACTAATGTATTTATATGTGGAGTTTGATTAATCTGTGATTCTGTTGTGCTTAGAGAGGGTTATGTCATGAAGAGTAAATAAATAGCAATAGTTACTGAGCAACTGGGGGCCTCATAAGGTAAAAAGGCATTTAAGTTTAAGTTTTACTTAGATATATTGCAGTAGAGGAAGGACATTATTGAGTGAACATCTCTGAACTCTGCCAGAAGAAAGACTGGACAGGATGGGAGCCGCAAAGAAGCAGATTTTCCAAAGAACCAATTACAGTCCAACTCACTAGAGGATTGGGAAAGATGGGGAGAAGTAATAAACTCCATTGCTTTGAGATCTTAGGAAGGAAGAGTTGAAGCAACTCAGAAAGAATACCTTAAGCTGCAAAGTTAAGCGAACAGAGACCAAAATATTGTTCAGAAGAATTCAAAGATGAGTAAACACAGAATTTTGAGTTAAAGAAGCAATTAGAACAACAAGATTTAAGATGGAAAGCAAATTTCTGAGGTAATCAAAAGTTTGATGCCATTTTAACCGAGCCTGAGATTTGAGAGTTAAAGCAAATTGTGAGCAGTTTGTACAGCAGTCAAAACAAATATATTCTAAAGATGGTGGCGTAAAGCATTCTCTGTTAAAATTGAGTGGAAGTTTTGTTTAAAAGAGCCATTTGGAAACCTGGACTGGATTTCAGAATGCAAACCGTTGATGTAAAGCATTGTTGTGAAAAAAGATTTAAAAGCATGTTTTTAGAGTGGAGTTTGGAAAACCTCATGTGACAATCGTCTGGGGAAAGTGAGGGGGAGATTCTGAGAAGAAACCCAAAGACACTAACCTGGGTTCAGAGCAGAGTGTGTGCATTTGATCACAGCCAATCTGAGTGCTTGGAGGAACTTATCAAGGAGACTGTTGTATTTCAAGATATACTTTGTAAACTGTGTTAATCTGTAAATCTATGTATATTTGTTAAATTAAGGGGTAATACAGGAGTATTGAATCATTGAATTTTTCCACGTTTAATAATTCTTTAAAAGTGGTCCTGTGATTCTGTTCCTCCACATTTCATAAAGAAAGTATTATGATTGTTTGAGCCAAGATTCCATTTTGGAATCTTCCCATCCAGCTATGACGTCAATTGGGACCCTAACATTATGTTAAATGTGCCACATTGATGCATGTTACTGCTCAAAACAATGGAGTTTATTACCTCTCACCATCTTCCCTTTCTCTCAGAAATGAGTGTTTGGTGGAGCTGATGTCTTATTTTTAAACGTATTTTTGTTCTAATCTTGTTTAAATATTGGTGGTGTTCAGCATTATTAACCTTGGGTTTCATAAAACAGTCTCTCTAAGGCAGAGACTTAACATGGGAGAAATGATATTGCGACCCATTAAAAATATGAAATCATAGAACCCTACACTGCAGAAAGAGGCCTTTCGGCCCATCGAGTCTGCACTGCACACAATTCCACCCACGCCCTATCCCCATATTCATTATACCCACTAATCCCTCTAACTTTTGCAATCCTGGGCACTAAGGAGCAATTTCTTAGCATGGCCAATCAATCTAATTCGCACATCTTTGGACTATATTTGATCGATGCTTAGAGAAACTTGCTGGCACTTGTTAATTTAGGTTTGGCTGAATAGCAGGATTATGTTGAAGTTCTGAGGCAGGGTTTTTTGGTGTGCTGGCCCCAAGACCAGAAAATCCCACCCATCAAGCGATGGTGAGCGGGATGGAAAATTTTGTCCCTGGATTTCCGCCATTCAACAAGTTGGTATTCCAAATAAAAATGATTGTGGTAACTGGAGAAAAGCCGAATCTATTAAAGTGGCAACACTTCCGAAAATTAATTATTAGTATGTGGCCTCTTGCGAATTAAAGTTAAATTAAATGGTTATGTTCAAAAAAAGTTAAGAAAAGAACTCTGACTACATTTGGGTCAACAGGACCTTTGAGGTTGAATCAAAAATAATTCAATCTTTGAATACATGGTGATTTGGGATATGTAAAATGCTTATTTTGATTTATGGTTTATCTTCTGTAGGCAAACAAAAGTTAGTCTCAATCAAAAGAACATTAACAACAGCACTTGATGCATGCTATCAGACAGAGAAAAATTCATTGTTAGTAAGGAATTCCAAATTTTTGCTTCCTTGGTTAGGAAGGTGGAGAATTTAGGGAAGGGATTGCAGAGCCTAGGAGCAAAATGAAAGCATAGCTGCCAAAAATGAAATTATTAAAATCGGAGATGTGCGAGAGCCCGAATTAAAGGAACACAGTTGTAGGCAAGAGGTTTCAAAGCTGAGGCTGAGCGCATGTTTGGAAGGAGCCTTGATTTCAAGTGCTGGCTTTAAGTTAGCAAGTTTATTTATTAGTGTTACAAGTAGGCTTACATTAATGCTGCAATGAAGTTACTGTGAAAATCTCCTCGTCACCACACTCTGATGCCTGTTCGAGTACACTAAAGGAGAATTTAGCATGGCCAATGTACCTAACCAGCACATCTTTTGGACCGTGGGAGGAAATTGGAGCAGCTGGAGGAAACCCATGCAGATATGGTAAGAATGTGCAGATTCCACATAGACAATGACCCAAGTCAAGATTTGAACCAAGATGCCTGGCACTGCTAGCAATGCTAGCCACATGCCTCCCTGATGGTTCGATTGCTGAGTGTATGGGAAGACCTATAAATTTGACATCAAGGGATGTAGGGCTGGTGGGGAAAACGGCTTAACAGGTAGATGATTAGCCATGATCTGTTTGAATGGCAAGAAAAGCTGGATGGGCCAAATAGTCTCCTCCTGCTCCTATTTCCTACAGTCGAATGTTCTTATTTTAGGACCAGCAGAAAGATTCCAATTATTTTTAGGCAATGAATGCTATTATCTGAAATTCACTGCCCAGAAAACAGATTCAGTAGTATTTTCCAAAAGAGAATTGGTTACGTAAAGAAATTGGTGGAACAATGGAGACAGTGTAGAGGACTAATTAGATAGTTCTTTGAAAGAATCAGCTCAGTTATGATAGTCAAATAGCTTCCTTGCGTATTGTATCATTCTGTGATTTTAGGTACATTCTAAAATATCTGGTCCACTTGAGTTCAATTCATAGAAGGATGCCATTTGTTCCATCATGTATATGCAGGGGAAAAGAGGTTAAAGTTTATGAATTAGTGTCACAAGTAGCTTACCTTAACACTGCAATGATGTTACTGTGAAAATTCTCTAGGTGCCACACTCTGTGCTTATTTGGGTACACTGAGGGAGAATTTAGCACAGCCAATCCACCTAACTAGAGCCTCTTTCAGACTGTGGGAGGAAACTGGAGCACCCGGAGGAAACTCATGCAGACGTGTGGAGAACATGCAGACTCCTCATAGAGAGTGATCCAAGCCAGGAATTGAACCCAGACCCTGATGCTGTGAAGCAGCAATGCTAATCACAGTGCCACTGTGCTGTCCCCATTGGTCTTATTCCACCTGCTGTGAAATCAGTGAGTGCATTAAAAGAAATCATCTAGCTGAAATGGAGATTTCTTTTTCCACTACTCCAATTTGATTTTCACTACATTGATAAGCCTGAAGAAATGGCAGGAAGCAAATCAGTTGTTATGACAACTTGGCAAGTAATCCAAAATTTGGAATCACTGATCACTGATGTTTAATTTTCCTCAGTCTGTCTGGTTGGGCTCACTAGTATTACATGCTGCCTTGTTTGAACATAGGAAGACAAAATAAATTTCTTACTCAGTACCTAACCTTTGCATCATCTCAAAGATTTCTTGGACAACACTGCAATACTCCACAAATAACACCATAGAAATTAAGAGGTTGTCGTGCCGTTTCAAAGGAACCAATCAGAAATAATAGACCACCAAATAAAAACAACCTGTAATTAATTAGTACCTTTAACGTCATTAAAAAGTCCCAAGATTATTGGACTGTAATTAAACAAAAATTGACACTGTGCCAAATAACAATCCAATGGTCTGGGATCTGCTCTCAAAGTAATGATGAGGTGATCCGTGCTTCCTATTATTAATGCACAAAGTGTTCAACAACTTCAGGTGAACACAGATGTATAGGTAAACATGAAAACCCAAACGTTGTTGCCCAAAAATGTGCCTCCTGAAAAAGCCATCTCCTTATTGGTTCCGGTAATTCCTGCACTTGTGCGATAGAACTAAGCTCACAGCCACAATGTTAGGGTTTATCTATTTGAGTTTATGTTTTGGTTTGATTTATTATTGTCACATGTATTTGTATACTGTGAAAAGTATTGCTTCTTGTGCGCTATACAGACAAAGCATACCATTCATGGAGAAGGAGAAGAGAGCATGCAGAATGTAGTGTTACAGTCATAGCTAAGTGTAGAGAAAGATCAACTTATTGCGAGGTAGATCCATTCAAAAGTCTGATGGAAGCAGGGAAGAAGCTATTCTTGAGTCGGTTGGTGCATGACCTTAAAATTTTATATCTTTTCCAACGGAAGAAGATGGAAGAGATATATTTGGGGTGCTCAGGATCCTTAATTATGCTGCTGTTTTGCCAAGGTAGCAGGAGATGTAGACAGATTCAATGATGGAAGGCTGGTTTGCGTAATGGACTGGACTTCATTCATGATTCTTTGTAGTTATCGGTGTTATAGATGTTGATTATTATCTACATTTCTCCACCGAAAATGAACTATAGCAAGTTTAATCAGTCCTTCAACTTTTACTTGTTAAATACTTTCATATTTTGTCTCTTTTCTCGCTCCCTTAGTCCTTATTGAATTTATCCAGGCTATCTTACACTTGTTTTACTCCTTGGCTAACACCTGGTTTAGATAATGTGTTGGTCAATTATCAATGCTTCAATCTGATTAGTTAAGGAGAAACATCAACATGCTGGGGATAACTATTGACCAAAAACTGAACTGGACTACCCATATAAATACTGCATTCACAGGAGTAGGCCAGAGGCTAGGAATCCTGCGATGAGTAACTCATCTCCACTTTCCAAAGCCTGCCTACAATTTATAAAATACATGTCAAGAGTGTGAATGCTCCTCACTTGCTGGACAACTGCATCTCCAACAACACTCAAAAAACTTGACAGCATCCAGAACAAAATAGCCTGCTTGACTGCCACCTCATCCACAAACATTAATCCCTCCACCAATGATGCATTATAGCAGTTGTGTGTACCATCTACATGATGCACTGCAGGAACACACCAAGGCTCCTTAGACAACATTTCCAAACCCATCTAGAAGGTACAAGACGACGGATACCTGGGAACACCATCAACTGGACTTTCTCTTCCATATCACTCACCATTCCAACTTGGAAATGCTCGTGCTTCAGTGTTGCTGTGTCAAAATCCTTTCTAACAGCACTCTGGATGTAACTATACCACATGGACTGCAGCAATTCAAGAAGGCAACTCGCCAACACCTTCTCAAGGACAATTAGGGACGAGTAATGTTATGTATTTAAAATGGTTGCATCTCTTCTGGTATAACATCACGTGTCCTGTAATGATATTAAAAAAGAACTTCACTAGCTTTTGTGGTTCTTCCATCTTTGACCTGGAGCTAGCAACATTTTTTTTAACGAACCTGCATCATGTTTTACTACAACCCATGAGTGTGGCACCTTGTGACTTTTCTTCTCTGTGAGAACTATTGATTGTCAATTTCTTCTTCATTACATATCAGTGAGACTCAGAGAAAAACATCCCTTGCAACTGGATTTAAAGAAAACACTTGAACAGCCATGTGAGGGACATCCAGGTACGGTAAGAATCAAGGAACTGGCAAATAGTTATTTTTAGAGGCCAGGATTAATGCACAAGTCAAAGAGAAAGTGAGGCAATGTCAGTCCTGTATAAAACTAATTACTAATTACCCACTGCTATTACCCTTACATCCATGGAAATGGTCAAAACAGCCATGGCAGTTTTGTACATATAAATTACACAGTCCAATCGAGGTACACATGTTCCTCGTATTGTTAGATGTGCATTCTAAATGGTCAAAAGTAGTGACCATGAAATCCACAACAGCAGAACAAACTATTGATAAGTTGGATGGAATATTTTCTAGATTTGGTAGACCTGAACAAATAATAAGTGATAATGGGATACAGTTTACTCCGAAGCTGTTAAAAAGAAATGGTGTCCAACACATCAAATCACTCCCTACCATCCAGCAACAATGGAATGGCCGAACGATTCGTACAATCATCAAAGGACCAAAGGACATTATCAAGATGAGTAAATAAATTATTGTAATCCTACAGGAATGCCACAAGCACAACCATACAGAATTTACTATGAATGCTGCTTTTAAAATGGAACCTCAGAATATTTTTGATACCACCTGATACCTCAGAAATTGTCAAATAACAACACAAAGCACAGTTTGCTGGAAGAGAACAAAACTCTAAAAGGAGAATTTTACTCAAGGAGAATGATTACTAGCAAGAAGCTACACTACCAGTGGAAAATGGGTAATTGCTGTTATCTTCACAAAAATAGGTCCAATATTGTAGAGGTAGATGATTGGACAGTTTGGTAATGTCACATTGACCAGATATTGGCCTCAAGAAGTGAAATCAGTGAAGCTTCACCAGAAATATTGACATCAGAAACATTAAATAGGGGTACATTGGAACAGAGACTAACCACAGATATGAAGTCGGATCTTGTTTCTGGGTAATCTTCGACACCAATGGAAATTGGCACTGAAATAGTTTCACACAAAGAATTACCAAAAGAAGCAAAAGAGGATACTTCAAAGGTCTTGAATAGCCGAATTCCACAGTGTTGCAACCCAAAAGGGCAGCATGGTGTCACAGTAGTTAGCACTGCGCTCATAGTGCCACGGATCCAAGTTTAATTCTGGCTTGGGTCACTGTCCGTATGGAATCTGCACGTTCTCCCTGAGCCTGCGTGGGTTTCCTCTGGGTGCTCTGGTTTCCTCCTGCTGTACGAAAGATACAATGGCCATACTAAATTCTCACTCAGTGTACGTCCGAACAGGCATCAGAATGTCTCAACTAGGGGATTTTCACAGTAACTTCATTGCAGTGTTAATGTAAGTCTACTTGTGACACTAATAAATAAATTTGAAATGTCCATCTGAGAGATTGTCTTATTGATTGTATGTATGGAAAGTAATTTTGTAAGCAATATATCTATTGTTTAATTGGGTCTATTGCTGTAACTTTGGGAAAGCTGTTACTTGGGGATTAAAATAGTAAATGGAGAGGGATGTTATATATTTAAAGTGATTGCATTTCTTCTAGTCTAACATCATGTGATCTGTTGTGGGATTTTGTGGCTCTTCCATCTTAGACTTCGAATAAACAACATCTTAATAAACCTGAATTATGTTTTACTGCAACCCATTAGTGACACTCATTACTTTTCTCTTTGTGGTAGCTACTGCTTGATAACAGGTAATATTTGCTAGCCTAGCCAGCAATACTCATATCCAATGAATGAAAAGATTGTTTGCCCTCTTCACGCAGGTTCCAGATTCCCTGCTGTTTTGACTTCCAAGTCACAACAGTTTCTGTCTCAGAGGTGTGTGGTGCAGGGTTGTAGGACTGGATAAGGTTACAGAGACAGAAGTGGTTAGGATTCTCAAAGTAAGGCATTGCTGACCCGGGAATTAAAATAAGTCAAGGAGCACAGGGTGATGAATGAAAAAGGCTTTACGTGTGTTACAATACAAGGTGCAGAGTTTTGGATGGGTTCAAATTTACAAATAGTGGAAGATGGGAGTAATGGAGAAATGATCCTGAATGTATGTGGGGAATGGTGAGTGGAAAATGGTTTTCTGGTCTTTTTCTTCCATAATTCTGCTCTTTAATGGGATTTCACTGGCATCCCATGTAAGAGAGTGGGAGATCACTCATTAAAGAAGAGATGGTGCATAATGTGAAGGAGAGACATATGGTGTGCAATTCTCCAGCCCCCCAGATATGTGTTTCCCAATGGCAGGAGATGACATGTTGTTGCTAGCAGCGGGATTCTCTGGTCCCATTGCTGTCAATAGGAATTCCCAATGATGTCATCCACACCGGTGGGAAACCCATGGGTGGGGATGCGCTGCCAGAAGGATTGGAGAATCCCGCTGGCGTGAATGACTGGAGAATTTCGGCCACATTCTCCTGACAGATCCTTTTTGGTGCAATCCAATGTAAGGCTCTGCAGAATTCTTGGAGACATAAAGTCCCCTTTTCTCCCTATTCATGAAAACAACTGGCAAGGACAGTGTCTTGCTGCGTAAACCTGCCCATTGGAAAACTGTAGTTAAAGTCTTTCCAATGTAGCATTTTACAATCTGAGCCAATGTATTCATGTGAAGTAACTGTGAGGCCAAACAAATTTGCTGTGTTTCAAATTAAACAGTTTGCAAAGGTCTCTTACATAATGCTGATAACCAGGCGTGGAATGACTCACACACAGCCTTGGTCTGACACAGTCCTGGTTTTCCCTTCATATCCTCCACCATCATCTTCCCTTCCCATCAACAGCCTAGTGGGTGGAATGGAATGTTACTGATCAGCAGCCAGGCCAGAAGCTAACACATACACAGTTACCATGAACAACTCATTTTACTTTGGATTTAGAGTAAAATTGAAACATAAAATTGGAAGGATGGCCAAAGGATTTTTGTTTTTAGTGAAGGGCATCGCTTGATGCTTGAAAATACTTTGACAAGGAGAGGCTGAGAATAGGGATATGGGAGTGGGATTAAGTGGATCATTCATTCCCAGGACTGCAAACATGATGGGCCAAATGGCCTCATTACTTGCTGAATGATTCTAAAATTTCTGTACCAGTTATCATACAATTGCCACAATCTTCCAGTCCTGCCAGCAGGAAGAATAGTTCTGGAGTGGGGGTTGTAATTAACTTGATAGGGGGCAATAGAGACAGTTTCCAATGGCAGACTAAACTTCTGGAAATTTTGTTCTCCTGACTTTCAAGGCGGGTTGTGATGGTAGGGGTGGGGGGATTCCCGATGACCAATGTCAGGAAATCTATTTATATTCATTAAAATCTCATACACGCCCATGAAAAGGCCACCTTAGCAGAATTAAGTTCAATTCTCTGAATTAAATTCCTTGCCAGCTTTAACTCTTCCGTGTTTTTGAGGTCAGTGGCACAGTGGTTAGCACTGCTGCCTCACAGTGCCATGGACCTGGCTTGGGTCACTGTCTGTGTGGAGTTTGCACATTCTCCCTGTGTCTGCGTGGATTTCTTCTGGGTGCTCCGGTTTCCTTCCACAGTCTGAAAGACATGCCAATTAAGTGCATCGACCCAAACAGGCACCGGAATGTGATGACGAAGGGAATTTTACAATAAACTCATTGCAGTGTTGATGTAAGCATTTCTTGCGACTAATAAATATACTTTTATGTTAGTAAATGATACTTTCGCCTTCCTGGGACCTTGCATGTCTTCACCAATATCGAATGTCAGTAACGAAAGGTGCACCAAGGCTGGACACAGGAGCAAACTAAAGGGAGAAGGTTGGAAGTGAGCAGAGTGTCCATAGAAAGTGAGGAGTGTGTTTCCAGGGAACCCGGAAGTGAGGGAGAGGAGTGTTTTAGAGAGTGAGGTCAGTGTTATTGATGGTAAAGTTCTGGGGAGTAAACTCAGGAAACTGTTGACAGTACAGATCAGTCAGAGGAAGGAGTGGGGTGGGGTGGCAGGTCTCCACTGACAACCATATCCCCCTTCCAACTCCCTTAAATGGGGTCTGTCTGAGTTGCCCAAGCACCTTCAACCCCTTTTATGTGGTTCTAAGTGTGCATATCCATTGGTGTGCCAGAACTCTTTATAGAATCCATACAGTGCAAAAGAGGCCATTTAGCAAAGTGTCTTAACCAGGCCCTCTCCCCCATACAATCCCCATAACCCCACACATTTACCACGGTCTATCTAACTAACCCACACATTTTGGGACACTAAGGGGCAACTTAGTATGGCCAATCCACCTAATCTGCACTTTGGACCATGGGAGGAAACCAAGGAAACTCATGCAGACATGGGGATAATGCGCAAACTCCACTCAAACAGCCACCCCAGGAATTAAACCAGACCCGTGGTTTAATTTTGAGGTAGCAGTACTAACCACTGTGCTGGGCTACTAATATATGCTAGGTTGCCAGCCTTCTGATTGGCTGGCAGCCCTTGAGATAGGAACTGTCCTTAATTGGCTGTCTCTGATAAGATAAGGCCACAAGGTCCCACAGTCCACCACAAGGCACTTATCACTCCCCATTACCTCCACCAGCTCCCCAAACTTTTGGGTCCATTGGTGGAACTCTGCAGAGGTGCACTATAATGGTACAAGTTTAGAACAGGAAAATAACTAGTCTTGACTAACCTCCTATTTCCCATTAAAAGTTGAATCCAAAGGAAGTTTTCCAGTAGATTCCTGTTCCCCATGGAGAGTCAGATTGAACCTGCTGTGACTGACTTCACTTAAGACCCATAACAGCTGTCACAAAAACAAGACTTTTATCCCATCTGTCTGGGATGAATTCAATCCCTTCTTTCTCTTAAGTTTAATCTGCGATGCACAGTTTGCTTTTCATGATCTGATGCTAATAAGATGAAAATCCTGAAATTAAATTTATAAAAGTTTTCGATAGTCAGCGATCCAATGCTAAGAGATCAAAATGGGAAGGGCAAGGGCAGTCTGAACGACAACAAAAAAGCTGAACACAGATGCTGTTATAATCCTACTCAGGATGAAAGGCTTTTCTGATTCAATATTACTGTGAACATTCTTCTACAATTTGACATGGCTTTCTCTCCCTATTAAAAAGTTACACTGCATTAGTTGCAAATTTTTGGTCTTCATGGAAGATTGTCCAGACACGATCAAACCTGTAGCCATTCGAAGCACAGAGCTTCAGTATGTTTTCTGCACAACAGTATTTAGACTGTAATCTATATCTTTCATTTTTTTAAAATAGCCCCAATATTTTTGCCCCAATGCAAAAACTCTACTCGTTTCCCCCCCCCCCCCCCCACCCCCAACTGGACTATCTGTCGCTTGTCCTTGAGTTTTCCTCTCAATAAGCACTGATTTTTCTTCTCCCTTAATACATTCTGACATCTTTGTTGCTATCTCTTCTAGCTCCCATCATGATATTCTACTTTATTCCAGCTGTTTGACCCCTCTTTGGGGGGCAGTGGCATTGTGGTATTGTTGCTGGACTGGTAATCCAGAGACCTAGGGTAACACACTGGGGATCCAGGTTCAAACCCCACCATGGCAGATGGTGAAATTTGAATTCAATAAAAATCTGGAATTTAAAATCTAATGATGACCATGAAACCATGTTGTCATTTGACGTAAAGACCCAGCTATTTCACTAATGTCCTTTAGGAAAGAAAATCTGCTGTTCTTACCCAGTCTGCCTGTATGTGACTCTAGACACACAGCAATGTGGTGAACTCTTAACTGCCCTCAGGGATGTTGGTCCAGCCAACAACACAAACATCCCATGAATGAATTTAACAAGTGATACAGTATATAATCTAACATATTTCTTCCTCTCTTTAACTCTGGAGAAAATGCATTTGGATTCACAATATTAGCTCTGTTTTTCCTCTCTGCATATGCTGCCAGACCTACTGAGTTTTTCTGTTTTTGTTTCAGATTCCAGCAAATGCATATCTTGATTTATATTATTGTGTTAGATTAAATGCGTCACATCAGCTTTTCCTGGTGAGTTCGTGATATGCGGCGCTGGTCAAAAGTAACAATTGCTGTGACATTTCATGTTATGCCTTTTAATAGGAATGATTATTTTCTCCATTTTTTCTGTAGTAATTTACTTGCAGAACATAAGTAGGCTTTCATTGTTTCACAAAATTGTTATGCTGTTTCCTAAATGACAATGCAATTTATATAGGAATTGTTAGACTTTTACAGCACAGGAGGGGAGGCACTTTCCCAGCTCACCCGATGAACAACTCTCTTGGTTCTGATCTCCTGCCTTTTCCATCTGCCCTTCTAAACTGTTGATTCATGCCCCTCTTAAAAGCTCGTGTGGATTCTGCTGCCACCGTTGTTTCTGGCAGGGCACCCAAGGTTCAAACAAAAATCTACATGGAAATAATTTCTTCCAACATTTCCCTTAATTTTTTAGTGGTGATTCAAAGTTTATGTCCTGTAACTATTGGCACACAGTGCAAATGATTTTTTTCTATTGGCAACCATGGAAATGATTTTTTTCCTGCTTATTTTGTCAAAATCCCTCATAATTTTCAAACTTCCTCTTTACCCTTCCTATTTCTAAGGAAAGTAACTGCTTGTTCTAGTCTATCTTAATAATTAAATTGCAACCCTGTCATTATCCCATATAGAGTTATTATGAGTTAACAGTACTAAAGCAAGCCATTCAACTCAACTTTCTCATGCTGGTGCTAATGCTCTATACAAGTCTTCTCTCACCCTTTTGCATCTAGCATCATCTTCTATTCTTCTCTCCCAGCTTCTCCTTAAATATATCCAGGTGATTGATTTCAACTATTCCCTAGTGAATTTTGCCTAGGTGTTCCTCCTGAAGTAAGGAACCCAACATTGGACATAATGAGCGGAGTTTTTCCATCTCGCCAGTCATGGGAATTGTAGTGGAAGGGATGGATCATGCAAAGACCTTGGGGCCAGCACGACCGGAAACTCCTACCAAGTGGGTATAGATTCATGGATGGTGACAGAAATCAAATCAGCTTTTCAGGCCATTTCTGCTCTTTGCCTACTTATTGTATTAACTTTGGGTGGACTGGGAATTTGGGTGGAGCAACTCGCTGTTTCAGTTTGTCATTGCGACACAGGTTAGGATACAGCTGTGAAGAACAGGAAGGTCCCTGGTTAGGTTTTTTTTTGTCTTGTGTTGGGTTAGCAGATCCCAGCCAAGTGACATAAAGGTCAGTCAAGATTTTCCTGCTAATGAGTGGATTAGATAAGGTTGCGTTTATTCAACCCATCACTGTTCATTCATGCAGAACAAACCTAGCAGTCGACCTCACAAATTTGTTAAAATAAACAATTTGAAGGCTTTTGTTTAACACTTGATTCCACCCTTTTTTACATAAGGAAGAGCTTTAAATGGTCAAATTATGAGAGCTGGTTGCATCAGTGTGATTTGTATTTCATTAAGTATTGAGGATTAAAAGGTAATCTAATCACAATGTTTAAAATGAGAACACAATGCATAGGGCTAAAGTCTACTCCTTTGCAGCAGCTGCAATCTTAAACTTAAAGTTAAGCCAGTCAAGACTGAAATCAGGAATCACACAAAAGGCAGCAGAAACACAGAACTCTGTAGGTTCTTCTTTATTTGCCTGGTCCAGCCCTGATGAATTTCTGGGATAAAAATAACTTGGTGGATTCCAGGACAGAATCATAGAATAGAATCCATAAGGTGCAGAAGCAGATCCATTCAGTCTGCACCGACTCTCCAATAGAACATCCCATCCAGATCCCATCCCTGTGACCCACACATTTACAGTGGCTAATCCCCTTAACCTACACATTGTGGGACACTTAGCATGGCCAATCCACCTAACCTGCATAGCTGTGGACTGTGGGAGGAAGCCAGAGCACCTGGAGGAAACCTATGCAGACATGGTGAAAATGTGCAAATGAGCGGAGAGTTCTGAACTCTCCATTCACCTGACGAAGGATCAGAGGCCCATAAGGTAGTGGGTTTTGCTATCAAATAAACCTGTTGGACTTTAACCTGATGTTGTGAGACTTCTTACTGTGTTTACCCCAGACCAACACTGGCATCTCCACATCATAACTTTATCAGGACAGGCATGCTTTATGTTCTTACTCAGTGAAGAAAAGTGCGAAATTCAGCAATTTCACTGCTGAAATCACACCACTTCTGCAATAAAAAAAACTCCACAAACTTAGCAACAATTGTTTCAAGGAAATTTCCAGGGCTGAGGATGATGGCACTGCACTCTGTAATATTGTTGCAGTTCACTTTGGAAGTTTGGTCATTTTGAATAGATTCTTGCATTCCTGTTGGGCTTTAAGTGGACATGTCGAATTTTGAGAAGCAGATCCGGCTGCAATTGTTTTTCTCATTGGGCTTTTACTTTAATCCTGATTCTCTCCACGCAACAGGAATTTTGTCTCCAATTCCAGGCACCTACCTTTAGGAAAAACTGGAGAATGTACAGGATTTGCTAGAATTAATCTAGGGGTGGGGGTTACAGTTACACAGATACATTGGAGAAGCTGGGATTGTCTTCCTTGGAGCAGTGGAAGCTAAGAAGAGATTTGATAGAGGTGGTTAAAACCATGATGGTTTTACAAAGACTAACTAAAAAGAAACTGATTACAATGGTTGAAAGATTGATAACCTGATTGTATGCATGGAAATATATTCAATAGTATGTTTCAAAAAAGCTTTTCTCAAAAGAGAAATGGGGAGAGAATGGAGGGGTGGTGGTGGAACTAACTGGATTCCTCTTCAAAAGAGTCTCCATAAACTTGATGGACTGAATTACCTCCTGTACTGTAATATTCAATAATTCTATGCAGTTGTGTTGGCAATGTTGATTACTCACTGAGGTACTGTGGTGATTGTCCCTTTAAGGATCCATTTGCAGAATAAGGGTCATATAACCCAAGGAACCAATTTGGAGCAGGGTGGTGGATCACCTTGGTAAGTGTGGGCTTTTAGAATCAGAATCATCTCAGGAGCTGATTACAATCATGAGGCTGTACACTTTCATGTAGTTTTAACTTCTAAACACAAGTTGTGTTTTCCCTAAATTGGTGAACAAGCATTTTTACATTCGGCAGCGAAGATAAAAATATCCAGCGAGTGGAGTGTGAGTATCTAGTTTGCAATGACATTCAGTGAAGGTGAGAAAAGAAAAGCATACTTAGCAAGATACCTCTTTTTCAGATGGATAGATCTAATTAATTCTTCTGCAGAGGACTGAACACAATGCATAGAGCGCCTTGGGTACTATTTCCAAGCAAACAAAATAGGACGGAGGAAAAGAGTGTATATGGAACTCAACCTTATAATCTGATTTGCAGTCTCATAGCCCCAAGTGTGGCCAACTCCAAGTCATTCAGTACTAAAGTCACATTTCTAGCTTAAGATGTCAGTTAAACTCCAAAGATTCAAGATTAATTCAATAGGGAGAACCTCAGGTGATTGTGATTTATATCATTAAATTGAAACAGATATTGCAATTTAGAGACACTTAGAATGATACGTTAAGGAAAAGTTAATTTGTGGGGTAAATAATGCAAAGTTGTGATGATTACAAGTTAACAGCTAATCAGACTGCCAAATTGGATAGATATCCAATCCTGAAGATTGAATATCTGTTTGCAAATCTATCTGGAGGCAAAGTGATGTAAAGCTGGTTGTGAATCACACATATCAGCAACGCAAATTAGATGATGCTTCCCAAGATTTTGACAGGATAAACACATACAAAGGGTTTTCTGATGCACACATTTGCCTTTTGGTATATCTTCAGCATGTGCAATTTTCCAGAGGACAATGGAGAATCTGCTGCTAGCGTGCCATAAGTTGTGGGATACCTTGGTAATGCTCTCATAATGGGATTGACAGAAGCTGAGCATCCAGCAAACTTAGAGAAGATGATTTCAAGAGGCTAGAGTTTGCTTCAAGTAGGAGAAATGTACTTTTAAGTCACTGACATAACCAGCTAGGGTACCGTGCAGATTAGGGATTACACCCGTGGAAGGAGGCCCTCAAAAACACATTTGCACTCAAGTCATTTTTGAGAAAGCTAAGTTACTATGGCTATTTTTTTTTTAACCAAACTTGTCAATGTTATTAGCCCCCTTACATATTCTGCTAAAAAAATACTAGCATTGGTCTTGGAAGACTCTCCAGGAAGAAGCTTTTAACAGGATAAAACAATTACCGCATTCTTTGAATTTATTAGTACATCTTGACCAGCCTAAGGCACTGGTGTTGACCTGTGTTGCCTCTCCCTATGACATTGGTGGGGTGTTGATGTTGTCCCATGAGATGGACAATGGATATGAAAGGTCAATAGGATATTTCTCAAGAACTCTCTCGGAGGCTGAGGAAAGCTACTTACAAGTTGAAAAAAAAGGATTATCAAAAGCTTTTGGTGTCAAGAAATTCCACAGGTATTTGAATGCTAGGCACTTTATCATCATCTTGGACCACAAGCTGCTCTTGGTTCTTTTTAAAGACGACAAGGCTATTCCAGCAATTGCATCGGCAAGAATTCAATTTTGGGTATTAATTCTGTCTGCCTGTGGGTATACATTCAAGCACTGACCTGAAACATTCTTAATAAATGTGGATGCATTAGCTGCCTATCTTTACAAGAAAGTATTACAACTGCTCCAGTGCAACAGAAAATTATCATGCATTATATTTTTTGGATACGTTGCCAGTCTCAGCAAAGCAAATCAAATATTGGACCAGTCAGAGTCCACTTCTGTCCAATACGCAAGACACTTACAGGTTGGGCCAATGAGCCAGTTTCTGAAGAAATGAAACCATTTGTTATCTGCAAGGATGAATTGAGTTGCCAGGATGGCATCATACTCCAGGGAGCAAGAGTACTTATCCCTCTACCAGACAGAGACAGTTTCTAATCGAATTACACAATGCACACCTGGGCATCTCAAAGATGAACATGCTTACCAGAAGTTATATGTAGTGGCCTAGATTTGATACTGACATCAAGAGCTAGCCGAGCACTGTGAAGAGTGCCAATTGCAACTAAGGTTGCTTACTGCAGCCTCATTGCATTCTTGGGAATGGCCTGGCTGGCCATGGGTATGAGTCCATATTAATTATGTTGGTCCATTCATGATGCAGTGTTTGTGCTTATTATTGATGCATACTCAAAGCGGATCGATATTTTAGAAAATGTTCATTGCAATTCCAGCTTTATCTCTGACTTCTTAGTCTTTATCAAACTGAAATAACAGTTGCAGAGGTGCTTTGCTCTATATTTGAATAGGTCCAGATACGGGTAATTGAATCCAGCTGGGAGGGCACGATGGTCTGCAAAGACCGACTGGGTTGAAGGGCCTGTTGTCATAGAGTCCCTACAGTGCGGAAAGAGGCCATTTAGCCCTTTGAGTCTTCTTCAACCACACTTCCACCCAGACTGTATCCCCACATATTTACCCTGCAAGTCCCCCTGACATTAAGTGGCATGTTGGCACATCTTTGGACTATGGGAGGAAACCGGAGCACCTAGAGGAAACTCACGCAGATACGAGGAGAATGCACAAACTCCGCACAGACAGTGACCCAAGCCGTGAATTGAACCCTGGTCCCTGGTGCCATGAGGCATCAATGCTAGTCACTGTGCCGTCCCATTTCTGTGCTGTTTTGCTCCATGACTGTATGGTTTTATAACTGCTCTTCCTAAAAGAAGTTGCTTCAACTGTTGCGTAATGAAAATTGTAGAGGAATAGTTCTAGCCTGTGATACAAGCACAATCCTCAGTCAACCTCAGGAGTGTTTTTTTCTGCATTATTCCAGAAGGAAAAAATGTGTTGTGTTGACTGTTGAAAGAAACTTGCAATGGATGTGGGAAAATATTGTAAGGGCTATTACTGAAAACCTCAAAAAAATGCTTACTCCTAAAGCTTGAGAAATGTACTCGTCTGATGAAATAAAGGGCCCAAGAAGCATCAAGAAAAGACAATTTAAGCTATTTAAATTTTATGTGTATCCTAACTGCCCAATTTCTCCTTCTTTCAATTCACTAATACACCACAACAACATCCATTTACAGCCCTAACTTCCCCACAATTCTTTAGTAGCTAAACTCACTCAAGTATTATTGTTTCAGTACCCCAAGCTCTGATTTGTCCTCTCCCTGTAATACCCTGACTCCCTTATTGCCTATTTCCCTTAATACCCTAACTCCTCCATTGTTATATCTTCCTAGTATGGGTATGATTTATAAAATTGTCAACTGAAGGTTTCAAAAGAGAAAACTTGGAGGTGCTCAGTACTTCCTTCAGAGAGACAGTGCAGACAACATGGACTGAATGGTATCTTTCTGTGCTGTAATCATTCTATCTCCTATTGCTCCTTCATTAATACCCAAACTTCACATTGCCAGTCTTAATATTGACCTAAGTCACATTGTCCAGTCTCCCTAATACCTTAATTCCCCAGCACCCCCTCTATCTAATACACTAACTCCCCATTGCCCCCTCTCTCTAATATCCTAACCCAATGGCCCTGTCTCTAATGCCCTAATTCCCCATTGTCCTCTCTCTCTAATACCTTAACTCTCTGAATTGTCACACCAGTATTACACAGCTCAAATATTTTCACATTCACTTGATAAATTATTGCAAACATTTTTATTGGAAGTGTTTAAAATTTAGGCTCAAACATTCGAAATTATTTAAATACCCTCTTGTTTCTGATTGCATTGGGAGATTGGTTATTTGGTTAATAATTTGTGGAATTGAAAATAATTGTTGCTGAGCAGTTCAACCTGCTTGTGAGGTACAATTTTCTGGATGAGCCAGACTTTACAACGGGCAATCAATTTGAAACTTTTGAGACAGAACTGATTCATACCAGACTTTTACAACAGGCTCCTCATAAGCTTTACACTAGGCACAAGATTCATGCAGATGAAATTGAAAGTGTAAATTTGGACATCAATATGTGAAGTGCAAAATAAGATGATTAGCAGAGGAAATGGGGAGGGCAGAAGTGATTATAACAGTGTGAGAAACCTGACAATTAGATTGCATCTTTAACTTTTGAATATTATGATTTTCTCTCTGGAGGAGAGAATTTTCAAATGAGTCAGGATCAGGTACAAGCACTTTATACAGGCTTCCTCTGTGCCGTCCTTCAAAACCAGGTTTGCCTACTAGACATTTTATGCTTTGCCAAATTGAAATTATATCTCAATGTTTGTCTCTGTTAGAGTCAATCAGCCCAGTCTCACATTTTATTCATGAGATGTGGGCATTGCATCACTAATTATTCTATGATGTGGAGATGCCGGTGTTAGACTGAGGTGAGTCACCTGATGAAGGAGCAGAACTCTGAAAGCCCATGATATCAAATAAACCTGTTGGACTTTAACTTGGTGTTGTGAGGCTTGTTACTTAATTATCCTAAGACTGAATGGCTTGCTCAGCCATTTCAGAGTCAACCACACTGCTGTGGTTTTGAGTACATAGAGACCAGATCAAGTAAAGATGCCAGATTTCCCTTCCCTAAAGTACTTTAGTACCATATGGATCTTTACAACAATTGACAGTGGTTTTATGGTCACTTTTTTGTAGTTCCAGTTTTTTATTGAATTCATCATCTGCTGTGGATGGGATTTGAACCCCGGTCCCGAGTATTTTACCCTGCATCTCTGGATTACTAGTCCAATGACAACACCACTACACCACCAGCCTGTCAAATAGGAGCCGGAGTAAACTATTCGGCCCTTTGAGCTTGCTCCAGCATTTATTATGATCGTAACTGATCATCTAACTCACTAGTCCGATCTTGCCTTCCCCCCTGTGTCCTTTGATTCCCTTCACCCCTGGTGCTGTATCTAAGTCTGTCTTGAAAAAATATAATGTTTTGACCTCAGCTGCTTTCTTTGATAGCGATTTCCACAGGCTCACCACTTTCTGGGTGAAAATGTTTCTCTTCATCTCAATTCTCAAAGATTTAACCCGTATCCTTGGACTATCACTGCTGGTTCTGGACTCATCCACCATCGAGAATATCCTTTCTGCATCTACCCTCTCTTGACCTGTTAGAATTTTACAAGTTTCTATGAGGTTCCCTCCTCATTCTTCTAAACTCCAGTGAATATAGTCCTAAGTGATTCAGTCTTTCCTTTCTGTCAGCCCTGCCATCCCAGGAATCAGTATAGTAAATCTTCTCTGCACTCTCTTTATAGCAAGAACATCTTTCCTTGGATGAGGATGTCCAAAACTGCACTCAATTTTCAGGCGTGGCCTCGCAAAAGCCCTGTATAATTGCAGTAACACATCCTTGCTTCTGTATTTCAATCCTCTCATTATGAAAGCCAACATAACATTGGTCTTCTTTACCACCTTCTTTACCATGTGCCTGCATGCTTACCTTCAGTGATGAGTGTACGATGACACCCAGGTCTCATTTCACATTGCCCTCTCTTTATTTATAGTCATTCAGGTAATAATCTGTCTTCCTGTTTCTGCTATCAAAGTGGATAACCTCACATTTATCCATATTACATGACATCTGCCATGCATTTGACCACTAATCACTGCCTGCTGTTCAGAAAATGACCCCTTTTATTCCCATTCTCTGTTTCTTGTCTGCCAACCATTTTTTATTCATCTCAATACTGTCCTATCCCATGCACTTTAATTTTATGTAGGACTTAGTCAAAAGCCTTTTGAAAGTCGAAATAAACCACATCACTGCTCTCCCTCATCAAGTCCACTGGTTACATCCTTGAAGAATGCCAGTAGATTTGTCAAGCATGATTTATCTTCCATAAATCTATGCTGACTCTGTCTAATCTTACCATTGTTTTCCAAGTGCTCTGCTATAAAATGTTTGATAATGAACTCTAGAATTCTCCTCACTACTGATATCAGACTGACTGGTGTATAATTCCCTATTTACTGTCTTCCTCCCTTTTCAAATAATGGGGCTCATTAACTGCTCTCCAATCTGTAGATACTGTCCAGTGTCTATAAAATCTTGGAAGATGACCACCAATGCCTTTCTAACTGAGATAATGAGATGGTACTGGGGAGACAGAAGAAAGTGAAATGCATGCTCGAAAGATGATTGAGATTGTACAAACTCTTTCCGGCAATCAGAAATTGAAGAATTTTGTGCCATTGTTTATGCTCAACTCCCTGCATCAGAGATAAAGAAAACCTTTCATGGAATGCGAGAAAACTCAAAGCTAGAACTAGGCCGGTTACCAACGAAATCAGGAGATAATTATTCACAAAGTGGAGTGGAAATCTGGAACTCTGTCTTGAAGGATGTCAGTTGAAATTTTCAAGACTGATCTCAACAGATATTTGGCAGATTAGAACGAGAGATAACAATCAAATGGTGTTTAGGTTGGGATTCATAGAATATCTACAGTGCAGAAGGAGGTTATCTGACCCACTAAGTCTGCATCAACTCTCCACAGAGCACCCTGCGCAGGCCCTATCCCTGTAACTCCATGTATTTATACCACTAATACCCTCTATGTACATAACTTGGGCAGACTAAGGGATAATTTTAGCATGGTCAATCCACCTAACACACACACACCTTTGGAATGTCCAGGATCTAATCAAATGTTAAAATAGGCTTGAGAGGCTGAATGGCCACTTCCTGTTCCTGCGCATCTAAAATAGAGAACAGGAAGACCTTCAATGCAGTTTTGATCAGAAGTGTCAATCTTAATCCCATTTTCATGTACTTACCCCAATGCTAATTTAAGTGCTTTTTTTTTAGTAATTACATTTAATTAACAATTTGCACAGAACCTAAATATTTTCCCTTTCTTTGTAAAGCTTGCGGGAGTGTGAAATTTTCATGAGGAATTCTGTGAACATTAAGGATCTTTTTAAAATTCTTTCATGGGATGCTGGCAAGGCAAGCATTTAATTGCCCATCCCTAATTACCCATGAGGAGGTTGTGGCGAGTTGTCTTCTATAACTGCTGCAGTTCATTTGGTGTGGATAGATTCATAGTGCTGTTAGAGAAGGAATTCTAAGATTTTGAATCAACGACCATGGCAGTTTAGAACAAAGGAAAGAACAGATGAAGCCTTGGGCAATGTACCATCTGAAAGATAGCATCTGTAACAGTGCAGCACCCTTTCTCGTGTTGCATTGAAGTGCCAGGCTATATATTTTGATCACCAGTCTATAGCATGGAAGTTGAACCTTCTCACCCAGTTGAGACTCCTACCAACTGAGACATGGCTGACACTTTAATCCAGCGTTGTTGGATTACAGAATTCCAGGGGGACTAGAGAATACAGAGATAATAATTTTTTGTTTTTGCCTTGGGACCTGAGTTTGAATGAAGCCCAGACTGCTGTGGTTCAAGTGTATCTGCGTCACATTCCCAGTTTGCAGTTAAATGAGCTTGGGAAGTATCAAATCCGCCTCCTAATGGACTTGGTTCACTGTCTGAAACAAAGCATTATTTGGCACTAATTGAGTATTACTCATTGAGGTCAAAGAAGGTATAGGAAATGGAAAATAGCACACCAATAAGGGAAAGCAGAATTAATTAAATTTGGAGATAAATCCTCAAAAGGACAATTTCAGCAAATGCGCCAATGATACTATATTATACAAACAGAAAAGAATGCACTGTTTGTGCCCAAATTATAAAAAAATACAAAATTCTTCTCACAACTTTAGGAGAGTCAAAGAACAAGCAAAGTGCAATTTGCGGGCAATTTTAACCCTCCCGCGCCGTGGAATTCAGACAAATAGACATGTAAAATCACCCACATTTCTTATCCACCCCGGAAGTTACTTTCACCTAATCTTTTGAACAGCTGGCATAGGACATCCATCCAGAGCATGTTGGGTCGTTAAGTCAAGTCCTGGTGATGTCAATGGCACCAGACTGCAATTTTCACCACATACCTTAAACAGGAATCAACAGTGAATTTCAGACTGTGGTGAGAAGGATTGAGGATGGGAGATGCTCAAATCTGTTAAGTTTACTACTTTCCTTGTGGAGTCCTAAGGAAAAGAAGTAGAATTCAGGTTCTTCCTTGTGATGGACTCCTGGGCATCAAGAGTGGGATCACTTCTTCAGTGAGGACATTCTTAACAGCAAGTCCTGTTACTTAACCAGTCTTGGTAAACAGATAGCCATTGGACCATATAGTTTTTGTCCCCTTTCCTGTGTGCATTTGAAAGAGGGAAATTTAAACAAAATCTAAAAGCTGAAATATCCCAAGCCTTATTTCTGGAGCGCTGAATGAAGTCCCACAGAGACGCTAACACTGATCCATAGTTAAAATCAGGCCCATTGCCTTCAGAATGTTCCATTACCAAATGCCTCATCATGGATTTTTGAAACATCCATTGAAACCCATAATTTCTATGTGACGTAAACGTTGTCTTCCATGTGCCATCATTTTATTTCTATTAAGAAATTGCGTGATGCTTTTTCCCTTAGGTTTCCACATAGTTCTTTCAATGTCCAAACCATATTGATTTTCAGGCCAAATTGTGTCACTCTATTTGCACCAGAGTGTATTAAACAGAAAAGAGAAAATGTTGAAAATGTCTGTTCTCAGTTTAAATTTCACGGTTTGACTACTGATAAGCTCCTCTGTGCCGCCACTATTAAGCATTCACAAGGAAATCATACCGATCCAGTGATGTAAAAAATACTTTTGTACCTAAATGTGCGTTTTCTTGTTCACTCGGCTCAATTAATGCTGCTGCTTGGCCCTAGATCAATTTTGGCCTTAAATTTGTTGATGTAACATTTGATTCTATGTGTATCCATTGCCCTCAGGAAATATGCCATCTTGTCATGATACACATGTAAACCCAACTAGTCTTTGTAGAGTTGCCAGAGCAAACCATGTCCTTGTTTGAAGCATATGTGAACACACTTTCTTATTTTTAAAGTTTATTTATTAATCACAAGTAAGGCTTACATTAACATTGCAAAAAAGTTCCTGTGAAATGCCCCTAGTCGCCACATTCCAATATCTGTTTGGGTCAATACTAAACCAGCACGTCTTTCAGAATGTGGAAAGAAACTGGAGGAAACCTGTGCAGACACGGGGAGAGCGTGCAAACATCACACAGACAGTGATCCAAGCTGGGAATTGAACCCGGGTCCTTGGCACTGTGAGGCAGCTGTGATAACCAGTCTGTCACCATCCCGCCCCACTTTCAACAAAAGGCTGTTGAACACCATTGAAGAGCAGAAATTTTTGCCATTTCTTATCATTGTCATTACCATTCTCAGCCTTTATCATCACCACTTACATTCCCTTTATGTTTTTTATCTATACCATTGCTTTCAATTACAGCCCCCCAACTCTCCCAGCGCACCCTTATTGTATAACTCTTGTCTGGCTTTCTGTGACTTCAGCTCTGACCCTCAAGACAGGGTCATCCTGACTTGAAACATTGGCTTATTCTCCCTCCGCAAATGTTGTCAGACCTGCTGAGATTTTCCAGCATTTTCTGCTTTTGTAACTTTAGCCATTATCCCAGCTTTCAACTCAAGCATCTTGAAGCCAATTGTGTTGCTCTCACTTTTGTCTTGGGTTGAATCTGGTAACTATCCAGGAACTGAAATCGACGATCTCTGGGTTCCCTTGTAGCTCAGTTTTGGAAGGTAAGGCACTGAAGGTTTTCTCCTTGGTGCCAATAATTCTTCCACCCATTCCCCCTTTCATAAGGAAAATCCTTGCCCTCAGGAGATATTTAATAAGGAGGCGACACTTGAATGGATAATCTAGAGAACATGATCCTGAATCAAAATGTTATGATACTCTCATTCAGTCTACCCTAGAAGTAGCAATCTACACCTTCTATGTATCAGGCAATGCCTTCTTTCCGATCCGAGGACTACACCTATATCGTTTTGGATGATTAGTTCCATTTTAGGTTAATTGCATGGGTGCTTGGGAGCTGTATGGATCTCAGAATATGTAGGTCATTTGTTCTTAAAGATTCCTTTAAAAGAGATAGGAGAATTGACAGCCCACCCTAAACAGAGGCAATTAGCTACAAAGATGGTTATTGATGGTGAATGATTAAAGACCATGGTTAAAGATGGGCACAATCTTGCTTTGCAGAGCTACTGAATCCAAACCTCATCAAGGAATGTCAGAAAGAGGAGATATTTCATGCCCGACTTTGTCTGTAGTGCACTCTCACTGTTCAATTCCCTATCGCCTTGCTCACATTTGGTACTGCAAGCAACAGTTCAAGCAAGGAAGGAATGAAAACAAATAAATTAATTTTAACTCAATGTTTTTTCATTATTACTTCATGGGATGTGGGCTGGTTAGGCCAGCATTCCTAATAATCTTCCTTAATAACCTTCAGAAAGTGTTGGTGAGCCATCTTCTTGAACTGCAATTGCCTATGTGGCATAGGTGCACACACAGTGCTGATAGGAATGGAGACAGTTGCAAGGTTTGCATCCAGCAACAGTGAAGGAATAATGATAAAGTTGGAGCTCAGGATGGTATGTGGATTGGAGGAGAACTTAGAGGTGGTGGTTTTTTTCCATAGAAGTCGTATCTTTGATTCAATCCCTTTCCAATAAGTTCTCTCATAGCCAAGACCAGCAGTTTATTACAAAACTTTGATTCGATTTATTATTGTCACATGTAATAGTAACATACAGTGAAAGGTATTGTTTCTTGCACGCTATGCAGGCAAAACATGCTGTTCATAGAGAAAGAAACGAGAGAGTGCAGAATGTAGTGTTACAGTCATAGCTAGGGTGTAGAGAAAGTTGAACTTAATGCAAGGTAAGTTCATTCAAAAGTCTGACAGCAGCAGGGAGGAAGCTTTTCTTGAGTCAGTTGGTATGTGATCCCAGACTTTTGCATTTTTTCCTGATGGAAGAAGGTGGAAAAGAGAATTCTGGGATGCGTGGGGTCCTTAATTACGCTAGCTGCTTTGCTGAGACAGCGGGAAATGTAGAGTCAATTCATGGTTTGCATGATGGATTGGGCTACATTCACAACCTTTTGTAGGTTCTAAGGGTCTTGGACAGAGTAGGAGCCGTACCAAACTGTGATACAACCAGAAAGAATATTTTCTATGGAGCATCTGTAAAATTTGGTGAGAGTCGTAGCTGACATGCCAAATTTCCTTAATTTTCTGAGAAAATTAAGCATTGAGGGCTTTCTTAACTATAGTGTCAGTATGGCGGGGGTGGGGGGGGGACAGGGGGGGAGAGGGAAACCAGGACATGTTGTTGGTGATCTAGACACCTAAAATCTTGAAGTTCTCAACCCTTTCTACTTCATCTCTGTTGATGTAGACAGGGGCATGTTCTCCTTTACACTACCTGGAGTCAATGACAAGCTCCTTTGTTTTGTTGACATTGAGGGAGAGATTATTGTTGCCACACCAGTTCACCAGATTCTCTATCTTCTTCCTGTACTCGGGAGATATTTAATAAGGAGGCAACACTTGAATGGATAATCTAGAGAACATGATCCTGAATCAAAATGTTATGATACCCTCATTCAGCCTTCCTTAGAAGTGGCAATATGCACCTTCTATGTATCAGGCAATGCCTTCTTTCTGACCCGAGGACTACACCTATATCGTTTTGGATGATTAGTTGCATTTTAGGTTAGTTGCATGGATGCTTGGGTGCTGTATGGATCTCAGAATACGTAGGTCATTTGTTCTTAAAGATTCCTTTAAAAGAGATAGGAGAATTGACAGCCCACCCTAAACAGAGGCAATTAGCTACAAAGATGGCTATTGATGGTGAATGGTGTGCCGTGGTTAAAGACAATGGTTAAAGATGGGCACAATCTTGCTTTGCAGAGCTACTGAATCCAAACATCATCAAGGAAAGAGGAGATATTTCATGCCCGACTTTGTCTGTAGTGCATTCTCACTGGTCAATTCCCTATCCCCATTGTTTGAGATCCAACGTATTACGATGCTATCGTCAGCAAATTTGAAAATCAAATTGAAGGGGAATTTGGCCATACAGTCATAGGTGTATAAGGAGTATAGTAGGGGGCAGAGAACACTGCCTTGTGGGTCACTGGTGTTGAGGATGATTGAGGAGGAGGTAATGCCTTTCCTTAACTGATTGTAGTCTGCGAGTTAGAAAGTTCAGGATGTAGTTGCAAAGGGAGATGCCGAGGCCCAGGCCATGGAGTTTGGAGATGAGTTTCATGGGAATAACAATGTTGAAGGCTGAGCTATAGTCAATAAATAGGAGTTTGACATAGGTGTCCTTGTTATCACAAAATACTTCATAAGAATCATAAGAATTAAAGCAGGAGTAGGGAAGTTAGCCCTCAAACCTGCTACACCATTTAATATGATTATAACTGATCTCATCTCGGCCTCAATTCCCTTTTCCTGTCCGTTGACTATAGCCCCTCAAACCGTTATTAATTAAAACTCTTCCCACCTCTTCCTTAAATTAAATCAAAGTCCAAGCACCCACCGTGCTCTGGGGTAGTGAATTCCACAGACCTGACCATTTCAGAGAAATAGTTTCTCAGCATTTCTGCCACCGTTTATCCTAAAACAATGTATCTTGTTTTGCGTTGTCCCACAAGTGGAAACATCCTCTCCACTAAGATAAAAGCAAAATACTATGGATGCTTGAATCTGAAACAAAAACAGAAAATGCTAGAAAATTTTAGCCAGTCTGACAACATCTGTGGAGAGGGAATAAGCCAACGTTTTGCATCTGGATAACCCCCTCATTAGAGTTGAACATCATCTCCACGTCCACTTTGTCGATTCCCCTCATTATCTTGTACATCTCAATTAAACCTCCTCTCATTCTTCTAAACTCTAGGCAGTATAGGCCTAAACCACCCAATTTCTCTTTATAAGCCAAACATTTCATCTTTAGATTTGCATTATATCTCATCTTTCACAACCTCATGAAGCTGCAGAGTGTTTTTTGGAAGTACAATCTCTGCTGTACAGGAGCTGGCAGCAAAGAGTAGGATGGTGGCTCATAGAGAGCAACTCCCTTCATCCCAGGCCATTATGATGCCATGTCCTTCAAGCTTGTTTTGACAGGGTTTGCTCTCCTAGCTCCCTGCATGAAGAATACTTCTTTCCTCCTCCCTTCCTGATACCAGGTGAATACTGGTGACAGCAGGAGGAGACTCATAAGTGGACATTAATTGTGCACTTAGTGATTCAGTTGGTGGCGAGGCAGGAAGGTTGTTCATGAGCTGTTCTCTTCCACCATTCTCAAATCTCCAAACATACCTTGGGAGATGGCATTAAAATTTGATCTTACAATCATACACAACAAAAGGAGGCCATTCACCCCATTGCGCATGTGCCAATCCTTTGGCAGAACTATTCAGTGATTCCCAATCACTGTTCTTTCCCTCATAGTCCCAGAGATATTTCCTTTTCAAATATATACCCAACCTTCTTTTGAGAGTTCCTCCTGAACCCACATCCGCCACATTTTCAGACAATACTTTTCAAGTCACAACATTAGTATCCTTGAGTTTAAAGATTACATCAGAAGAGACTGTCCCTTCCAGTATCACAACCATTTAGTAAACAAAGCTATCCCATATGAGAGAGCCAAGAGGCAACAATTGGTTTACATAAGGAATTCACCCTCACATCTGTTTGTTTTTAATCTGCAATTTATTGCTTACATGAAACAGCTGTCTGGGCAGTTACTTCAGGGCAAAGGATTGTGATAATAAAGCCTGCATGTCCAGATGTGTGGAATTGTCTTACGATTCAGTCATCTCTGTTGTGGCAGATTAGTGTTAATCGCTATCATAGAATGTTCCAGATACATGTTCTATCGAGTTTGAAGCCCTGCATTAAGCCAAAACAAACAGCTTTAAATCTCCAGACCCATGATGTTTGCTGCTTCATCCAGGCTTTCTGAGTCTCTTTTGTCACTCTCAGGTGTAATTCATGGATGTGTCTGCAAACGTTATAAATTTCACGCTTATTCAAAAATGATGCTGCTGCCATGGGTGGAAAAACAGGTGCGAGGAGCAAGAGGGCAACAATTTCTCGATATTCAGTTGTAAGTTATTTCACTTCAAAGGAGTCACGACATGGGTATGTCCTCAGACTGGATGCATTTGTGAAACAATCAGGAATAGCCTGATTCCTCTGAAAGTCAGCTGTGTTGGCCACAGATGAAAACTCACGATTCAACGCCTGAAAGATTTGTTGCGCCATAAATTTTGCAATGATCCACCCCCACCCCCACCCCCTCACCTCCACTCACCTTACTGTTGGCTTCAAGTTTGAAAATATGTTGTACTGCGGCTCTGAATATATGATGGTGAGGGCCCCTGAGTCAATGCCTGCTTTGGGAAGAGTTGGTTGACGCCTGTCGAAATTTTTGTGGTGACTCAGATGGGATTTTCTGGTTATGTTTACCCCAAAATTGTAAAATCCCACCTGAGGTCAATGGACCTTTGCATAGCCCACCCCTTTACTCCCACCCACAACCCCTCCACCCCCGCCCATTCACTGTAATTGCTGTGGCGGGCAAGACTGGAAACTTTAAGAGGGAACAGTCCGGGTTCCCTTCTCCTGATTACAATCCAATCATCCCTATTGGAAAGTGCACATGGACTTTAGATAGGAAAAAGTTCAGCTGTAATGTTCTCCATCATCAAGTCCTTATACAAAAGAACTCAAAGTCTATAAACGGTTACACGGACAAGATAAAGGAGAGTTCTCAGCACTCGGGACCGTGCATCAACTCTACTGCAAAATAAAAATGTTCAGCGTGAATAAATTTAGATGAATGTAACTTTCTTATAAAATGGATCCTGTATCTGCTGTCGCTTTCAAATTGGAGTTAAAGTGGTTAATGTTAAAGTGACTTTATGTCAAGGTATGGCAATGTATACTTTGTGTTTGTAGCTAAAACTACTTTGAGCCCCATGTTCTTTCCAAGCCAATCTGTATTAGATTAAATTTCAATGCTACAATTAGTCAACAGCTTCATTATTGCTGCATTATGTGGCTACCAGGATGATAGAAGGCAAACTAACAGCTCGAACAATTCTGACATAAAATGAATAGATATCCAAATTGTTTACTTGCAGTATGCTGGCAGCCTTGACAAAGAGATGGATCAGTATCATGAGAAGGGATTAAGAGTTTTAGAACTGTCTTAGGCACTAAAAAAATCAGTGGCTCATTTTACACACTTTGTCTCCCTGATTCCCATGCTCCAGGTCATTATTGTGCTTCAGTCGTTTGATGCTGATTGTACTCTGAATGCCTGAAGGCTCTGTGACAGGGTTGATAGTTCTTTAAAGTGATTCTTTGAGCTCCACCGAAGCAAGCAAAGTAAAACCTTGGCATCCCAACTCACCGCAGCCTCTGGACTGATGGTTTCATTTGATGCAATTTGATTAAGACTGACTAGTAACATGACTGATTTTTTTTTGTCACAGTTACACAATAACTATTCATTCCAACCGCAATGCATCATCTCAGAGCAAGCAGCTTGAGCCAGAGGAAATTCAGAAGCCAAGTGTCACGGCAAGCAGGTGGATGAATCCACGGAAAGATCAGCCATGGTCTTATTCAATGGCGGAGCAGGCTTGAGGGGCCAGATGGCCTACTTCTGCTCCTTATTCTTACGTTCTTATGTCATAAGCATGGACATCAAATCAATGCTTGCTCCTGGAGCTGAAGCTATCAGGCTCAATTGTTCTTCATCAATCACTGCTCAGTTCTTCTCAAGATCCTTTTGTACTCATGTTTTCCTTTATCTTCGGTGTTTGCCATTTTCCCCATGCTGGATCTGATCTGCAGCAAGAATTCTTTCACATTTAAGATGTGAAGCTATGTGTTGAATTTCATGAGGCAAACCCATTTTGCCAAGTGACAAATAATTTGTTTGCCTGCTCTCCCTTGGTTTATGGCTTGCCTTTGAAAGGAAGTATAGGCGTATGTGAATGTGGCAACCAGGGGAAGCTACAACATTACATTTAATGGAGTCTGTTGATTATAAAGATGTCCTGGTTCAGTCAGAGCAGCTCTGACATCCCAACTCACTGTCTCAGTTCCTGTTTGGATTTTCCAGAGGCTTCTCTTTCCTGCTACCTGCCATCCTGAGAGTTTAAAGCTTGCGCACAGAGTCAACCTTGCAACGTTATTGAAAGGAATACTTTCACCTGCTAAAATTAATAATTAATTAATTAATTTTTAATTAATAAAAATTATGGTCATAATTTTTGATTACGGAAATTCTGGGGCCATCCATTGGTAAAATGCTCCAAAGATGGAACTGCATTTAGGAGCCAACCTAACCTGATTCCTCTTGATTTTACTCCCCCCATCCTCCACTTTACAATACTTCCCCCAAATTCACTCCCCACCTCTGGTTTTTCCACCAAGCAACCTTCATGCTTCTGTCTGACTGTCAATCTATGCAGAATTCTCAATTATTTCATGTCAGGCCTTGTTCTAGGCACAGACCCAGTTCCCAAAGGTCTACCATGTGCAAACTCCCAGGTCTCTCTGTTACTTACAATTTGATATCTGCCGATTGAAGCATAGAAACATAGAAGACAGGAGCAGGAGGAGGCCATTTGGCCTTCATGCCTACTCCACCGTTCATTAAGATCATGGCTGATCATTCAACTCAATAGCCTAATTCTTCTTTTTCCCCATAACCTTTGATCCCATTCACCCTAAGTGCTATATCCAGCTGCCTCTTGGATGCATTCAGTGTTTTGGCATCAACTACTTCCTGTAGTAATGAATTCCACAGGCTGACCACTCTTTGGGTGAAGAAATCTCTCCATATCTAAACAGACTATCCTGCATCCTCAGACTGTGATCCTGGTTCTGGACTCCTCTGCCATCAAGAACATCTTCCCTGCATTTATCCTGTCTAGATCTGTTACAATTTTATAAATCTCTATGTGATTCCCCCCTCATTTCTTTGAACTCCAGCGAAAACATCCTAACCTAGTCAACCTCTCCTCATGCATCAGTCCCGCCATCCTCGGAATCAGCCTGGTAAATCTTCACTGCACTCCCAAGAGAGCAAGAACATCTTTCCTCAGAAAAGGAGACCAAAACTGCACACAATACCCTATGTGTGGCCTTACCAGGGCCCTGTATAGTTGCAATAACATATCTCTGCTCCTGTGCTCAAAACCACTCGTACTGACCAGCTGCCATTTGCCTTCTTTACTGCCCGCAGCACCTGCATGCTTACCTTCACTGACTGTTGTACAAGGATACCTAGGTTCCGCTGCACACTCCCCTCTCCAAAGTTACAGCCATTCAGGTCATAATCTGCCTTCTTGTTTTTGCTTCCAAAGTGAATAACCTCACAAATTATCTGCCATTGATTAGCCCACTCACCCAACCTGTCCAGATCATTCTGAAGGATCTCTGCATCCTCATCACAGTTCACCCTCCCACCCTCCCTTCCAACTTGGTATCATCTGCAAACTTTGAGGTGTTACATTTTGTTTCCTCATCCAAATCGTAAATGTACATTGTGAACAACTCTGAGCTTGTTTCACTTCTTCAAAATTTCTATCTTTCCTTCACAATGAATTAGCCTGCATGGATTAGCAGCATTTTCATTATCATTTTCTCTCTTTCTATTTTGTGATCTTGTTGTGTTGTGGGCTTAATGATTCATTTTCCATTAATAGCTGATTATTCCTGCTATGCAGGCCTACCCTCCCTTTCAAAATACCAATTCTTTGTTCAGCATTTTCTCCATTATTAGCCAACTAATTTCTCTCGGCCTATTTCCCCAATGTACGTCTCCTGTCCTCTTTCTCTGTACTGAACGTAGCATCTCTCTAGAATTCTCCACTCATCTCATTGTACTGTCATGCAAAGAAATTTATCTCATTTTCCCCCTTTCTGCTCTCATTGGCTTTCAATAACATTTCTGAATTAGATTTTCCAGAAATGATATTGTAATCCATTTTATTTTTTTAAAAGTACATTTTCACAGAGGTATGATGAGCATTGTCAACCTAGGATTAAACCAAAATTTGTGAAAATTGAACTAAAACCCTCATCAAGAAGATTCAGATATAAAAACCAGACAGGAAAATTGGAATAGTAATTAGACCACATTACTTGTTCACCCCAAGCATACTCTCTTCTACCTTCTTCCTTCAGGAAAAAGATATAAAAGTAATGTAAAGTTTATTTATTAGTCACAAGTAAGTTTACATTAACACTGCAATGAAGTTACTGTGAAAAATCCCGAGTCGCCACACTCTGGCACCTGTTCAGGAAAACTAAGGGAGAATTTAGCATGGCCAATGCACCTAACCAGCACGTCTTTCAGGTTGTGAGAGGAAACTGGAGCACCCGGAGTAAACCCATGCAGACACAGGGAGAATGTGCAAACTTTGCACAGATAGTGACTCAAGCTGGGAATTGAGCCCAGGTCCCTGGCGCTGTGAGGCAGCTGTGCTAAACACTGTGTCATCATGCCGCCCAAAGTCTAAGATCACATATCAACCAACTCAAGGACAGCTTCTTCCCAGATTTTTGAGTGGACCTGCCTTATATTAAGTTGATCTTTGTCTACACCCTGGCTATAATTATAACACTATATTTTGAACCCTCTTCTTTGTTTTCCCCGATGTAGTCTATGAACAGTATGCTTTGTTTGTATAGTACACAAGAAACAATACATTTCATTGTAAACTAATGCACATGATGATAATAAATCAAATCAAATTAACTTTCAGTATGATTAATGATATCAGGTAGGGAAGTTGAGACAAAACATTCATAATCTTAAAGATGTCTATTTGGTCACCACTCACTCCTTCCTTTTTTCTTATTCATTCATGGGACAGGTGTGTTGCTGACTGGCCAGCATTTATTGCCCAACCCTAATTGCCCTTGAACTGAATCCTTTGCCAGGTTATTTCAGAGGGCATAGAACATAGAACATTACAGCACAGAACAGGCCCTTCGGCCTTCGATGTTGTGCCGACCAAAATAAAAAGCAATGCCCCTCCAAACTAAACCATTCCCTTCTCTTCCATATACTTATCAATTAACCTCTTAAACGCCACCAAACTTGGCGCATCTACAACAGCTGCAGGCAGGGCATTCCACTCCCTAATCACTCTTTGAGTAAAGAACCTACCTCTGATATCCGTCCTATAACTCATACCCCTTAATTTAAAGCTGTGTCCCCTCGTGCTAGCCTCTCAAGGGCAGTTGAGAGTCAGCCACAATGGATCTGAATTTATGTGTAGGCCAGACCAGGTATGGATAGCAGATTTCCCTCCCTAAAGGACATTAGGGAACCAGATGGGTTTCTCTGACAATTGAGCTTGGTTTCATGATCAATTGATTCTTAATTCCAGGCATTTTTATTGAATTCAAATGAAACTATCTGCCATGGTGGGTTTCTAATCTAGCGATAATACCACTAGGCCATTGCCTCCCAGTAGCCTAAGCCTGTCAGACTTTCCTAATAATTATGACCTTTCTGCTTTGGTATAATTCATACGAATCTATTTGCTACTTTCCCCATTACCTCTTTATCCTCTGGGCCTGTGCTGGTTTTCATCTTCTGTTGTCTTTCTGGGGTTTTTCACAACAAAGATGCCATTCAATCGAATCTAAGGCTGATAATTCATTCTCAAGCATAAATGTTAAACTATTTTGAAGCTTGCTGGTGTAAAATAACATGGCGTTTCTCACAACCACATTTTGCAGTTCGCAGGTTTGAAGGTAGTTATCAGGCAAATGTTGGACTAAAGAGTGATAGTTTTCTTCCCGCAATGTGGTTTATCCTTGAAGTTGATTCTGTTAGTTCACAAGAAAATAATCAAACCCACCACCTGAAGCAGAAGAGAATTTCTCAGAAATGCTGTTTCGATAGATCCATCGATTTGTGCTTAATTTATGGGTTACATCAGAATCTGCTTGAGCCAGATTCACAAACTAAATTATTTATGACGTTTATGATAAGCAATAAAACAAATGTGCTCATGTTATAAGAAAGTCACAATTTGCTTTTATGAACAAAATTACATTTATTTCAAATCATACTGCATTGAATTTAGTACTATTAAGCTCAATTAAAGAAATATTGGAAATCAAGCTTATGTTAAATAAACAAATAGGAGGTTTAGTATGTTCTGTGGATTTGTTGCCTTCAGTGTTTCTTTTTAAAATAAAAATTATTGCATTTTCTTCCATTACCTGTGAGAAAGAAAGGTCATAGAAGAAAGAGATCTAGAGATACAGGTTCATAGCTTCTTGAATGTAGAGTTACAGGTGGACAGACTGGTGAAGAAGGCATTCAGCATGCTTGGCTTCATTAGTCAGAACATTGAATACAGGAGTTGGGACGTCTTGTTAGAGTTGTACAAGACATTCGTAAGGCTACACTCGGAATATTGTATACAGTTCTGGTCACCCTGTTATAGAAAACTAAACAAGTAAGAGTGAAGGAGAGATTTACTAGGATGCTTCTAGCATTTGATGGTTTGAGTTATAAGGAAATGCTGGATAGACAGTGACTTTTTTCCCTGGAGCACAGGGGGCTGAGAGTCAACCGCCTTGCTGTGGTTCTGGAGTCACACGTAGGCCAGATTAGGTAAGGGTGGCAGATTTCCTTCCCTCAAGGATGTTAGTGAACCAGATAAGTTTTTTTGACAATCAACCATGGTTTCATGGTAATTAGTAGATATTTAGTTCCAGATATTTTTTATTGAATTCAAATTCCACCATCTGCCATGGTGGGATTCGAACCTGGGTCCCCAGAACATGAGCTGTGTTTCTGGATTAAAAGTCTAGCGATAATACCAGTAGGCCATTGCCTCCCCTCAGAATTAAGTACTTCTAAAATGTAGTCGATGGTGTAATGTAGGGAGTGCCAACAGCCAATTTTCACACAGCAAGATCCCAGGAGCAGCAATGAAATAAAGATCTGATCACTTGTTTTATCAACTCTGATTGAGAGATAAATGTTGGTCTGAGAATTGGGAAGAAATTCCTTGCTCTTCATCGAATAATGGGGAGCTGTTCCTGCCCTTATTTTAACGTCATACAAGATTCTGTTCTTTAGGCAGAAACTTATGCCAGGAAAGAGGAATACTTGGGGAAGATTATTCCCAAGATAGTATCAGCTGGGCAGTAAACCTCTTCCAGGGTAACAGGGATCCTTTCATTGATCCACGTTGAAACAATCTTGGAATGAAATATAATCAAGACAACTTTCTTTCCAGCATATGCTAGCCTTGTTGGAGAGTCTCAGATATTTAAATTAAGTGTCGTCAAACAAGGGGACTATAATACTACTGTAACCATTATTTACATCACTTACGTGTTATAAAATAATACTTGCTCCTCCTTCTTCTCAAGGGTGTCCTTATTATTTTGAGCCTTTGACCATTAATTTAGGCCGTGTCTCCTTTGTCACAGTGTTGTTAAAGCAAATTGTAAATTAGAAATCAAAACTGGGGCTTCTCTTGTCTCTGTGGCTGAGTTGTCAGCCAATGACTCAGAGGGTAGGAGTCTCCCCTCTGAGGCAGCAAGTTATGGGATGAAGTTAATTCCAGTATGGAAAATCCAGGCAGAAAAATACAGAAGGAATGCCACACTATCAGGTATGCTATCTTTCAGATGAGTTGTTAAACTATCTATCCTTGCAGTTTGTCTTGAAACATTCTTTGGCACTATTTCAAAGGGGCATTATCTCTAAAGAATGTTGCACAGAGGTTATTTATTTTTGAATATGATATTAAACTATCTGCTCAGTTAGAGGTAAAGGATCCAGTGACACTGTTTAGATGAAGAGTGGGGAGCTATGCCTAGTGTCCTGATCAATACTTATCTCTCAAGCAACATCAAAAAACCAGATTATCTGATCATTGTCACATTACTGTTCATAGACTCATAGAGACTTACAGCATGAAAACAGGCCCAACTTGTCCATATCGCCCTTTATTTTGCCACTAAGCTAGTCCTATTTGCCTGCATTTGACCCATATCCCTCTTAACCATGTAATTGTCGAGTGAGATTGCTGGGTGCAAATTAGTTGCTTTGTTTCATAGAACCCCTACGGTGCAGAAGGATGCCATTTGGCCCATCTGATCTGCATCAGGTCTCAGACAGAGCATCTCACTCAGGCTCGATCATCATAACCCCATGTATTTACCCCGCCAATCCTCCAAATCTATACGTTTAGGGACACTAAGAAGGAATTTAGCATGGCTGATACATCTGAATTGCACATTTTTGGAGTGTGGAGGAAACAGGAGCACCCGGAGGGGAAACCCACACAGACACAGGGAGAACATACAAATTCCATATACACAGCCATCCAAAGTATGAATTGAACCTGGGTCCCCAGTATTGTGAGGCAGCTTAGCTAACCATTGTGCCACCATTTCTGCATTACAGCAGTGTTTACGCTTCAAAACAGTAAATAGTTGCCTATAAAGCACTTTGGGAAGTTGGTGGTTAAAAGCACCATTTAAAGGCTAGTTTTTTTTTTGTGCTTTCTCTTCCTGGCTAATACTCATCCTTCAACCAAACTTACTAACATGGATTACCTGCTCATTATCACATTGCTGTTGAAGATGCGGGGTGGGTGAAGACCCAAATTCACTGTAAGAGGCTCTGGGACATTCTGAGTTCATGGAAGTGGCCATATAATTGCAAGTTCTTTATTTTCCTGATGAGAACACCTTGGCTTAGGACACTGCTGTGTTCCAGTTTCCCTGTGACGTGATTGCTCTCTAAGTTTCAGAGCCAAGTGGTGCTGTTACTGATTGTTTCTCAGAATGACATGTCAACATTCACAGATTACCTAGTGGGAAATGTTTTCACCAGACTGGACAGTGAATGGCTGTGGTATTGTCCTGCAGGTGGTTTTTATTAGTGGTTGGAGTTGCAGTCTGAGTTTATGGAAAATATTTCAATTTTATGATGGATTTTACGATCACGGAAGTCTGAATAACAGGTGACTGTACACTTAGAAATGTGCTTTCTTGCAGTAGCAACACCTCTTTTTCCAATTTGGTTTTGTGCTTTACAGGCTTGTACAGCGTTTTCATCTTGATCACACAGTCTTAACCCACGTTCCCTCTACTGTATGCCAGTTTGGTAGTTTAGCATCAAAGTCAGTTGAGTTCTTCCCTCTATTGCACCATAATGATTGAAAGAGGAACTTTGGGAAAAAGTCTGATAAGCTTGTAATATAGTCAACTTAACAGCCAACATTGAAATACAAAAGGGTGACGGGAAAATAGATTAACTTAGTGTAAGGAGCTTAAACTGGAGTTACAAAATGAAGAATGAATAGATGCAAAAACATAGCCAACTAAAGTATACCTGGAGATTAGAATGAAGGCTGTGTACAGAAGAGGTAACAATAGGATAGACAAACACATAATAATGAGATCTAGAGCAGAGAAACAAGTACAGATAAGGCAAGGGAGGTGAGTAAATCACAAATCCTTTGTAAGAGGAGATGTCAGACAGAGACAAGATCACCATGATGGGTAATGAATAAAACTAAAGAAATCAAAATCTAATGGCTGGAATTTTACCGTCCTGCCTGCCACGGGAATCGGAACGGGTAAAAGGTGGACAATGGAAACATCTGTTGATCTCAGATGGAATTTTACGGTTTTGGGATGAGTGAGGCCGTAAAATCCCACCCATAATATTTTCTGATTTTTGTGTAACTGCATAATCTGCACGTAATTTTTGTAACACAAGTGCTACAAAAGGCGGTAAATTGTTTGAGTTGGCGCAGTACTTCAAGCCCCCTCCCAAAGTGTTCCCCGGCAAATACTGTTGACGCCTGAATAAATCACTGAACAATAAAAAATTGTTCGAGAAACTCCACTGCTGCTGCACAAGATCTTCATTGTTTGCTGTCCTGGTTTGAGCCATATTTAAGAGAGCGACTAGGCCCCACATGTAATCCAGGCTCAGTATGCAGGTCACACACGTAATTCCCTCCAACAGTGATCTTCCTGTAACCTCTATCAGTCGCCCATGACTGATGTCGCCAATTTACTTCCAATTAGCACCTAATGAGAGAATTTTTTGCCTCTGAGTCTGTGCGTACCAGCAACAAGCTTGACACTATCCAAGCCCATTTCAAGTGAGGCCATTAACTTTCAGAAGAGTGAAATACTGTGGATGCCAAAAATCTAAAATTAAATAAAAACCCAAAAGATGCTGGAAACTCTTAGCAAGCCAAGCAGCATCTCTGGAGAAAGAAAGAAAGTTGACATTTCAGGTCAATGGTCTATCGCTAGAACTGGCAAAAATGCAGCTGGCTTTATGCAAGGAAGAGGCAGGAAAAGATGGGAGAGCAGAAAGAGCATAGGAGAAAGGCAGGAGGGAGTAGGGCTGAATTCTTGTCCTCGGCTGGGATTCTTTGGTGTCATTGAGAAAGGTGTGATGGTGAAAGGTAAAAACATAGGTGAGGAGACAAGTCAAGATATAAAAAGTGTAATTAGAGGAGGTATAAATGCCAATCACTACAAACAGCCTTGGTTCAAAAAAGAAAGGGCAGTATTTATGATCTAAGTTGTTGAACTCAACGTTAAGGTCAGAAGTCCCTATGAATGTCTAATGAAAAGAGGAGATGCTATTCCTCAAGCCTGTGCTGAAGTTTTTTGGAACAGGAAGGCTGAGGGCAAGGATTGAGATTGGGATTGGGATGGAGCAGTAAGGAGAACAGAATATTGGGTCAGGCTTGCAGGCTAATGACTCAATGACTATCGTTCAGTGGCTCTGATATCCATCATTATGAAGTGCTTCGAAAGGTTAGTCATGGTGTGAATCAATTCTTGCCTCTCAGATTGCATGGATCCACTACACTTGACCTACTGCCGAAACAGGTCCACAGCAGACACCACCTCCCTGGCCTTGCACTCAACCCTGGAATATCTATTTAACAAAGACATCTGTGTTAGATTCATATTTATTGACTATAGCTCAGCCTTCAACACCATTATTCCCACAAAACTCATCTCCAAACTCCATGGCCTGGGGCTTGGCTCCTTCATCTGTGACTGGATCCTGGACTTCCAAACCCACAGGCCACAATCAGTAAGAATAGGAAATAACACCTCCTCCACGATCATCCTCAACACCAGTGCACGACAAGGCCTTAGCCTTACTACTCATTGTACACCTATGATTGTGTGACCAAATTTCCATCCAACTCAATTTTCAAGTTTGCTGATCACACATCATAGTGGATCAGGTCTCAAATAATGAAGAGATGGAGTACAGAAAAGAGATAGAGAATCTGGTGAACTGGTGTGTCGACAATAACCTCTCCCTCAGTGTCAACGAAACAAAGAAGATAGTCATTGATTTCAGAAAGCATAGTGGAGAACATACCCTTGTTTACTTCATGAAGACAAAGTAGAAATGGTCGAGAGCTTCAAGTTCTTAGGTGTCCAGATCACCAACAACAGTCCTGGTCCCTCCATGCCGATACAGTAGTTAAGAAAGCCCATAAATGCCTCTACTTTCTCAGAAGACTAAGGAAATTCAGCATGCCCACTATGACTTTCACCAACTTTTACAGATACACAATGGAAAACATTCTTTCTGGTTGTACCACAGCTTGGTATGGTTCCAATATTGCCCAACACCATAAGAAACTACAAAACAATAGTGAGTGAAACCCATAAACCTGCTTTCCATCCATTTATTCTGTCTGCACTTCCCACTGCCTCGAAAAAATGGCCAGCATAATTAAGGATCCCACATACCCCGGACATTCTTTCTTCCACTTTCTTCAATTGGGAAAAGGATACAAAAATCTGGGGCCACATACCAACTTACTAAAGAACAGCTTCTCCCTGCTGCCATCAGACTTTTGAATGGATCTACTTCGCATTAAATTGATTGTTCTTTACACCCTAGGTATGACTGTAACACTATATTCTGCACTTTCTCCCTTCCTTCCCTATGAAAGGTATGCTTTGTCTGTACAGTGCACAAGAAACAATACTTTTCATGTATCCTAATGCATGTGACAATAATAAATCAGAATCAGACTAAACAGAGATATTCAACAAAGCATCACCCAATCTGTGTTTCGTTTCCCCAGTTTACAAGGACCACAGTGTGAGGAATAAATTATATTATGCTAAAATGAATGAAGTGAAAGTAAATCATTATTTCATCTGGAAGGAATGTTTGCAGGCGGAGGAGTTAGAAGAGCAGATCTTTCATTTCCTTGCTCGTGAAGGAAGGTGAATTAGATTGGACCTTAAGGTGAAAGAATAGATACACTAAAGAATGATGTACATGGATAAATGTGAGATTATCCACTTGAGTAACAAAAATTGGAAGGCAGATTATTAATTGAATGGGTGTAAATTGAGAGAGGTGGATAATCAACAAATCCTTGGTGACTTGTTGCATCTGACACTGAAAGTAAGCGTGCAGGTACAGCAGACAAGTTCATCCAGCAGTGAAAATACTTCAGTAGCAAACAATACAGAAAACAGCATCACAAAGTAAATCAAAGTAAACTTTAATAAAAAAAACTTAATTACAACACACTTGGGCCACACAAGTTCCCCCAATCGCTATCTGCTTTCTATTTATACCAGGTCAGCTAACCACTGTGGCATGTTACCAATGATTACATTGTAACAGGCAGTAAAGAAAACAAATGGTATGTTGGTCTTCATAGCGAGAGTATTTGAGTATAAGAATAGGCATGTTTTATTGCAATTGCACAGGGTGTTGGTGAGGCCACACCTGGCTTATTAGGTGCAGTATTGGTGCCCTTATCTAAGGAACTACGTTCTCACTATAGAGGGAGAACAGCGAAGGTAATTCTAACAGAATTTATCAAGGTAGATTTGGAAAAAACCTCCCCGCTGGTGGGGGAGTCCAGAACTAGAGGTCATAGTTTGAAGATAAGGGGTAAATATTTTTGAACTGAGGTGAGGAGAAATTTCTTCACTCAAAGACTGGTGAATGTGTGGAATCACTACCGCAAAAGGTAGTTGAGGCCAAAATGTTGTCTGATTTAAAGAAGAAATAAGATATCGCTCTTGGGGCTAAAGAGATCAAGAGATATGGATTGAAGGTGGGAGCAGGATATTGAATTTGACGATCAGCTACGATATGAATGGCAGAGCAGGCTTGAAGGGCTGAATGGCCTACTTCTGCTTCTAGTTTCTGAAGACAGTTGATGTTTGTTTGGTTTGATCAGAATAGAGTGAAATAGGTGCTGCACCCCCCCCCACCAATCTCCCCCAGCTCTCTTACCACAGTAACAGAGTCAAATATTCAGGTTTTCCTGGAGCTGTGATTGTGCCATCAGTAAAACCCAACCTGACTTTGGGCAGCTTGGCACACACATACCACCCTCCTGCCATCAGAATAAAACAAACAGAAAATGCAAAAAACACCTTGATCCACCGAAATGATTAGTCTCCTGGCTGGAACTTGAAAAGAATTTTGTATTTGGCCAGCCACTGCTCTCTAATGAAGGAAAAATCCATCAAGTGCATAAACAAAAATGGTTTTATAAACAGAACAAAATGTCATCTCAACTGACGTGCCATAACTCTGTTCTTATTTCATCCTCTCCCAATTACTGTGCCTGTATTGTTGCCACACAACCAGGCTGGAAGATCAAGAGAAAACATGGCCGAAGAAGAAGCATCTTAAGATCATGAATATTGGAGCAGAATTGGATCATTCGGCCCATTGAGTCTGCTCTGCCTTTTGGTCATGGCTGATAAATTTCTTAACTGTATTTTTCCACTTTTCCCACGTAATCTTTGATCCCCTTACCAATCAAGAATCTATCCATCTCTGCCTTAAATACACTCCATGACCTGGCCTCCACAGCCTTCTTTGGCAAAGAATTCCAAAGATTGACCGCTCTCTGGCTGAAGAAATTCCTTCTCATCTCAGTTTTAAAGGGTTGTCCCTTTTCTCTGAAACTGTGTCCCCTAATCTCTCCTACTAATGGAAATATCTTCCCCATATCCACTTTATCCAGGCCTTTCATTATTCTGTAAATTTCAATGACATTCCTTCCCATTCTTCTAAACTCCTTGAATAATGAATACACCTGAATTAGGGCTAGATGCAAGGTAATAGATCCAAGTCCACTTGCAACTGGTGAGAGACTGACCAACCTCATTTCAAGTAAACCCTTAAAGCCACTGAATCTCAATCCTTCCACAATAATCCTGCCCTGTATTAAACCTAGCCTCTGAGTAAGACAATTTTGGCATTTGTTCAATTTGATCATTGATGAGCTCAGTCTAACTGCAGGTTTCCACATACCCACCACTGCATACAGCCATGTCATTGACTGTTGGATTAGTCATTTTGATTTATGCATTATTCCCTCCCAGAAATCTGCAATGTTCCTGAGGAGGAAAACAACCGCTATAAATGTCTAGAAACACTGCTACTTGGTTCTTCACAATGGTGATATTGGCTATATAGGTGACAGGGTGGCACAGTGGTTAGCACTGCTGCCTCATAATGCCAGGGACCCGGTGTTGAATTCCAGCCTTGGATCACTGTGTGGAGTTAGTACATTCACCCCGTGTCTGCATGAGTTTCTTCTGGATGCTCTGGTTTTTTTCCCACAGTCCAAAGATGTGCAGGTTAGTTGCATTGGCCATGCTAAATCGCCTCTTAGTGTGCCATGATGTGTAGGCTAGAAGGATTAGCAGGATAAATCCACGAGTTTAAGGGATTGGGATAGGGTGGATCTGGGAAAGATGTTTTTTTAGAGATTTGGTGCAGACTCAATGGGTTGTATGGTCTCTTCCTGCACTGCAAAGATTCTATATTTTATATATCTTACATAGTCAATGAGCTTTGAACTATTATAATGCATTGAGTTTGTAAGATTAAGCATGGTATCAGGATTTAGAGGATTAAATTATAAGAAGAGGTTTCATAATTTGTTTGCTATTCCCTTGAGTATAGAAAATTGTGATGAGGCCTAATATGATGGTCAAAAAGTTAAAAGTATTCAGTAGGGTACCTACGAGTATATGATTTCCTCTGGTGGAAAACGAAGAGCAAAAGCACTTAATGCTTAACTTAAAGTTAAAGCAGGAAGTCAGGAAGCACTTCTTCATATCAAGTGTGATTGGGAGGTAGAATTCCCTTCCAAAAAGTTTGTGATTGTTGAGTCATTTAGAGCTTCCAATGTTGATGCTGATAGATTTTTGCTCAGTAAGAGATAGCAAGTAAAACTGATTAAGTACATTTAATTGGGTCAACCATGATATAACAAAAGCTGGCCAGACTCACGGGGCTGACTAGCTTACTCCTAATTCTATGTTCTTATGTTGGAACAGCATGGTGGTACAGTGGTTAGCATTGCTGCCTCACAGCACCAAGGACCCAGGTTCAATTCCCAGCTTGGGTCACTGTCTGTGTGGGGTTTGCACATTGTTTATTTGGGTTTCCTCCGATTGCTCTGGTTTCCTCCCCCAGTCCACAGATGCACGTGTTAGGTGCACTGGCCATGCCAAATTGTCCTAAGATGCATAGGTTAGAAGGATTAGTAGAGTAAATATGTGAGGTTATAGGGATAAGGCCTAGGTGTGATTTTTGTCAGTGCAGGCTCAATGGGCTGAATGGCCTCATTCTGCACTATAGGTTCCAATGTCCATAGTTTTGATACTCAAAAAGTTTTTCTTATGTTATTTTGTTTTTTTTAAGTAGTTTTTTTTTCTCTAACGCTAGTCTCTAAAGCACTGACTTATTATACTTAGTTCCAAGGGAAATCATCTCCTTCTGCCAAATCGCCCAGGTAATGATTCTTTTACATGTTGTATGAGCTTTGATATTGACAATGGACAATTGCCCTTCCTCATCAGATATATATATTATCCAACAGAGTCATGGGAGGGACAATCTTAGCTGCTTTCTTTCCCATTCCTTTCTTCATACCAGATCTTAGACTATCATATCAGCTGAATTTGATAAACTCAGAGAATCTTCTTGGTCTCTGTAGCTTAATATATAGAGCATCAGACTGTCTGAGAGACTCAGCACATTTTACAGATATGATTAACGAAAGGCAGTCAGCTTTTTTTTTCTCTTAAAGATAAAAGTAACAGATTGCATTTGAATTCTACTTTTAACATCATAAAACATCCCAAGATGCTTCGCAGGATCAAGTGCCATCAAGCAAAATTTAAGCCTGAGCTATGTAGGGAGATATTAACACTGGGCTGGTACGGTGGCAAAGTACTTGGTGCTGATGCCTCACAGCCCCAGGGAACCAGGTTTGAATCTAGCCTTGGGTGACTGTCTGTGTGACATTTGCACATTCTCCCCCTGTCTGTGTGGTTTTCCTCTGGGTAGTCCAGCTTCCTCCCATAATTCCAAAGATTTCATCCGATTTATTATTATTACATGTATTATATACAGTGAAAAGCATTGTTTCTTGCGCATTATATAGACAAAGTATACCCTACATAGAGAAGGAAAGGAGAGAGCGCAGAATATAGTGTTACAGTTATAGGTGGGGTGTAGAAAAAGATCCATTCAAAGGTCTAATGGCAGCAGGGAAGAAGCTGTTTCTGAGTCGGTTGGTACACATCCTCAGACTTCTGCATCCTTTTTCCGACGGAAGAAGGTGGAAGAGAGTATGTTTGGGATGCATGAGGTCCTTGATTATGTTAGCTGTTTTTCTGAAGCAATGGGAAGTTTAAACAATATCAATGGACGGGAGGGTGGTTTTTGTGATAGACCTATCATTTTTCATGATCCTTTGTAGTTTTTTGCAGTCTTGGACAGACTAGGATCCATGCCAAGCTGTGATATAGTCAGAAAGAATACTTTCTATGGTGCATCTGTTGGTGAGGGTCACAGTGGACATGACAAATTTCCTTAGCCTCCTGAGAAAGTAGAGGCTTTGGTGGTCTTTCTTAATGATAGTGTCAGCATGGAAGGACCAGGACAGGTTAAGTGTGCAGGTTAGATCGATTGACCATGGTAAATTGTCCCTTAATGTCCGAGGTGTGTATGTTAGGGGGATAATTGGAAAGATAAGTGGAATAAATATGTGGGGTTACGGCAGGTGTATGGGGCTGATTAAGATTTTCTGTCAGAGAGAGTTGGTGCAGACTCAATGGTGCCGAATCTGCACTGTTGGGATTCTATGAAGACATTTGAACAAAGCACTATGTTTTAAGAAGCATCTTAAAATAGAAGAAGGAGGTAAAGAGGTTTAAAGAACAAATTCTAGAGTTTGGGATCAGGGCAGCTAAAAGCATGGCTGCCAATGGTGGGGAATTAACATTGGACATGTGTAAGAGGTGAAAGATCAAGGATTGTCAAAGTCTTAGAGGGCTGTAAGGCTGGAGGAGATAATAGAGATAGACAGACTTAAGGCCATGAAGTGATTTGGAAACAAGGATGACAATTTTAACATCAACACATTGCCAGACTGGGAGCTAATGTAGGTCAGGCCAGAATATGTTAATAAAACACTTATAAAGCCTTTTATTTCATCACACATACTCTTTCCAGTTTATGAATGGCAGTAAGTGCCATTTACTTGACTTGGAGAGTTGAGTAGCTTCTTGTTTTGTGTGTCAATTTGAGTGACAGCAGTATAAGGATTTTCTGATTCAGGGTGTCCAGAGCAAACTGCCTCCAAGTTTGCAATGCAGTTAATATAATAGAAACAGGATGTTCTATAAAATGTTTATTGAGTAGGGTTATTTTATCAATAAACTCCAGATGTACTCTAATCTTCCAAAATCCCACAAGAAGCAAAAGAATCTGTGCTGATTCCCATTTCACTGCACACTAATGGTAGGCATTTAATGGCGGGCTCAGCAAGTGTGTGGAGTGAATTTTGGGGAGTTGCTGGACAGAAAGGATGCTATCTTCACATTATCCTGAATTTCAGGCAACCAGAAAATATTTGACCTTGAAGCCAATGGACCAGATTTTGTGGTAGAGGCTACCTGAGGCTAACAGTGTTCATTAGAACAGGGTAAACCAGACAGCAACATCTTTGTCTGCACACATGCATAGTTTAACACAGAAATCTGGACATTGCTGTCAAAGATGCCTCACTCCACCACAATTGCAGCGCTTGCATGAAAGGAATTGGCTTATCACATTTAATCACTTCTGTTAGTTTTATGACTTAAGTTCCATGTGCCTAGGAATTACAAGAAAATGAACCGCAGAGAATTTTATAGGTTTTAAATGTGTTTATCATATCATGGTGTCAGCTGTGGCTCACTCTTATATTTGATTCAATAGATTGTGGTTCAAATCCTATCCTGGAGACCTTTATCCAAACCTACACAAGTAGGTACAGGAGTTGGGAAATTATGTTGCAGCTATATAAAACCTTGGTTAAGCCACATTTAGAGTATTGTGTACAGTTCTGGTCACCACACTACCATAATCACGTGGAAGCTCTAGAGAGAATGCAAAAAAGGTTCACCGAAATGTTGCCTGATCTTAAGGACATTGGCTGTGAGGCAAGATTGAATAAACTAAGATTGTTTTTACTGGAAAGACCTGATCGAGGTCTCCAAAATTATGAGAGGCTGAGACAGGGTGGATATTCAGAGACTTTTTCACAGGATGCAACTGTCAATTACAAGGTGAGAGGGGGAAAGTTCAAAGGACTTGTACAGGGGCAGTTTTTCACACAGAGAATGGTGGGCGCCTGGAACATGCTACCAGAAGAGGTGGTGGAAGCAGGCACATTAGCAACATTTAAGAGGTATCTGGATGGATACATGAATAGGGAGAGAATAAAGGAATATGGACCTAGTAAGAGCAGAAGGTTATTTTTAGTTTAGTTAGGGCATCAGTACAGGCTTGGAGGGCCAAAGACCTGTTCCTGTGCTGAACTTTTTTGTTCTTTGTCCTTTGTTTGCTTGGCTGATACTCAAGTGCAATATCGAAGGAGTATTCCTCTGTCAGACACACTGGCCAGGATTTTCCAATCTTATTTGCCCTGATCCACTGACAGCGAGAACGGGGAAGCTGGTGCTTAGCCAAAACTCCATTCACTGCTGCGGGTCTGGAGAACCCCAGCTGCAGGTGAGGCCAGAGAATTCCGGCCACTGTTTTCCAGACGTGAAATTTTAAACCAAAGCCCTCTCAAGTAGATGTAAAAGATCCCAGAGCACTATTTCAAAGATAAGTGGGGACTTATATCCTGAGTCCTAGCTAATATTAATCCTTCAAACATCATCACATAGGTAGATTATCCAGTCATTATTGCATGACTGTTTGTAGGATCTTGCTTTGCACAGATTGCTTGTTGTGTCTCCCTCCTCGCAACAGTGAGTACACTATAGATGTGTTGAATTATGCTTTGAAAGTGCTTTGGAACATTTTGAAGTTGTGGAAGGGCCAATATCAATGTAAACCTTTCTTTTGTATCATAAAGAAGCTTGACACCATCTAGAACAAAGTATCCTGCTTGATTGGCACCACCTTTACAAACATTAAATCCCTCCACCACCGATGCTCAGTAGCAGCAGTGTGAACTATCTACAAGATGTACTGCAGCAATTCACCATAGATCCTTAGACAGCACCTTCCAAACTCACAACCACTTCCATTTAGAAGGACAAGGGCAGCAGATACATTCCAACTCCTTCACCTGCAAGTTCCCCTCCAAGCTACTCACTATCCTGACTTAGAAAAATATTGCCTTTCGCATGCAGTCACTGGATCAAAATCGTGGAATTCCTTCTCTGGCAGCATTGTAGGTCAACCCACAGCATATGGACAGCAGCGATTCAACAAGGCAGCTCAACACCATCTTCTCAAGGGTAACTAGGAATAGGGAGTAAATGCTGGCCAGCCAGCGATGCCCATATTCCATGAATGAATAAAAAAAGAGTTGGCATGAGAGCAATGAAGGGGTGAGGAGGTGGCAGGTGAGGGAGTGAGGAGGTGGCAGGTGAGGGAGCGAGAAGGTGACAGGTGAGGGAGTGAGGAAGTGCAGGTGGGAGAATGAGGCAGTGGTGGATGAGGGAGTGAGGAGGTGGTGGGTGAGAGAGTGAGAAGGTGGCGGATGAGGGAGTGAGGAGGTGGTGGGTGAGGGAGTGAGGAGGTGGTGGGTGAGAGAGTGAGAAGGTGGCGGATGAGGGAGTGAGGAGGTGGTGGGTGAGGGAGCGAGAAGGTGACAGGTGAGGGAGGGAGGAGGTGGTGGGTGAGAGAGTGAGAAGGTGGCGGATGAGGGAGTGAGGAGGTGGTGGGTGAGGGAGCGAGAAGGTGACAGGTGAGGGAGTGAGGAGGTGGTGGGTGAGAGAGTGAGGAGGTGGCGGGTGAGAGAGTGAGGAGGTGGTGGGTGAGAGAGTGAGAAGGTGGCAGGTGAGGGAGTGAGGAGGTGGTGGGTGAGGGAGCGAAGGAAGGTGACAGGTGAGGGAGTGAGGAGGTGGTGGGTGAGAGAGTGAGGAGGTGGCGGGTGAGAGAGTGAGGAGGTGACAGGTAAGGGAGCGAGAAGGTGACAGGTGAGGGAGTGAGGAGGTGGCAGGTGAAGGAGTGAGGAAGTGCAGGTGGGAGAGTGAGGCAGTGGCGGATGAGGGAGTGAGGAGGTGGTGGGTGAGAGACTGAGGAGGTGGCGGTTGAGAGAGTGAGGAGGTGACAGGTAAGGGAGCGAGAAGGTGACAGGTGAGGGAGTGAGGAGGTGGCGGTTGAGAGAGTGAGGAGATGTCAGGTGAGAGAGTGAGGAGGTGGTGGGTGAGGGAGTGAGGAGGTGGTGGGTGAGGGAGTGAGGAGGTGGCAGGTGAGGGAGTGAGGAGGTGACGGGTGAGAGAGTGAGGAGATGATGGGTGAGAGAGTGAGGAGGTGGTGGGTGAGGGAGTGAGGAGGTGGCAGGTAAGGGACTGAGAAGGTGACAGGTGAGGGGATGTGTGGAATAACTCTGACGTGGTTGAAATGAACAGCACAATAGAAAATATTCCAGAATGCTGCTGACTGCACAAAGAGCAATCTCATTGTCTGAGTGATAGCTAAATTGCAGTAATGCTGAAGCTTTTGGGAGCCTGGATGATCAAAATTGTTATGCTTGCAGCAATCTGCTGTCAGTATTTTCATTATTTTCTCACAGGGGGCTGTTGGAAAGCTGTAGGTCTGTAGCCATTAAATTTGAAACATTGCTGACTGCAAAATCTCTGTGTTGGTGGTATCATATGGCCAATCTCCTTTCTGTACTATTTTTCCCCCACTGCTTCTTGAGGTGAATCTTTATATAAAAGGACATTAGCAGTAAGATGATACCTGATAACCTGGTAGCTAATATCCCAGCCGTATGCCGTAAAGGCTCCTAGGTTCAATCTGCCTTGCTAATGACAGCCAGGGCAACATATGGGGCTCAAATATTAACATAAGCAATCCTGGGCTCTGAAAGAAAAAATGTAACATTGGGCCTGTCATTTAAATAGAGTTTAAATCCAAATTTCCTTCATAGGACTGCTGCTTGCGTCCTAACTCCAAGCCCTGTTCACTTATCACCCCTGTATTTGTTGACCTTCATTGACTTCCAGTCCAAGAATGTCTCAGTCCAGACACGGGCACAAAGTATAAGCTCAAAAAGGATTATATTGGATATTGAACCCCAAAACAGGCCATTCGGCCCAAACAGTGCATGACAGCGTCCCCCTCAGCTAAATCTATCATTACAACCCTCTATTCCCTTCTTCCTCATATGCCTTCCCAACGCCTCCTTAAATGCATCTTGACTATTTGATTTTAGTACACGCAGAGGGAGGAGATTAATTAAGGTGAGAGGGAATCTCACCTGAACCTGAAGAATCAGTAAGAATTTTGCATTGTCTACTTTGAAGAAGGTCTGTTATTCCAAGCGCTTCTTCAACTCAAAGATGGCCAGCGACTTCCCAGAGATTGATAATCACATGGTTGGGGGGGTGGGGGAGGGGGCAGTGGTGGTGGTGGAGGAAATCCCATTCCCTCCTGAGTGCTGCTGGCTAATCAGAGCCTGGCAGGGCCTGGCAGTACCAGTGGGAACATTGATAGCTGCTGGCAATGCAACTACCTGACGATTAGTGAGTAATCTATTTCATAATTGTGAGGGTGGGATGCGGGTTACAGTGAGGGGGGTGTCACTGGTAGGCGGGGTACAAAGGAAGGGCAAGGGGTAATCCTCAGCAGATGTTCTGCGTCCGCCCCCCTCTGGATCCCTCTATCAGGAACTAACTGTGCACCCCCCCCCTCCCCACCCCCCCTCCCCACCCCAGAAGCCTACAAACAAATCCTTTGGTGTCTGTTTTTTTGGCACTCTTCACATAAAGACTTGCTTGTACTGCCAGTTGAATATCAGCAGAAGTGGGATGAGGCCTTTAAATGGGCTTTGATTGCCAACTTAAGGGCTTCAATTGGCATCGCAGCACAAAGGCTATCCATGAGCCTTTTTACCCCAGACATAATGGTGAGGGCACACCAACATAAATTATAAGTGGTCTCCAATGGTGTGCACTTGGTGGGCAGACCCATTGAGGGGAGGTCAGGTAAGTGCATTAAGGGAGAAGTGGTCATTCTCGCACAGCACCTGGGATGGGGGGAGGATTTAACTTGGGTGGGGTTGTTGTGGGGAGTGGAGGGGGGTTTTTATTTTACTTTTGTGCGTGGGTGTGGGCTTTAAAACCAGCACCTTGATATTTAACAATTTAAGTTGGTGGGTCAGGCTTTGATGTAGTTGTTGTTGTCGTAACAGAAAGCTGCCATTGCGGCCCACAGTTTCAACAATGTTTTTTCTGCCTGCTGTGACATTCTGCCTCAAAAAGGGAAAACTCTGCCCGTGGTCTCTGACTGCGATTTCCACCGCTTGCTCTATTTAACTGCAGTTTAATGCTACAGATACATGCTTACCTGAAAATGGATTCTTTCAACACATCAGCGTGATTCTTATAGTCAGAAACAATTACTTTCATCCTTGAACCCAGACCCGAAAGGCCAAAACCATCAAAATCGAACAGTTGTTTTGATGTGTGGGCTATTTCATTTTTCTCAGGAAAACAGTCTTATTTTGTCGGGATGAAACCTGTTAATCACACACTTAGAATGGATGGGTCTGACATGAAAATCGAAAGCAGGAATTGACGGAGAAACTGTGAGAATTGTGTGGTTACAATAGTTTCACAAGAAAACAAATATCATTTAACAGACAACACCACAGGAAACAAGCTATTTTTTAAATTAAGTAACTAATGTTTTTATCTTGTAGAGAATCAGTCTCCCCCAAAAGGAGCTGCTCTCTCAGGCAGAACAAACATATTGGGTGGAGTTCTCTCAGAAAAAATCTAACAGCAAGATCCTACTGACTGTTCACACCACATTCTTGCTGCAGGGGGCTCAGAGAATTTGACACTCAGCCAAATCTCTATTCACTGCAGCCAAGTGGGAAAAACCCACCAGCGTGAATGGTGGTAACGTTCTGGCCTAAGTGTCAAATGGGTGAGAAAACGGAAGGTTTACTTGGCCATTTTTCCAGTGAGGTAAGTGGTGGTAACTTATGGCACTCTTTGCAGTACAGAGTCTGTAATTTGATTCCTGCCAACAGTGGATGGGAGTGGGCGGAGCCTACTATCTACATGATGGGATGGCACAGTGGTTAGCACTGCTGCCTCACAGCGCTGGGGACCCAGGTTCAATCCCGCCCTTGGGTCACTGTCTGTGTGGACCTTGTATGTCCTCCCCATATCAGCATGGGTTTCCTCCAGGTGCTCCAATTTCCTGCTGCAGTCCAAAGATATGCAGGTTAAGTGGATTGGCCATGCTAAATTGCCACTTCATATCTCAAGACGTGTAGGGTAGATGGATAACTCATGGTAAATATGGGGTGTCATGGGGATAGAGCGGGGAGATAACCTGTCAGAGAGTAAGTGCAGACTTGATGGCCCAAAGGCCTTCTTCTGCACTGTAGAGATTCTATGATTCTATAACATACTCCACCATTTGCTGTCTTACAAAACGCAAACTAAAGCTAACTCAATTTGAGGCAATGACCACTTGACCACTATCAAGAGACGTTAGTCACTGAAGTGCAAGTTTATGTAACTTAATAAGGAAACAATGCACCTTGGCAGGAAAATTGCCCATTATGGTTTGATATTGGCACAGACGAGCCCAATCCTTGAATGGAAAGGCACTTTTACTATGATTAAGCTGTAATCTACTATGGTATGGAAGTGCTTCATTTGAAAAGAAGTTGTTTTGGTGAAACTCAGATCCACTTGGAGAGTAACACAGTTCATTGTATTGCTCCCCAATTCGAACAGTGGAACTCCAGATTTCCAGAAAATAATACATGGTGATGGAAATCAATAGACAATTATGAGACAGTGGAACACTGTTTCTGCATGAATGTCATCTGCTTCAATGACTGACTGCAGAAGTGGCAGCGATCCCAATGCTGTGCCAAGATTCATTCATAGCTATGTGCTGCATTAGCTCATTTTAACAAAACAAAAACTGGTGTATGCTACACGTGACCCCTGTGTCCTTAAAATAGGAAACTTGGTGGAGGGCGGAGGCGGGATCAGATACAGTTCTTTCACCCAGTGACTGCTGCTATAAAATGCATGTATTGGGTGGGATGTTGAGGACAGATGGAACCGGCCTTAGTCAAATAAGTTAAAGGGTAAAGCTCTGCCACTTTATTGGCATCTCTTGGAACTGTACACTAGTAGATAAGTTAAGATGAGCAATGGGAGTATTCAAAAACAAACGCATGAAGAAAATGGCCTTCAATTTCTCAGAGATCCTGCAAGCGACGGGCTTAAGCGTTTCACTGCTGAAAATTGTTGCGTCAGCGCCAAGAAGTGACACATTTTGAGGGCAGTGGGATGCTGTGGACTGGAGTCCATTGGGAATTTCATGAAAAAAATTCTATTTAATACCTTTCACCCCAAATGCTCTACTGAAGTGTACTTTAAGTGAACTTAAGTTGAGAGCTAGAAGACAAACCTACTGACTAGTTGCCATCTGTACATTACTGTAGAGGTAAAGCAAGTCAGATTGTTTTCAAGGAGAGATAAGCTCTCCCTCCAGAAAAATAGAAAAATACCATGAGAAGCTGCCTGTGTCTTTTTATCTATTGACTCAAGTATTGTTTTTAGAGACAAAATGTTGGCAAATCCTTCATCAGCATGAGACCACATGAGTTATTCGCAGACTACTGTGAATTGACTTATATATATAATATATATTATGAATAATGGCTCAGAGCTCTTTGAGTCATGAAGTATAATTTATTTTATGTTACTGGAAAGGATTTGAGTAATAGAGCACGAAAGTTGTGCTTTACCACAATAAATTGCTGGTTAGAACTCAGCTGGAACTTTGTGTCTATTCCTGGGCACTACACTTTAGGAATGATACAACACCTTGGAAAGGGTCCATTGAAGATTTATTAGGATGGTACCAGCAATGAGGGATTTAAGTTATGTGGTGAGACTGAAAAAGCTGACATTGCTCTGCCCATAGTATTATTGAGATCAGGTGTGGAATTTTACCTTCCCACCTGCCATGGGAATAGTAGCAGGCGAGACACAGGCCACGCAAAGGTCCATCAACCTAGGGTGGGATTTTCCGATGTTGGACAGCACGCAGAACCCTGGCATTTAAGAGATAGTTTTGAGAGACTGCAAATGCAGTCCACAATGAGGACCTTCAGTGATTTTCTGTCCCTTCCTAGCCCCTAGGCACTGAGGATAATTGTCATGATCCAAATTCAGCTCAACTGTGATTGAACATCAAACTTTCTAGGACTTCATAGTTCAGTTCCACCCATTAAAAACTTTCATCGAAACAGCCTTTCTTCGAACTGGAAAAAGGAGAAATTAGAGGGTGGAAAATCCCACTGCATATATACAAATTGACAACTGCATTTTATATACTACAGTGACTACACTCCAAAAGTACGTCATTGTAAAGTATTTTAGGAATTTGTGAAAGGTTGCTATATGAAGTCACATCTATTTCTTCTTTTCACATCTTTATATTTCATACCCAAAGGTTTTCTGTACCCAAAGTCTTTGAGACCAATGGCACAGATGTATTTAAGGGCAGCCGGATAAATATAAGTGGAGAAAAAAATTAGAAGGAAATATCATTACGGTTAGATGAAGTAGAGTTTGAGTATAAATACTAGCATTGATCTATTGGGCCGAATGTCCTGTTTTTGTGTTCCAAATCCTATATGTAAAACCAAATCTGTTGTCTTCCTCACCCTCTAATTTCTCCTTTCTCCAGCACTAAGAAAAGCTGTTTAGATGGAAGTTTTTAATGCGTGGAACTGAACGATAAAGTCCTGGGAAATTTGGTATTCAATCATAGTTGGGATGAATTTGGAGCATGACAATTATCCTCAGAACCCTGGGGCTGGGAAGGGACAGAAAACCATTGAAGGTCCCATTGCGGACTGCATTCGTAAAGTGTTTCGCGGTCTTTCAGAATTGTCTCTTAAGTGCTTCGGATTCAAGGAAGTGCATTCACGTGGTTTAGGCAGTTGAAGCAGTCATTTTATTCACAGTAATGTCCCACAGACAACAGTGAGATATACCTGTTTTTCTTAATGCCAGTTGAAGTAGAAATGTTTGTCAAGCAATTGAAGGATACCATCAGATTTCATTTCCCACCTCAGCGAACAAAAGAATCTTGATTTAACATCTCCCCAGAAGGATGGGCACCTCTGAAATGCGGCACCCCCTCAGTACAGCATATAGTTGTCAACCCAGACCTAGACATGGGGGCAAGGTGGAAAAGTGGTTAGCACTGCTGTCTCGTAGTGGTCAGGGATCCAAGTTCAATTCCAGCCTTGAGTGATTGTCTGTGTGGAGTTTACACATTCCCTGTGTGTCTACATGGATTTCCTCTGGGTGTTCTGGCTTCCTCCCACAGTTTAGGGGGATTGGTCATGCTAAATTGCTGCTTAATGGCTAAGGTTTGTAGAGTGGCCATAATCAATATGTGGAGTTAGGGTGGGGGATTGCACGTAGAAAGGTCAGTGTAGATCAAATGGGCTGAATGGCCTCTTCTCCACTGCAGGGATTCTATAATTTTATTAAGTGCTTAAGTCCTGCCATGGGACTGACAAAATAGACATGTAAACCTTTAGCCAACCAGCCTTTGATAGTGTATTCTGCCTGGCTAAATAATGTTTTATTCTGTGGGTTGTCCAGTTCTTGATATAGTAATTGATGTGGGAAGGAATTTAGATCTGGGATTGAATAATGGGAATGCAGTGGTAGCAATGGGAAAGTAAACTTTCGACAAGTTACACTACATTGCCTGTCAGCAGCATGGGTCACCGTGGTTTGACTCCCAACTTGGTTCAAATTTCTTAGCTCATTAAAGTGGGAGGGGCATGTGTCTCCTTCCTGTCAATGACATCACCAGAATGTCATGCAGGCAAGGAGAACCAAAATGGGAAAGAGTCACTGAAGGAGAGGAAATTTACCAATGAAAGATAAATTATGTTTAATATGGTCATTTTTATGATTATTTTAATACCATAGTTGCATTGTCAAATTGTGATGTCCCTGTCTCAACTCCATGCATTATTGCCAAACAGTTAACATTTATGTTGATGTCGATGGAAACTCTGGCTCACTAAATTGACAGATTTACCCTGAAGTGCTAAAATGTTTTAAAGTTTTAAAGCTTCATTATTAGTGTCACAAGTTGAAGTTACTGTGAAAATTCCCTAGTCGCCATACTCTGGCAGCAGTTCGGGCACCTAAGCAGCCAGACTGTGGGAGAAAACCAGAGCACCTGGAAGAAACCCATGCAGACACAGGGAAAACATGCAAACTCTGCACAGAGCCAGGAATTGAACCCAGGTCCTAGAGCTGTCAGGCAGCAGTGCTAAACACTGGGCCTTTGTGCCACCCCGTTGCAGTTCCACCCATTAAAGTCATGTGTCCCTTACCACTTATGTCAGCAAATAGTTTCTGTTACTCCTTCCTGCCATAGTTAGATTCAAGACGATGTGGTCAGTTCCTCATCATTTCAAAAGTGAGTTGTTTCTCCTTTCTGTGAAACTCACTACACTTGTAAATTTTACAATCCTATCCTGAGCTGAATGAGTCAAACTGGAAACAATTGAAGGCTTTCCATTTGGAGGGCAGTTGAGAGTCAATCACATTGTTGTGGATTTGGAGTCACATGCAAACCAGGCCAGATAAGGATGGCAGATTTCCTCCAGCTCCATTTGTGAACCAGATGGTTTTTCCAACAATCCAGCAATTTCATGATTAATGAGGCTAATATTTTTCCACATTTATTCCAGCTACTTTGTTGCTGGTTGAACACATATATCTCCAAAGTATTAAACCAGTGTCTGAATTACCAGCTCCACTTCATTAACCACTCATCTGCTGTTTCCTTAATGTCCCATTTTGACTCAATGAACATGATAATTTAGTCCCACTGTTCTTTTTGCAATACATTCAGCAGTATTTAAATTTTATTTTTGTTTTTGTTGTAATAAGTAGGCTTACGTTAACACTGCAATGAAGTTACTGTGATAATCCCTAGTCACCACAATTCAGTGCCAGTTTGGGTACACTAAGGGAGAATTTAGCATGGTCAATGCAGCTAACTAGCATGTCTTTTAAACTGTGGGAGGAAACTGGAGCACCCAAAGGAAACCCATGCAGATCAGGAAGATCGTGCAAACTCCAGACAGACAGTGACCCAAGCTGGGAATTGAACCTAGATCCCTGGCGCTGTGAGGCAGCTGTGCTGACCACTGTGCCACTGTGCTGCCCCAGAGGAAAAAATAAATAATAAGAAGGGCATGGGGGAATACCACATTTAGAATTCAAACATTGTAGATTGGAGAAGGATGAAGAAATGAAGGGATGTTATAATTTCCACTATTCAAATTAGTCGATTTAAATACACTGAAAGTGTGGGACGAGAATATTCCAAGGGTGTACAGCGTTGGATAAAGAAAAGAGGCAAGTCGACTTTAGATTTTCATTTATGTAGCACCTTGTCACATTACCAGAATATTCCAAAGGGCTTCACATCGAATGAATTACAATTGATATGAGAAATAGAGAGGCAGAGAAAGAGGGATAAATCTTCCAGTCTCACCTGCCGCGGGAATCATCATGAGCGGGATGGACAATTTGACCGCCCGGTTAAAGATCTAGGGTGGGAATTTCCGGTGTTGTGACAGATATGACTGGAAAAACCCACCCTCAGAAGCAGAGATAAGAAAGTCTCCAACAGATGAAAAGAGAGATTAAAAAACCGGAGTGGAGAGAGAGAGATTGAATGCATATAAGGAGTTCCTAGTATCCTTTCCAAGTCTGTGAGGGAGTTGTTAGAGGAGACTCTCCAGACATGAATGTGATATGTCTCAGGCTTTACAGAGAGTTAAATGCTGCCGAAAGGAGTACTTTGTGGCCTGCAAAACCAATTTATTAATCTCCTCTCAGCTGAACGGACACACGCTACTTTTTTTTCCTCTCACTCTTCTCTTTTAGGCACTAATCCTCATTTGGCAGGGGGCCTCCCTATTGATTACTGCTGTCACATTGCAAACAGGGACTCCCTCACTTGCACCAAGACTAGCCTTTCATTACAATACCACAATAGCAGCTGGATTGCGTTTTGCTCCAGCTCAGATGAATAATGTGTAAAAATATATTTATTTTCCAATTGACTGTTTCAAATAGTAGTTGAAAAATGTCATTTAGCTGCTGTCTGATGATTAACTTTAAAGCTGCACATATAATGATGTCAAGGTCAGGATTTTCCGGGTTGTTATGGAGGTTCATGGGCCTGAAAAGTTGTGCCGTCAGCTGCTGTGCCCGTTCTTTGGCTCCTTTCCAATCTCAGGTCATTTCCTGCAAGGCGGGATCGGAGCTGGCAGCACTACCTGACTACAAGTGATGGGATCCAATTAAGGAAAGTTAACATTGTTGTCAGAGGCCTCTCTCTCTCTCTCTCTCTCTCTCAGCTGAACACATAGGTGGGATTTTCATGCCGCATTTGCTCCAAAATTGCCCGAGTTTAATAAACCTTTGCTACGGTTCCCAAGATGGGAGGGTCTGGAAAATTCTCCCCCGTACCCCCATAGGGTCTCCTATTGACTCTCCAGCTTCAAGAGCCTCCCACACTCCTCCCTCTCCCCATGCATAAATACTGCAAATGAACCTGATTGATTTTACCCACATTATCCTCCACTGCCTGCATTTTTCTGAAGAAATTATCCAGCTCTCCTCAAGAGATTGTGTTTGCTGTAGTATCAATCATGAGTTCATAGGCTCTGTGAATTAAACTCACAAAACTCCACCAAACCATTGCCTGACATTGTGTTGGCACAGTGCTATTGTCACTGGGATTAGTAACCTAGAAACCCCGGGTGAGATCTGGGGACTTGTGTTCAAATTCCACCATGGCAGATGGTAATATTTGAATTCAGTAAAAATTTTGGAATTAAAATTCTCATGACAACCATGAAATCATTGTTGATTATCGTAAAAACCCATCTGGTCCTGAAGGGAAGGAAATCTGCCGTGCTTACCCTGTCTGGCCTACATGTGGCTCCAGATTCACAATATTAGTTGACTTTCAAATGCCCTTTGAAATGGAGGGCAGTTAGGGATGGGCAATCAATGCTGACCATATCCTGTAAATGACTATGAAAAGAATATTCATGTCATAATTTCATAAATTGGTCCCCAAACTGTTCCCATTTTTAAATAGCCAACCCTTATTCCAACGAAGTCATGAACGGGACAAGTGATTTGTTGTTGCTCAGGTTGAATCTGAAGATTGCCATTCTGGAACTTGCCCACGTCGCACCTGCCATCTCCCACAGCCTCCAGGGTGGATTTTCCCCTTCTGCTTGCCACAGGAATTGTAGCAGACAAGGGGCGGATCATGGAAAGGTTTGCTGAGCTCAAGTGGGATTTTCTGGTTTCAGGATGAGCACGAACAGAAAATCCCATTCCCCCCAACTCCTTTTATGTCTTCTCTTCCACATAATGAACGTAAAAAGCAGCAACACAATGGGGATAATTTGTAACGTTGTGTTGTGGGTGCATGTGGAAAACATAAAATCGAAGGCCAGTTATACGATTCGCTCAAATGTCCTTTCCATTGGTTTGCGTAGGGTGTTTAAAGAACAGTTGACCAGACACAGCTGGGCTTTTCTTCATACCAATGTTGCAAGTACAGACATACCTCATGTGGGCCATCATTATACTGGTGTATGTTTGAGAGTGGCAGTGCCTTCGCTTTGGAATTTCAGCAATTCAGAAAGTACACAGGGTTCTTGGCTGAGAAAACCCGTACAATATTTACTCAGCCGAGGCTCATAACAAAATACAGGAATTAAACAGCACAAACTGTAGTTCAGTCTAGACTGGTCAGTCTGTGATCCCATACTTATAGCTGGAAGCTACATTTACAGGGACAGTGGGCTGGAGAATTAAGCTCAACTCTAACCATAGCCTACACTCTCTGGACCATCTGATTAAACCATGAACATACAATGACCCTCTGCACTTCTTCTCGAAAGATAGAGCTCAAAGCGGTGCCAGAAAGATTCTGAGAAAACATTTGTCTTCAATCTTTTTCCAACGTTCACTTGGAAACCCTTCTTGACTTATCTCTTGTATATCATCTGTTGAGCTTCAGCAGTTGAATGTGTGAAGGGAATTTTTGGCTATCCTCACTGAAGCATGTCTACTGAGTTGTGAATTTTCAAGGTTATTGTTTTCATAAAATCTGGTAACAGAACATCTGATGATAAAAGATAATGCTAGAAATATTCAAAGGTTGATTCATGTATAAGTATTTATCAGAGTGAACTATGCTGAGAAAAACATTATTCAATAGGAGCCATTTGCACTTGCACTGAACATAATATTGTTCCAGAATCTTTTGCTGGAGATTGGCCTTTTGGCCCAACTTGTCCATGCCATCCCTTTCATTTTAACCCACTTAATGAGCTCACAAGATTTTGTGTACTGTAACATTATGCAAGTGTTAGTTAATATCAGCGTGGTGGTGTCAACACTGAGATCTTAGAGTAGGAGTAAGTGTTAATAGATTGATGTTCTGAGTCTATCTCCTTAATTCACAAGGTTTAAGAATTGTAAAAGAGACAGGGGACCAATGGGGAAGAAATAGATGGATTTGGAGTCAAATCAAGGTGTGGAAAGAGAAATAAAGTTTGGATTAAGGGAGCCGTGAGCATCAGTAACTCACACGCTCAGCAAATTGAAGTTTATGAATAATTCAGAGCTGAAGGGTAAGGAAAGAAATCATCTCATGCTACTCATTGTTAGATAGAGTCATAGAGTCATAGAGGTGTACAGCATGAAAACAGGCCCTTTGGCCCAACTTGTACATGTCATCCCTTTTGTTTTAACCACTAAGCTAGTCCCAATTGCCCGCATTGGACGCATATCCCTCAATACCCATTTTACCCATGTAACTTTCTGAATGCTTTTTAAAAGACGAGATTGTATCAGCCTCTACTACCACCTCTGGCAAACTCCATCTGCCATTCATCAGCCCGCTGGCCCAATTGATCAAGATCCCGTTGCAATTCTTCACTGTCCTCTCTGCTCCGTTCCAGTGAATTCTGGATGTTATTTTAACCAAAGTGGTTTGATGTACTGTTAGATTTTGTACTTCAATTTTTCTTTTTTGCACTTGAATTGTTTTTCCTTACGAACCTCTCCAAGCTCAAAATAAAGACAAGTACACTGGCAATACAGAGTAGGCCCATTGACTTCAGAAAACAATGGGTTAATGTTTTGAGTGGAGACCCTTCATCTGAAATGATCCGTCACCTCAGGTGTTGTTTGTGTAAACAGCAATTCTATTTTCATTTCTCCGGTTACAAACATTCAGTTTTCTTCTCCAGTTTTAACTTTTCTGAAGTCGATCCAGGTTCACTCCGAAGTGTTGCATAGAAAATACAGTACAGAAACAGGCCCATGTGATTACATAGTCTGTGTTTCTATCTGCATTTTGTTGGAATGGAGGTTTTGTCCTTTTGCTGGCTAAAGTCTCTGTGGCTTCTGTAAGTTCTTCAGTTAGGACAGCAGATCAGAGCCGGCATGAATGTTCTTTCTTCAGTCAGAAGGTGGTGCTCTGGGCCACGGACTTTACTGTGGGCAAGTAACTTGTTGAGGTAAATGATCTATTATCATGCAGATGTCCCCATTTTCATTACCGCCACTTATTAATCCAAAGCTGCGATATTTAGATATCAAGTCACGTTATGTCCTGATAAGTGTAGAATCCCTACTTGTCAAGGCTTTTGTCTCAGTTGAATTATTCTATGATTTCTGGTCTCCAGCTTCAATAATGAAAACTCATTCCTGGCCAATTTCAAGATTCGGGTAACAACTAGCTTTGACTTCTAGAGTGAAAGGTAAGTTCTCCCTCAGCTGTGTCATTCCTCCATTCTGTACGCTACAATGTGGCAAATTATAACTGAGAATGACAGCCTCTATGAGGCACCTTTCATGTAATAAACTGTCTTTAGGCACTTAAAAAGGCTTTATAAAATGAAATGATATTGAATCACAAAAGGCAGATATTAGCTCAAATGGCCAAATGCTTAAAGAGGCAAGATGAGTTTTAAAGGAGTAAGACAGAAAAGTGAAAAAGTTTAGGGAAGGAATTCCAGTGTTTTGGGACGAGGCAGCTGAAGGCACAGTGGAGCGATTAGAATCAGCATTGCTTATTAGGATTAAAGGAGGACAGATAGCTTGGAGAGTTGTAGGAATGGAGGAGGTTTCAGAGAAAGGGCAAGGGAAGGAGGACATGGAGTAATTTGAAAGTCAGGATGAGAATTTTAAAATTGAGGCATTATCTAATGAGGAACTAGTATATGTCAACAAGATAGGACCCAGGCAGTGGAGTTTTAGAAGATCTCAAATTTGTAGAGAGTATAATGTGGAAGACAAGCCCCAGGTGCATCGGAATGGTCAGGATTTGAGGTAATAAAAGTATAGAAGTGGGTTTCAGCTGAAGATGAGCAAAATCGGGGATAAACAAGTGATATCACAGAGGTGGAAATACAGCGTTTTAGTGAATGAGTGGATATTTGATTGAAAGCTCATCTTGAAATCAAATACGTCACTGAGTTTGTTCTTCCTCAGACAGTTCCTTTGGAGAGGGGTAGAATTAGTGGCAAAGAAGTGGAGTTTGTGGCAGAGGCTGAAGATAATAAGAGCGGCACAGTGGTTAGCATTGCTGCCTCACAGCGCCAGGGACCTGGGTTCAATTCCAGCCTTGCATCACTGTCTGTGTGGAGTTTGCGTGTTCTCTCTGCATCTCTGTGGGTTTCCTCTGGGTACTCCGGTTTCCCCCCACACACTAAAGATGTGTGGGTTAGGTTGCTTGGCCAAGCTAAATTACCTATTAGTGCCCAAAGCTGTGTAAATTAGATGAATTAGCAGGATAAATACATGAGGTTACGGGAATAAGATGTGAGTGAGATGCCCTGTTGGAGAGTCAGTGTAGACTAAATGGGCCAAATGGTCTCCTTCTGCACTGTAGGGATTCTGTGATGACTGAAGCTAATGATATATGAAGCATTTCAATGCCCGGAGGATAAATGGTAAAGAGAAATTTAAGTTGGTTTGAGTTGTCGCTGTGATTTTTTGAATGTTTAAACTGTACTTCTTTGGGAGGGATATTTTGGTCCTGACAGTTGTAGGCTCTGTTAAAAGTCAACAACTTCCCAAATCTTCCCATCTTGCCGGAATTGATGTCCATCGGTGTCACAGCCCGGAATCCCAGCTTTCCTCACAGATGCTAAAACCATTCATTAATAAAAAGGCTCATATTCACATGTAACTTATCCCACCTCCCAAAACTGGAGTGCTTCAAGCACAATTTATTTTGGCCTTGGGTGACTGTCTGTATGAAGTTTGCACATTCTCCCTGTGTCAGTGCGGGTTTCCTCCAGGTGCTCTGGTTTCTTCCCACAAGCCAAATATAAGCAGGTTAGATTGTTTGGCCATGCTCAGTTGCCCTTTAGTGCCCAAGGATGTGTAGGTTAGATGTGAGTAAAGCTGGGATCTCTGGCCCCAACACCAGTTGGAACCACCTACACTGTTGAGACCAAAAATATCCCTTCCCAAGATATGCAGTTAAGTTGATTGGCGTGCTAAATTAAATGCTAAATTACTCAATGGACCAAATGGCTTTCTTCTGCACTGTAGAGGTTCAGTGATGAAGCAGACAATTTGTGAAGCATTTGTGATATTTCAATACCCATGGGATAAATAGTAAAGAGAAATTGCATTTCTCTTCCCACGCCTTCTCCAAGCTACTGCAATTGTCATCAAAACAGACAGTTACGTCTACCACTGCGACACACTGATCTTTTTCCTTCTTAAAAATGATGTCTGGTTTCCAGAGGGAGCCATCTTTGGCAACAAGTTTTGGCTCCATATATGACTCAAACCAACTTTGAATGTTTAAGCTGTGTTTCGCAGTCAGGAAGATCAAACACACAGCAATAAGATGAATGTCCAGTAAACAGTCTGAGTGGGTCTTGGCTGAGGGAGGAATGCTGGCTGGGACACTAAAGGAAAATCCCCAGCTCTTTTGCAAATGGATTTTTAACGTCAATCAGATCATGATAAACGGTTGCTGAATGCAGGCAGAATTTTCTCATCGTGCCCACCACAAGAATCATAGCAGGCAAGACAGAAAATTTGGCAGATAACTTAAAGGCCATTTGACCCTGGGTGGGAATTTCCGGACTGGGGGCAAATATGGCTGGAAAAGCCCATTGATCATTTCATCCAAAGGGTGGCATCACTCCCTCAACATGCTCAAGTGCTGGAGTAGGACATAAGCAGATAACACTCTGATTCAGAGGCATATGTTGAACCAACTGAGCCAACCTGACTCCCGTTAGATACTGAATAAAATATTCAACACAATGAAAACAGTAAAGAGAAGAATTTTTAATGGCACAATGGTGCCAAATTTCTTGCCAAAATATTGATGACTTTCCATGGGGCTCACTGTTACTGATGCACAAACCAACCAGAAACTTGTAGTGAGGAAATAAGACCCTATGAATTACAGATGGCCGCAACTATCACTGGATGATATGAACCACCATTGGCTTCACAGAAACCGCAGTTCATGCTTAGCTTTCATGAAGTTATTGTGGGTTAATAACCAATTAAACTTGCTGTAGAAAATTAGAGCTTGTACTTAAAGTGTAAGTATCTTTTCAAGAAACAGATCTATGCCCTAGTAATGCCAAGCAATCTCTCGAGGTCTGAAAGAGAATATTTTAAACTGTGCAGTCTTACTCTAGAAACTTTTTCTAGAAACTTTTTAGTGATGAAGTTGAAATTTTGCTTTTGTAATTTTCCTTTCAATCCTCTTTTCTTAATCCAAATGTGCTTTCCACCTCTTTATTGCACTTTCAGTAACTAAATCACATTACTTTCTCCTCCATCATTCCTCTGTCTTATTTTCAATCCTAATATTTATCCACTTCCACTTTGAATACTTCTAAAGATCCAGCTTCCATTACCCTTAGAATTCCAAAGATTCACCACCCTCTACAGGAAGAAATTTCTATGCACCTCAGTTTTAAATGACCAGCCATTATTAAGGAAATAGGCTCCTGTTTCCATCATTCACTGTGGTTCCAGATGCCCAATGCTCTCGGCACACTGTTATCGGATCGTTTTCACTAGTGGGAGAGTCTCAAACGAGGGGACATAGCTACGAGATAAAGGGTTGGTCATTTAAAACGGAGGTGCATAGCAATTTCTTCCCCGAGAAGGTGGTGAATCTCTGAAATACTCTGACCCAAAGTGTAGCGGAGGCTGGATCATTAGAAGAACTCAAAGTGGAAGTAGATAAATATTTGATAGATCAAGAAATAGAGGGCTATGGAGAAATGGCACAGAAAAGGAATTGAGATCGGCATAGATCAGTTACGGTGATATTGAATGGCAGGGTAGTTTTTTTAAAATTTATTCACGGGACATGGATGTTACTGGCTGGCCAGTATTCATTAGCCATCCCTAGTTGAGAGTCAGCCACATTTCTGTGGCTCTGGAGTTACATGTGGGCCAGACCCGAGGAAGATGGCAGATTTCTTTCCCTAAAGGACATCAGTAAACCAGGTGGGTTTTTTCTGACAATCGACAATGATTTCATGGTCATCAGTAAGTTCTTAATTCCAGATTTTTTTTTTATTTTGAAGTGCCTGGTGGCTTATTTCTATTTTCATGCCAAGTCAACTATGTCCACTATGCCACCGATTGTGGTGTCATCTGCAAACTTACTAACCATGCCTCCTAAATTCTCATCCACATCAGGGATTTGTGGATTAAAGATGTGATTAAAGATGTGTGGCGTTATAGGGCCAGGGCAGGGGAGAGGATCTGAGTAAGATGCTCTATCGAAGAATCAATGCAGACTTGATGGGCCAAATGGCCTCCTTCTGTAGAGTACAGATTCTATGATTGAAAAGTCATTAATAATGAATTTGTCTGGACCATAAGATGCTGAAGCAAGTGAAACAAATTAAACTTACCCATATATCTATAACATGTTAAAACTTTTATGTGTGTACTAATTCACTGTGAACTTTTCCACCATTTATAATGGAAACTGCCTATAAAAATTTATCACCTTATAATTATGCCTTTTCCCCTTCCCATCCCCCTATCCCGTGGTGGCATTGCAGTGCCATCAGTGATTGGAGGCTTTAATTACAGCATGATGACTGCTCCATATAAATATGGATAAAGGAATTTATATTAAAAAGAATCAAAAAATAAGGACAAAATATATGTTTTTAAAGTGAGACCGAACTATATCGAAACACCCTGCTTTAAATATTTGCTGATATTTAGCCTTGTTTCACTTAATAATTGTAAAGAAGGTACATTCACATGGGATAAAATGGTGATTTGATAAAGCGGATTCAAAATTGGCTCAGTTATAGGAGACAGAGGTGATGAACAAGAACAAAGAAAATTACAGTACAGGAAGAGGCCCTTTGGCCTTCCAAGCCTGCACTGACCATGCTGCCCAACTTAACTAAAATCCTCTACCCTTCCAGGGACTATACCCTTCTATTCCCATCTTATTCATGCTCTTGTCAAAATGCCCCTTAAGAGTCACTATTGTATCCACTTCCACTGCCTCCCCAGCAATGAGTTCCAGACACTCACTACTCTTTATGTAAAATATCTGCCTCATACATCTTCTTTAAACGTTGTCCTTCGCACCTTAAATCTATGTCCCTATTGTAAACATGTCAGAAGGCTGCTTTACTGACTGGAAGCCAGTGTCCAGTGGTGTACCACATGGATCTGTGTTGGGCCCCCTATTATTCATCATTTATATAAATGACATTGAAGACTATGTGGGGACTTGGATTTGTAAGTTTGCAGATGATGTAAAGATTGTATGGGTAGTTATCAGTGAGGTTGTGTGCCTTGGGCTACAAGAAGACATAGGTGGAATGGTCAAATGAACAGATAAGTGGTAGATGGAATTTAACCCTAAAAAGTGTGAGGGATACACTTTGGAAGGAGTAATTTGAAAAGAAAGTACTCAATGATTTGGCAGGACACCAGGAAATTCTGTGGAACCAATGGACTTTGGCATGTTTCTCCTCAGATCTCTGAAGATGGAAGAACATATTAGTAGAGTAGTGAAAAAGGAATATGGGATATGCTTTTATCATTTGAGGCATAGATTACAAAAGCGAGGAAGTCATGTTGGAATTGTATAGAACTTTTCTGCGGCCATAGCTAGAGTAATGTGTGCAGTTTTGATTGCCATATTATTGGAAGGATGTGTTAGCAGTGGAAGGGAGGGTAAATTCATTTGGATGCCGCTTGGGATGGAACATTTAAGTTACAAAAAGAGGTTACGTAAGCTTGGGTTGTTTGTTGGAGCAGGAAAGACTGAGGGGTGACCTGACCGAGGTATACAAGGTTATGAGAGACATGGGCAGAATGGATAGGCAGCAGCTGTTCCCCTTAGTTGAAGGGTCAGTCACAAGGGGACTTGGGTTCGAGGTGAGGGGCAGGAGGTTTAAGGGGGAATGTGAGGAAAAGCTTTTTACCCAGAGAGTGGTGATGGTCTGGAATGCACTACCTGGGAGGGTGGTAGAGGCACATCTATATCGCCTCACATCCTTTAAAAAGTATCTGAACGAACACTTGGCACGTCGTAACATTCAAGGTTATGGCTTCATTGGAGGGAGGTCATGCCTAACAAATTTGATTGAATTTTTTTGAGGAGGTGCCCAAGTGTGTAGATGAAGGTAGTGTTGTTGATGTAGTTTATATGGATTTCAGTAAAGCATTTGACAAGGGCCCACATGTGATACAGTGTAATTTGATAAAGTGGATTCAAAATTAGCTCAGTTATAGGAGATGGAGGGTGATGACCAAGGCTGGCTTAATGACTGGAAACCAGTGTCCAGTGACATACAACAGAGATTTGTACTGTGCACTCTATTATTGGCCCACTTTAACAAATTACCCTGTATCCCACTATGAATCCAGCAGCTGTTGACACAATGGGACAGACAGGTACCAGATGTATTAACATTCACAGTAGCATTTTGGAATGCAAGCTGGACTTGTGTTTAGGGTTTGTCCAGCATGTGTTTATAAAATTCTTTTCAAAGTTGGGAGAAACTAACGAGCCATCGAAGTGCAATTCTAAAATTTAATGTGAGTGCTGACAGATGGGATTAGGTGGACTTCAGATGTTTTTAATGTATTGATGCAAACTCAATGGGCCAAAAGGTCTTGTCTGTGTTGTATGGCTCTATGATACTATGATAAATGGAGCCAAGTTTACACCGTCTCTTGCATGAAGTGATCCAGATAGTCCCATCCCCATTTCTTTCCCCAAAATCCTATTTCTCTTTCAATAATAATCCATAATCTACATTTAAATGCATTTTTAATACAGCGGAATATCTTCAGGCACAACATTTGACACTGAGCCACAAAGGGAGATATTTGGATTGGTGACCAAAAACTTAGCCAAAGACACTTCCTGTCTGTGTCAACTTTTTCCAGCATAGATTCTCGTGCTCACATTTATAATGAAGGCGCCGACATATCAGCTTTTACTTAAAGGAATTGAATTTCTGTGCTCAGCATACCTTTTAGCAATTTCTGGACAATAAACCAACTACTGCATGACTGGACAGACAAGTACCAGTTGTGTCAACATTTGTTGGATTCACAGTGGCATTTTGGAATGCAAGCTGGACTTATGTTAAAGGTTTGTCCAGCATGTGTTTATATAATTCTCTTCAAAGTTGAGAGAAACTAACAAACATGAAAGCCATCAAAGTGCAATTCTAAAATCTAATGCAACATTTCTGGCACTTGCAGTCCATTGAAGGATCTGCAAGCTGTTGAAGTTCAGCTAAGCAGCAACAAGGGAAATTATTTGCCTAAGTTCAGGATTTCAGGATGAGGTTATACAAGTTGTAGGGATTTCCAGATAGCCAACTCAAAAGTTGAGTTGTTCAGACAATTCTAAAATTTGAATCGTGTGATACAATCCTTTTTTCATTTAAGGCAGGGGTACTTATTGTGATTGAAGGATTGCCATTGTTATGGCAAGTGTTATGAGGATCATGTATGCCATGGGGACTCACCTATATGTCCCTGTGGACTTCAGAGAGCACAAGCTGCCTTATTAAGCAAAGCTAAATCAGAACTTGAATCATGATCTTGGCCATTTGGTTTCACCCTCAGTTAAAGATGAAAATCCCATTTACAGAACTTTTTGCATAACACTTAACTCATTTAATAAACAAATCAACTATCTCAGACTCTTTCACCATCCCATTGATCATAGAACTCTGCAGTGCAAAAAGAGATGCTTCGGCCCATCAAGCTGCACTGAACACAATCCCATCCAGGCCATACCCCCATCCTACATATTACACCCACTAATCCCTCTAACCTACACATCCTTGGATACTGAGGGGCAATTTCTTAGCATCGACAATCAATCTAACCTGCACATCTTTGGACTGTGGAAGGAAACCAGAGTACCCAGCGGAAACCCATGCAGACACGAGGAGAATGTGCAAACTCCACACAGAAAGTGACTCAAGCCAGGAATCAAACCCAGGACCCTGGAGCTGTGTAGCAGAGGCGCTAACACTGTGCTATTGTGCCACCCATAGGCGATGGATACTTGGAGAATTATCAAATGAATGATTTAGCATACCCAGAATACCTGATATATGGTTCTGATGTACTTGTATATTGATTGTCTCCAGCAGTAGTGCTGAACCCTTGTCTCATCTCATTTCCTGATTAACACCATTGACAACATGGACATATCAGAGCTGTCATAAATCAGTAAAAAGCAAATCTACAAGTTTCCAGTCTTTCTTAGTTTAAGATCAGTAAACATTTAAAATGTGAAAACATACATCAAGTGTTATGAGGATCATGTAGGCCATGGGGACTCACCTATTTGTCCCTGTGGACTTCAGAGAGCACAAGCTGCCTTATTAAGCAAACAGAGACTTTTGCCCAAGGGGAAGCAGCTAGCTGGGGTTTTTAAGCCAGTAAATTTATCCGGACTGGAGCTGGATGTCCCAAGATGAAGACTGTGGGAGCAGCCATTTCCTTTGGTGCACAATAAAAGATATTGCTGATGGAAACTGTTGCACTGGTGATGAGTTAAAAAATTCTTTTTTTCCTCTATCTTTCCCTCCTGGTAACCTCCAAACGTCAAGAAGTTTTCCAATAAGAAAGATCCATTATGCCGCTTTTGGGAAACCCAAGTCCAATGACACCAGTGGGGAAGACTTGTTCCAATATACTGAACACTTGCATTACTTCTTCTGTGATAATAACATTGAAGGTGATGAAAAGCAAAAAGTCCTATTGCTAACAGCATATGAATCTCCAATGTTTTGTGTGAAAAGAAATCTGACTTATCTGGACAGCCCTTACTCCATATAAGATATAGGAACCCTAATGTCATCACCAGACTGTCAAGGAATGGCAGTACCAATTCCAATAGTATTAGAGAACATACTCCAGAAAGGTGTAGTTCTGTTTGCACCCTAACAACTGGCAGAATGGAAGTTTTCAAACTTTCAAAAATGGTATGAAGAAACAAGTGGTGGCATGCATAGAGTCCAAACTGGCATGAGTTTGTTTAATTACAGGACTACATCACACACAACAGGTATTGCTTCAGTGGAGTTGTTAACTGAACAGCTTTGAACCAGATTAAGTCTATTATTCGTAAACTTAACGGGGAGAGTGGAAGCCAAAAAAAGAAACTTTGATTCCATGAGGACAGAAAGAACTTTTGCAATGAGAGATCAGGTTCATGTAAGGAAATTTGGGGATGGTCCCAGATGGGTCCTTGGGATCATTATGGAGAAAACAGGATAGTATTTTGCAAGATTAAAGTTCAAGGAAAAGCCCTAAAGAAGCATGTAGACCATCTCAGGGCCTCATTCCAACCCTGTTCTGCCTATCTTAAGGATCCCATGCACCCTGGACATAATCTCTTCCATATCAGTGTCTTGAAGATTGAACTTCAGTTCCTGGAGATTCCTGGAGGGTTAGCAATCCTCAAACTAGGCCTTAACATGTGGAATTTCCTCTCAAATCATTCTGCCTAACCACTTCTCCATCTTCTTTTGAGACATTCCATACAACTTATCCTATTGACCAAGTGATTGTTCTCGTTGCTATAAAGATTAAGTACACCAGCGTAAGAAAAGAAACTCTGCAGATCATCTAGCTAATCCCAAAGACAGATACTTATACTCACCTGCTTCATCTGTGAATTCAATTAAAAATTTAACTCTGAGGTTTGAAAGCAATTTATAAGTACAGAATCGCTTTTGTGTCAAGAGTTCTAATAAATTTTTGCCATTAAGTTGTGGATCCCACTGCCACAGTTGGGTGGCAGGCACGGTGTCGCAGTGGTTAACACCAACACGTCACAACACCAGGGACCAGAGTTTGATTCCAGCTTGGGTCACTGTCTGTGAGGAGTCTGCATATTCTCCCCATGTCTGCAGGGATTTCCACAGAGTGCTCCAGTTTCCTCTCACAATCCAAAAGATGTATTAGTTAGGTGCATTGACCATGCTAAATTCTCCCTGAGTGTACCTGAAAAGGCATTGGAGTGTAGCAACCTGGGAGGGATTTGGAAGGGTGAGAATTTTAAAGGGCTGCTGGATCGGAAGTGAATATGGGCACAGGAGTGATGGCTGAACTGGAATTGATGCGAGTTAGGATGCCATCAACAGAAATTTAGATTAACTCAGAATTTCTGGATAGTGGAAAATTTGAGGCCAGGTGAGCCAGGAGAACTTTGGAAGTCTTGCAATAAGAAAGTCATAATGCTACAGCAAGAACAAAGGATGCTGGAAAAACACAGCAGGTCCGGTAACATCTGGAGGGAACAAAGGGAGTAAAATAAAATCATAGGGCAGGATTTTCTGGCCGCCCTCATCCCATAACTGGAAAATCCTGTCTGAGATTAACGGACCTTTGCATGATCTGTGCCCCCCAACCTTGCCCAATACAATTCCTGTGGGAAAGTTCCCTGTGTAGAATCCATATAAAGTAGGCCATTCAGCCCATCGAGCCTACACCAACAATCCCACCCAAGTTTTATCCTCATAACCCCACATACTTACCCCAGCAATACCCCAACACAAAGCGGCAATTGAGCATGGCCAATCAAGCAAACCCGCATATCTTTAGACTGTGGGAGAAAACCGAAGAACTTGGAGGAAAGCACACAGATACAGGGAGAATGTGCAAACACCACACAGGCAGTCACTCGAGGCCAGAATTGAATCAGAGTCTATGTGGAGCAATGCTAACCATCGTGCCACCCATTATACTTTTATAAAAAAAATCAAATCCAACTTTTCCATTTGGAAATAAAACACTGAATTGATTTTTAGAGCTAAAGTGAATGTATGCAAAATACGTGAATGATACCTATTTTCAAACTTGTGGCAGTACTCGTGAATGATAAATTAATGGAAACGGTGGGACCCACCAGTCATTGACTGTTACACTGGCCGTTTAGAGAGAAAACAAAACGTGTCTGTGTTCGGGGATTTGGTAATAGCACAGACTAGCACAACTGTAGTCCCATTGGTAAAGCAGTGGCAGGGTACGAGAAGGGATGTGCCCCTTTTAAGGTGCCGGCAGGAGGCTGGGGGAAGCCAGAGTCCCGGTGGAATACTCCCGGAATGTTCGGAATGTTCCATGACGTCATGCCGATGGAACACTCAGACACTCTGCCGCTGATGGACAGCTGCGATAGCCAATAGGGGCGCGGAATCCGCAGCAGGCGGGGCCGAAGGGGGCGGTACGTTGCGTTTGGAATGTCGTGTATCTTTCTCATGTTTCCAACACTGGGAAGTGGGCAGGGTCACTGTTGTAATAGGCAGTGTGTGCTTTCCAAATGCAATTGCCTGTACAGATCCGGCTGATACTAGAGCAATAAAAAACTACCAGCTTTTGAAAAGCAATGATTTAATTTAATAAAGTTGTTTCTTTTCTTCCCCTTTTGCATTTCTCTCCTACTTCCCTATAGGCCATCTAGATGGGGGAACTTGAATTGTCTAGAAAGTATCAGGTAAGCAAGCCAAAGGAATTAAAGTTTATTTGTTAGTGTTACAAGTAGGCTTACATTAACACTGCAATGAAAGTTATTGTGAAAATCCCCGAGTCGCCACTCTCTAGCGCCTGTTTGGATACATTGAGAGAGAATTTAGCATGGCCAACGTACCTAACTAGCACATTTTTCAGACTGTGGGAAGAAAACCAGAGGAAATCCATGCAGATACAGGAAGAACGTGCAGACGCTGACAGTAACTCGAGCCATGAATCGAACCTGGGTCCTTCATGCTGTGAGGTTAGAGTGCTAAGCTCTGTGCCACCATCATAATCGGGTGGTAGTAATGTGAAAACACTTGTCACTGTCTAAAAGCATTGCTTAAACGTAAGTTTATTTCCAAGCAATTAATATTTGCAAATTCTACCCAGCAGAATAACATTCAATTTTTATTTTAAGTAGCTTTGTATGTGAATTACATGATATGCATACACACACACACATTTAAATGAGTCATTTACATTATATCAATTAAAACTGTGTTCTCACAAACTGATGGTTGGGAACATTCCTACTACTATTTTTTGAGTAGTTTTTGGAGCAGCTACAAAACAGTCCAATCCTTCCCCAGTAGCTCTCAGCTGTCTCTTGTTAATCAGGATTTCCTGAAAAGCCCAGGAGAGCGAAGTACAGGACCCCAAAGCTGCCTTACAGTGACAACTGAAAAGTAAAAGTTTATTTATTGGTGTCATAGGTAGGCTTATATTAAATACTTTGAAAAATCCCATTGTTGGCAGACTCTGGTGCCTGTTTAGTTACACTAAGGGAAAATCTAGCATGGCCAATGCAGCTAACAAGCACATCTTTCAGGCCAGGAGGGGAAACTGGAGCACCCAGAGGAAACTCATGCAGATATCTTACAGGGAGAATGTACCGATTCCACACAGACAGTGACCTGAGCCAGGAATTGAACCTGGGTCCCCAGCACTGTGAGACAACAGTGCTAACCACTATGCTACTGTGCAATTGCACCTTTTCGACAGATTGTAATTTATGGACTATCTTTGAATAAGGAAAAGGGCTAAATTAGGCCCTCTGTGGAAAAAAAAACTGTTTATATGTTGTATACCATCTGTGTATACTTTTGCATACTACCCTAGATTTGTCTAGTAGTACAGTGGATCAAATATTTGTTTTCAGTCATTTATTTGTCTACATCCAGTTTTGTTCCTGTTCCACACAGCTCCATTTTACAGACAGCCTTTTGGGCCTTGCTTCAAGAGCTGTTCTTCATATGCTGCCCCTGCCAACGGATGGAGTGTTTAGTTTACTCCTCACTCACTCTGGTGTCGGAGTTGAATTCTTGGGCGGGGTGGATGCATGATATCAGATTAGCTGCTTTTTATATTGTCCGCCCTGATCATCTCCATCTCTCTACCACCCACCATCACCAATTTCCTTTCCTTTCACCCAAGTGAAAATCAGGAGAGTTTAGTAATGACGAAGAATATCATCAGCCCTGTTGCTATCTTACATTACTACCCAAAGTCAAATTTACTCTCTGTGACTTCAATTTCTTTCCAGGGCTCGGTTGTCACCCTCACTGGTGGAGCGCTGCATTGTTTTTGAGATGGGATGTTAAAGTGATACTCTGACTGCCCATTCAGTTGGACACAGAAAGATCCCATTGGACTGTTTAAAGAGTGGACTGTTTAGCCAGCATCCCGGCGAATATTTCTTTATCGCCCAACATCATCAAAAACAGATTAACTGTGTTTGCATCTCATTTACAGTTGATGGGATGTTGCTGTGCCTGACCTGTTTTTTGTACCCGCCACCATAATAATAGAGACTGCATGACAAAAGTTATTCATTGGATACAAAGTGCTTTGGGATGGCTTGATGATACAATTCTATATAAATTAAAATTCTCTTTCTTGCTCTTTCTCTCTCACTTTCTGACCACCTCTGCCCATCTCCAGCAATGGGTATCATTGAGTGGCAGTAGATTTTATCCCTAGTTAATTTGATCTGAGAATGGAGAAGTAGTAATGTATGATATAATACAAGCTAACTGGGTACTGGCGTGGTCCTAGCTGGGATTTCTGGGTTTGTGTGGCTCAACCATATAAGAAAAGGGAGCAGGAACAGAGGATACTGTCCCTTGAATCTGCTGCTGTCTTCAGTACAAGCACAGCGTAGGATCTGTTTCAACTATGCTTGTTCTTTATACCCTTCAATTCCCTGCAAAACCACAACCTGCCTATCTCAGCCTGAAATTTATTCAATAATGGAATGTTCACAACCCTCCAAGGTAGAGGATGCCAAATATTCACAATTCTTTGAGTGAAGAAGTATCTCCTCATCTAAACCCTAAAAGTCTTGCCCTTTATCCTGAGCTATTGCCACTGTGTTCTAGATGAGTATTCTTATTTTATGTGCTTATAGGATTTGTTCAGTTGGAATAGAGCATTTAGCTGTTAAGGTTCATACAATATGTTTTTTTTTCTTGTTTGTAACTGATAAAAGTTATTGCTAATTTTTTTTCAATGTATTAACTGTATTCTTAATTTGTTTGATGAGAGCTCCTTAATACATCACTTGAATCATACCTGAAGTGCAACCCATGCCAAATTCAATGTGCAAAACTTATGGTCTAGGCTGACTTCATACCTTGAAGTTTCTGACCTTGATTATAACAGACTGCAAAAAAGTTAAAATAAACGTTCCACTGACAGGCATATTAATAGATGTGAATAACACCCTTTATTGGCAAAATCAATTTGTAATTTTCAAGACACATTGTAGATTCATTTTCAAAAAGCAAAAATGGATTTTGGAATCAACATATCCCTTTTTGCGAAATGAGTATGGTTTTTAGCACAGATGAGGGAAACTTCTAATGTGCATTTGAATTTGATTTGGAATTTGAGTCAATCACTTTTGTTTTGAAGTCATAATTGAACTGTGGACACACATTTCATGAGTGGCAGATGAGATTTTAATCTGTTTTGGTGCTATGGTTTGAGGGTAATGTTTAACTATAACATCAGGAGATCCATCCTGCTTTTCTTGAAGTAGGATTGTGGAAATACAGGATAAAGAAGGAGGCCAGTCACCCCATCCTGCTTATGTTGTTTTTTTGATTCATCTAATTAGTCCCATTGTATCCCCATAGCCTTGCATTTTTTTTTACCCTTTTAAATTATTCATCCTTTTGGGAAATCACTGTCGAGTCTGCTTCCGCCGCTCTCTCACAAATTGCTTTCCATGAATTCTTGAGCTGGTGGAGAATCTTATTGAACAGGATAGTCAAAGGATGGCACCTCCAACAGTAGTGCACTCCTTCAGCATGGTACTGAAGTGAAGGAGCTCTCACAATCCTTACCCTGTTTGGTAGCAAGTCCCAAGATGTTGACTCAGTGACCATGAATTAACCGCTATCTCTGTGTAAGCTGGGAAGGAATACTTTGGAGGTGATAAAACAAGCAAAATACTGTGAATGCTGGAATCTGAAACAAGAACAGAGGATATGGAAAACTCAGCAGGTTTGGCAGCATCTGTAAGGAGAGCAGGCTTAACGTTTCGAGTCCTTTTGGCTCTTCATCAGTACAAAGTGCAGTTTAATCCCACGCTGTTGATGCTGATTGATTTTAAAGTTATGATCTTTTAGATTTTCTCCTCCAGTGAGGTGAGAATGCTCAGAAAAAGAAGTATTCTCCAAACCTTTGGTTCCACACAATCAAACTAAGCAAGAAAAAAAGAATGCAAATAAGATTGAGTGACCTCCGCTTTGAGGGGAGGTTTGTAAGGGTGCTTGTGCTGAATGTGACATCAATGTCCCTTCCAAGCGTGTTGCACTTTTTTAGAACAAGCCTAATCCATCTGTTAGAATGAGATCTTGTGTTTTTTTTAACAGCATTCGTAATATCAGTACTACTATAGGAAACCTGGGTGATAGATACTGGCAGCAGTTGAAGAATTAGTCACTATCTGCCAATTAAGAATGAAGTTACATCTTGAATGTAGTGGAATCCATGCTGTGCTCTGATTTTTGCGCATAAGATACCATACACTGCCTTGTTGTAAATTGTTTCAATTTGTCAGACAGCGCAGTGAATTAAGGTACCAGTATTGTCCAACCTGCCCACCTCCTATCACGTGGGGTTCACCCTCGATGTAACTTGGAGATACCACCTAGGCAGATCAATGAAGAATACTTACAACTAATGCCTCTGGAATTGAGCAAGTCACATCTTCATTAGGAGGTGAGGGACAATTGGGTAGCAGGGTTGGTGTGTTGGGTGACGGGGTTGATAGTTTGTATGGTGGGTGGCAGGTGATGGAAATTGGTGTGCTGGCTGATATGGTTGTTCTAGTGGGTGGTACGGTTGGCGTGGTGGGTGGCAAGATTGGTGTGGCTGGAGGCGGAGTTGGTATGGCAGGAGTTGGTGTGACGGTTGGTGGAGTTGATGGGGCAGAGGCGGGGTTGGTGTGTTGGGTGGTGGTGTCGGTGTGGCGGGTGACAGGGTTGGTGTGGCGGGTGGTGGGGTTGGTGTGGCAGGTGGTGGGGTTGGTGTGGTAAGTATAGGGGTTGCAGATGGGTGAATGGGGATTAATAAAGAGGATGAACACTTCCCCATGTCCCAGATAGAGGGGAATGGAAACATTTTGGCTTCAGGCCATCCAGGGTTAATGGGTCAGTCAGCATGTATTATAGGAGCAAGTTGCAACTTTTGAAATTGAACTATATGTCTCTAAACTCAAGAGTGAAAGGAGGCCAGATGGAAAGGGGAACTTTTTCTGTGTAGTCATATAAAGTATTGTCAAAGATAGATTAACCTGTATTTTTCATGTACCATGATCATGTTCCAAAGCCCTGTCAACCCACATGTAATTCAGTTCAGCTGTTATGTTCAATGTCAATGAAGTTATCTCTTGACTATAGCAGCATTGCAAAATTATTTGGATATTAGCCCAGATTTTGTAGTTAATGGTGAAGTGACAGGGCTCCCTTCAGATCTCGAAAAAAAAGCTACCCACAAAGATCTGAGGTGTGGATTTCACCTGCCATGATGTTAATTTCATTCCAGCATTTGCTCGGGGGGAACTCCAATGTTCAGTACCAGCAATAGCATTCAGAAGACTAACCAGCCAATTGCTTTGAAGAATTCTCATAAACTACAAACCAGGAAGTAAGAACGGCAGATTATCCTGAACTTTATAAAAAAATCATTTTGCAGGTAGCAAAATAAGATGAACAACTCCAACCCGGGTTAAACTCTGAGGGTGTGCTGCACTGTCAGAGGTACTGTCATTTAGATTAGACCTTAAGCTGAGGCCCTGTTTCCCATCTCAATTGGGTGGGAAAGGTCTAATGGTATTATTTTGAAGACTTGCAGATGAAAAGCAGGAAAGGACAAGAATCCAAGGCCAATCAAGCACCCAAAATTACTCTGAGATTCCTCTCTGGTTCTGTCAAGTAATCAAAAGAGTTCAGGTGGTCACATGGACCATGTGGTCCTTGAACTGTTTATCTGTTCAATTCCTACATGATCACTGCCCATGTAAAAATGGTCTAGCTTCCTCTTACAGTTCTGTTATATTGGTTTTACTGCTGTGTGTTCCTCTATATTCAGATTTTTAAGATCATCCTTTTTAAGTAACTCCAGCTTACTGTCTGTGTTGAAGAGTCCAAAATGTTCGAAATCACAGTGTTCAAATCTTTGGTGACTTATGAACAACTGGATTTAAGGCAGAGATGGGATCAAGATGTAGAAATTTGCCCACTTCAGCAGAAAAGGAGGTTTGACAAAACCTTGATTTTAAAATTCACAGCCTGGTTTTTAAATCCCTTCATGACCTCTGTTGTTCCTGTCTCTCTGTATCCTCCTCCAACTCTTTCAGATCTCTGCAATCCTCCAATTCTGTTCTCTCACGCTGTAGGGGGGAAATAAATCAAGTCGAGCTTTGGAGACCTGTCGAACTTCATTCAGGAAATGTTTTTATTCCAAATGCATGAGGGAGAGATGAATTCAGGCCTGAAATCCCAGGATGCCTGCAAGTTCACTTTGCCCATCATAGATTCGTACAGACTATTATACTTTATCGTGTTGTCAAGTTTTGCATTATCATATTAATTCCTTGAGTTAGATACAAGATAGTTCTTTAAATCTCATCATGCAAATACACTGTTCATCATTTCTCAGGACATCTCCTTTTTACCCGATTATAATGTCAAAGCGTTGTGTTTGCTTAACTGATCCACAATAATGTATTAATTGCTCCCTCTCTCTCACCCTGGTTATGTAATCATGTTTTCTAGGAGTCTATGATCTTCTTAATCTATATGGGTCCCGGCTCTGTCAGTGCCAATTCTCCCATTGTCGTGATAATTCAGAAAGACATTCTGCACCTTACTATTGCTAGAAGTTGGTAGCGTATGTTAATTGTTATCTGTCAGCAGAGCAGGCCTCTGGCTGTTTGCGTTAACCCTTTTCTGCCCTCTGGTGAGACCTGGATCTCTGGACTTGCCCTATTAAACTCCGCGTGTATTACACTGAAACCACACAAAATATGAACAGACACATAAAATATAAAAGGCATGATCCCTGATATTGCCCTGTAACACACATAGTCTAATTTTCACCATTTTATCATTGGCAGCCATAAAATCAGATCAGCAATTATCATGTGGAATTATCATGCTAAGAACATCAGCACCTCTCTCTCTCTCTAAAATGTTGGTTAAAATCTGTCTCTTTGACTAAGCTTTTGGTCACCTGTCCTAATGTCGTCTGCTGTGGCTCTGTGTTAAATTTTGGCTCATTATGCACCTGCCAAAATTCATACAAATCAGAAACCTCATATTAACTAATACCTAACCAACGAAACATTCTGGCCGGAATTTTCCCATCCCGCCGTCACTGAAATTCTAGTGGGCAGGGTGGCAGACTTTATAAAGGTCCATTGAAGTCGGGCAGGAATCTCTGGTTTTCAGGCAAGTGCAGCCGGAGAATCCCACATTCTGTCTCCCAAGTAATTCTGGGATATGTTGAACACTCCCATACTTGGGGGGCCGTCATTAATGAGGAGATCCAATATTGTATCAGCTCCACCAGTTTAACTTTCTACAAACGACAGCACCAAACAGTCGACAACAGAACAAGTTGACAGAAATCTAGTGCATGGAGTAGCTGTGCTTCTTCATGTGTCAGTAATACACAACAGCACTGGAGAACTTCCATCCTCAACTTAATACAATTGAGGGTTATAGGTAAGCCTAGTAGGTATGCATATCATCAGCGCAACTTGTGCTATAGTTTTTCTATGTTCTTAATGCATCTCCCAGATTCTCCGGAATCATTGAGCAAAAATTAATCACAGATTCAGGTGCACAGAATCACAGATTACCACATTGCAGAAGAGGGCCTTCGGCCCATCAAGTCTGCACTGATGCATGAAATGCCCTGACCTGCGCACCTAATCCTACTTGCCAGCACTTGGCCCATAGCCTTGATGACCAACATCCTTCTTAAAATCAGATTAGCAAACATTCGGTCAAAAATCAACTTTGATTGACTGTGTTATAATGTAACCAATGATAACACTGGAATCTGTTATAATGGCAACTTGCTGTGAGATTCCTCTGATCAGCTCACCCTGTAGACAATGTAACCAATGGTAACATGATGTTGTGGTCAGCTGGTATAAATAGAAAGCAAATGGGGATTTTGGGGAGCCTGTGTGGCCCAGGATGTGGCCTGAGTGTTAGTGTAGTGAAGTTTTGTTATTAAACCTTTTTCTTTGATTTACTTAGTGAAGTTAGTTCTTTTATTGCTTGTAAATGAAGATCCTTACTGCTGTATGAGTGGATCACACACTCTCCTTATAGCCAACAGCTTTCTCCCTGCCAGGTTTTCCTTGTTCAACTCTCAAATGGTCAATGTTCTGGGAAGGACAAAGAAAATGCCTCAAAGACAATCTGAAGTTCTCCTTGAAGTGCACTGGCATTGACCTTAATGACCAGGAGGGACTTGCTACCAATTACTCTGAACAGTGGTAACTTGTCCACCCAGCTACAGAGCATGTCTTGAGTCCTAAAGCCTTAACAATGAGCTGGAGCAGCGACAGAGAAATAAATGAAAGGAATGAATCTTGTACTCTGGATCCTGTGAGCTTGTGAGACACCCTCCCTCACGTCCAAGGATCTGCAACACAACGGTTGGCCTGCTCAGTCACATGATGACTCACGGCAAAAATGAGTGAATCCTGATTAGACCTGATCCTTGAACCTAAGGACAATTGACGAGGGTGACACTCCTTCCAAGTACCTTGTGATATTTTAATAGGTTAAAGACCTACATAAATGCAACTTGTTCATTTCTTATAATCATAGCATCTCTATAGTGCAGAAGGAGGCCATTCAGCCCATCGAGCCTGCACCGATCACAATCCTACCCAGGCTCTATTCCCCATAACCCCACATATTTACCCTATTAATCCCTGTGACACCAGAATTTAGTGTGGCCAGTCCACCTAATCTGCGCATCTTTGGACTGTGGGAGAAAACTGGTGCACCTGGAGGAAACCCACGCAGACACAAGAGAAGGTGCAAACTCCACACAGACAGTGACTGAGGCTGGAATCGAATCTGGGCCTTTGACACTGTGAGGCAACAGTGCTAACTACTGTGCCACTGTGTAACCTCAATTCTTAGTAACTCTTACAAATTTCTGTAGCTTGAAAAAAAAAAGAAACATAAATGATTAATCCACTTTTACTTCCATAAACACAGTGGCTGGGATTTTCTGACAGTTCATGCCAGTGGGATTTTTCCATCCCGCTGCAGTGAACGAAGATATGGCTTGAATCTCTGTCTTTGCTGTGGTGTGAAAGAGCAGTAAGATCGCACCCTGTATATTCACTGAATTTGGGGACACAGGGTTTTTTTTCACCCTCCTTGGAATGTTTATTTTATGGAACTGAAGAATTTAAAATTACAGCCTCATTCCGAAGCTTGAAGGAATATTATTCTGCAATACATCATGTGAAATGAGTTCTTGGTTCAGCACTTCAGTAGCTTCCGAACTGCCGATTCTGTGACTGGAGGAAAGGACTGTGGTACCACTATGTTTTCCATAGTTAACAATTACTCATTGTGACTGGAGATCGCTGAGGCTGTTATTTGTCCAAGTAATATGAAGAATTGCATCATGCATGCAAATTGGAGATTAGAAAAATAATTTAGAAAGACTTGGATTTATCTAGCACCTCTAGCGACCTCGGGAAGCCCTGACGCACTTTGTAGTTTCTTTACAGTGCAGTCACTGTTGTAACATAGGATATGATACAGCCAGATTGTGCACAGCTCCCATAAACAGCAATGGGATAATGACCATACAATCTGTTTTCTAATGATACTTGTTGGCAGTTACATTTTGGCTGGAGTATCTGGGGAAACTCCTCTGCTGTGCTGTGATACAGTGCCACAAGATCCTTCTTCAGTCTCCCCCAGCCTTTTTCTGTGGAGGGCCACATTTCAAAACCTTTCTCACTCGAGGGGGTGATGAGCAACTTTTGGAAAACTAATGTTTGGCACAACATTGAACTTGGATTATTTTTATTGAGATATGAAAAGAAGCATCATGCGGAGCAAGGAAAACAGGAGTAATAAATAAAGTGAGGCTAAAAGCGTACTTGAGTGACAGCGTATGTTTCTGGCTCACACCCAGGCTCAGGGTGGTCGCTCAGTCACCCTGAACCACTGTGAAAGTGCATGGGAACGCATGATGGTGTGTGAGGCTGAGAAACAGTGAGATCTCTGATACTGGGAGTGGCCAGACTTATGTGCAAAAATGTGTGCCAGTTACTCTCACCTCCGTACTCTTGTACCCTCGCATTCTTGTATTCCTGCATTCTCATAACGCCCTCCCCATTGTCATATCCCACTGTCTTATATCCTCACACTCTTATACCTTCACACTCTCGCACCCCTGCATTCTTGTACCCTCACAATATCATACACCCATACCCTCACACCCCTACACACACTCTCCCTCTCACACCCCCATACGCATTCTCTCTTTTGCACAGTCTTTAGTAACTCTTTCCAGTAACTCACTCACTCTGCTTCATGCTTTTCTCTGGTGTGCCCCAGCTTCAGCACCTCTACATCCCCACTCCCTTACTGCATCATGGTGACACCTATCTATCTACAGTTGCCAAGTGGCTTCTTTTGAGATTTGTACCCTTGGTGGAAGGGATTGAGGGGTAATTTATATCATGATGTTACTATGAAGAGAATTAGGGTAATTGATATTATGATGTTGCTATGAAGGAATTAGGGGTAATTTATATTATGATGTTACTGTGAAGTTAAAATCAAATCAGAAGAGGGTGACTTGAAGAAATGTACAGATAATCTGCTCTATTGACTTGACCTACTAGCTGGCATAGCAACTTAGACTACCCCACCCAAAACTATATTTAGTATTTTTACAATGTATTTCTTGCCATGGGAACAATATTCTGTTCTGTGCTGCATTTCACAAAACCTAAACTAGTTTGTTGATTTACAATTCATCTCACAGTTGTGGGAAGTTAAGCGAGGATCAACTTTAATTACTGACCAGGACTGCCAGCTTTAACAAATGCTGGAATTCTCCCATTTTGGGATTAAGTCCCGTGGTGGGGATGGGAATATGAAGTGTTTCCCGCTGCAGAGCCCAGATTGGAAAAATGCCAGGTTTTTCAGTGTCAATGTTATTAATTATGCACCTGAGTGTTTTACGCTGTAGTCAGTGGCAGGGTGGGCCTGATGGCTTCTAATCCATTGTTGTGTCTGGATGCCATATTGAAAAGGTGCCCAACATCACTAACCACTACTGGATTGAGAAGGTGGACCTCCTGAAAATGAATGCCTATGTTTTTCTCTCTCTCCTTCTCTCTCTTTTTGTGTCTTTTTCTCTGTCACGAGACACTAACCGGAAAGATATAGGCCGGCGTTCTATCACCACACCCACCATGGATTTGGAATGGGCGAGTGTCCGACAATGGAAATCTCTGTTAACCTCTGGTGGGAATTTCTGGTCTCACCCAAAGAAGGCTGTAAATTCCTGTCCATTGTTTTTCTGGATGAAATTGGAAATTAAAATAGTTTAGTTGCATAGAGTCTTAAATCTGACATCGTTGAAGAGACAGTTTCGCCCTTATTTCGGTTAACCAGGGACACAGAAGTGAAAGGGACTGAACTACTGTACAGACCATTCCTCTCATGGAATTTATGAAAGTTTAGTCAAGGATTACATAGAATTATAGAATAGTTACAATATAGGAGGTCATTCAGTCTATCGTGTCTGTGCTAACTTTCTGCTGGAGCATCTCAGCTAGCCCCACTTCCCTGCCTTTTCCCCCTAGCACTGCAGGTCTTTTCTCTTCAGGTAATTATCCAATTCTCTTTTGAAGGCCATGATCAAATCAGCCATTGCAATACGCCAAGGCAGAGTATATTCCACATCGCTGCGCAAATACATTTCCTCCATCTCACCTTTATTTCTTCTGCCTTTCCCCTTAAGTTGGTGTCCCTTTGTTTTCTACTGTTCTGCAAATAGGAACAATTTCTCTCTATCCACTCTGTCAACACCTCCTTATGATTTGAAAACTCTTGAGATTTCCTTGCAGACCTGGGACCTTCCTCATTCATCTGATTCAGTGTCACGCCACATGGTTCAATAACTATTGATGAAGTAAGAAATCACACAACACCAGGTTAATGTCCAACAGGTTTATTAGGAACCACGAGTTTTCGGAACACTGCTTCTTCATCTGATGAAGGAGCAGCACTCTGAAAGCTTGTGATTCCTAATAAGCCTGTTGGACTTTAACCTGATGTTGTGACAGTTCTAATGCACCCACCCCAGTCCAGTGCCGGTATCTCCACCTTATTGATAAAGTGGGGGAGGGGAAATATGAAAGAGAATTTACTTCCTGAGTCATTGTTCATTTCTGTCACAGGATACATGGGAAGCTTTTTATACATAGCTATGCTAGAGCTTCATGTGACAGCGCATATACTGGGGGCAAAGGCATACAATGATAATGTGGAGGATATGTCAATGGAAATGTGGGACACATTGATTTCAGCTCCCCAAATTATTCTGCACAAACCCTACGCCACCTCAAAAGTTACCCAAATCTGATCCATGTTGTGTCTCCAAAGTCAGACATTGTTTCAAATAAGGTACCAATTAGAGTCAGATGTGCTGACATTAGTCATGTGGTTGGCATGGCGATTGGGGGCTGACTGGGGATAGTCGACAAAAATAGCAGTCCGAGCAAAGGAAATGTTGCTGGAGAACCTTCTCAGTAGAAAGTGAGCAACAACAAAAGGCTGCTGTTTGAGATCCTTGTGTTCAGAAATCTTTAGGAACAAAAGGCAAATTGTTTGAGACAGGCTTCAATGCATTAGAATTAGAAAGCCAATAAACGTCTGTTGTCCTGTGCTTGATGTTAGATTAATGTCAAAGTTCACGAGTAAGCTGAGCCAACGTGGATGCCCAGTTAGGTTAGAAACCCTGAAGAGAGTGGAATTATTCGACATTCGTGATCAAAAGTTTAGTTTAAGTATTAGTGTCACAAGTAGGCTTACGTTAACACTGCATTTAAGTGTGAAAATCCCCTAGTTGCCACACTCCGGCACCTGTTGGGTACACTAGGGGAGATCTTAGCATGGCCAATGCACCAAAACCAGCATGTCTTTTGGACTGTGGGAGGAAACCAGAGCACTTGGAGGAAATCCATGCAGACACGGGGAGAACGTGCTCAGATAGTGACCCAAACGAGGAATCAAATTCAGGTCCCTGGCAGCATTGCTAACCACTGTGCCACCATGCCACCCCTGATTTTAGAACTGCACAGCAAAGAAAGAGGCCCTTTGGCACGTTGCACACTTCTGGATCTGTGAAAAAATATCAAATTAGTCCCACTCCCTTGCTTTGTCCGTATAGACCTGCTGGTGTTTTCATTTTCAAATCTCTCCTTCGATAGCTATGTTTGAATCTGCTACCACCAGCCTAATGAATTCCAAATCACAAAATCTTGTTGGGTAAAAACAATTCTCACTGGTTCTGTTTTTGGTTATCTTCAAATTCTGTCCTTGGCTTACCAACCCTTCTGCCAGTGCAAATAGTATCTGCTTATGTATTCTACCAATGTCCTTTATGAATTTGGTCAGCTCTAATAAATCTCCCCATGTTTGCTCTAAAAGTAATTAATCCATGTAACTAACTATGTCATCCCTGGTATTGTTTGAGTAAACATTCTCTACACCCTCTCCAAGACCTTGCCCCTCTGTGTGGCGGCTGGAACTGGACTCAATTCTCTGGCTGGGGCCTTACCAGCAGTAAAGTTTCAGTATAATACCTTAGTTTTATTCCTTAGTCCTGTGTTCATAAAACTAAGAATCTCTTATGCATTCTCCTATGTACAAGGCAGCAGCATGGTGGCACATTGGTTAGCACTGATGTCTCACAATGCCAGGGACCCAGGCTCGATTCCCAGCTTGGGTCACTATCTGTGTGGAGTCTACACGTTCTCCCTGTATCTGCATGGATTTCCTCCAGATGAATCCCTGTTCCCTCTGTACGCCCTTTCCAATTGACTATTTAGCTAATATTGTTCATGATTGCTGCCCATTGATTTCTTTTGGAAAGTGTACATGTAGCTATTGGTGAGGATGAGGTTGAGCTGTGTGGCTACATGCCCCAGTGGCAGAATACTTGAGGAGGTTATGGAAGACTGTTGTTGCTTGTGAAGCTTCTCCCTTAAAGAGGAACAAAGTTACCGCCACAAAAGTTCTGGGGAACTGCCTTCAGGTTAAAACTTGAGAAAAGGCAACAGGCATCAACTGTTAGATTGGTACATAATTCCTGTAATCCGAATTGTATTGGAGGATAGCAGACCGTATCATCTCAGTTATGAACAGTTTGAGTGTGTTCTCTATCCTGCTCCTACGCTTGCCATGCATGGAATGGGCTGTGGAATTTATGGAACTTGCTGCCCCATAAGGCTGTGGAATCCGAATTATTGAATGATTTCAAGAAAGATATATTTCTAATAAAATTAGTCTTGGGGGAAGACTAGATGAGAGGTGGGTGGGTGAAGGCTGAAGGAAGAATTGGAAGGAGGGGCTGGACAAAAAAGTGGCTTGTGTGTGCAGAATGGGGTCTGTGAGCCAAGCAGGAGGAGAGTACCAAGACAGATGGATGGGAGAAGCGAGGAAAGGGCGACTGATAGCAGAAGAGAGTAAGGGAACCATGATGTGAGATAATAAATGGGAAAGAGGTGAGAAATGTTGTTGGTCTGATGTTTGGAGGGGGCCCAAAAATGTGAGAACTGAGAATGAGGCCTAATTGAGAGATGTCATGTGGGCGAGTGAGATGAAGCTTAATGGATAGCAGAAACCAAGTTACCTCCAATCAAATAATCTTGTAGAATAGATGAAGACTATTCAGCCTATTGTGTCTAACCTGCTTTTTCTAAAAGTCCAATTTAGGACTACATCTTGACTTTTCCTCATGACTCTGCAGATTAGTTTTTTTCAGATACATGTCCAGTTTTTGAAAGCTCCAATAGAACTTGATTCCCTCACATTTTCCGAATGTTTATTCCTGATCTTAACAGCTCTAGACAGGAAGACATTTCTCCTCATTTCCCTTCCACTGCTCTTGTCAATTGTTTTATGTTGGTGATCACTATTTCAACCTGCGTGCCAATTCCTCTCTCCTTGCTCTATCAAAACCCCTCCTAATTCTGAACACTGAACACCTGTATCAGGTCTCCTTTTAACCTTCCCTGTTCCCCAGCGAATCATCCAAGCTTCCCCAGTCTCTCATACATGAGATCATTCCTGATGAGGCTCCTCTGTACCCTCCTCCTGGGCCCCAACATCATTCCTGCAATAGGTTACCTAAAATTATGCACCAACATTGTCGTTGAAGCTTAAGAAGATATTTGTTAGGATATACTATGCCACCTTTGAAGGAAGAATAAAGGGATGGTGGTAGAAGCGGGGGGTCAATGGAAAGAATTAACTAAACTGGGGATGGTGGGCGGAAAGATCATCTCCCTAAACTGGAGAAAATAAGTTACTTTGAGACTGGTTAATTATTATCAAAAATATGTTAAAGTTTTATATTTGTTGACTGTACATCAGTCATAATCAAGTGAATGGCAGAGCAAGCTTGAAGGGTCGAATGGCCTACTCCTGCTTCTAGTTTCTATGTTTCTAATCCAAGCTTTACTTTGCAATTGTTGACTTTTTATAAATCCAAAATGTTGGCATGGTTCTTCTTATGTATCATAAATTTGAAATGTAAAAGCTCTGAGAACATAAGAACTAGGAGCAGGAGTAGACCATTGGGCCTCTCAAGCCTCTCTGCTATTCAATAAGATCATGGCCGATCTTTTTGTGTATTGAGCTCCATTTGCCAGCCTGCTCACCATAACTCTTAATTCAAAGAACAAAGAACAAAACAGCATGGGAAACAGGCCCTTCGGCCCAACGAGCCCACGCCCCCACCCCGATGTTCCCACCTCTACCCGCGATCCCTGTCTATGTTTATAGATCTATGGATTAAAAACCAAATTTGAGGCAATTTAGGGAGAATTTGTTTTGCCAATTAGCCTAAGAGCACATCTTTGGGATGTGGGAGGAAACCGGAGCACCCGGAGAAAACCCACGCAAGCACAGGGGGAATGCGCAAACTCCCACAGACACAGGCCCAAATCCATGTATCTGCACAGCACAGCAATAATCACTGAGCTGTCGTGTTGCCCATCAAATGGTCCAGGTCAAGCGTACACTAACGACGTGAAGCACTAGGATACTCTGGAAAAAAATCCAAGACCAGCCCTCTCACGACCCATCGCCTGTATGCCCCTCATTAGACAACAAGGTGGACCAAAGCACCTGTAGGATAAAAACAAGTACATCAATATCATCATCTATTTACACACTTCCCAGGGACTCCCAAGGCTCACGATCCCTATTTTAAATCAGTTTTCTATACCCCTCCATTCCCATTCTGTTCATGTGCCCATCTAAGTATTTCTTAAATAACTCCAGAGTACCTGCCTTCCTTTATTGTTTAAAAGTATATCTATCCTTGCCTTCAAAACATTCAATGAGGTAGCCTCAACTGGGCAGGGAGTTCCACAGATTCACAACCCTTTGGGCGAAGAAGTTCCTCCTCAACTCAGTCCTAAATCTGCTCTCCCTTATGTTGAGACCATGCCCCCTTGCTCTAGTTTCACCCACCAGTGGAGACAGCCTCCTTGTTTCTATCATATCTATTCCCTTCATAATCTTATATGTTTCTGTAAGATCTCCTCTCATTCTTCCGAATTCCAATGAGCATACCCCCAGTTTACTCAGTCTCCCCTCATAAGCCAATTCTCTCAACTCCGGAGTCAACCTAGTGAATCTTCTCTGCACCCCCTCTAGTGCCAGTATATCCTTTCTCAAATAAGAGAGAATGTCTGAATGTCTCTGAAGTTAAAGTGTAAAATTTATTTGTTATCACAAGTAAGGCTGACATTAACACTGCAGTGAAGTTACTGTGAAATTCCCCTTGTTGCCACACTGCACTGCCTGTTTGGGTCAATGCAGCTAATCAGTACAACACGGGGAAGTATGATTTGATAGGAAAGATAGCTGCCTAATTTATCCTGAACATGGATAAAAGAAATTCTCTGGGGGAACTTTCCCATCCCGCCCACCACAGGAATCATAGTGGGTGATTGGGGGAGGTGGGGAGTGGGTGAGGAGTGGAGGGGGAGGGTAGGGTGCCAGTCCCTGCAAACGTCTGTTGACCTTGGGCAGGATTTTCTCGTTTTGTAGCGAGTGCGCTGGATAACCTCACCCAGTCCATATCTACACTTCAAACTCATTTATAATCATGAACACCTCTATCAGGTCAACTCTTGAGCATTTCTTGGAGGGGAATGAGCTTCAACCTATTCAATCTTTCTTGACTTAAGCTCTCAGTCTTGGGAACATCCTTATAAGATAATTTCTGCAGTACCTTTTTAATAATGGGGAGGTCATTTCTTTGCAGACTATTTTGCTCCTATCTTCACATTTTCAGAGAAAAATGACCTGAATTTTCTAGATTACAGCTTTAACTTGTACTCATAAGTAAGAAAGTACCTAATGCAAGGGACATCACTGTTAAATTGGATTCGTAGTGAGGACATATCAGCTGAATTTTCTGACATGTGTTCTTTGCATCCGTCTTTAATTTCCGTAACTCGAACTTTCTGATGAATGAATGTTTTCCTGACTAATTCGTAATGGTCTCGGGTTTGCCAGGTTAACAGAGGGTCATCGTGATAAAAATACTGTTTTACTGAGCTGCCTTGTCACTTTCAAAATCAAGCCTATTGTCTGCTACAATTCGGGAAAAAGAAATGTAATGAGGCTAAAATGTTACCTCCTAATTTTGAAATGAATTGCTTTATGACAATAATGTTCAGTAAATGGTGTATTAGGTCTTCCTAAATGAGAATGTGAAAAGAGGGAAGTTGCACAATTAGACATTTTGCCCTGCTACTCTTGGGCTGGAGATGGTTTGAGAGCGAACACTAGTTGCTGATCTGTGACGGGTAACGCGAGCAATCTAAAGTATTGAATTATTGCACAAGAAACAAATTTCCAAGAATTGAAGTATCTTGGCACAATATTAGACTGTTGACGCGAAGTGACTTTATTTTCCTGTTGCACATTAGTGGCAACACATTGCAGCAGCCTAGTGTACATCAGACCAGATTGAGGGATATAGCCAATATTGAGTGTAACCAAACCAAACTACTGGAGGTCATGAACAAGTTTGCAGTATTGGTGGATAAATAGCAAAGTACATTCAATACCGAGAAGTACGAGACCGATAACTCCAGGAGATGGATTGGAAGCTGCTTTTTCCTTGGAAAAGAAAGAGGTAAAAGGTTTTACAGAGCAAAGCAATTTTAGATTACAGGGGCGTAAGTCGCTAAAAGTTGTGACACAAAGCATTGAGGAGTGCAAGTTCATTCCTACAGGTGTGGGATACAAAAGCAGAAAGGTAATATTAAATTTATATCAAAACTTGTGTAGACTATACTTGGAGTACACATTGTGCAGCTCTGGCCTCCATTCTACAAAAAGAAGCCCTGATGGAGATTGATTAGGATGGATGTGGGGGAACTGTTTATATTTGTGGGTAAACCCAGCACGAGGCTGCATAAATACCAGGTTGTCCCTAGCAGGTCATTTCAAGAAATTAGAAGGAGTATCCTTATGAGGAGTGGTGGGAATAATGGACTCACTGGAACACCGTGTGAGTGAAGCAAATCGCATCGATGCGTTTCAGAGGATGGAGAAGGGAATAGAGTAATTTGAGCGAATGCTGAAAAAATGGTAGAAAGTAAGAGTGGTGGTGGTGGGGAGGGGGTAGACGTGTGAAGAGTATAACCAATGGTGGAGACTCTCTGGGTGGCGTGGTGGCATGGTGGTTAGCACTGCTGCCTCACCGTACCAGGGACCAGGGTTCAGTTCCCAGCTTGTGTGCAGAGTCTGCACATTCTCCCCAGATCTGCGTGGGTTTCCTCCGGATGCTCTGGTTTCCTCCCACAGTCCAAAAGACGTGCTGGTTAAGTGCAAAGGCTATGCTAAATTCTCTCTCAGTGTACCCAAACAGACACTGGAGTGTGGCAATTAGAGGATTTTTGCGGTAACTTTGTAGCCTATATGTGACAGTAATAAATAACCTTAAAACAGTTAGATCATATATGTACCATGTAGATTTTATGAAATAGTGACAGCACAGTGTTTGGAGCAAAGTATAAATACTTTTTTAAAACCATGACAGCCAAAAGGTGTTATTTTTATTTTGAAGGGTGATAATTTCCCCTGGTGGTCATCTGATGGTGACAAAAGCAACAAAATCTAATCTAAAGTAGCCTGGATAATGGAATGGCAGGGCTTAAAACCTACCTCTTTGACCAAGGTTTTGGTTCCAATGTCCAAATATCTCTCCTGAGTAACACTTTGCCACACTCATGGGACTATATAAATGCAAATTGTTGTTGCAGTATGTGAGTTTCCTTGTTCACTTAACTTTAGGAAGTCACTTACTGTCTGGGTGTACTGTGCACAACCCACACATTTGAGCAAGCGACCTCCTCATGACCTTCTCCTTAGCTGCAGTAAGATTTCTCGACCCAGAGAGAGTACATGATTGTCCGAAGAGGTGACCTTGCTGGCAAAAGATGGAGGTGAAGTTAAAGTTTGGGGAAGGCCTTGTGAATCATCGAGTGGTTTCTTCCTGCTCTGTTTAAGTACACTGACACTCAGTCATAAGCCTTAAAATCTAACCACAAAAATGCTTTGGATTTCTTTGCCTATTTCTCAGAATGGAAAAAGGGTTTTTCTGCATTTACAGTGTCAATTTCTAGAACTTTCTTTGAGTGATAACCAAATGATTGCCAAATAGTAAGTTTTAAGAATTAAAAAAAAATCATTTATGGGATGTGGGCATTGCTGGCTGGATCAACATTTATTGCCCAGCCCTAGTTGCTCTTAAGAAGGTGGTGGTGAGCTGCCTTCTAGAACCACTGCAATTCCTGAAGTGCAGGTACACCCATAGTGCTGTTAGGGAGAGAGTTCCATGATTTCGACCCAGCCACAGTGAAGGAATATATTTCCAAGTCGGGATGTTGAGTGTTCTTTAAAGCAAATCTCTTAATTCCTTAAATGTTTGGGTTTTATTAACATTCATGGAATCTTACAGCATTGAAAGAAATGATTCAGCTGTGTTGTTTCTTTGAAAAGATTATCCAGAAAGTCCCACCCCAAACCTATTTGTGCGCACTTTCTTTCCTTTCTAAGCATCTTGCAGTATTGGATTCCTTTTGAATGTTAACCTGCCTCTGCCTGAATCTGCCTCCACCATCCTTTCACTCAGTGTCTTAGGGCTACTCCATCTTGGGGTATGGTCAGACACAAGAGAAAAAAACACCTTAATCAGGAATTGGACTATAGGAATGACATTTCCCAGCACGTCTTGGGACTTCTGCACATGTGTCATCTGAGAAAGGGCTGCACGTCTGCAGTTAGCGTCTTTCCTGCCGTAGGGCCAGGAACCAGCCATGAAAGAAGAAGAAGAAAATGCTTCATTCTAACACTTTTAAACTCACCAATGATGGTCTAATTCAATCTGTCACAGATTTGGCAATTCTTAGGTACTAAGTTGATCTTTCTCTACACTCTAGCTATGATTGTAAAACAACATTCTCTTTTCCCATTCTCATTCTCTCTCCTTTCCTTGTCTATATATGGTATGCTTTGTATATGTGGCACACAAGAAGCAATATTTTTCACTATATACTAATACATGTCACAATAATGTGCAACATCAAATCAAAAGAAACAATGCAAAACTACATATCAGATGCTCAGAAGAGGTGTGCCAGGAAGAAGGAGATGGGGAGAGAATCAGACAGAAAAACTCAAACCAAGCCGTTAGTCCCAAGTAGGAGAAAGGGACAGAAAATGTTCCCAGAAGACAGTCCCAGTCCCAGACAGGACCAAGATCAGAAACAGATCCTGTTAAGTAAAGTTGACAAAAAGAAGCAGAACAAAAGCTCCAAGTTAAAGATAGAGAGCTGCAGTTGAAAACTTAGAATCTATACGATCCCTACAGTGCAGAAGAAGATCATTCGGCTCACTAAGTCTGTACCAACAACAATCCCACCCAGGCCCTGTTCCTGTAACCCCACATATTTACCCCGCTAATCCCCTGACACTAGGGTCAGTTTAGCAAAGCCAATCAACCTAACCCACCCATCTTAAAGTTAAGGTTTGCAAGTTTTATTTATTAGTCACAAGTAAGGCTTGCACTGCAATGAAGTTACTGTGAAACTCCTCTAATTGCCACATTCAAATACTTGTTTGGTCCAATGCACCTAATCAGCACATCTTTCCAACTGTCGGTGGAAACCGGAGCACCTGGAGAAAATCTATGCAGACACAGGGGGAATGTGCAAATTCCACACACACAGTTACTCAAGCTGGGAATTGGACCTGGGTCCCTGGGCTGTGAGGTAGAAGTGCTAACCACTGTGTCACCTCTTGTCCAGTTTCCTCCCACAGTCCAGTCTTTGCATTGTGGGAGGAAAGCAGAGCACCCGGAGGAAACCCACACAGACACAGGGAGAATGTGTGAACTCCATACAGACTTGAAACATAGTGCACCCAAGAGAAACCCTGAAGAGATTGGAAGCCTTTGTGAGAAGAACAGAGTTTCAGTCAAACTGGCTGGCTTGCTATGTGACCAGTGTCTGGGTGGGTTGTTGAGAAATCTATAGAATCTGCTTTGGTTGCATCTGTCATTTACTTTGGAGTGTGATGTGTCTGACCACAGTGCACCAATTTATTCACATGTACTGCCTACATTCTCTGATTATTAGACTATCAGATAAGTATGTTGGCCTTGGAAAAGGAGGATGATGTGGTCACACCATTTCAAAGGCCATTTAAGAAGGACAAGGAGTGAATATTTACTTTTGTCACCAGGCACATGAGGTGTCCTTTGTGACTTTGCCAAGAGCAGTTTTGTTACTGCGACAGGAGCAGGCACCTGATTGGATGGATTCAAAAGTAGAATTTAAGGAAGGATGGAAATGGGTTTGGGATGTAACAATGCCTTGAAGCACTTTGGAGAGTTAGTGGAGGTTAAGAATGAGGTAGTCGTTTGCTAGTACGGTCTGGACAAGTGTTTTTTTGAGGAGAGGAGTAATGATTTGGAGCCAGCAGGCCTGCTGTTGCCTCTATATTCCAGAGAAATTCTATACCAATCAAGCTGAGAGGAAAATTAGTAATTATGGTAATCAATGTTTCTTATTCTATCACAGGAAATATTATAGAGCTGTCAGTACATTCATAAATATAGCTTAGTTATTGACAATATAGCCAAACGTCAGAGCTCTATGTTGAACCCTAGTCTTAAAACAACTACTCTTATCAAATATTGGTTTGGGCTCCAATATTCTGACCCACTTAAAGTTTCTTGACTCTATGTTCGGAGGTTATTAAAGTTTAAATTTATTAATGCCATAAGGGGTAGGATAACATTAACACTGGCAATGAAGTTCCTGTGAAAACCCCTAGTTGACATGGCCAATGCACTTAACCAGCATGTCATCTGGACTAGAGCATTTGGAGGAAACCCCTGCAGATACAGAGAGAACATGACAGTGACCCAGGAATCATACCCTGGTCCCTGGTGCTGTGAGGCAGCAGTGCTAACCACTGTCCATTGGCAAACATTCACAGCACATTCAAAATAATGCACAAGTGACAAACTCTTTCTTCCATATTGTTTGCAGTTTCCTCATTCTGTTGATAATGTAACCTCACTTTTTAAAAAAGGAGGGAGAGAGAAAATAGGGAATTGTAGACCAGTTAGCCTGACACTGGCGATGGGAAAAGTGCTGGTGTCAATTAAGGACATAATAATTGAGCATTTGGAAAGCAATGACAGGACTGGATCAGGTCAGCATGAATTCACTAAAGGGAAATTCTACTTGATAAATCTTCTGGAATTTTTTGAGGATGTGACTAGTGCATGTTGTGTATCTAGATTTCAAAAGGCTTTTGACAAGATCCCAAACAAGAGGTTAATGAGCAAAACTAAAGCTCATGGTATTGGATGTAATGTATTGATGTGGATAGAGAACTGGTTGGCAGATAGGAAGCAGAGACTGTGAATAAACGGGTCCTTTTCAGAGTGGTAGGCAATAACTAGTAAGGTACCACAGGGTTCAGTGCTGGGACTCCAGCTATTCACAATATACATTAATGATTTGGATCAAGAATTTGAATGCGGCAACTTCAAATTTGTAAATGACACTAAGCTGGATGGCAGTGTGTGCTGTGAAGAGGATGCATTGGTTTTTGATTCATTTATCGCTGCCTATTATGTTAAAGAAAGCAAGGACTTACACTCCTAGAGCACCTTTCATGAATCAGCAGGATGCTCAGTTCTATCCGCCTTCATCCACTGGAACAGTCGATTTAAAATTGACCTGGGAGTGCCACTGACCCAAGTGTTCCTAGGTATAAATACATTTTGTGTCTCTTGTTACCAGTTAGTGATGATTATACCAACATAATTGTACAAGTGGGTCTTTTTTTGATCTTAGATTGCCAAATAGATTTCTCCTGTGTTTTTTGTTATAGATGACTCTGGTTTAATCAAATTAACTTATTTTGTTAAGCAGGGTTGAGCTGAGCCCAGTTGTGCTGGTTGAGGTTGTCATGTACAGCAACAATGCAGCTGATGTTGGAGGTTCTTCTGGAGGCTCCCAATTCAGATCTGCTCACTCATGTTTCCTGTTTCATTCCCTGCCCAGCATTCCCCCATCCTTTGCTAGTAAAAGCTGCAATTGATGGCCAAAATGCCAGTGAGGTGGAGCTAATGTGCCTGTGACCACTACACCCCATGCATATACATTAGTCACTGTGTTGTGCTGCTGGCGGTGTCTGATTCTCAGCCCTAAAGATCACAGGGGTATGGCGGCTTTGGTTTGGATGTACTCAATTGAGAAAGAAGAAGATTCTGCCAAGAACATTGCTGGCCATTGCTGTAAAGAGTTTGCTATGATCAGAGAAGCTGGCCAGTTCCTGTCTGTCATGCCCTTTGTGAGATTTGTTTGCACCCTTGACATTTCCCATTTGTCTTAGCATTTGCTTAACTGCGGAAATCCTATTCGTTTTCCACTGCTTGCTGTGTTTGCCTCCACTTTCTTTTTCTTAAACTAAAAAGCAGCTGAATGGAAAAGCTTTCAGGGTTTAAGTTTATTTATTGGAGTCACAAGTAGACTTACATTAACGCTGCAATGAAGTTACTGTGAAAATCCCCTAGTCGCTACACTCTGGCACCTGTTCGGGTAAAACAGAAAGAAATCCCACAATACTAGCTTAAAGTCCAAGCAGGTTTATTTGTAACAAAAGCTGCAAGCTTTTGGGACAGGCAGTCCCTTCGTCAGGTGGCTGGGAGTTCTGTTCATAAACAGGACGCAAAGACACAAACTCAATTTATATGCATAATAATTGGAATGTGAATCTTTACAACTAATCAATTCTTAAAAGTATAGACAATATGAGTGGAGAGAGCTTTAAGCACAGGTTAAAGAGATGTGAATTGTTTCCAGACAGGAAAGTTAGTGAGATTTTGCAAGTCCAGGCAAGGTTGTGGGGGTTACAGATAGTGTGACATGAACTCAAGATCCTGGTTGAGGCCTTACTGGCAATGCCCACATCTTGTGTATGAATCGAAAAACTGAGAAACATTTCCCATTTATAGGAATATTTTTATTTATAATTTCAGTTAACAATGATGATACATATTATAAGTGAATCTGAGGTTTCTTGTGGATAATAACTTCATGGTTATTGTTGAAGACTCATAGTGAGCTCAAATCCCATTGTAGCAAGTTGTGCTATTTTATTATAGGTGAGCACCGAAGAAAAATTGCCATGAAAGCCGTCAAATTGTACAAGCTCGGCTGACTCATTAATGTCCTTCAGGGAAGGTACAATAGGGAAGACCGTGGATAAGACATGATACAATTACAAGTCTCTTTGTGTTTCTGTGTATAAGCATCTCCCTGCTTGGAACACTTACATCTCCTTGCTTAAGAAGGTTATTTTGCACAGGAATTAGATGCGCGGGGTGGGATTTTCTGGCCACTTCTCCCAAGACTGGAAAATCCCGTCTGAGGTCAATGAACTTTTTCATGGTCCATATCAGTCTGTGTCCAGCCCACTACAATTTGTTGGCAGATGGGATGGGAAAATTCCACCATAAGCTTTGATTTTAATTCTATCCACCCGAGGAGGAAGGAGTAGGTATGGAGTCAAACTACTGCTCCCCAATGCTGTTAAAACCTTATTGATGGAGATTCAGATGACATTGCAGGGAGTGCTGCATTGCAAGAGATATAGTATTTCATACAAGATATTAAACTAAGGAGGACCTCTATGTATGATTTGACTTCATGGACCACAAATTCCCCCCATCACTTCCTTCCTCCTTCCCTCTCTTCCTTTCTCCCGCCTTCTCTTTCTCACTCCCTTTCTTTCTTTTTCCCTCTCTTTCTCCATTCCTTCCTTCTTAACCACCTCCCTCTCTCTCTTGCTGTTTCTCTCTCTCTCCCTTTCTCTCTCCCTCTCTCCCTCTTGCTCTTCCTCCTTCTTTTCCTCTCTCTTTTCCTCGCTCTTTCTCTGCCTCCTTCTCTACTTGCCTTCTTTCTTTCCTTCTCCCCTTCCTCTCTTTCTCTGTCTTTCTCTGTCCCCTTCTCTCTCCCACCCTGCTCTCTTTCTCTGCCTTTCTCTCTCACTGCTTTCTCCAACTCCCTTTGTTCCTCTTCCTTTTCGTCCCAAGTAGTGTGTAGCTAATCCAGGCCATTCTGGCCTGCAGGATTCCTGGGGAAATGGAGAGTGCAGCTGGGTTTCATCTGCCATTACATTGCATTTACGAGCAAGACGTCATTGATAAAATTGATTTAACCATGCTTGTAGCGTACAACTGTCTCCCTGTCTTCTATTCGATTTACAGTAGGAAACTCTGTTGCTTCTGTAGTGCTCGAAATAATAGTGTAATGCTTCAGTGGCAGGGGGTGTACTCCAACACTAGAAAATTACAGTTGAGCAGATTTAAAAGTTATTTCTGTGCCACAAGTTGCTCTAGACTCACCCAATCTCATTTCAATTGCAGCCTCATTTTCTGCATCTCTGCAGAAATATTTTCTACACTTTGCTGGGAACCACTTTCTATATTTGTATCCCCAGCAATAATCGGACAACTGGGTGCTTTGATGTACAGAATATGTTCTTGTAGAAAATACAGAGACCGAGGTTACACAGAGCGAGAGAGTGATTGGTGCAGTCATGAGCGGATCCGATTCTAGACATATCAAACTTGCTCCAGTTTTGAGTTGGTGGTAAAATGGCTCCACTATGTCCCAGAGCTATGGGGGGAATCTTACGAGAATGTGTCAAAGTGACAGTTCTGAGAAGAAAACTGGTGTGAAAGCATAAGCTCCACCAATCTATTTTTTCTCTCAAGATCTTGACACTCTAAATGTGAAACTAAAGAGTGGCTGTGGTGGGGTGGAGACTCTTAGAGCTGGGGACCAGCTCCAAACACTACAGTCACAAAAAAGAGACAGCCCCCCCACCACACCTCAACCCTTCTGCCCACTACCATGATCTCAAATGATAATTAAGCTCACCCCACAATGACCCAACATGTCCTTCCCCACCATCGCCAACATAAAAACCTAGAAACTAGAAGCAGGAATAGGCCATTCAGTCCTTTGAGCCTGCTGCACCATTCATTCGATCATGACTGATCATCGGATTCAATATCCTGATCCCACTTTCCTCCCATACCTCTTGATCCTTTTAGCCCAAGAGCTATACCTAAAGTAAAAAAATAAAGTTTAACAATGCAATGAAGTTACTGTGCAACTTCCCTAGTCGCTACATTCCGGCACCTATTCAGGTCAATGCACGTCTTTCAGACTGTGGGTGGAAACTGTAGCACCTGGAGGAAACCCATGCGGAAACAGGGAGAATGTGCAAACTCCACACAGATAGTGACCCAAACTGGGAATCAAACCCAGGTCCCTGGCGCTGTGAGGCAGCAGTGCTAACCATTGTGCCACCATGCCACCCAATAATTTCTTCTTGAAATCAGATAACATTTTGGCCTCAACTATTTTCTGTGGTAGTGAATTCTACACATTCACCACCCTCTGGGTAAAGACATTTCTTCTCATTGCAGTTCTAAAAGGTTTACTCTCAAACTATGACCCCTACTTCTGGACTGCCCCACTATTAGGAACATTTTTTCAGAATCTATTCTGTCTAACCCTGTTAGAATTTTATAAGTTTCTATGAAATCCCCTCTCACTTTTCCAAACTTCAGTGAACATAGTCCTAACCAACTCATTTTCTTCTTATATAACAGACTTGCCATCTCAGGAATCAGCCTGGTAAACCTTTGCTATATTCCGTCTATAGAAAGGACATCCTTACTCAGAAAAGGACACCAAAACTGTGCACAATACTCCAGATGTGGCCTTGTCAATGCCCTAAACAATTGCAGCAGAACATCCCTATTCCTATACTCAAATACTCTTGCTATGAACATACCATTTGCTTTCTTTACTGCCTGCTGTACCTACGCACTTACTTTCAGCAACTGTTACAAGCACTCCAACATCTCACTGAGTATCTACCTCTCTCAATTTATATCCATTTCAGTAATAATTTGTCTTTTTATTATTGCTATCAAAGTGGATAACCTCACATTTATCCACATTATACTGCATTTGCCATGCATATGCCCACACACTCAACCTGTCCAAATCATGCTGAAGCATCTCTACATCCTCCTCACACCTGCCACTTTGTGTCATCTACATATTCCCTCTTCCAGATCAATATATAACATGAATAGTTGAGGTCCTAACACAGAGCCCTGCAGATCCTCATTAGTCACTGTTTGCTAATCAGATGAAGACCCATTTGTACCAACTCTTAGCTCCCTGTCTGCTAACCAGCTTTCTATCCATCACAAGACATTACCTACAATCTTTAAGTTTAAGTTTATTTATTAGTTTATTTATTAGTGTCACAAGTTGGCTTATTTTAACACTGCAATGAAGTTACTGTGAAAATTCCTTGCCAAATCTGACCCATTTATCTCAGAAATCTACTTCCTCCGTGGCTTGGGAGTGGCTGGACCTAATTTGCTGCAGCAGTGTCATAAAAACAGAGATGTAAGCTCCTCTTGCCCTGACCAGCAGTGCACTGAGTTCTCGCCCAGCCTGAATGGGATGGTTGGGCAGGAATGAATTGCCTGGATTCCCAGGGACAGTAGGAGCAAAGTTCAAGCACAATATGCTTAGAATCATTGAATCATAGAATCCCTACAGTGCAGAAGGACGCCATTCAACCAGTTAAGTCACAACTGAGGCTTCAAAGAGCATCTTATTAAGGCTTTCCCCTCCACCTATCTCCCTTAGTACCACGCCATGGCTAATCCACCTAACCCACACATCTTTGAACTGTGTGGGAAAACTGAAACATCCAGAGGAAACCCACATAGATACAGTGAGAATGTGCAAACTCCATACAGTGACACAAGGCCAGAATCAAACTGAGTCCCTGGCACTGTGAGGTAGCAGTGCTAACCAATATGCCACGCTCCTGTTTTGCACAGTTTAGGTGTGGTGTTGTTTGTCTTGGATTTGAAGTGAAAGGAATGGGTAGTTCTTCACCCCTCCTAGTTGTCATGACTGGAGTTTAACTCCTGATTTGGGGTAAGTGATCAAACAAGATTCTGCATGATTTTTTCCTGATGGTTGTTCATGTGGAATGTGAAAGATCCCACACTACAGAAAAATGAGGAAATGTCCAGGCCAACATTCTTTCTGTCAAAGAATAGATTGTCTGATTGTTCAAATCCTGGCTATCTGTGGGATCAGCATTTTGGTAGCCTACATACAAAGATTCAAATCTATTTCAAATTGGATCATTTCTTATGCACTAGTCTGAAGCAGTTTGTTATGATAGGGGACAATATATAGTGCCAATGTTCTTATAACCAATACAAACAATCTTTTAAATGTAGCAAGATCCCCATGGTCAGACTTTTCAAAGTAAAAATTCTGGGTGATGAGCTGATCTTCCTATCCATTCCTTAATATTATATCTGACAGAAGGGACTGTTTGGAAACATAGATGGTCTTTTGAACAGCAAGAATCAGAATTATCTGGGTCAGGTGTTCCCTGTTTGGATATTATTTTGCAAATAATTTGCCTTTCCATTGCACTTGCATTAAAAAACAACAACTTGCATTTATATAGCACCTTTTAAATAAGCAAAATGCCCCAATCTGTTTCACAGGACCACTATCAAAGGAAGTGTTGCAGGGCTCTTAGGTGTTCGGCCTTTTAGTTTATTACAACTTTATTTCCTTTGAAAAAGCCAGCTGAGTAAATGAGTTTTCACAATAGCTGTTTAATTCAGCTATATAGTGAGGATGATGGAAGATCAGCTGCAGCTATCCAGAGTCCAGAATACAGTCATACACTAGCAGATATAGATTCAAATTTGATTACAAGTAATTCACATATACCAATCAAGGTATAGAAGCTATCTCTATCAACTCACAACAATTGATTAAGGTTACATCATACATAAGATACAAATATTAAATACCAATCACTATCATCGTATGCTTGCTTAATTATAATATCCATTCAGCATAAAGATTTAATCATGTTAGCTGATCTAATTCATTATTGGTATAGGTTGTCCTTAACATCCCAGCTTGATTCTGGATTTGTAGGTATCAGTTACCCTATCCAGATGTCTGACTTAATGAATTCTCTCAGGCTTGACATTTATTTGGTCCAGTTTAATAAAGAACTCTCATTTCTCTCACAATAGCTTACGTGATTTTTAAACGTATGTGATTGTTAACCCTTTCAGGAAGTATGACATCGAGACACATGAGCAGGTATTATGGCAGGTGATAAGAGGGAGATTTTTTATGAATGTCTTAAAGGGCGAGAGAGAGAGAGAGAAAGAGACAGGGAGGGAAGGGGAGAGATGGGAAGGCTTTGGTTCCAGAGAGTGGAGGCACAGCTTCCAATTGCATTGGGATGAAAATGACATAGCCAAGTTAGTTAACTAACTGGCCATTCTAAATGTAAACTAATGTAACATGTACAACAAAGGTTAAATGACTACGTTTAATCTCCTGTATATAGAATGTCAGTTGAGAGTTACAAAGCTGTATCACAACCAGAGGTTCAAGTAATATTCCAAATCTTGCAAAAGGTTTGTAAGCATCTAAACCCTGAGGTCATCCTCTAGCCTGCAGCTAACTACAAGATGACTGTTATCTTATATAATACATCCTGACTGTTATTTTTATCCCCAGTGGTGGTTACCCGAACTGACATGACAGTGCCATGAAAATCACAGTGCTTTTTTGTGTCATGTGATGAAGGTGCAATAGCAATTATCACTTAAAAAAAACTCTACTGGAAAATCCAACGCTTAATTTGCAGCTTTACATACATCACAGCCCTAAGTTACAGTTACTCATTTTCTAAATGCCACTTGAATATTTTTAGATGTTTAGAAACCTGACTGAAGGTATAATTTATACAACAAGGTTTGCAAAGGCATTTTGATACACTATCCCAGAGGACAGTGATAATTCACAGAATTACATTGAATTTGGAAGATGGCACCAGGCAGCTGGTCTATAATGTTGTTCATCCCCCACTCTCTCCCACCCTCCTTCATCTCACCTATCAGCATATCCATCTATTTATTTCTCCTTCTTCGTGTATCCAATTCCTTAAATTTAGGAGTACAAGTTCATAGCTCCTTGAAAGTGGAGTCACAGGTGGACAGGATGGTGAAGAAGGCATTCAACACGCTTGCTTTCATTGAATACAGGAGTTGGGACATCTTGTTGAAGTTGAACAGGACATTGGTGAGGCCACTCTTGGAATACTGTGTACAGTTCTGGTCATTCTATCATAGAAAGGATGTTGTTGGACTAGGGGGAGTGTAGAGAGGATTTACCGGGATGCTGCCAGACCGTGAAGCTGGACAGACGGGGACTTTTTTCTCTGCACTGTAGAAGGCTTAGGTGTGATCTTATAGCGATCTATGAAATACTGAGGGGCATAGATTAACTAGATAGTCAAAATCTTTTTCCAAAGACAGGGGAGTCTAAAACCAGAGGGTATAGGTTTAAGATGAGAGGTGAGAGATACAAAAGGGTCCAGAGAGGCAATTTTTTCACACAGAGAGTGGTGAGTGTCTAGAACAAGCTATCATAGCTACTACTAGAGGCTGATAGAATTTTGTCTTTTAGGAAATGTTTAGACAATTACATGGGTGGGATGGGTATAGAAGGATATGGACCAAATGTGGATAATTGGGACTAACTTAGGGATTAACGGACATATTGGGCTGAAGGGCCTGTTTCTATGCTGAAAATCTTTATGACTCTAAACGCACTTCATTCAGTTCCTACAATTATTTGTTGTGGCTGTGAGTTCCACGTTCTCTGCATAGTACAGAGTTTATCACAAGTTCTTTCTTCTATTTACTGCTGAGTATCTTGTAGTTATGATTCTTAGAGCTGAATTTTCCCTGAATTTTAAAATTTGGCAGGTGGAATGGGGGATGGGGTTGAAGCCAGTTTCTGGAATTCCCAGCCCCATTCCCAGTGTTTCCAATTATCGGGAATGCCTTTTTAAGGTGTGGACCCGCACTGTGTTTTTACAATGCTGCAGCAAATTCCAGGATATTGAAGTAGTGATGATGCAGAAATTGCGATGGCCTAGTGGTATTGTTGCTTGACTATTAATCCAGAAGCTCAGTTAATATTCTGGTGTCCTAGGTTCAAATCCCACTACAGCAGATGGTGGAATTTGAATTCAATAAGAAAAAACTTGGAAGTAGGAATCTACTGATGATCATGAACCCAGGCCAGAGAGTCTGCAACATAGGATGGCCAACAGTCGCAGTGGGAGAAATGAATGTTGTTCAGGCAGAAAGAAGATAAAGGACCCATCAAAATGGAGGCAGAAGTGTGCACAATATTTCAAAAATAAAGAGAGAAAAAGCCAGCAGGCCTGTTAGAGTGGAAGGCAACTCCTCGTAGAAGATTTGTTGATGTCTTTGAAACCCATGGCCCTGCCACTGAGGCATAGGCCCTCCGGCTCTGCTGACCTCGACCCTGCCACCAGGAGGTGGCCTTCACAGAGCTGCTGGGCTCAGCTTTCTGTGGTGTTCATTTCAACGCTGGTTGAGTCCTTGCCAACTCCCCCCTATTAGTCTCTGAATTGATTATTATTTGGTGGCCTGTTGCCATTGTTCAGCCACCTCTGGTAAGATAAGTCCTGAGGCAGGGATGTGTGTAGCTGCCTCTGTACAATTGGGAAGGCTCTGCCCGTAGACACTATTGTCCTTTGAGGAAAATGGCTGCATACAGCAAGTACCCACAAATGTCAGTTTGATCACAGCCAGATTCTCGGTTTTAGCGATGTTGGTTGAAGGATTACAATTGCCTGTGACAGACAGGAGATTTCTTTGGGCATTTCTTTGAATCACTTGTGAATCTTTCTATCTACCTGAGAGCGCAGACAGGACCTCAGTTCAACATCTCATTTGAATGGTGAGAACTTTGGCACTGCTCCCTCAGTACGACACCTCAATCCTTGCCTTCAAGACTGACTCTAAGACAAGAATGCAACTAAATGAATCACGGCTGAAGCTTAATCTTGTCAAGCCAAACTGAGTTAGCTGAGGTCAACAGAGACAGTGAGAACTGAGGCAAACTGAAGGGTTCAATCTAGGAAGGAGTGCAGGCCACGGCTGAGTTGCACCTGATTGCCTATTCTGATCTCCAAATTGACTGAACTGGTAAATGCCTCATAGAATCATAGATTCCCTACATTCCAGAAGGAGGCCATTCAGCCCATCAAGTCTGCAACAACCACTATCCCACACAGGCCCTATTCCTTAATCCTCATTTACCCTGCTAATTCTCCAGGCAATTTAGCACGGCCAATCCACCTAACTCGCACACCTTTGGACTGTGGGAAAAAACTGAAGCAGCTAGAGGAAACCCACACAGACATGATGCGAATGTGCAAACTCCAATGTATAGAGTTATGGAGAAAGGGTGGGAAAAGAGCCTAGGTAAGGTATTTGACAGAGAGAGTCAGTGCAGACTCGATGGGCTGAATGGCCTCTTATGCATTGTAGTGACTCTATGATTGATGATTACAACAGAGACTGTACTTCAAATTGATGTTATTGTTCGTAAAGCACTTTGGGCTGTTCTGAGGTCATGAAAAGTACAGTTGGAGAGAGGAATTGAATGGTTTTCCGGAATGAAGGGGTTTTCCAGTCCCCTGAGGCTAGAATTAAACCCAGGTCCCTGGTGCTCTGAGGGGTTTTCCAGGATGTCTTTATCCTTACTCCTCCTGCTTTTTTTCTGAAATTATTTTGCTTCTCCCAGACGGTTCTTCCAGACAAGACTTGGTCTTTGATGAACTCTGTTAAATGAGGTGCAACAATCCCATAACAGAGTCACGTGAGTGGCAGATACGAATCAAGGTCTAAAATGGAAAGATTTGAGCCTCAGTTATGTAATCTCGCTTATTTTGTGCTAACTTAGCAAATGAAAAATAGAACTGGCACCATGGCAATCAGATTGGGAGATGATGGAAAAATACTGATGGTCAATTTGAGTTCTGGACTTCAGCTCGCAAGCTACAAAGAGCCATATTGTAGATGCAGGCAGGGCAGTGGAGTACAGGAGAAGATACAATAAATGTTTCTTGATGGCTTCTTCAAGGTTCCTGTAAAACGTTTGTTGTTCTTAGTCCCCACCACAAATTCAGTGCCTGAGCCACAATCCCCCTCTCTGGCAACTGCCTGAATGAACCGTCTGGGAGAAGCAAAACAATTTCAGAGGAAAAGCAGGATCAGTAAGGTTAAAGTCATTCTGGAAAACCCCTCAATTCCTCTCTCCGACAATACTTTTCATGACCTCAGGATAACCCAAAGTGCTTTACAAACAATAACATCAATTTGAAGTACAGTCTCTGTTGTAATCATCAATCATAGAATCCCTACAATGTGTAAGAGGCCATTCAGCCCATCAAGCCAAATACCTTACCGAGGCCCTTTCTCTACCCTTTCTCCATAACTCTATATATTAGAGTTTGCACATTCGCACCATGTCTATGTGGGTTTCCTCTAGTTGCTTCAGTTTCCTCCCACAGTCCAAAGATGTGCCAGTTGGATGAATTGGCTATGCTAAATTGCCCTTTAGTATCAGAGAATTAGCAGGGTAAGTGAGGATTATAGGTATAGGGCCTGTGTGGGATAGTGATTGGTGCAGACTTGATGAGCTGTGGCTCTCTCTTTCAAATACCTTACCCAGGCCCTTTCCCGACCCTTTCTCCATAACTCGACACATTTACCATGGTTAATCCACCTAATCTCTGCATTTTGGGACACTAAGGGCCAATTTAGCATGGCTAATCACCTAAGTTGCACATCTTTGGACTGTGGATGGAAACTGGTGCACCTGGAGGAAATCCACACAGAAATGGGGAGAATGTGCAAGCTCTACACAGACAGTTACCCAAAGCCGGCATTGAACCCGGGTACCTGATGCAGTCAGGCAGCAGTGCTAACACCGTGTCGCCCAGTGTAATGTAATATAAGAAATGTGACAGCCCATGTGTGCACAGCAAGCTCCCACAAACAGTAATGTGATGATAATGACCAGGTAATATGTTTTTTAGTGATGTTAAGGGATCAATATTGGCATATCATTTGCTTAACTGTCTGACACTGAACCAGGCCATTTGCAACTTCTGTGTTGTTTTTGCCGCTAGGTTGAGCTCCTTCAGTATATCTGTGCTGTGTCAGCTATTTTCATCTCCATAACATTGCTCTGCTCCACTCCTGTCCTCATGCTGCTGAGACCCTCATCTATGACTTTGTTACCTCTGCTACTACCCCAGCACACTCCTGATAGACCTCTCATCTAAATGAGAGATCACCCAAAACTCTGCATGTACATGTGTCACTAACTCACTGCAATCTGAGCCAAATGGGTTACTGTGAATATCATTGTTTGGATTGATTTTAAGAAGCCTATTTAAGGGAAGTGTTAGGAGAATTCTTCCAAAATAGCAGACTGAGAATTCAGTGATGCTGGGGTGAGATTTCCCGCCGTCGCTGTTCCTTGCCATCAAGCAGAGAGGTGATTATTGCACTAGGTACTGTCTGAATATCAGGCTATTGGTTGGAATTCTCCCATCCCGCCCACCACTGGAATTTTAAGAGGTAAATGGGGACAATGTGAAACCCCATTGACAGTCGGGTGGGAATTTTTGGCTTTTAGGCCAGCGCGGCCAGAGAATTCTGCCCATTGTTTGGAATTCCTGTCTGAAAAGTTTTTAAATGATTTATCATTTGATTACACTTGAAATTTGTTGCCCTTCTGACCTACTTTGCTGCTGTCCTCTTGGCACTTGGTGTTCCCATTGCCTCTGTATGTTTTGCTGAAATGCGCTTCAATCATTTTTCTGATTGGACAGTGGGTGCCAGAGAGGTGTGCAACTTTGAAGGCATCACTCCTGATTGGAAGTTAGCAATTTGTGCATTTGCAGGAGTCATTGGAAAATGGACATGAGTGAAACCTCTTTTTATGTTCTCCCCCACCCCAGTTTTCTTTCAATCAGCATTGCTTAACCCAAGATTAGTCTATTCAGCATTGGCCAGGAATTAAATTGATGATTTTTGTGTCTTTATGGTTTTTTTTTGCTGTACCCGATCACACCTTCACCCACCAGTCCATTGGGAGCAGAGATTGAGCATTTTGAGACATGTTATAAAAGCATAAGGAATAGAATCAGGCTTAGGTCATTCGGCCCCTCAAGCCTGTTCCGTTGCCATTCAATAAAATCAAGGCTGATCTGATTGTGGACTCAACTTCATTTTCTTACCTCTCCTCAAAGCCCTGGATTCCCTTTAAATCAAAGTCTGTCCAACTCAGCCTTATATATATTTAGTGACTCAACTTACAGTCTCTGGCATAGTGAATTCCAAAGATTAATGGTTCTCTGAGAGGAGAAATTCCTCCTTATCTCCATCTCAAATGAGAGAACTCTTATTTTGAAACTGTGCCCCTAATTCATGAGGGGAAAAATTATCTCAGTGTCTACCCCCTGGGAATCTTACGTTTCAATAAGATCATCTCCCATTCTTCTAAACTCGAGTGAGTATCGGCCATCCTGCTCACCTGCTCATACATTTGCTTCATAAATTGCATCATTTCTCAGTTAGACCCAAGCTTCTTTTCAACATGTAGCTCTTGCCAAATATTATGGTGTCGCAAAACGCAAAACACAGGGCGGAATTTTACCAGCACGTCTGCCTTAGGTTCGTACAATCCCGTTCGAGGCCAATGGAGAAAATTGTTCTCCAAGCCTTGCCTGCCTCCAGATTTGTGACAGACGTGCTGGTAAAATTCCAGCCACAATCTGCTTTTCTGACACGTGAGAAATAGCAGCAAGGCATGAATAGGTGGTACAAGAATAAGCAGGAAAAGTTTAGGAGAGTGTCCAATTAGCTGAATGGTAGCTAGATCTCACAATGTCAAACGTTCAAGCTCCAGAATTTGAACATCTATTGCGGAGCTGAAGGCGTATTACTTTCACTGCTGTTTCTGGAGTCTTGCTGAGCGCAAATTGACTGTCAAATGTGACCACAAAGTAACAGTGATGCTGCCTCAAAAATAATCAAATTACTGCAGCTGAAAGGAGCTGTATTATTACAAGTTTCTTCATCTCATTGATTGGGACAGGAACGTACGTTCCATTGAGCTGATGACCTGGAATACACTGCTAGAAACAGACTCAGTAGAAATTCCAAAAGGAAGTTGGACATACATTTGAAACAGAAATAAATTTTGACATGAAGAGGAAAGAGTGAGTGAATAATTGAATAGCTCTTTCAATGATCTGATAGAAGGCATGATGGGCTTAATAGCGTCCTATTGTGTAGTGGACTTCTCATAGAATCAAAGAAACACTACAATGCAGAAAGAGACCATTTGGCCCAACAAGTCTGCGCCGAGCACAATCCCACCCAGGCTCTACCCCCATATCCTTAAACAATTACCCGCTAATCCCTCTAACCTACGTATCTCAGGACACTAAGAGCCAATTTTAGCATGGCCAATCAACCTAACTCAGACATCTTTGGACTATAGGAGAAAACCAGACCATCTGGAGGAAACTAGACCATTTGGAGGAAACCCACACAGACATGGGTAGAATGTGCAAACTCTACATAGACGGTGACCCAAGCCGGGAATTGAACTTAGGTCTCTGGAGCTATAAAGCCACAGTGCTAACCACTGTGCTACTGTGATGTCCCTATGATTGGTCAATAAACTCTGCAGCCTGGAGATTGCTGATAGCTGCTTACTCAGTACTTTGAAACAGCATAACACCTTTGTTTATCTTCAATGCATCATTAGCAGCTGTGCATTTAGCTGGCAAGGCCCTAGGGGTATGGAATTCCCTCCCGAAACCTCTCCACTTCTCCTCTCTTTAAGATGCTTGTTAAAAGCTACCTCTTTGATCAACTCTTTGCTCACATATCCTATCCTACTATCTTTTTATAAGGCTTGATATCAAATTGTGTTTGATAATGCACCCATGAAGTGACTTGGAATGTTTATTCAGTTCTAAAGGTGCTAAAAAAAAGCACATTGTTTTCACTAAAATCACAGTCAGGGGATGTCATATGTAGATATGAAGAAAAGGGCAGGATTTCAGCTATGACATCCAAAAAAAATGATAATTTGAATTAAATAACATAGGTTACTAATTTTCTTTTTGTTTAAACTGTGGACAAAATTTGAAAAAAGAATCAAAGTGTTCAATTTGGAGCAGCCCTCCCAAATAGCATCAAGAGTAACTGCTTTCCTGCTGTCCACATATAATCTCTCCAGTTTAATCTTTACATAAGTGATAGGCAGTAAGTTTATGATGCTGAATGGTAAGAAGATGATTGGGATAAATGCATTTCACATTTCCACAGCTTCTCTATTTGTGATGATTCTCCTGTTTTCCGAGCTTTACAGCTCAGAGAGTTTACAGAAATGGATTTTGAGAATCCAATCAGAATGTTGCATATTGAATAAAAATGATTAATTACGAGTTTCCAGTGAAAGTGGCTTCCAAAAATCAAAGTTTTCACCATAGGGCAGCTGTTAGTTGTGGTAGGGTGCAAGTCCCACAGACTGTGCTTAATCCCAGACCTGTACAGAATTAGCTGTTCTTGGTTAGGAGGTGGAGTAATAATTAGCCTAGATGCCCCTTTTTTTTAAAGTTTAAGGTTTATTTGTTAGTCATAAGACTTACATTAACACTGCAATGAAGTCACTGTGATATCCCACTGGTCGCCACACTCTGGCACCTGTTCGGGTCAACGTGCTTAACCAACACATCTTTTGGACTGTGTGAAGAAACTGGAGTGCATGGAGGAAACCCATGCAGACATGGGGAGAATGTCCCCACAGACAGTGGCCCAAGCCAGGACTTGAATCCAGGCCCCGGAGCTGTGAGGCAGCAGTGCTAATCACTGTGCTACCATGCTGTCCTTTAACTAGGATTCCCACTTTTGAGTACAATCCGAGGAGACTGTATTTGGCTAGATATTGGGTGAAGTTTATTTTGGCCTCACTGGTAGTACCCCAGTTCATGGTTGACTAGCCCAACTGTATGCGCTGATTGTATGTGCACATGAATAATGTTCAAGTCACCAAACTACAGGGCTAACAACTGTTGACTGGCACCCTGTCAAAAATTTGTGAAGAGCAATTTGGATCATTGATTATTTCACAGGGAGGTGTCTTGCTTTGTATAGAGGACTGCCTCGATTATGCACTGTGCTTTCCTAGTCATCTGGAAATTTCTTAACACAGTACTGTTTATTTTGATATGGGACCGTTCACAACTTGAAGACTGAATGGGAATCGCACAGAGCCACTTGTGTGTATTGAAACTGGTCCAGAACTCTTGTTGAGATAAATAGTGAGGGTCTTAGAGTGAATGAAATTTTGGAATTCCTTGAAATATTTATCGTGATCTCTGTTATACTATACATACACATTTTATATAGAAGCCCACTGTGCTTGATTATATCAGGAATCTTTGTGACTTCGAGAGTAGTGCCGAAAAGGGGAAGCTATCACTTTACCTAAATGATTAACCCCATTGAGCTTATGGGATGGATTCAAAGTTTGGAGGTCTAATTATATTTGAGAAAAGAAAGCTTTCCATCAGACTGATATCTATTAGCACAGTTTGAGAGAAATAGATTGATCTTGATTAAATTCAAAGCAAGACATTGGCCGCAGGTGCTGCATCAGAAAGTTGAAAGTACTCTGGATAATCTGTGCCTCTTTTGTACCATGTTTCCTGCATCTTAATGGTATGAGCAGCCTGGATTTCTTTAGACATTAAGTAGTGAAAACCCGCTGGTAAATCAGAGTAGATTCACAATGTTTTGACGTGTGTATTTCACACTTGCATCAAATTCATAGAATCCCTACAGTATAAGAAGGAGGCCATTAGGCCCATCGAGTCTGCACCAACTACTATCAATCCAGGCTATATTCTTGTAACCCCCCATATTCACCTGTTAATCCCCTGGGTAGCATGGTGGCACTGCAGTTAGCACTGCTGCCTCACTGCGCCAGAGACATGGGTTCAATTCCCAGCTTGGGTCACTGCCTGTGTGGAGTCTGCATGTTCTCCCTATGTTTGTGTGGATTTCTTCTGGGTGCTTCAGTGTCCTGTCGCAGTCTGAGAGACATGCTAGTTAGATGTGTTGGCCATGCTAAATTCTCCCTCAGTGTACCTGAACAGGTGCCACAATGTAGTGGTTAGGGGATTTTCACAGTAACTTCATTGCAGTATTAATATAAGTCTATTTGTGACATTAATAAATAACTTTAATCTTTAGCCTGACACTAAGGTGAATTTAGCATGGCCAATCAACGTAACCCACACATTTTGGCCTATGGGAGGAAACCGGAGCGTTTGGAGGAAGCCTACGCAGACATGGGAAACACTTACAAACTCCACACAGACGGTGACTCAAGGCCAGAACTGAACCTGGGGTCCTTGGTGCTGTGAGGAAGCAGTACCAACCACTTGCCATCATGCTACCCAATTCTTGCACTTGTAAATTTGAGGATAGCATTAATTGGGTTAAAGTGCGTTGCTTAACCTCAATTTAGCTGACAGGAATTTGATGTTTTCTTAGGGTATCAAGGGATCTAGATAAGGGACTAGCAGATGGAGCTAATGGAGTTGAGTTGTAGATCAGCCATGATCCGAATGGCAAACACAGGTTTGCAGAATTGTTTCCTCTTGTGGCCATGCTCGATTTGTACCAAGGAGTGCTTGTAAATACCATACTTAGCAGAATTAGGGCTTCGAACCGATTTAATTTTGAAATTGTCTTTTTGTAGGCACAGTCGAGCTACCCCAGTAACAGATTTTTGTTACTCATGATATATTCCGAATTGGCAACACTCAGCTCTGTCTGCCCCTCCACACATGCTCTCTTCCCCTACTAACACCTCCCCTCATTCCACACCATTCCCACCTCACCCCACCCGGTGTTTGAGCTACCAATCTTTTGATTGATGTGAACTAAACAGTGGAGGAATTTCTTAGTACTGAAAAAATATTTCTGACCATTAACTCACCGCTTTGCTATGTGTATGTGTGTGTATGTGTGTGTGTGTGAGTGAGAGAAAAAGAGAAGCTCAAGTTTTTTGACCAGGTTAATGCAGCAATTTAGAAGATTTGGTACAAGGTGCAGTTCATGTGACTAAGGTGATAATTACAGGGAACACTGAAAGGAATTCGGATTAAATATCATGGCATAATGAGAAAAATGGAGGTTTTCATTATTCAACTCACATCAGGGCATTTACGCAAAAGATTTATCAACCGTGGAAATTCTAGATTTTTTAACATCTATGTATGCGCAACCATAAATGTTTGACAGAGCAAACTATGAATTAGCGTGAAATTGTTCAATTTTACTGTTGGGAAAAGAGGCCCATCATTTAGAACTGGGGTGAGAAGAAATGCCTTCACACAGGGGGTGGTGAATCTTTGGAATTCTCTACTCCAGAGGGCTGTGGATTCTCCACCACTGAATATATTTAAGGTTATGATTGACAGACCTTTGATCTCTCAGGGAAACAATGGACATAGGGAACGGGAAGGAACTGGAGTTGAAATCCAAGACTAGCCATGTTCGCATTGAATGGCTGAGCAGGTTTGATGGGCCAAATGGTCTACTTTGTTCCTATTTTGTATGTTCTTGGTGAAAGGTATCTGATATAGAGATTGGTTATTGAGCATGGTGCGAAAGTGAATGAAGCTGTATTCAGTGCCTTCCTGTGGTGTACAAAGTAATGTGCGTTGCCAAATTGATAGCTAAAATGCCGGTACAGTGTACTGAGAGATCGAAGACTTAACAGTTTAAAAAAAGGACTTAAAAATAAGCAGGAGTTTTAAAAAAGTATATATTTTTATTCATTCATGCAACATGGGCGTGACCGGCTGACCATCATTTGTTGCCCGTCCCTAGGTGCCCTTGAACTGAGTGGCTTGCTAAGCCATTCCAGAGGTCAGTTGAGGGTCAACCATATTGCTATGGCTCTGGAGTCACAAGTAAGGATGGCAGATTTCCTTCCCTAAAGGACATTAGTGAACCAGATGGATTTTTACATCAATTGACAAAGGTTATCAGTAGATTCTTAATTCCAGGCTTTTATTGAATTCAAATTCCATCATCTGCCATGGCGGGATTCGAATCTGGGTCCCTAGAACATTAGCTGAGTTTCTAGACTAATAGTCTGGCGGTAATACCTCTGGGCCATCATCTCACCAGTCTAACATATTTGAATTAAGTGACTTTGAATTAAAAGAAATAGACCATGGAAGGAAAAAGTTATAAATTTGATTTTGATTTGATTCATTATTGTCACGCATATTAGTATAGAGTGAAAAGTATTGGGTCTTGCGCACTACACAAACAAAGCATATTGTACACAGGGAAGGAAAGGAGAGGATGCAGAATGTAATGTTACAGTCATAGTTAGTGTGTAGAGAAAGATTAACTTAATGCGAGGTAGGTCAATTTAAATGTTTCTACATTGAGGAAATCTTCCCGTCCTACCCGCCATAGGAATCGTAGTGGCCAGGGTTCCAACTATGCAAAGGTCCATTGATCTCAGATGGGATTTCCTGGTTTTGGGGCAAGCATGGTTGGAAAATCCCACCCACTGTTTCAAATTCTGGAGTTCAACTGAACTTCGAACTTCCTGATTCAGAGACAAGAGTATTTCCCCCTCAACTAAAGGTGACATTTCAGTACCTATTCTGTTAAATGGTGAAAGGGCAATGAAAATGTATTTTCTATTTTGGTTGGTCTGTCCACTCATATTGCAAATGCGAATATGTAAATCATTAATCTGTATGTTAGAGCTTTGCCAAGATAAATACTGTGCTATAAGCTCTTTATGCAGCCCTGGCTCCTATTACTATAATTCTAAAATAGAAATTTTCCAAATAACTTTTATTTCCATCACAGCATGCTTTATACTTTAGATCTACTTAATAAAATGCCTCTTACTCTTTTTGCCTCTCTGGGACAAGAGGGCAATTCAGGGGGACTGTGGAGAATTAAGCTCATGCTGCTTTCACACTCTGTATCATGAATCTCCTTCCCTTGGTTTGTAACTGAGACACACAGGGAAACCTTCAGAAATGTTAATCTACCTTATTCTGCCATCTCCACTTCTGCTCTCCACTGATGACTGGGAATGTATATGAGGGAGGTGAGTGTTAAGTACTACTTTCTGTATGTGCAGTTACATTGAGTCATCACAGAAACAGGCCATTCAGCTCAACTGTCTGTGGTTATATATTAATTATAGAACGGTTACAGCACAGAAGGAGGCCAATCACTCCCTTATGCTTGTGCCAGCCCTATGCAAGAGCAACTCTGCTAGTTCCACTCCCCTCCCTTTTCCCATGGTCAGACAGTGCATTCCAGATCGTAACCACATATACTGTAAAAGTTATTCCTCATGTTGCCATTATTTCTTTTCTGAAACACTTTAAATCTCTGTATATGTGTGTGACGCTGGCTCTCCGTCTTTCTGCCATCGACTCTGTCTAGACCCCTCGTGATATTGAATATCCCTATCAGATTTCTCTTAATCTTCTCTTCTCTCGGAGAACAATCTTAACTTCTCCAATCTGTTCTTGTTATTGAAGTCTCTCACCCTGGAACATTTCTAAATTAGAACATTTTCTAAAACTTTCCTTTCTAAAGCTTTCACATTCTTCCTAAAATATGGTGCTCAGAATTGGACACAATACTCTAGTTGAGGCTGAAGCAATGTCTTATGAATGTTCTTATTAGCTTCCTTGCTTTTAAACTTTTTAAAAGTTCATCTTTATGCAATAGGGGCATCACTGGCTGAACCAGCACTTATTGCCCATCTGTAACTGCCCCCCATTTCAGAGTCAACCATATTGCTGTGGACCTGGAGTCACAAGTAGGTCAGATGAGATAAGGACAGCAGATTTCCTTCTCTAAAGGATATTAGTAAACCAGATGGCTTTTTACGAGAATTGATAATCGTTTTCATGGTCACCATTAGACTTTTAATTCCAGATTGCTATTCAATTAAAATTCCACCATGCCATGGCAGGATTCAAATCCAGGTTCCCAGAGCATTATCTTATATCTCTAGATGACTAGTCCAGTATTAATTCCACTGTGTCACTGCCTTCCCGCAATGTGTCTATTTATAAAGTTCGGGATCCTTTACGTCCTCTTAACCACATTTTCAAGCAGTCCTACTTCTTTCAATGATTTGTACATAAATACTTCCAGGCCTTTCTGCTCCTGAACCCCCAGCAGATTTGTACCGTTCAGATTATATTGTCTCTCCTTATTTTTTCTTCCAAAATGTATCATTTTATACATCTGTGCATTAAATTAATTTTCTTACATGACTATCCATTCCACCAGATTCCTTGCAGTCTACTAGGATTCATCTCACAGATCATAACACTTCCACATTTTGAGTTATCTGCAAATTTTGAAATGGTGCCTTGTATTATGAATCATAGAATCCCTAGAGTGCAGAAAGAGGCCATTCAGCCCATCAACTCTGCACCAACAATAATCACACCCAGGTCCTATCCCAGTACCCTATATAGTCCCCTTGACACGAAGGGCAGTTTAGCATGGCCAATCCACATAACCTGCACATCTTCGAAATGTGAAGAAAACCAGAGCACCCGGAGGAAACTCACACAGACAAGGGGAAAACATGCAAACTCCACACAGGCAGTCACTCAAGGCCAGAATTGAACCTGGGCGCCTGGTGCTGTGAGGCAGCAATGCTAAATTTTGTGCCACCATGCCATACATCCAAGAAGCAAAATCAATCATGGTTTTCAAAAGGGAGGGGAGTGGGAATAGAAAACAAAATTGCAGGGCTACAGGTAAAGGTGGGGGGATTAGCTCAGCTGCTCCTGCATAGAGCATGGACAAAAAGGGCTGAATGGCCCCTTTCTCTGCATTAGCCATTTCATAATTCAATCCTGTTCCAAACAGGCACATATGTACAGCCTAGCAGCAGGGGCCCACTGCAGGATAGACTATTAGAATGGGGAATACCGAATGGTTCTAATTTTCCTTCTCTAGCCATTGGCAACACCCTTATCACCACTCCAGCTGAGGTCAATTAATTCAGACTCAAACTTGGGCTACTCGTTTGGCTCAGTGCCACAATGGGTGGTGAACAAACTGCTTAGGAAATTTCAATTTATTGCGCTGAAAGAGAGAACTCATTTGGATTACACTAACTGGATCTGTAGAGGATAGTCGCTTCGGGACTGCAGAAGATAATGTGTATTGCTAAAGTGATTAAGAACAATCAGTGACTCATGAGTTCAGTGACTTTTTTTGCTCTCCGTGTCTGACTTACTTACAAGTGAAATAGATTTCAGCAAATTCCATTGAATAATTTCTTTGTACAGCTTGTCTTATAATTACATTTTAAAAATAAGATTTAATTGTATTAACTTTTTGTTTCCTGTTTGGTCTGTGTGTCTGTTTGTTACCTTATTGGTCTGGTAATATTACATTTGTCATGTGCTGCCTGTTTTCCTGGTTCACTGTTGGCTGTGCTGTCAGCTGACTCCCACCTTGCTCTGGCTTGACCTTTAACCATCGGCATATTCAGCTCCTGTAAACTGGGCGCCTTGACATCAAACTTTGCCATCTCGCCCTCATAACCCAGACACACAGGTCACTGTAATCCAGTCCATAACTTGTGGTGGCACCACTACTTACTGGCCATGGAAGCTACTTATTTATTTATTTGTGTCACAATTGGGCTTACATGAGCACTGCAATGAAGTTACTGTGAAAATCCCTGAGTCACCACACTCTAGCTCCTGTTTGAGTACACTGAAGGAGAATTTAGCATGGATAATGTTTTTCAGACTGGAAGAAACTGAGCATACAGAAAAAACTCACGCAGACATGGGAAGAACATGCAGACTCCGCACAGACAGTGAGCCAAGATGGGAATTGAACCTGTACCCTGGCGTTATGAGGCAGCAGTGCTAACCACTGTCTTGGGAGCTGTACGCTTGGTGACATGTAGCCCATCCATGTGAATAAACAATGCATTCTCAGAATGTGACAGTGGGGAAAGAACATGCATTCCATTGTGTTCTTTATGACCACAAGCCATCCCAATAAAATATTCTGGTAGAGTTGTCACTGTCGTGACATTGGAAATGGACAGCTGATGTGTGCACAGTAAGCTGCTGCAAATGGTAGCGCAATCATGGATAGATCATCTTCATTAGCAGCACATTATGGAGAACTCTTCTTCCAGATAGTGTCATAGAATCTTCTCCATTCACCCGGCAGGACAGACATGGTTCATCCAAAAGGTACTTATCCTACAGTGCAGCACTCTGTGCTATTCTGGAGTGTCAGCCCAGATTTCACGCTCAAGCCTCTGGAGTGGGACTAGAGCCCGCAACCTTCTGAATCCAAGGCAAGAATGCAACACACAGCTACTCATTGTAACATTTCTTTAAGTAATGGTGAATAGCCGTTTTCCCCAAGGTAGGGGAGTCCGAAACTAGAGGGCATAAGTTTAAGGCGAGAGGAAAAAGATTTAAATGGGACTGAGGAGCATTTTTATTACACCGAAGGTGACGCATTCATGGAATGAGCTGGCAGAGGAGGTGGCACAGGTGGGTACAATTACAAATTTAAAACATGTTTGGACAGATACATGGATAGAAAAGGCCTGGAAGGATGTGGGCCCAATGCAGGCAAAAGGGACTAGTTCAGTTTCGGAAACCTGGTCAGCATGGATGAATTGGGCCAAAGAGTCTGTTTCTGTGCTTTATATCCCTTTGACTCTATGACTCCAAAGTTTTGACTGAGTTCAGAGGAATGAATAAATTCCTTTTTTATTTCCAGTCCAAAGGTTGGCTATTACAGAATTTGAGATTTTAGAAAATTATGATTTTTCCATTCAGTATATATTTTACCGCATTGTAAGCTCTGTGAAAAAACAAGCCAGTCAGGCCTTCTGAGCTGACAAATAAAGAGCTTGTTTTGTTGTTAAAAACTCATTCAGACAAAAGTATAAGACTTACTAAAAAGCTAAAAACACATCCTGAATCCTATGAATACATGCATGTGCACACACATGCACACACTTACCCATGTACACTCGCTTGCTCACTTGTAGGCACACAGTAGCACAGAACAAGTTACATGGTCGAGGAGGCAGACTTGCTAAGAGTTAAAAGTTCACAAGAAAACAAAAGGAAGATACATTTCAATGTTCCTTCATTGGTCTTGAATATTCAGGATTGCTGCATATGATGTAAGCTGGATGCTTTTTTGGAGACAGTCTCTTTTAAATTGGAATCTGTCATTTCCAAAGTAGATGCTATCAACTTGAAATTCCTTTTGATTGAAATTCTCCATGTCTGTGGTTTATTCCAAAATGCAACTGAGATCAGGTCTTGAACTTTAGAATAATAGAGAGATGATATTACATTTTGAAGTTTTCTTCTTGATGTTACTGGTGTATTCTGCAGACTCCTTTTTTGCTGTAAAAGCAGAAAAGCTTATAATTACAGATTTTCAAAGGTGGCATTCTGACAGCTGGCTACTGGCTAACAGTGAAGGGCAATCCAATTTAATGAAGGAGCTTCAATCTCTCATTGTCAAAGCTATCAAACTAGCATTTGAAACCGATAGTGGGTCCTTAGCACCTTCGTTGCAGAATGAATTTCATTGTTCTTTGTTCCTGACAATTTTCTGGAGTCATGAAGTCTGATATTTTGTAGACAGTGTAGCCAATGGTAGATATGAAGTCCTTGGAGGAACTTCCATCACATGTCCCCTGGTAATCCACTGTCAGAGGCTTCAAGAAATTTGATCAATTTGTAGATCAAATGGTTTTTGACACAGTGGCCAGAATCTTACCACTGTTCACGCTGACACGATTTTCCCATCCTGCAGTTAATGGAGATTTGGCTGGGTGTCAAATTCTCTGACTTCGTTGCAGTTGGTAAATCATAGGCAGTGGAATTTGCATTTCCAGTTGTTTCCTTTACTTTTAAAAAGCAATCTAAGGCACTGCACTGATGTACCAATGATTAATGTTCCCTCTTGTAGGTAACATGCCATTGTGACATTAATAGAACCTACTTCCTAACAAGGCCTGGCAGCAACAATGATATTCAAAACAAGAACACTGTGATAATCTTTAAGGTGTGGCCGTTAGTGAGACTTCACTCTGTAATCATGTTGAGATGGGCTTGTGCTTCCTCAAGGCTATGACCATGTTCATTTGCTCACTTAACTCTTGGTAGGTTTCAGTTGCCCTGTTTATTTCTTCCTTCATTTAGGTCTTTCATTCCAGCTCACACCTTGGAGCGCCTCCCAGTTGTGTCCCTCAGACATGCTGCCTCTTTGTCTCTCTGCTGTATGTTTTCCTGCCTTAGCTTGTTCTCTTCCAGTTGGAAAGCAGCAAGCTTCTTCTTGGGCTTCTGTTTGTTTGAACTGAGACATTTGTGTCAATACATCATGGCTCAGTGCGTGTGCATTTAACCAGATAAAACAGGTGCTCTTCCTGTTCCTGGCCCTGTCTATCTTTCTTTCTATCTTTGTCTCTCTCTGTCTCTATGTCTATCTGTTCCTGGCCCTCCTTTTCTGAGGAGAAATGAAATCTGTGGCTGATTAAGGACCAAAGACCTGAGTGACTCTCTATTTCCACTGACAAGTCGGAGAGAAAGAAATAAAAGAATATTATGCGTTGAGACATAAAGAGGCATATGGAGAGTGAGGAAGTGATATAGCCAAGTATGGAGGAAAAGGAGCAAAAAGATCTATATAAAAAAAGGGTGAAGAGAATTAGATAGATAGATAGTAGACAGACAGAGAGACAGACAGAAAGACAAAAACAAAAACAGACAGAAAGATAGAAAGATAAAGAGATGGACAATGGAAGAATTTCTGTGATGATGATACAAAAAAAAGTAATCATAATTCATAAAATAGTTGTAGATAATATCTAAATAAAGCACAATAAAATAATTGCACAATTATCAACTTTTAAGTATACAAATGGTCTCCTTAATATACAACAAAAAAGATCTGCTATACTCTGTGTTTTGTATTAAAAATCATAGATAGTACAGTGTCAGGTTAAATTGCTGGATAGAGAAAAAGAGAAGAAGGTACAGATTTGCAGTTGTAAGAGAGAGACATAAAGGGAGTGAAAGGGAGACAATAGGTCACTGAGGGAATCAATGGTAAACAATGAGGGAAACAATCTTTGCCTGTGAGGAACGTTGTGAAAGATTAAGAACTAGAGAAATGCAAGTGGGTGTTTTTTTTTATTTACATTACAATAAACTAACATTATTTCTGACATGATTCTCAGTTAGAATTTGTTTAGTTTTGCTCTCTAACATGACCTGCAAATGGCCTGAGTTAGATACAACGAGTTTTCTATATGATTTATTTGACTCGTTTTAAACTGAGTCCACCTTGGACTGTGAATAACTAAGCAAATCACATTTTTGGGCGAACTTCAGTATAGCTTTGGATTAAAAAACATATTCTACCTTGTGTAGGAAAGTTGAAGTTATGTATTCTTCCAAGTAGCTTAAGTTAGTTACTGAGTCAAAATGATATTTTCCACAGATTGATGTCTGCTATCAACAATTTAAACATTGTGAAAAGATGTTTTATGTTCTGTATTTATACAAAAAGAATGAATTGTATCCATAGAGGATCTTACATGACCTCAATGTCTCAAAAATTTACTGCCAGTGAAGTACTGTTAAAGTGTGGTCAATATTGTACTTCTGGGAAACATTACAAGATGAACCCTTTGTAGATATCAGGGAGCTTACTGCATAGAGCAATCCAGACAAAGTCTCACTTCCCACTGTGTTGGTTGGCAGCCTGTCCCACCTTGGCTGCAGTTACAACCTGATGTGTCAACATGCTGAAGTGACAATTTGACAGTATAGTATGTTGACTGAGGACTTTTCTGTTAGAAATTTGTTCTCTCAATGAGAAATAGTGTCACTGCTGAATCAGTGACACCTGGAGGCTGTTATTAATGTCTGGAGAGGAAATCATTTAACGCTTGAAGACCCAACTCCAAGTAGAAGGTACATTCCTTGTTCTTCTTATTAAGTCACGGTTTCCATGATGCTATTAGCAAATCCTGTTTGGTTATCTGCAATCCTAAAATCATGCTGAAAAGACATTGACAAGTTAAACCCTTTCTGCGCCATGGGCTCTGTCAACCTCGTGGAGTTATTAGTAAATTAACTTCCTTATTTGATTTGTGTTTGAGTGATGTACATTTTCTGATGTGACCAAGTTAGCCTTTAGTCAGGGTATTTTAAATGGCTGCCTTTAAATTACTTTTTAGCCATTGTTGGGCAGCACGGTAGCACAGTGGTTAGCACTGCTGCTTCACAACTCCAGGGACCTGGTTTCAATTCCTGACTTGGGTCACTGTTTGTGTGGAGTTTGCACATTCTCCTTGTGTCTGTATACGGGTACTATAGTTTCCTCCCACAATCCAAAGATGTGTGGGTTAAGTTGATTGGCCATGCTAAAAAATTGCTCTTAGTGTCCTGAGATGCATGGATTAGTGGATAAATATATGGGGATAGGACCTGGGTGGGATTGTGGTTGGTGCAGACTTGATGGGCTAAATAGCCTGTCTCTGTACAGTAGGGTTTCTCTGATTCTAAACTAAATCATGGGATCCAAGGCAAAGAAGGATTCAATTTTAAAAAATGTAATAAGGGTCAAAAATAGGAGATCTTACAGAGCAAAACACAATATTAAACTCAAATCATAGGTGAGGCATGGCATAGTAGTATTGTTGCCAGACTAGTAATCCAGGAATGGAGGCTACACTCTGGGGACCCGGGTTCGATTCCCATCATACCAGTTGTTGAAATTTGAACTCGATAACTATCTGGGATTAAAAGTCTAACGATGACCATTAAACCATTATCAATTGTCATAAAAACCCATCTGGTCTACTATTGTCCTTTAAGGAAAAAAATGTGCCGTCCTTACCTACTCTGGCCTACATGTGACTCCCGATCCACAGCGATGTGGTTGACTCTTAGTTGTCCTCAGGGATGGGCAATAAATGCCCACAACCCAAGAACGAATGAAAAAAAGATGGCTAACAGGGGACATGGGGCATGTTGGTCAGGTTAGATGAGGGAAGGTGGATGGAGGTTCATGTGGAGCAGAAACAATAGCAGAGACCTGTTGGGTCCAATAGATTGTTTCTAAGCTGCAGCATGGAATGAGTTTTTAATTAATGAGAATATTATTCAATAGATTTATTTTGCTAACTCGGGCACAGTTATACAACTGGTCCTGAGTGTCCTGCAGCATTAGTGGTCACTTTAGTAACACGTGAAGAGGTGAACACATCAGTAAGCTGCGGGGAAGCTGCTACATTTGTGAACATACCAGCATTAAGAGGATCATTATTTAAAAACATTTCCTGCTATCTATTTGATAGTTGAAATTTTCTCCTAATAATGATAAGGAAAAATAGTTGGTGAAGCCACAATATAGTTTTGTGTTCTTTCTTTCATTAAAATGACTGAAAACAACTAATGTAATGAACGGTTTTAAATAGGAACGGATTGTTACCACTGGTAACTGGGGAACACAGATTTGAGATGATTGGCAAATGAACACTTGGGGAGGAGTTACTGCAGTGATTTATTACGATCTGGAAAGCACTGTTCAAAAGGATGATGGAAACAGCTGCAATGGTAACTTTCAAAGGGAGTTGGATATACAATCGAAAAGGAAAAAAATTAAAGGACTATGTGGAAAGGACATGATCATGTGACAAAATGGAAAGTGTTTGCAGTGAGCCAGCATAGGACATGATGGGCTCAATGGCTTTCTTTATTGCTGTATGATTCTGTTTTATTGAGCGTGTGATTATTCATCAACAATGAAGTATCCAATATTGGTTTTGTGAAATGAAAGAAACAATCAATCTAATTCAATGGAATTGGCAAACAATTGGAGGTATGGTGACACAATAGTTAGCACTGCTGCCTCACAGTGCTAGGAACCAAGATTCAACTTCTGCCTTAGGTGACTGTCTGTCTGTGTGATGTTTGCATGCGCTCCCCTTGTGTCATCCGGGTGATCCAATTTCCTCCCACAGCCCAAAGACCATGTTAACCAATATGGTTAAGTTAATTGAACTGGGCTTGCTAAATTTCCCCCAAGTGTGCCAAGATATGTAGGTTAGGGGATTAGCAGGGTAAATACATGGAGTTACAGGGATGCTCTTCTAGAGAGTTGGTGCAGACTTTGTAGATCAAATGGCTTCCTTCTGCACTATACGGATTCTATGAAGTGCGACAAATATTCTGTTCCCCAGTACGCAGGCAATGTGTTTCTGAGCTGATTCCAATATTTCTACTTAACCTATTTCCTAGAATCGCAGAGATGTTACAGTGCAGAAGGAGGTCACTATGCCTGCACCAGCCCTCTCAGTGCCATTTGCCTGCTTTTTCCCCATATTCTGCACATTGTTTCTATTCAAGTAATTATCTAATGTCCTCTTATTTGAATGCGTCAAATGAACCTGTCTTCATCACGTTTCCGGGCAGTGCATCCCAGACCTGAACCACTTATTGTGCGAAAGGGATTGTCTCAAATCACATTTGCTTCTTTTACATATCACTTGAAATCTATGCCCTCTTGTTCTGAGTGGGAACCGTTTCTCTTGATCTACTCTGTCCATTTCCCTCATGATTTTGAACATTTCTACCAAATCCTCTCTTAGCCACTTTCTTCCCAAGCAGAAGAGTTCCTGCCTCTCCAATCTATCCTCATAACTGAAATTTCTCATCTTTGGAACCATTCCTGTAAACTTCTGCTCTCTTCCAATGCGTTCATAATCTCCCTATTGTGTGGCATCCATTACTCCACAATATTCAATACATAATACTCTAGCTGATGTCTAACTGGTGTTTTGTATAAGTTCAGCACACACTTGCTATTGTACCCTATGCCTGTGTTACTAAAGCTCAGAATACCATAAGCTTTATTAACTTTATAGGAGCACAAATAAATCTCCAGTGAACATGCATCACTGGCATATAATTAAACACAATAAATATACAGTTAGAACAGCACAGGAGGAATCCTTCTTCCCTGCTTTTCTTTCTCTTCATTGGGAAATGCCTGGCTTCCCCTTTTGATCTCCTGACAACAGCCTGGCTTAGAGTGTGATTCTTTTGCGTGCATCTAACCACGTTTAAAAATGCTTAAGATGTGGGTGTTCCAGTGAGGATGACATTAATCCACAGCCAGAATTGTATTGTCATGGAATGGTAGGATCCTATTAAAATGAATGTATTAAATAATACATCATGGAAAACTAGTATTTCACATTGGAATACACTCTCGCATGTTACATCAGCAGGATTTCATCCCAATACAGAGGTGATTATTAGGTCACTTCAGATGGCATGTAAGAGTCAACAATGCTGGTGTGGGACAAGAGTCACATTTGATCTCTTGTTCACTGGATTATTAGCTTGGTAACACAACTAAACTGTTGTGCCCATTTGAACATGTGCTGGATTCACATGTGCTGATTTACGTTCAGAAATAGTCCAAAGTAATTCCTTCCTATGGCCTTATTCATGTTTCCAATCCCACTTTTTTTTCCCTCCTGCTCATCCTTCATAATATTATGATGACATTGTTTGGGCTAGTATGGGGGAAACAAATGAGTTTTTCAAAATACTGAACTCTATGCCTAAATGCTTCACAACAAAGTTTGTGACCTCAAATTATATCATGCTCCTTAAAGTTATCCATGTGGAGTAGTCAGTTTTTCTGATCTAGGTGTACGCAGGTCAGCTTGCAACCTTTATTGTAATTGCGCTTTGCAAAATGAATTACTTTTGGAGCTTGGTCACTGCAGTTATAAGAGTAACAAATCTCTCCTGGTCTCCACTCTGTAAACTTCAGCTCATGTCAAACTCTGCTTCCCGTCCTCCACATTAAGACCTGTTCACCCGTCAACACTGTCCTTGCCGACCTACATTTACACCCGATCCCCTCCAAAGCTTCAGGTTCATCATTCACAGCCTAATTTTCTTCCTAACTCTTAATTTCTCTGAGCCTCTTGTCAACTCTCCATTTACTCTGACTTTGGCTCTCATGTGTCTCCACACCACATAAACCCACCTTCTCCATCCTTCCCCTCCCCCCATTGCTCACATTCATATAATTTACCTTCAACTGCCTTGTCACCATGCTCGGGAATTTCCTTTGTTAATCTCTGCTTCTGCCAACTCTTCTGGCTGGTCTCTCCGCTACCTTCCCCTTCTGTACCACCTGCCCTAAAATCCATCTTTCTGATCAAACTTCGCGGATCTGGAATAGGACTGAAACAGAATCAGGATTCAATTTTCAGGTGATGGAATTTCTGACCAAGTCGCTGGGGTTGCAGGCCAAGTTTGTGAAGTTCAGTCACGGGCTTGTATTTGTTACACACCATTTAATATGGAGAACTCAAATGTCATGGATTTGAGATAAAGGCATTGCAGACATATCTCTCCAATGTAGAAATATCCATTGAAGGTAGATCAAAACTGGCATGGTGATACAGTGATTAGCACCACTGCCTCACAGCGCGAGGAAGCCAGGTTCAATTCTGGCTACAGATCAGTATGTGTGTGGAGTTTGCATGCTCTCCCTGTGTCTGTGTGCTCCAGTTTCCTCCTATATTCCAAAGATGTGTGGGTTTAGTGGATTGGCCATGCTAAATTGCCCCTCAGAGGATTAGTAGAGTAAATGCATGGGGTAATGAGGATAGAATCTGAGTGGGACTGTTGCCGATGCAAACTCGGTGGGCTAAATGGCCTCCTTCTGCACTGCAGAGATTCTATGATTATAAGAATAAGATCTGTGACTCGTTGTGGATTGCACAAGAATTTGGAAGTGGGTTCAGGATTATCAGTTATAACGCTAACATGCAAACACATAGAATATTATATTTGAACCAGATAAGGTTTGGAATGACAGAACGTTGCTTGAAGGACTGAATCGCCTACTCTAATTCCTATGTTCCTAAGAACTGGTGCGTTCACACTTTGGATGATTGTGCCCATATCTAATTCTCAAACACCCTGAAGGCTATTGAGAGGCTGGCCAATACACATCTGCAGTGTGATCATATTACACACTTTGAAACAAAAAGATACAGATTTCCACTGGAGTTAATGGGCTCACTCCAAAAATCCCACCTGAAGTCAATGGATCTTCTCCTTGTCCGCCCCTCACCCACTCCGATTCCCTTGGCGGGTGGGGCAGTAAACTTCAGCCAATGTCCCTTTAGTAATTTAAGGCTACAAGACTTGTGATTATTTAATTTGAGGACCTCAATCTCAGATTGAATATTACCAAAATGGTTTTATATCACAAAGGAATTAGACACAGTTTGGATGGATTGGTGATTTTAAATGGATATGGAGAGGCAGGTCAGCAATGATGCCAATAAAATCCTTGGGGAAATGGCTAAGTGCTTTGCCAGGAAGTGTTCCTTTTTGAACAGTCATCACCTTGAGAAATAGCACTAATGAAGCACTTGGTGAGTAAGGAGATGACAAAGTCTCTCAAATTGGAACTTGCCGCGTTCTTGAATGAAGTGGATAAGTCCAGTTTGGAGTAAGTTGATCGTTTTGATAGTAATAAAAACATTAAAATCGTTGCAGTGCAGAAAGAGGTCATTGGGCCCACCATGCCTGCACTGTCAACAATTGTACCCAGGCCCAAACCCATATTCCCATAGATTTAGTCTGCTAATCCCCCTGACACTAAACAGCAATTTAGAATGGTCAATCCGCCTAATCTGCACATCTTTGGAGATTCATAATGATCACAGGTATTCCTCATCTCCTGGAGTTTGCTTCATTGATTGTGTTAGAAGAATTTCCCAGCGTTTATTCTGAATTGGCCGCAGCTTCCTTTTTCCCTTTCCTTGCCTCTCCCAAGAGGTAGTGTGGCTGGGTACAGGATGAATGATTTGTGCACTTGCACTAGTGTCTAAAGTCATGCACCATAGAAAGAGGCCATTTGACCCATCATTTCCATGCTAGCTATTTGATAGAGCTATCAAATTATTGCCATTTTTCTTTCTTTTTACAACAGCACTGCAAGATTTTTCTTTTCAAGTATTCACTCAATTCACTTTGCAAGCTACTGTTGAACCTGTTTTTACCAACTTTTCACACATCATATTTCAGATTTAACAAACCCATTGAAGGAAATAATTCTCATTCCCCACCACCCCCCACCCTCCAACTCTTTTCACTCATTATCTGCAAGCTGTGTCTACTAGTTATTGATTCTTCTGCCCTGCCTAATATAGTAATCATTTAAAAAAAGGCTGGATGATCACAGGTTAAAATCTGATGTAACAAGCCCACATTTTTGCCTAGCAAGACGTTAAGTGGAAAGGATCCTGTGTTGTTTCATCAGAGCCATGGCTTACGGCACATTCCCTTTCTGTGTATAACAGGCAGCGATTGTGCAGGCAGTGTGAATATGTCAGGATATATAATAACATCAGGCTTTATGACAACTCCTAATAGTGTGTGAAAACCTGTTTTCAACAATTAACCTTTTGTAGTGCAATGATGCAGGAGAGATTTTTCTGTATGTGGACAGTGTGAATGCCAGAAAGTAATGTGGATCAGAATCCAAAAGCGAGATTCAGTGGCAGCTTGGGTGGAGCTTGGGGGTGGCGTGGTTGTACTGTGATTAGCACTGCTGCCCACAGTGCCATGGACCTGGGTTCAATTCCCGACTTGGGTCACTGTCTGTCTGTGAAGCTTGCACGTTCTCCCCATATCTGCTTGGGTTTTCTCTGGATACTTTGGTTTCCTCCTACCGTACAAAGATGTGTGGGATAGATGGATTGGCATGCTAAATTGTCCTTAAGTGTCAGGGGTACTAGCAGAATAAATGTGTGGTGTTATGGGGATAGGGCCTTCATGGGATTGTAGTCGGTGCAGATGCGATGGGCCAAATAGGCTCCTTCTGTGCTATAGGATTCTATCATCATTAAAAACAAATCGTTGAGTTTAGAGTTTGCAAATTGGCTGCATTGTGTCCTGTATTACAACAGTGACTATACTTCAGGAAGCATTTCATTGGTTGTAGAGCACCTGGTGTATGGTGCTACCTAAATGCAAGTTCTTTCATTTTTCCTTTCTGTCTCTCACTCACAACTGATGGCAATCCTGTCCGTATACAGACGTTTACCAAGGGAATGTAGTGATGAGAGTTTTGGTCTAGAAAGCCATTTGGTGAAGGATAGACTGGAGCCAATCTTCACTCCCTCTTATATTTATTTACAAAGTTACACTTTACAGCCATCATCTCCTAACCCAGGCATCACTGTTTTAGTCTGTGTTTATTTGGAGGAGGCTCAAGTCAATGCCCAGTTAAAGCCTGCCTCCAGCATATAATTAAACACAATGAAAATACTATTAACAATTACGAAAATTGAGCATGGCTGGTTATTCCTACAAGGCTAGGAATACTGTGGCGAGTAATTCACCTCCTGACTGCCCAGAGGTTATCCACCATCTACAAGATACAAGTCAAGAGTGTAATGAAATACTCCCCACTTGCCTGGATGGGTGCAGCTCCAACAACATTCAAGAAGCTTGACATCATCCAGGACAAAGCAGCCTGCTTGATTGGCATCACATCAACGAATATTCATTCCCTCCATCACCAGTACTCAGTAGCAGCAGTGTGAACTATCTACAAGATGCACTGCAGCAATTCACCAAAGATCCTTAGACAGCACTTTCCAAACTCATGATCATTTCCATCTAGAAGGACAAGGCCAGCAGATACATGAAAACACCTCCAGCTGCAAGTTCCCCTCCAAGCCACTCACCATCATAGAAATATATTGCCATCCCTTCATAGTTGCTAGGTCAAAATTCTGGAATTCCCTCCTGAACGGCATTGTGGGTCAACCCACAGCACATTGACTGCAGCGAGTCAAGAAGGCAGCTCACCGTCAGCTTCTCAAGGCCAACTGCGAATGAACAATAAATGCTAGCCAGCCAGTGATGCCCATGTTCGATGAAAGGATAAAAAAAAGAGCAAGGAGTGTTAAAAGTCCTTCCAGATTATTTGAATATCATTTGGGAAGATGATGGTTTGGCAGAGACTCTGAATCCCACTCTCTGACACAGCTAAAATGTCCAAGGTCCACTGCTGTGGAAATATCACTGTTCCTCTGACTCTGGTCTGTATATCTCTCTCCCCTCCCCCTTGCATTACTCTTGGTAGCTGTGTCTTTATTGGCATAGGTACCAATCTTATCTGTGAGTCACAAGACTGAAATCCCATCCCAAAACTTGAGCACAAATATCAAGGCTATGCTCCAGTGAAGGGGGACTGCACTGTTAGAGGCACTGCCTTTCAGATGAGATATCATAGTGAGGCCCCATTTAGCTGCTCGGTTAGATCTGAAGATTCTATCGCAGTATTTTGATGAAGAGCAAGGAAATCAAATCCCAGTGTCCTAGCAACATAGAAACTAGAAGCTAGAGTAGACCATTTGGTCCTTCGAGTCTGCTCGGCCATTCATTTTGATCATGGCTGATCATCGAATTTAATACCCTGATCTTCCTTCCCTCAATATCCCTTGATTCCTTTATTAGCCCCAAGAACTGTATCTAATTTCTTCTTGGAATCAGACATTTTGGCCTCAGCTACATTCTGTAGTGGTGAATTCTACACATTCATCACCCTTTAGGTGAAAAGATTTCTCCTGACCTCAGTTCTAAAAAGTTTACCCCTTGAACTATGATCTCAGGTTCTGAACTCTCCCACTACTGGAAACGTTCTTTCTGACCCTGACCCTGTTCTTTCTGGAAACGTTCTTTCTGACCCTGTTTAACCCTGTTAGGATTTTATAAGTTTCTATGAGATCCCCTCCCACTCTTCTAAACTACAGTGAATCCTAACCGACTTAGTCTCACATGACAGACCTGCCATCCTAGGAATCAGCCTGGTAAACCTTTGCTGTATTCCCTCTATAGAAATGACATCCTTCCTCAGATGCTGGCCACTCTTTATCCTTCAATCAACAAAGAAAATTATCTGGTCATTCTCGCATTGCTGTTTCTGGGAGTTTGCTGTTACGCAAGTCAGTCACCACATTGCCTACATTGTAACAGGGAGTGTACTTCAAAAGTACTTTGTTAGCTGCGGAATGCTTTGAGGCGTTTAGTTGTCACAAAGACTGCTGTATAAAGGTAAGGCTTTCTTAAACATTCAAGGTGCTCTGCAAATGCTTGTTGCTGATAATACTGAATACCTGTCTGGCTTAGTAACACCTCCTGTCCTAGGAATGCTGATATTAATTAAGCTGGTAGGAAATTGGAATGACCTCAATGAGGCCCATGAAATAGTCCTCTTGGGGTATGAGCTCCCGGATTGGGGTTGATAAACAGGTCCAGGCAGCAAGTGAACAAGGTGGGTGGGGGTGTCATCTGATGTGACTATCTGACCCTCTTCCATGGCTATGTTCACATCTGGGTGTCCCTGGCAGCGTTAACACCTTCCATGCCCGCTAGGCACCACAGGGACTAGACTGCATTATCAACCCCTTTAATCGCATTTTGATTTGATGGCTTTAAATTTCCTTTCCACACGGTACTTTGTTGCTGGTGATTCCGCTCCTTTTGGGAGCTGTCTTTTTTAATTTGTCCCTTTGTTAATTTGATTTAGTTTACTTGTTTGGCTAAAAAGATTGTTAATGATTGCCTGCCTAATTAGGGAGTCATCTATATATATATAGATGACTCCCTAATTAGGGTGAGAGGTCACCCTGTTGGGAGTCTTTTATAGACCTCCAAAACGTTCTAGAGAGGTAGAGGAAAGGATTGCAAAGCTGATCCTGGACAGGAGTGAAAGTAATAGGGTAATTGTTATGGGAGACTTCAACTTTACTAATATTAATTGGAATAGCTATAGCTCTAGCTCATTAGAGGGGTCAGTTTTTATACAAAGTGTGCAGGAAGGTTTTTTGACTCAGTGTATAGATAGGCCAACTAGAGGTGAGGCTACATTGGATTTGGTACTGGGCAATGAGCCAGACCAGGTGTTAGACTTGGAAGTAGGTGAGCATTTTGGTGATAGCGACCACAATTCAGTTACGTTCAGCTTAGTGATGGAAAGGGATAGGCATAAACCAGAGGGTAGTAGTTATAGCTGGGGGAATGGTAATTATGAGGCTAATAGGAGAGATTTAGGGTGCATAGGTTGGACTAGGAAACTACAGGGACTGGGAACATCTGAAATGTGGAGCTTATTCAAGGAACAGCTACTGCGAGTCCTTGATAAGTATGTCCCTGTCAGGCAAGGAGGAAATGGTCGAGTAAGGGAACCATGGTGTACTAAAAAAGTTGATTTGCTGGTGAAAAGGAAAAAGGAGGCTTATGTCAAGATGAGGCTTGAAGGCTCAGTTAGTGCACTGGAAAGTTATAGATTAGCCAGGAGGGAGCTAAAGAGTGAGTTAAGAAGAACGAAAAGAGGACACGAGAAGACTTTGGCTGATAGGATCAAGGAGAATCCTAAAGCTTTCTTTAGATATGTTAAGAATAGAAGATTGGTTAGGGCAAGATTAGGGCAAGTCAGAGACAGCAGTGGGAAGTTGTGCGTGGAGCCTGAAGAGATCAGAGAGGCACTGAATAAATATTTCTCTTCGGTATTCACGTAGGGAAACGTTAATGTAGTAATGGAGAACACTGGGATACAGGGTTGTAAACTGCATAGTATTGAAGTAGATAAGGAGGAGGTGTTAGATATTCTTGAGGTATGAAAATAGATAAGTCCCCTGGGCCGGATGGGATTTACCCTAGGATTCTCTGGGAGGCAAGAGAGGCGATTGCAGAGCCTTTGGCTCTGATCTTCAAGTCGTCGTTGGTTACAGGTATAGTGCCGGAAGACTGGAGGATAGCAAATGTTGTCCCATTGTTCAAGAAGGGGAATAGAGACTATCCTGGGAATTATAGACCGGTGAGTCTTACTTCTGTTGTGGGCAAAGTATTGGAAAGAATTATTAGGGATAGGATTTATAGTCATTTAGAGAGAAATGAATTGATTGGGGATAGTCAGCATGGTTTTGTGAAGGGTAGGTCGTGCCTTACTAACCTTATTGAGTTTTTTGAAAAAGTGACCAAAGAGGTGGATGGGGGTAAGGCAGTTGATGTGGTATATATGGACTTTAGTAAGGCGTTCGATAAGGTTCCCCATGGAAGACTTCTGCAGAAAATGCAGATGTATGGGATTGAGGGTGATTTAGCTAATTGGATCAGGAATTGGCTAGCTGATAGAAGACAGAGGGTGGTGGTTGATGGGAATTATTCATCATAGAGTTTGGTTACAAGTGGTGTACCTCAGGGATCTGTTTTGGGGCCTCTGCTGTTTGTAATTTTTATAAATGATCTGGATGACGGTATAGAAGGATGGATTACTAAATTTGCTGATGACACCAATGTTGGAGGAGTTGTAGGTAGTGAAGAGGGGTGTTATAGTTTGCAGAAAGACTTAGACAAGTTGCAGAGCTGGGCAAATGGAGTTTAATGTGGAAAAGTGTGAGGTAATTCACTTTGGCAGAAATAACAAATGTAGAGTATAGGGCTAATGGTAGGACTCTTAATAGTGTTGAAGAACAGAGGGATCTTGGTGTATATGTGCATAAATCCCTGAAAGTTGGCAATCAAGTCAATAAGATTGTTAAGAAGGCATACGGAGTCTTAGCTTTTATTGGTAGGGGGATTGAATTTCGGAGCCGCAACGTCATGTTGCAACTGTACAAAACTCTAGTGCGGCCGCACTTGGAGTATTGTGTGCAGTTCTGGTCCCCACATTATAAGAAAGATGTGGAGGCATTGGAGAGGGTACAGAGGAGGTTTACCAGGATGTTGCCTGGTATGGAGGGAAGGTCTTATGAAGAAAGGCTGAGGGATTTGAGGTTGTTTTCATTAGAGAGAAGGCGGCTAAGAGGTGACCTTATTGAGGCATATAAGATGATCAGAGGATTAGACAGGGTGGACAGTGATAGCCTTTTTCCTCGGATGGAGAAGGCTAGCACGAGGGGACATAGCTTTAAATTAAGGGGTGGTAGTTATAGGACGGATGTCAGAGGTAGGTTCTTTACCCAGAGGGTGGTAAGGATATGGAATGCCCTGCCTGCAGCAGTTGTAGATGCACCAAGTTTGGGGGCGTTTAAGTGCTCAGTGGATAGGTTTATGGATGAAAAGGGAATGGTTTAGGTTAGAGGGCCATTGCTTTTTCTCCATTGGTCGGCGCAACATCGAGCGCTGAAGGGCCTGTACTGCGCTGTAGTGTTCTATGTTCTATATATATATAGAGAAGCGTCAGGGCTACTGGCCCTCTGGATTTTGATTATGCATCTGAAGAACTCTTAGGAGTGGAATTGAGTTTGTAAATAAAGGGAATCTGGTGAAGGGTCTTTGAAGAGTATTCCAGTGATACAATTCTTCAGGATCCTTCAAGCATCAAGAGGCAAATGGGAAGAAATGAACTGTTAAATATATAGAGAGATGAAGAAGTGAGATCAGAAGCATGAGACTGTGTTGTACCTGCACTATTTTTAGTCTTTTTTAATCTCTGCAATCATCTTCTATGCAACTCTTTGAAATTTGGAGCTCTTAAGGAAATCTGCACAAGCCAAACTGCCTGGTGAATAGTGAGCTCTAATGTTTCGTTGTGTGTTCTGCAAATTGCACCCAACACCCACAATATATTGCACACGCTTTCTGTTCATTGCAGAGTGGAACTGATCAGGAAGTGGTAGGTAGAGACTGTGCAACTGAAGTTTTTTGACTTTTTATTTTGAAGGGAGGCAAGGGAGAGGGTACCTGAGGGACAACTGGCTAGACTTTGAGTGTAATTCTCACCAATGAAATTGTCAAGAAGGCAAAGAGGCAAGGAAGTGCTGCCTGTTTGAGCATTTTATGATTCTCCTGTTTAATTTAGTATTAACGAAGGCTTTTAACGGCATCCGTTTAGCTGATCCAGAGCTTTTCTCCCAAGTTATGCATTGTCACATAGTCAAGAGCAGTACTTGGCCATTCACTATTGGCTGGGCTGCTACACCATTCAGTCAGATAAAGTTGCATGATTTGCTCCTCAGTTTTATTTTACCTGCCTCTGTGCATATTCCTTATCCAGAAAAATATCGATCTCATTGACCCCAGAATCCACAGCTCATTCTGGGAGATAAGACCATAAGAAATAGGAACAGGAGTCGGCCATTTGGCCCCTCGAGCCTGTTCTGCTATTTAATAGAACCATGGTTGATTTTCCCCATGGGGAAACCCGCCTTTTCCCCATAACCTTTGATTCCCTTACTGATCAAGAATCTATCTCTTTCAGATTTAATACACACACGAGTTCTGCCTCCGATGTTTTCTGTGGCAAGGAATTCCAAAGAGAAAATAGTTCCAGCTATCCACTAGCCTATGTAAGAAAGTGCTTCCTGATTTTGCTGCTGAAGGGTTTGGCTGTAATTGTAGAATAAATAATAAAGAACCATACAGCACAGAATAGGCCCTTTGGCCCTCCAAGCCTGCACTGATTGCATTGTCCTATCTAGACCAATCATTTATATCCTAATAATACATATCCTATTATATCCTATTATTTATATTATTATTATAAATGGAATATCATTTATTCCCCATTTGTTCAATTGCCTATCAAGATAAGTCTTAAATATGATTAATGTAACTCAATCACCTCACTTGGAAATGCATTCCAGGGTCCCACTGCTCTCTGTGCAAAAAACTTCCCCCACACATCTTCACTGAACCTTTACTCTTTATCTTGTGACCTTGTAATTGCCATTTCTGGGAAAAAGCTTCCAGCTGTTCACCCTATCCCTACCTCTCATAATTTTATAAACTTCTGTCAGGTTACTTTTCAGCCTTCATCTTTCCAGGGAGAACAATCCTATTTCATTCAATCTCTCCTCATAGCTAATACCCCCCGTACCAGGCAACATCCTGTACTCTTTCCAAAGCCTGCACATCCTTCTGGTAGTGTGGTGACCAGAACTGGACATGTTATTCCAAATATAGCCATTTTATACAACTGTAACATAATTTGCTACCTTTTGTACTTGATGCCCTGTCTGACGAAGGCAAGCCTGCCTTAAGATTATAGTTGATTTGAACTATACACAATCACTAAGCAAGAAGCCACAGCCTGTGGCCATGAAGGTGTCTTTAATGAATGAGTAATGCCAGAGAAGATTCTCCCACTTGTAAATGCTTTCTGAATTGATCTTTCTCGGAACGAAAGACAAAATTGTTCTCGTGAAAATGATCAAGGAGTTGGTGAATAGCAGCTATTTAGCAGGAGAAGCTGAGCTGACTGAGGCTTTGCAACTTACTGCAGAAACAGAGTGTGTGTGACTTAAGAGCTGCTTGGGTGTAGCGTTGCATTGTGCCAATTCCACATGTATGTGACTTGGAACTGTTAGTGCCTCAGCAACATACCATAGCCATAATGTATCTGAGTTCTCATCTGGCCCGGTCAGTAATAGTCTGGGTCGACTGGGCACAGGATGATAATTCCACACTTGCTGCTGAATAGACAACAATCAACAAAAAGAAGCTTCAGTAGTAATCTGAATTAGATCTTGAAGCATCTTCTTGTTGCAATGAAATGATTTGTTCCTATTCATCCTGAAGATATTCACGATTTGTTTTTCCTTTCCTGAGGGGATTGATTTATGCCAGGGTGTAACCCTACATTGTAAGAAGTCTCACAACACCAGGTTAAAGTCCAACAGGTTTATTTGCATGAAGGAGCACTACTCCTTCATCAGCTGAGTGGAATTTCAGTTCACAAACAGACGATATAAGAACACAAACTCAATTTGCAAAATAATAGTTGGAATGCGAGTCTTTACAGGTAATCAAGTCTGAAAGGTACAGATAATGTGATGGAGAGAACGTTTAGCACAGGTTAAAGAGATGTGCATTGTCTCCAACAGGATAGTTAGTGAGATTTTGCAAGCCCAGGCAAGTCGTGGGGCTCACAGATAGTGCGACATGCACCCACGATCCCGGTTGAGGCTGTCCTCATATTTAGCTATCAGTCTCTGTTCAGCGACTCTGCGTTGTCGTGTGTCGTGAAGACTGCCTTGGAGAACACTTACCCGAAGGTCATAGGCCAAATGCCCATGATGCTGAAGTATTCCCCAACAGGAAGAGAACACTGTTGCCTGGTGATGGTTGAGCGGTGTTCATTCATCCATTGTTGTAACGTCTGCATGGTCTCCCCAGTGTACCATGCCTCAGACATCCTTTCCTGCAGCATATTTGGTAGACAGTGTTGGCTGAGTTGCAAGTGTATGTACCGTGTACCTCGTGGATGGTATTCTCACATGAGGTGATGGCATCCGTGTTGATGAGCCGGCATGTCTTGCAGAGGTTGCTGTGACAGGGTTGTGTAGTGTCGTGGTCACTATTCTCCTGAAGGCTGGGTAGTTTGCTGTGGACAATGATCTGTTTGAGGTTGTGCAGTTGTTTGAAGGCAAGAAGTTGGTGTGGGGATGGTGTTGGCGAGATGTTCATCTTCATCGATTACATGTTGAAGGCTCCGGAGAAGATGTCGTAGCTTCTCAGCTCCGGGGACGTACTGGACGATGAAAGGTAATCTGTCCATCATGTCCCGTGTTTGTCTTCTGAGGTGTGGTTTTTCGCTATTGCATGCCAAAACTATCGATCGATAAGTCGAGCGCCATATTCTGTTCTTATGAGGGCAACAGACACCTTCAGATGCTGATAGATGCACCAACCTCCTCAGAAGACAAACATGGGACACGGTCAACAGAGTACCCTTTGTCGTCCAGGACTTCCCTGGAGCGGAGAAGCTACCACATCTTCTCCGGAGCTTTCAACATGTCATTGATGAAGACAAATCTCTCACCAAAGCCATTCTCACACCCCCACTTATTGCCTTCAAACAACATACAACTACAAACAGACCATTGTCCGCAGCAAACTACCCAGCCTTCAGGACAACAATGACCGTGACACCGCACCACCCTGCCACAGCAACTCTGCAAAACATGCTGGATCATTGACACGGATGCCATCACCACAGGTGAGAACACCATCCACCAGGTACATGTTACATATACTTGCAACTTGGCCAATGTTGTCTACCTGATTTGCTGCAGGAAAGGATGTCCCGAAGCATGGTACATGGGGGAGACTTGGCAGACGATACAACAATGGATGAATGAACACCACTTAACAATCACCAACCAAAAATGTTCTCTTCCTGTTGGGGAACATTTCAGCGGTCACAGGCATTCGGCCTCTGATCTTCGGGTAAGCGTTCTCCAAGGCAGCCTTCATGACTCACAACAATGCAGAGTCACTGAACAGAGACTGATAGCCAAGTTCCGCACACATGAGGACAACCTCAAACGGGCTCTTAGGCTCATGTCACTATCTGTAAACCTCGCGCTTTGCCTAGGCTTGCAAAATTTCACTAACTGTCCTGGCTGGAGACAATACACATCTCTTTAACCTGTGCTTAAGCCTCTCTCCACTCACATTGTCTGTATCTTTAACACTTGATTACCTGTAAAGACTCGCATTCCAACCTTTTTTTGTAAATTGCATTTGTGTCTTTATACGTCCTGTTTGTGAACTGAAATCCCATTCAGCTGATGAAGGAGCAGCGAGTGCTCTGAAAGCTAGTGGCTTGTGCTACCAAATAAATGTGTTGGACTTTAACCTGGTGTTGTGAGACTCCTTACTGTGTTCACCACAGTCCAATGCCAACATCTCCACATTGTGATCTTATATTGCTAGAGCATGACAGCACCAATGTTCGTTTGTGGCCTTCCATCACTGAGGACAATTGGTTTTGGTGCTCTTGCTCAGAGCTCATTCAGTATAGACTGGGGATTAAATCTGGCATCTTCTTTGTCAATAGGGGTCTTTGTCACTGGGTGGTGGATTTACTAACTAAACCATTAGGAGCCTGATGGGAATTTTGGTTTACACATGATTTGCATATTCTGTTTTCATTCTTGAGTTCCTATAAGGGCATAATTTGGATGGTACCTTCATCAGCAGATGTACTCTAACAAGAAACCTTGCTAATCTCCACCTGCATTGCAGAAAACTTCAACATGGTTAACTTGTCCCCAGGATCTCTGCGCTCTTTCAACTCTGGCCTCTTGCACATCGCCCACTTCTTTTGGCCACCATTGCTGGCTGTGCCTTCAATCCTCTAGGTGCTAAGATCTGGAATTCCCAACTCATACCTCTTTGTTTCCCTCTTTTAAGACATTGCTTCAAAACTGACATCTTTACCCAAATGATTTGATCATTATTCCTAATCTTTCCTCTGATAAATCAGTACCAATTTTTCACTGATTATTGCTCCTCTGAAGTGTCTCCTTGCATAATGTCCCTACATTAAAGGTGCTGCCTGAAAAAGCAAATTGTTGAAGTCCTTGTGGTTTTGTGAAGTCAGTCAGTTTGATTTCTGATGAGTGGCATGCTTCCTCGCCAGGAACAGTTTCATATTATTGTAGCTTTGCAGTGTATAGAGTGTACAGTGTACTGAGTGTACAGTGGCCAGATTATTGAAGGTGGCAGGGCATGTTGAGAGAGCAGTTAATAAAGCACATGGTATCCCAGATTTTATTAATAGGGGCATTGAGTACAACAAGAGTAAGGAGGTCATGTTGAACTTGTATAAGACATTAGTTAGGATGGGGTCATGTTGGTGAACATGGGAACTGCTGCATTTTGTGAGCTCTGGCATTTTTTTATATTCTCATCTGTTTTTTATCCCGATGCATAATTCCTAATTATCTGATCCTGATGTGTATAATCTGTGTTATAATCCTGAACTTTGGCAAAGAGAAGCTGTGTTAAGTCAAGAAAATCCTTGCGTAATTGAGGCAGTCAGACATGGCAGAGGTGGGGGCTTAATTTGCAGTGGTGGTTTTGTGGTGGGCAGTTTTATAGATAGGTGAATTTGTTGATGTTGCGATGATACTGTCGTTGTGAGTGAAGTCATAAACGATAGTTTCGGCTCCTCAGCACAAATTTTTGGTGCTCATTTTGATGAACTCTTTTAAAGAGAATGGATGAAGCAGAGAAGAGCATCCTGTCAATGGAAAGAGCAGTTTCCTTCAGTTCTTAGAAGTCCGGCTGCATGCTATGGTGTATATTTTGGTATCTTGGGGAGATGGGACTGGAGAAGGAGGGTCCGTAAGTCCAGCCTGAATTTCCAGCTGAATTTGAGAATTGACTGCCATGCTTTCACAATCTCGATTTGAAGGCAGTGCATCACGAGATCAGTGACGCACATTGTATCCAATCTTTGAAGCTCAGGGTCACTTGAAGGTTCCGGCCACTGGTCATATGTTGCCTCCTCCTCGATATTTATCGAGAAGGGTTGGAGACAGCTGGCCATGTCGGATCCTCACCACCCATTGGGGCTCAGCCTATTCTCTGCTGGAGCTTCAGGACGATGACATGGCGGAGAAGCAGAGGCTTTGGTGAAACTCTGGATGGATCTCAGATGTTGCTCGATGATCCTGTCATGGCTTTGGCTTTCTTAAGCTCCATGCTCGGTTATGTTATCTTGCAGATCATTATTAATCCTGAAGATGAGATTATAATCCTGATTTTGTGATTCTGTCCCTTAATCCTGACAAGGATATGTGATATGTAAGCACAAAGACATTTGTCACCTGTTATCCTGTGAAAATCAGGATTGTCTTCTTTTTATGATTTGCATCCACTGGTGTGCTCCAGTGGTGGAACGAGGGAGATGGTAGTTTAATTGTTTGTGGATCTCCTTCTTCCCTTTGGGGAGTATACGGAGTTGATTGTATAGGACGTTGCCCTCCCCTAAGGTATGCTTTTTTGGAGGCTTATGGACCACTCTCTGTCCTGAGACTCGGTTCCCTGGGATGTAGTGTCCTAGTGGCTGCGGAGTCTCATTGTGAGTTTGGGGGCTTTGGTTCAGTGTTGTTGGAGTTTTTCTGTGATTGGAGATTAGATTGGTTAGAATGGGTTGCTGCATCCAAGTGGTTTTAGATGGAGGGTGGGTCGGGGGTGGGTGGGGGGGTGGTGGGGGCATGTGTCCTGTTTCTGGTGAAGTGTTGCTGTCATGCTGTTGGTGTCCTCCCGGCAGAAGTGTATGCGGAGAAACTACTCCTGCTGGATGATAGTGATGCTTCTCTCTCTCTCCCTTTCTTTGTCTGGGTGGGTGGGATGTTGATATAGCTAGAGGACACTGAAGCCATATTTGAAGGAGGGTGTGAAGGCATTGGAGAGAATACAGAGAAGATTCAGATGAATGATCCCAGGAATAAAAAATAAAAAACTGTAACTATAAAGATAGATTGGAGAGGTAGGGATTGTTTCTCTTGGAGAAAAGAAGGCTGAGAAGAGACTTGATGGAGATATTCAAGATCCTGAGGGGAGTGGACAGGCTAAATAGTGCTCAACTGTTCCATCTCAAGACAGCACCAAGAACCCGAGGGCACAGATTGAACATAATGGGTAAAAGCAATAGAAGTGATGTGCGGAAAAATAACTTCACTCAGAGGATGTTTGGATTGTTTATGATTTGCACAGATTTGGAGTTGGGAACCAAATGTAGTGTGTCAAAATTCGTAGATGACACTCAGATGAGTAGCAGAGCAAAGCATGCAGAGGACGTTGAAAGTCTGCGAAGGGATATAGATTGAGTGATCGAGGGTCTGTCAGATGGAGTACAATGTTGGTAAATGTGAGGTCATCCATTTTGGTAGGAATAGAAGCAAGATGAACTATTATTTAAATGATAAACAACTGCGGCATGCTGGGTGCCCTTTTGCATGAATCATAAAAAGTTAGTTTGCAGATAATTAAGAAGGCAAATGGAATTTTGTCCTTCATTGCTAGAGCGATGGAATTTAAAAACAGTGATATTATGCTGCAGCTGTATAAGATGCTGGCGAGACCACACCTGAAGTACTTGCACATTTTTATTCTCCTTACTTGAAAAAGGATATATTGGCTTTGGAAAAGGTGCAGAGAGTTGAGAGGGTTGGTTTATGAGGAAAGACTGAGCAGACTGGGGCTATACTCAATGGAATTCAGAGGAATGAGGGAAGATCTTATAGAAACAGATAATGAAGGGACTAGATCAGATAGAAGCAGGGAAGTTGTTTCCACTGGTAGGTGAAACTAGAACTAGAGGGCATGGCCGCAAAATAAGGGTTAGCAGATTTAGGACTGAATAGAGGAGGAACTTCTTCACTCAAAGAGTTATGAATCTGTGGAATTCCCTGTCCAGAGAAGTTGTTGAAGCTACCTCATTGAATATTTTTAAGGCAAGGATAAATACATTTTTGAACAATAAGAATAAATGGTTATGGTGAGCAGGCGGAATAAGCAGAGCTGAGTCCACAAAAAGATCAGCCATGATCTTATTGAATGGCGGAGCAGGCTCAAGGGGCCAAATGGCCTATTCCTGCTCCTAGTTCTTATTTTCTTACGTAATTATGATTCTGGAACTTCCTGAGAGCATGGTGGAGGCAGGTTGGATCGAGGTATTCAAAACAGCGATGGATTGCTATCTGAAAATAAATAATGTCAAGCTTATGAAAGTAAAGCAGAATAGGATTGGGCAGAATGCCTTTACAGAGAACCAGTGCATACTCAATAGGCTGAATGGCCCCTTTGTGCATTATAAAGAGCTTGTGATTCTGTGAATTGTTTAGAAAGTCCTCAAGCAGGATAAAAATCAGCTTTGAATATGTGCCAAACAGAAGTTATCGAAACATAGAAAGTAGGTGCAGGAGTAGGCTATTCGGCCCTTCAAGCCTGCACTACAAATCATTATGATCATGACTGATTATGCGCTTTCAGTATCCCACTTCCACTTTCTCTCCAAACCCCTTGATACCTTTAGCTGCAAGAGTCAAGTCCAGCTCCCTCTTGAACATATCTAATGAACTGCCTCAACACCTTTCTGTGCTAGAGAATTCCAAAGATTCACAACTCACTGAATGAAGAAATTCTTCATCTCAGTCCTGAATGGCTTACTCCTTATTCTTAGACTGTGACCCCCTAGTTCTGCATTAAGAACATTTTTCCCACATCTAGCCTGTCCACTCCCATCATGATTTTATGTTCCTGAAATCCCTTTTCATTCTTCTAAATTCCAGTCAGTACAAGTCCAATCGATCCAGTCTATCTTCATATGTCAGACCTGCCATTCCGAGAATCAGTCTGGTGAACCTTCGCTGGACTCCCTCAATACCAAAAATGCCCTTCCTCTAGGGTATTTGGTCTTCTAGACTAGGACACCAAAACTGCACACAATACCTGAAGGTGTGGCTTCACCCGAGGTTCTGTATAACTGCAGCAAGATACCCTTACTCCGATTCTCAAATATAGTTGCTATGAAGGCCATTTTGCCATTAACTTTCTTCACTGCCTTCAGTACCTGCATGTCAACCTTCAGTGACTGTTCCAACGTGACACCCAGATCATGTTGCTATTCCCTTTTCCGAAACTGCTACCATTCAGATAATAATCTTGCCCTGAGAACTACTTGTTGAGATTGTAGTGGGCTTTAACTGACCATCAGAATCCTTTCACTGTGACATTCACAACTTGGTGCACCTGCTATTCAACATGTGTGTTGGCTGATAGTGGCTTTACCTTGTGAACTTATGCTAGGGTTGGCCCATTCTCCTGAATTGCAGTCTCCGGGAATTTGAGTTCAATTTCTTCATCACTCCAGCGAGTAACACCTGTCAGAAAAATCATGGGATGTGAGATAAAATTGTACGTTGTTTCCATTTCCTTTGAACACTTCAATTTACCGACTATAAAAGTATTAGAAATGAGGGAAATTGACTGAGAGTCAAGAATCTTGCAGTCATGTATCAATATCCATTCACTTTACATTTGATATTGGAAATACGAGGCTAGAACAAAAAAACCAGAATGGGGATGAGGGTCTGGGGAGGAGAAATTATGGCTGCAGTTTTCCAGCTACATCGCGCCTGAACATGCAGAATATGTTAGAATGGAGCGTGTCTGGAGAAAGGCGGGTGAATGGTTCAGTGTGTTCTGCGCCAGCGCCAAACCTCATCAATATCACCACTCCCAGGCATAACCTGATTCCCACCCAGTAATTGCAGGAACCAGCTCAGTATATTTAACTGAGCAATTGGCTCAAAAATGGCTCGGAGGCCATTGATGTCCTGGTAGTCGAGGGCCTGGTTGGACATTACTCATATGGCAGTGCCACCTTGGTAAGGTCCTTAATTTCAATTTGAGATTGGTGCGTCAGATCACAGTAAAGTTGGACTTACTGGCATGCTTATCAGCCGCTCAGAACTGGTGCAAAGCTTACTCCTTGTCCAGACTCACTCCCTTAACACAGTTTCTCCCAGCAGGAATCAATCTGGACTTCACCAAAAGCCATTGAAACCCCTGGGTGGTTAGGGACAGGGCCAAGCAGCATCCATGAGACAGTGCCAGATGGCACCCTGGCACTGTCTACCAGGCACCATATCTGAGGGAAGGCAAAGCTTGTGGAGATCTGACTGGGGGGAAAGAAATAGGAACTTCACCAGTGTGGGAAGGAAGAGGGGGAGGTCTGCCATGAAGAGTCGGGAGAGGGAACAGGTGCCAGGGAGGGCAAAACAGAGGGAAGGAGGGAAGGGAACTGTGGCAATCTGGGTGGGAGGAAGGGAACTCTGCCACAGGGGCAATCGGCAGAGGGGGCAGGGGGACTGGGGGCAGGAGGTAGTGATACTCGTACTTCAGGTGTGGGGTGGGAGACTAGCATTGGGGGGTGTGGTGATTGGTGATGCGGGGGATTCCAATGTCTGTGTGGGGGTGGGAGGCCGGCACAGGAGCAAATCAGCATGTGGAAGGGGTGGGGGACAGGGTTCTCATGTCCCTGGGGCGGGTGGGGGCAGTGGGAAATCAGGGTGCTTGCTCAATGGTGTCCCTGCCGCTCAGCAGCTGGCTTCCCAGGCAAGCTCAGACCCCAAACCACCACACCCACGCAGTGCCCCCCCCCCCCCCCCCCCCCCCCCCCCCCTCCCCCACCCCCACCATAACCCCACACAATCTCCTGTTGCTGAGAATCGCATCTTGGCATTTCTTTTGCACTAAGGGCCATCAGATTGCATTTTGTAACTTGCCCAAGTAATAGGTCTGAAACTCTGTTTGGCATTTAGAACTTATTGCAATAAATTGTGCCTTAAGTGTGGGAAAATTGCGGTCTGATTTACGCTGGCACATTTCCTGCCCGAAATGACACTTTTTTTGCAAAATTCCACTCCATGTGTTGAAACTTCCAGGAATTTGTCCAATTGGAGTTAACAACCCGAGCCCAGGTTTAATAGGAAAGAGCTGTAGACTATCACAGACCCTCAAAACCCTGAGAAGGGGGAAATTCTCATTGCATGAGGATAGTTCAGATTGAAACCTAGTGCAAAAAGCAGCACTGATGTTGCAAAGCTCAAATAAAGATGCCACAGACTTTCCTCTCTCTCTTTGCACGTTTTACTTTAGCCACTAACTTTGGAATCACATAGCACTGAGAAATGAGAGTTTGCAGCTTGTGTTTAATATTAAGATGGACAGATAACCTTGTGCTGGTGAGAGTGTGTGGGGAATTTGTGACTCTGGGAAGATGATTAATATTTAACCGTTAGGGTTAAATCCCACATGCAAGCAAATTCTAGATAGTGCAGCTTTTTGAAATGAAACATGCAGTTCACCTCCTTCGGTTGGTGCTGTTGTTGAGTTTTCTATGTTCTGGGTAAACGTGCGGTGAACTGAAACCCACACTTTTAACCCTCTGAGTACTGAATACTGCAAGCAGCTTTCAAAATGAACAAGCCTTCTTATTTGTGGAACACCAGAAGTCTAGCATTCATGTTCCTTTCTATGACCGGGAATATCATGAAAGAGAGTGCAGGAATGTGCATGAATATGGTATATTTCCTACATAGTTTTCTTAACGTTAATGTGTTATCAAAAAGTCCTTTTTCTATGGTGTCGTTAATATTGGAGACTCAAGTTAATATGTGAGTGATAGTGTGGCCACAGAGATTTTGGCAAAGGCCAAACTGGGTCAATGGGATTCTGATTCTTGGTATGTGCGAACCACCCAGTTTTGTGATATTCGTAGATTCGAATTTTCCAGATGTGGCTTTTATGCAGAGAAAGTGGTCTGAGCATTCTGTGTTACTCTTGGGCAGAGTACTGGTTATTACAGATACGTTACCGAAGGGAACAGTGACAGATGTCATATAGGAAACAGGACAGTCAGTTTACACACGATCCCACAAGCTGCAATGATGAGATATCTGTTTTTAGCAAAGTTAGCTAAAGTATAAACATTGCCCAGGACACCAGGATAACTCTTCCTGTTCTTCAACTTAATGCCATTGGGAATTCACCTGGGAAAGCAGACGGAGCCTCATGTTATCTTCCATTTGGAAAATGGCACCTTCAACAGCGCAGCACTCTCTCAGTAATACATTGGAAGTGTCCGGCTGGGCTCTGTCCTTGAGTCTCAGGAGTTGGATTTGGACCCATGACTCCAAGGCAAGAGTGCCATCCACTGAACCAGGGCTAAAAGTTATGGGCTGCCCAATGGGAAGCCTTTTCTATGTGGTTTAGTTGGAAGCACAGCTATCTGTTGAATTGGAGAACTGGGTACATAGGATGGAGTGGGTGGAGGGAGGCTTGTATGACACATAGACACTGGAACAGAACAGTTAGGCTGAATGCCTGTTTCAGTGTTGTAAACTTAACTAAACTAGCATTAGTTAGCATTGTCCAATGATGAGTAAAAAAAAAGAATTGGGCAAAATGGATCTTCCCAACCCAGCCACCATGGGAATTGTAGCAATCAGTGGACAGATTATGCAAAGGTCCATCGATTTTAGGTAGGATTTTCCGGTCTTGGAGTGAGCATGGCTGGAAAAATCCTGCTCTCGGAATGTGAGACTGAGGTAGAAAGTTTTTTTTCAAAAAATATACCTTTTTCACATAAAATCTAAAAGACACATGAGAAAACATTTCCGATTATTACAGCAGTAACATTTACATATTCTCTTGAGATCAAAATTCACAGGGAATTAAGTTTGGGAACATTATGTATCTTTCAATATTTTCATTGCAAAGTCCAAAATTCATTACAAACTATATACATTGGTTATGTTGCATTCTGCGGTGCTTCAATAGAGTTAGACACAGTGAGAATTATACACATAGTACGAGGAGTATTATCCAGTTACTAGCCCCTCGGTGCACATTGGCTGAAAGGCCTTACACCGTGGCCTTTCCCCTTGGCGGCAGCTCAATCAAGCTTAAGTGCATCCCTCAGCAATTAGTTCTGAACCTTGAAATGTGCCACTCTGAAACACTCAGTTGAGGACAATTCCTTGCACTGGAAGATCAACATGTTTTGGGCAGACCAAAGAATGTCTTTCACTGAGTTAATGATCCTCCAATAGCAGTAGATATTTGTCTTGGAGTGTATCTCTGGGAACAGCCCATAGAACACAGGCAGCACAGTAGCATAGTGGTTAGCACTGCTGCTTCACAGCTCCAGGGACCTGTGTTCGATTGCTGGCTCGGGTCACTATCTGTGTGGAATTTGCACATTCTCCTCGTGTCTGCATGGATTTCTTTCAGGTGCTTTGGTTTCCTCACACAGTCCAAAAATGTGCGGGTTAGGTTGATTGGCCATGCTAAAATTGCCCCTTAGTGTCCTAGAATGTGTAGGTTAGAGGGATTAGTAGGTAAATATGTAGGGATATGGGAATAGGGCCTGGTTGGGATTGTGGTTGGTGTAGACTCAATGGGCCAAAGGGCATGTTTCTGTACTGTAAGGTTCTATGATTCTATGAGAATCCTGCATGACAAAACTGCTTGGGATGAACCTTGACAAATATCATTGCATCTCTCTCCAGATCTTCTTTGCAAAGATACATTCCACAAGGAGATGTGTGACCATCTCATCAGCCCCCACCATTCCCCCACTGCCCTCTCCATCATGACCACTTCAAGGGCAGTGTTGGGTAGGGCAGAGACTTTGGACATGCAAGAAGGATTTGAGAAGGAGTTCTCTTCTCACCATCAACTAAGCTAGGTCTTGATGCTTGTTTGGAAGTTCTGGTGATGAGGCGTTCTGCCAGATAACTCTGACACTCTGCCCAGGGAACAATCCAACAGGATCCACCATCTCCTTTTCCCTCGGAACCTCAAGGACATAGCGTACAGACCACTGTCTGATGGACTTATGGTCAAAGATGTTTTTCTGAATAAATGTTTGCAGGAGGGACAGGTCCATATACTTGGAGTGTTCCTCAGCAATGTAGTCAGATGCATTCTTTGCAACAACAGGGACAGGTAGAACCTCAGTACATGGTGACATTTGATATTTGCATACAGAGAATCTACACACAGCTTGAAGAAGCTGCACACAAAGGTGGTCATCAGGATGGAGGCAGCATTGGGCGCATTTTTGTCTGTATTATCTGGAGATTTGTCCACGGCATCCCTCTGAGCATGACCCATCTTGGATTTCCAGATGAGTTTGAAGATAGCTTAGTTGACTGCTGCAATGCAGAATGGGTTTATGGGCCAGACTTGCACTATGTTTGTGTACCCAGAGAGTAACTCACACCTGATGACCAGGTGTTTTCCCTCAATAAAGAGGGAGTGTTTCTCCCGCATGCTCAGTTTTTGTTTTGCCCTGCATGTTTTTGGCACGTTATGCAGCCACTGTGAGCTATATCATCAGCACCTTCAGGTACTCTGACCTGACAGTGAAGGGGATCACATCAGCCCAGTTCCCAAAGAGCATGGCCTCACTCTTGCCATGGTTTACTTTGGCACCTGAGGCCAGTTCAAACTGACTATTGACTATATGCAACGATGATGAATCTGAGCAAAAAATGACAATGACATCCATGCACAGGCAGGCTTTGACTTGCTCGCCTACTCTGCCTAAAAGCACGACTCTTCATGCCCAGATCCTTCCTGATGGACTCAGCAAAAGGTTCAATACAACACACAATGGGATAGAGGAGAGAACAGCCTGCCTGATGCCAGGTTTGACCGGAAAGCTTTCTGATTCCCACACATTGATTGAAACTGAGCTACTGATATTTGTGTTGACCCAATTTGGATTTCCTCAGCAAACCCATTTTGGAGAGAATATTCATCATATAGGTGTGTGATATTCAGTCAAACATCTCCTTCTGGTCCAGACTAATGTGGCAGTTGTTCATCCTCCTGACTTGCACATAGGCAATCATATCCGTGAGCAGCACAAAGCTGTCAGAGCATTCCTGGTGGGTACAGCACAAGTCTGGTCAGGATGGATCACCAACTCCAGAGCAGACTTGTCATTCTGGTGATGGCTTTTTACTGCCCAGGTTCAGTAGTGAAATGAGTCACCAATTTCTAATTTCTTCCCTTACACCTTCTGCTTGTAGATGAAGGTATTGGTTCCTTTTCTTGTGGATTTTGACATAATTCTTGCCAGAAGCACACTGTCATACACTTCCAGCAGGTATGGGCTGATCCAGACCCACAGAGCCGATTACAAATCAGATAGTAAGCCATCACTTCTCAATGGACTTGCAGCTATTATATAGTGATTTGTCCAAGCTCTCCTGCTCACTATCATCTAAAACCTCTGTGACAGACAACAGGAAGGACTGGGAGGCTGTGTTGTCTGTTGACTTCAGATCATACAGTCCAGCATAGAAAGATTTGCAGATCCTCAGAATGTCAGATTACAATGACTTTACTGAACCATCTTCTTCCTTCAGGCTGCCGATCATAAAGTTCTCTCTGGACACCTTTTGGAAGAAGAAATGCAAGTACATTTCATCCTGGTTCACACAGCAGACTCTGGATTGGAAGATAACCTTGGAGGCCTCCGAAGCAAAGAGTGAGGCTTGCTGGCTCTTCATCTCCTGGAGATCCTCCTAAACATCAGTCCCTATCGACTGCAACTGGAGCAGATTCTGCATGTTTTTGTGGAGTCAGGACAATTATCCCCATCTCTCACCTGAATGCCTTTAGGGATGAAGAACTTCTTGATCTTCCCTTTGATTGCTTCCCATCAGAATAATGGAGACTCAAAGAAGAGGTTCATAATTCTCTATCCTTGAAGATTCATTAAGCAGTTTGTTCTGTGACAGAGGCACAAAATGAAAGTAGTCTCCCTCGATGTTGTACTATTTATAATTCAGTGACACATCACAGTCTTGTTGGGCATCCAATCTTTATGTTGGTGCTCATTTACCTACTGTAAAATCCTGCAGAAGATGTTGAGGCAAGACTTCCAGCAAAGGGTTTGTGACAAGCTATCCATTCTTACTCAATTGAGGATATCACCAACAGTAGTTCAAAACAAAATATAGTTAAATTTTTTTATACAAATCAATCTTTGGCTTGTCCATGAGGAGTAGAAGATGAAACATTGCAGTCATTAAATTGTGTGAGTCTTTGGAACACTTTATTCCTGAGAGCTGCAAAGGTAGGGTCATTGAATATTTTTAAGACAGATCTCGATAGATTCTTGAAGAGAGTCGAAGGTTTTCAGGGGTAAGTGAACATATGGAAATGAGGTCACAATCTTGATAGCTCATCATACTCTCCAGGCCATATCAAGCTCAGCAGAGATTCTGTTTTGATAAGTGAATTGTTAACTTTGTTTGATGCCTCTGTGTTTATGATAGGTTGTTCTTTCCGTGATGTCTTTTGTCAATGGTTCAATGATAATTTGGACAAAATTAAGCGTTGTGAAGTGTTTGATGCCTCTGTTATTGATACATTAATGGTCAATCTGATTTACATTTTATAAGGTTGCAGGAACAGAAGTTTTTTTCCAAAGAATATTTCAGAATGTATGAGTTTTTCTCAGCAGTTCTATAATTGCCTTTGATTTGATTTATTATTGTCACATGTATTAAGTACACAGTGAAAAGTATTGTTTCTTGCATGCTATAGAAACAAAGCATACCATTCATAGAGAAGGAAATGAGAGAGTGCAGAATGTAGTATTGCAGTCATAGCGAGGGTGCAGAGAAAGATCAACTTAAAGCAAGGTAGGTCCATTCAAAAATCTGATGATAGTAAGGAAGAAACTGTTCTTGAGTCAATTGGTACATAACCTCAGAATTTTGTAAGTTTTTCCTGATGGAAGAATGTGGGAGAGAGGATGCCTGGGATGCGTGGGGGTCTGTTTCATTGGTAATGTGCATGCTCAGTGAACAAGTTCAGAAGGGGCATGAATTGGCATTGAACTGTCATGCATGTGTGAGAGGACATGCAACGTGACTGGAGGATGTTAGTTGGCATGGAGGGTAAGAAGGACCATGGAAAGTAAGGGCTGTGAGGACCAGAAGGCCTAACTATTTTTATTATAACTGTCTCAGAGAACTGAGGAGAACCTTCTAACCAACCAGCTCTGGCACCTGCTTTGGCACTTACCCATGCCTGTGACCAACTAGAATCCACTTATTCCATCCTGCACCCACCTCCCAGAGTCAACACTGTGAGATCCTGGGCCCGTTAAACCCAAGGTGGATCTGCCAAGTTGGGAAATTTCCCACCGCAAATGTCATACAGCATTGCACAGGAGTGTTAGCAAGCAAAAATTAACATCAAGCCTCATGGGGAGACATTGAATAACTAAAATATTTGGTCAGAAAGATTTGAATGGACACCTGAAAGAGGAGAATGTAGAGAGGTTAAGGGACGGCATTCCAGTGTTTAGGGTGAATGTAGCTGAAGACAGTTGAACATATTTAATTCCCATTCTTGTCTCGTTTGCATCCATGTTTCTGTTCATTCTCTTAAGTCTATATCTTTCTCTAAAATGATATAATCAAACAGCACAGAAGACCATTCTGCTGTTGTATCTATGCCATCTCATTGAAAAAGCTATTCAGTTAGTCCCATGCCCTTGCTGTTTCTCATTGATCTGTACATATTTCCTTTTCAAGTGTATAATTGCTTCCAGGTTGCCCAACTTATTTCCCACAGTCATTGCAAAACACAAATTTTAACTTTGCCTTTCAGTTGAATCTATATCATTGACAATCTCATTGTGATTATTAAACTTACTGACGTTTCACAGTAACTCCATTGTAGTATGAATGTAAGCCTACTTTTGACTAATAAATAAATAAATCTAAATCTAAAACTTTGTTTCAGACATCACTTTATGGCACAGCCTCTCCTCTTACTTCTATTTGTCTTTTATATTTTTGGTGACTAAAATCACATCAAGAGATTTGGAGAAATATTGTATATGTACAAGAAATGCTGAAATACACACATCAGACTGGTCAAAGACTGGAAGAAGACTGTGTTTTTGTTCATTTCTCGGAACAGCCGAAGTTTTAATACAAATTTATGCCTTCAAATGTTCCCAGATTTGTACTGCAAATTAGTTATATTGGACTTAGCTTCATCTACTTGAGCCTGTAGTTTATTTATTTATTAATGTCACAAGTGGGCTTACATTAACACTGCAATGAAGTTACTGCAAAAATCCCTGAGACGCCACACTCCGGTGTCTGTTCGGGTACACTGAGGGAGAATTTGTAGAATGGTCAATGCACATCTTTCAGACTGTGGGAGGAAACCGGAGCACCTGGAAGAAACCCATGTAGACATGTGGAGAAAGTGCAGAGTCTGCACAGATCGTGACCCAAGTCCAGAATCACACTCATGCCCTTGGCGCTGTGAGGCAGCAATGCTAACCCACTGTGCTGCCAAAATTTTAATACAACTTTATGTCTTCAGATGCTTCTAGATTTTTTTAATGCAAAGCCACATAACATTTCTTTTATTAGCGATGTTGGATTTAGCACCATCTACTTAAGCCTTCAATTCGGGACTACTTTGATAATGCTCTACTGTCTGTCATCCATGTGGCAGGGAATGAATGGAGGTACAAAACATTCAATTCTCACTTCATGCGGAGTACAGCAGTTTGCTGCTGAACCAGTGTCCTGGCTGCTGTGAGTTCAAATCCCACCCCTGCCAATTGAGGGACGTAACTAGCTATTGCTAAACTGATGCCAAGGGAAATAAAATGACAATGGTTCTCAAATGGTTCAGGCAACGCTAAACGTAGCTTATAGTCGGGTTGCCAACTCTGGTTGGTCATATCCTTGGAGATTGACATCAGAGAAACAGAGCTCCCCCCATTCAATAAATAGTTTTGTAACTAACAATGGAAGTGTACAAAGAAGGTTCCAAAGAATTTCAAGGCTCATCCTTGCTGCAGACCTGGGCAATATCACTCTTTCAACGACAAGAACGACTTCTTCCCTGAATGAACCTGTCATATATTAAGTTGATCTTTTTCTACACCCTTGCTACAGCTGTAAGACTATTTGCTGCATCCTGTGTCCCTTCTCCCCTATGTACTCTATGAATGGTATGCTTTGTCTGTGTAGCAATATTTTCCACTGTTGCCCAATACATGTGACAATAATAAATCAAATCAAAGAAAATGACACAAAAGTACTTTTGAACAGCCATTCGATATTTTTCTCACAATTTTTAGAGCAATCATAGATTGTACTGATCTACTGATGATCGTGCATCTTCGTGAATATTCGCTGTTGGAAGATTGTGGAGTGAATCCTTAGCAAGAACTAAGCATTTACTTAGAGCACCTCCCTAACCCTACAGCCAGTTTGAGCCTGATCCTTTGTCATCTCTGTTTTTGATCCAATCCTGACCTTTCCTAGGAAGGATGACCTTTGGGTTTTTTCCCCAATGGGATCAGTCAGTGGTGTTTTCCCCCGGGTGTTGCAGGCAGCAGCGTCTTGGAAATTCATCTTGGGTGATTCCTGGAAACTCCAGGACAATTCTGAAATGTTGGCAACAATTTACACTTGTCTTTAATCTTGCGCAGCATGTGGTGTCTTCCAGAACAAGTCCAGTAAAACATTGCTGCCATCAACAATCAAAATTGGCAGGAAAATGGGGCAATCAGCCGCTTCTTTATAAATGCAACCTTGTCAATCCACTCAATAATCTGTAGGAATTTGGAAAAGGTGGGGGGAGAGGGAAAACACATGTTTTAATTTGGCACCAGAAGGGTTAAATGTAGCAGTTAAAATAACTTTTTTTTTCTTTGGCACTGCAGGATATTTGCCTCGCATCCAAAAAAATGCTGTCATTTTCTCTCAGCGCCGCCGTCTAGAGAATAAACAAGAGGGAATGTTTGTGCCTGTTTCCATGTTGCACTCTGTGTTGTGTACCTGTCTCTCTGGGCTGACTTCCCTGCAATAGATAAGCTTTGATAAATGGTTGGTGGTGATGTCCCATTCCCTTTCTCCCTGCCCATATGACTCCTCCTCTATTCACACACACTCAAACACACATAACAAGATTGGGACTGAACTTTGACACATATCCTGACACTCTTGAGGAGTGCATTCCGCCCCCCCCCCCGACTACAACATCATTTTTTCCCTCTTGCCTCAGTCTGTACCAGAAAAGAAACAGGAAACACGCCAGCTCTAGTACAAGCCGCTGTGCCAGCTGTGTGTGTATGTGTGTGTGTGAGAGAGAGAGACGGGGTCAGGAGCTGAACTCCTCCTGCAGCAGGGTTCTGCTGAAGCCAGGCTGTCGCGGCTGCATTGTGAAGGATCCAGGAGCCGATGTTGTATTGCCATTGACATTTCCTGCTCCAGGCGCCAGCCAATCAGCTCGTAGCAGCGCCGGAGCGACGACACATGAAATATGATAATTTGCTGCTTGATAGCTACAGAGAGAGAGAGAGAGACGCTGCTGCTATTGCGATGGTTTCCCTGACAGACCAGGCAGATGGGGCTACTTCTCAGTAGATGCCAGGATGCGGGGGTGCTAGTTTACAGTACCTCTGGGAGAGTCCATCAGTCAGCCAGGACAGAGGACTCAGTTATCCAGGTAAGCCACATGACCTATGAGTGTCTATGTGTGTGTCTGTGTATGTGTGTGTGTGTGTGTGTCTGTGTGTATGTGTCCCTCTGTGTGTGTGTGTGTGTGTGTGTGTCTGTGTGTATGTCTCTCTGTGCCTGTGTGTTAGTGTATTTGTGTGTCTATGTATGCCAGTCTATGTTTCTGTCTGTATGTGTGTGTACATTTGTGTCTGTGCATATGTGTGTGTCTCTGTGTATATGTTTTTACATTTGTGTTTGTGTGTCTGTCTGTGTTTGTGCATTTGTGTGTGTGTGTTGCATGTGTGTGTGTGTGTTTGCAATGAGTAGGTGAAAATTTCTGTGCCCAATGATGCTCTGTGCTCTCCATGACTTGCCAGCTTTTCATTTATTTATTTCTCTCTCTCAAATTTATTTATATTCCACGGTGGAAAACTAAATGTTGATTCCTCCCCCGCCCCCCTCCCCATTTCGAAATAACAGCTAAATCATTGCCTATTCTCCACCGAGCCTTAGTTGATAGTGAATTATTCCTCCCTCCCCTCCCTTTCTAGAAAGAGAAAAAATATGAAATGAAATATCCTTTCCAGACCGCTGCTGCTTCTCTCTGGAAGCAGGTGCCTGCGGGAAGTGGTGGGAGATATTACGATATTGTGCAGCTGGCAGAGATATTGCAGCAAGCAAAGAGAGAGAGAGAGAGGAGGGGATGAATGCAGGGGGTGGGGGGAGGGGGGAGCTGGAACTGTAAACTCAGGGTGGATTTGCAACCCGCATACAATCGGGGCGAGAGGGGAGAAATGGAAGAGACGCCCGGGTTTTCTGTTGCTGCCAGTCTGGTCCCTCCTGGGCTTGAGTGCGGCCACTGAGCTGCTTCTGTGTTGGGGGCGCTGAGCTCACTCGAGTTCCTTAAAGACGGTTTCACATAAGGCCTTGAGTGAACCCAGGAGCAGTGACTGAAAAGGTGATGTGTTTGGGAGCGGAGGGGGGGGGGGGGGATATAGGAAGAGAAATGAATAAAAGCTGCCTTATCGTAACCCTTTAGGTACCAGGCTGTAGTGTCGGTGCCATAGCAACACATCACTCGTTACACAGTGCTAGCCATTAATCATTAATTTCATAGGAGGATGGTGACATCATTGCATAGCAGCCTTATTTTAAGAATGAAAATAATAGTAATATTTTCCAAAAGAGGTATGGATACGATCTTTGGGGATTTTATTCCAACGCAGAACAAGATATTCATTAAAAAAAATCAGAAATGAAATTGCATCTACATATGTTGTTTGCCTTTATAAAAAAATCCAATAAGTTATTTACTGTTCTTTAGCAGAAAGTGGTGTTGGGCAAACAGGCACTGATGTTACAAATCTTTAGGTGAAAATAGAGTCTGTGTGTAGCACGAACTGTACACATTTCCAGCAAGTGTGGACAGTAGACAGGTCGTTCGAAGGCTGGGGGGCAGACTTCACTGGAATGATATAGGTTGAGGGGTGACCTGACTGAAGTCTACAAGATTATGAGGGACACGGACAGAGTGGATAGTCAGAAGCTTTTTCTCAGGGTGAAAGAGACAATTACCAGGGGGGCAAAGATATAAGGCGCAAGGAGCAATGTTTAAAGGAGATGTATGGTCAAGTATCTAAAATAGAGATTGGTGGGTGCCTGGATCTCGCTGCCGGGAGAGGTGGTGAAAGCAGATATGATAGTGACATTTAAGGAACGTCTTGACAAATACATGAATAGGATGGGAATAGAGGGACGTGGACCCCGGAAGGCAGTCGGGCAGCATGGTCAGTGCAGGCTTGGAGGGCCGAAGGACCTGTTGCTGTGCTGTAATTTTCTTTGATCTTTGAGATCTTTAAAAATATAACGGGTTTTGATAGGGTTGGTCTAGTGAGGCTGTTTCCACTTGTGAGGGAGACCAAAACTGAGAGTGAGAGGACGGTCGGAATGAACACTAAAAAATATCAATGGGAAATTCAGAAGCTTTCTTATCTTGAGAGTGGGTAGACTCTGCAACTGACGGCAGCAAGGAGTAATTGTGATCGATGCATGTGAAGGGAAGCAAACAGGCAGCTTCCTGTGAGGCAGAAAAGAATGGGTTATGCTCGCAGAGTGAGATTAAGAGGGGTGACATGGCCCAGTTGGGCCGAATGGCCTGGCTTGGTATTTTAACATTGGTGTAATTGTATGTCAGCATAAAATGACTGTCTTGAACTTGGATACTGCTGTTAATCACCTAATAATGTTATAAATCACAAGAGAGAGATTTGCACTCCACACCTCTCCCTTCTGCCCTCCTGTATGTGATAGAATACAGTTGCATAAGGAGGCACAGCCTATATTAATTTAAATTGTCCTACATGAGCCTTTATGACCAGTATCAATGGAAGGGTGATACAGAGGATGAGAACTAACAGCTCTCCTTGCTTGGCCTGAAGTCTGTGTATTCCTACTCCTTGGCAGGACTTCCAACAGGAGAGAGGGAGTGGGGTGGGGAGAATGGATGGTGGGTGACACTGTCTGCTTTCACTTTTCTGTCTTCCTCCCCAGCAAGGATGAGTTGTTGCTCTTATTGCCATCTCGGCTAAAGAATCAGACCTGGGAGGTTCTGCTCTGTCTGGCTTAGTTACGAACGAGTGAACAATGACAGACAGGAAAAGGCTCGCTCATTCATCCAGTTTTTCCCACACGACTTTGATACTGTGTGCATCAAAATATGTACCCTCCCCACTTCACCCAAAACCAGATCAAAAAATCCAGGCTAATTTCAGGATAAAACAAAAGCTGGGAAATTTCTCTCTGAGCCCCTTAGGCCATGGGAACTATTTTAGGAGATTATGCTGAGTCAGCTTTATTTGCTGAGCTATGAAGGGTCATCTCGCGGTTTTAATTTTTTCAGGTAGACTTTGTATACAAAAGTTAAAGTTTAGTGGCATTTCTTGAATCGCTCTGCAACTCGGACCCATCACCTAGTGTGCGATGTTCCTCTTTACGTGTAGGCTCCGTATAACTGAAATCATATTATGACAGAGGCCAGGTATTAGGGCTGGCTGTGTTGAAGTGAATTACAATTGGATTTCTCTTGGGTTTCAACTGAAATTTAATAACAGTTCTGTACTGCTGAGAACAATAATAGAAAAAAGTCTTCCTTCAGTTTCTGTCTCCTATTTTCTTTTCAAAATGTGAGGTTTTGCACCAATTTTTTTTTTACTTTCTCCTTAAAGCATTGACTCACTGCTGGATCCAATTCGACAGGAAACCCTCCAGCAAACTCCTCATGCCTTTTTTGTTAAAATGCAAGCTTTGACTTTGAAGTGCTGCCCGATTTTCCTGCTCCAGATAGGAGACAAACCAAGTTCTTCCTTCACTGGATTGTCCCCATGGACATACTCCCAGCAGGGATGGGTGTCAATGGACAATGAACAGGCACCTATCTGATTTCTTAACACTCCCTTCCCTCATCCTTTGTTAACCTGGTAAACAATTATCGCTGCTCTATCCAATTTCTACCTAAAGTCATCTGACTCGACAGAGGCATGGACAGAGGTTGAACGTTCTTGGTGTTTGGGGTATCTTGAGGCTTATAAACAAAGTATAGCACAGGAACAGACTCTTCGGCTCACCAAGCCTGCACCAACACCTGACGTCTTTTGCTTCCACATTGTCCATATCCCTCTATTCCCTGCCTGTTCATACAACTGTCATGCAGCTCTTAAACAATGCTATTGTATCTGCTTCTACTACTACCTCTGACAATGCATTCAATTTTGTGCCAATTCAAGCTGAGGTTGACTGGCTTTTATTCAGCAGGGGTATTGGGAATTGTGAGCCAAGCCTAGTAAATGGAATTAAGATGCAGATCAGTCAGGATTATTGAATAGGAGAACACAGTTTAGGGGGGTGAATGGCTGATTGCTGTTTTCATGTTCTTGGGATATTGAATTGTCAGTGCAAAATGCACCCAGGGATGCTGGATGAGCCACTTCGCAAGAGAATTCAACTAGTCTCTTATTTCAATTAAGGAGCAGAACTTCCATTCAGTAATATGTCCTTCACCACATTCAATCCAACATCTGGCCCAGTGGCAGGTTCAGGGAAATCAGCCTTTCTGACAACACCTTTGGAGAGAGGTTTTAAAAGGGAAAGTCAGCTGCGTCTGAGAGATTAATTAACTCTTTGTTACTAGATTTGACTAACCCTGTAGTTCCCCAAAGTTGTACTTAGGCCAAAACATGGTACCTTGTAGAAAAGGGAAACTTTAATCTCACCCTTGGTTTCGAGTGTGATGCCATAATCTTCTGAACATTTGCCTGTAGTCTTAATGCCCTTTACTTGAATAATTTATGTCAGGCCAGATTATTGAAGGGCCTGTGATAGCCCCGAGCCTCTGGGAGTCTGGAGTGACTATAAATCCTTGACCAGTGTGACCTTACATCACATTGTTGCTGCTCGACTGAGCTGTTTACCTTCATAAGGCCGCCTTCAAGTTGGAAGTTCTGTAAAAAGAGTTGATTCAACACAGCCAATTTTCAATAATATCAGGGACTCACAGCTTGATTTGATATTCTGATATAGACAACTGTCCAGTAACACTGTTACAAATCATAACTTCATTTTAGATTTTCTGCATAATGTTCAAGAGACCATCTTTGAAGGAAGCTACATCTTACTTATAGCTTAAACTGTGCACATGAAGAATACTAACATTTATCAACCTATTCATGTCTCCCCATCACATCTCCTAATCAGCAAAAGTACAGGCGATAGGCAAACAAAACAAACTGGAACAGATCTGGCAGGTCCCATATGGATTCCTAATTGCGCTGGGTTAAATGATTAAAGCTGGGATAAAATATGGGCTTTTTCCACAATATGTCTTTGAAACCAATTGGCTTAGAACCAGCCAGTGGAGTTGGCCATTAATGTCTTGTCAGTTACATTGTTACAGTTCAGAGAGACAGTTATGCATTGTCTTTGAGCGTGTATAATTAGGTGATCATCCTGTGCAAAAAGGTGGGGTGGGGTGAGAGGAGGACCACCTCATATTTCAGCTCCTGGGCCAAGTTGGCCATTCACAGGCCCACATTCATGGAGAGGGAGCATGCAGTGTCCACTGGCATGCTTCCACAACTGACGGGCACAGCGGAGGCATCATCACTGCCAGGATTTGTTAGTTAAGTTCCCCTTGATATTTTGATTTTTGTTGCAGTTTCCCGCCAGGTTTCCCTCCATCATTTATTAATTTTTGTTCAAGTTATTGTTTTTAATTTATCTAAAGAGTATAAGTAGCAGATCATACAGTATCCACTAGCACACTGCAGGCCTTCCATGACCAGTGGACATTGCGGGAGCATCATCATCCTTGGAATCATATTTTAGTTGGATTGGATCACTTTCCTTTGACGTTTTGATTTTTATTGCAGTGCTGTACCAGAGACTGTCACCCCCCCCTTGTCACTTTTGTTTAATCATTTATCCAATGTCAAAGAGGATAGCTGGGACATTGGGTTGTGTCAGAGAAAAGTTGTGAGACTCAGCAAGTCAATAAACTTCCTCAATAAAGGAAAACTCTGTCTTAAATCATCCAGTCCCGCCTGCCGCAGGAATCACTGCAGGCCGAACGGAGAATTTGCAAAAGATCCCTTGACCTCAGGCAGGAATTTCTGGACTTGGGATGGATGGGATCAGAAAATCCCATCTCTGTATCTGGGTATCAGCTTCACCAGGGTATAGGTTTGGGTTCCATTAACATTAGTGGGGTAAAAATTAATCTGGATTCCAGCTACTGTGATCATACATTGAATGTTTATGGGCAGCGATGAGGTTAGAGTAGCCTCTCCAAGTTGTGCGTGTGCACAGAAGTTTTGTCATTGACTTTCTGGCTCCAGCTGTCCCACCCCCAAACACCCCCGTTAGTTGTCCAGTGATTCCAGTCCTGCTTTTCCCATGCCAGTTTGAGAGTTGGTTATCCATCAAAATATCTTTTCTCCCCCCATCTTCAGTATTTTTGGATTCTCTAAAGAGAAGTGTTCAATGATAATGAAAAGCACAGTATCTTTTTAATGTCTCTCTGCTTTTTCAAATTAATTTATGGGACGTTGGTGCCATTAACAAGGACAACATACATTCTCTATCCCTCAGTCCCCTTGAGGTAGTGCTGGTGAGCCATTGTCTCGCCAAATGATTCACAAGGCCATTTCAAGGGAAATTAAGAGAGGACTATATTGTTGTGGGTCTGGAGTTACATATGGTGCAGATCAAGTGAGGCTGGCAGAATTCCTTCCCTAAAGGACATTAATTAATCTGCTGGGTTTTTACAACAATCATATAGTTTACAAGATCATCATTGATGCTAGCTTTTCTCTCCAGATTTATTGTAATTAATTGAATTTAAATACTATTGTTACCCTTGATCTTAGCAGTATATTGGAGGTTAGTATTCAATTCTTGGAGACTCCAGGCCAATCCTGGAAAGATTGTCAACTGAGGACTAGATCAGGCCAGGCTACAATGCTGAATAGCCTTCTAACACCCAGTCTGGATTCATACAAAGAGCGTGATGGAGCACTTGGATAAGGGCCGTTACTGTCCTCGGGAGCTGTGTTCTGGCAAGCGTCAGCAAGTGTGTTAGAATGAGAGGGAACTGAGGAAAACCAAAGCCTTTGCTTAACACTAATCAACCAATGCCATAAAGGCCAAAGCTCTTTGCCCTATTAGGCTTTTCCTCTTACACTTGTCTTCCCTGTATCCATGAGGTACTGAGCCAGCTATTAGACTTGCCAGAGTTGCTGTTTCATCAACCTTAGGCTTTAAGAGCAAAAAACAAACCTAATAGTGAAACAAACTATTGCTTAGCTTTGATTACCGGACATCTTTGGTTGTAAATTGAACTCCATTTATAATCATCATTAATAATTTCTTTCTTCCTCTGATCTAACCATGACAGACAGGATGACTCAATATTTGTGGCTGGGTAGCTTTCAGTTTTTGGAAGCAGTGTTTTTTTTCATCCAGTACATACCTCTGAATGACAAGTCTTCTTTCATTGTTACAATAGTTCAGTGGGTTTTACATAACCTGTTTTGTGCAGTGTCGGCGGGATCTGCTGTTTTACGGGAAATGGTTTTTTTATTTGCTCCGTTGTCTTGTTTGCTTTGTCTCACCTGCATTATTCTGCACTCACTATAATTACCTTAAACTGTGAGTATCACACTGGTTCTTGTCTTAATTGGTATTATATACAGATTGAGGGCAGTCCAAACGTATCTGGATATCAGATCATGTTGGGTTAATGTGTGATGTGTCGTTACTGTATGATGCTGTGATTTGCTATGATTGTATATTGATATAATATGTTGTGATTCATTAGTGAGGTACATGTTGGGGAAGTATGCATGTGATAATGTTAGTGCAATGTGTGAGTGTAAGGCATTCTGTGCTACTTGAGTGAGGCATACAACCATATCATATGTCATGATAATATATACCTATCTGGCACACTGTGATATTTTAGTGCACTGTATGTCTGCATGGTAACGTTATTGAAATAAGTGTCCCTATAGTGTCTTGTGATATGTTTAGATTTATGTATACATATATATGTCTATATTTATCACATTGAAATCCTCTGCATATATAAGTAATGCATGCTAAGATAATACCCTGTCTTATGGGTGTAGACTATGCACAAACAGTAAGCAATAAGTTAGTACTGTATATGTTGTGATATCCTGTAACATGTTATTACAGTAAATGTCAACATGATATATTTGTGCTGCATGTTGATAGTCTGTGATATATAGTTGTACCCTGTGATCTTGGTACAGTCTCCCATAACAGGTCAATATTCCAGTCATTCTGTAATCAGGTGTGATTCAAGAGATGTCTTGGAACTTACCTTGTTTTTCAGAAGGCACTGATTCTTGCCAGAGTACATTTCACTTGGACAACAGGTCCCTTTTGGTACGGTGTCCAGACAGATATTCTTCACGTCCAAGTGGTTCATGTAAACTGGTTGTTTGACTGCAAGAGGAATCGCAGTTGTGCCTGACTCTGATCTGGCTTGACATGCGCACTGTCACTGCCTAGAAAAAGACACTGACTCCAAGCCAGCTCCATTGATGTTGGTTAACTTTGCCAAAACCATTGAATTGTGGTGGACCATTGAATTATCATTGTGCTGAAGGGGCATGTAGTTTCTAAACCCTTACTGAACTAATAGCCTGGCCACTGTGATCAGTGATGCATTGCTGACCAATCCTCCTGCATTGTAGTTGGGCGCTATGGTAGGATAGCTGATTGCCTAGGCTATGCATGGAACTGAGAACAGATTGCATTGATGGAGGAGGTAGCAGTCAACAGCTATGGAGTACTGTAGAGACTAGTGCCAGTTCAACTCTGTTATGTTTGAACACAACATATTTATTGAGTGGTATATATGTTCAATATTTAGAAAATACTTCTTTGTTGGTTTGAACAATTTTATCTCTGTGAATTTGCAGGTTGGCGTGTTGCTTTGGGCCCTGTGACTCATTTACTTAGTGCAAATATATATTCTGAAATTAGGCTGGTAACAAAAAGAAGCAAAACGGAAATCAATCTTTCAACAAATAACACATAAGTTATGGCAGGTTTGAGCAACTATAATCATTTTTACTTGTTGCATTTTTCTCTCCCTACTTTCCCTCTCATCCTCTTCCACCAAGATAAGCGACTTTAGTTATCTGCAGAGATTGGTGAATTGCTCTCCTTAGAACAAAGAAGCTTACAGGAAGATTTGAGATAGGTGTTCAAAACTATGAAGTAGATAAGGAGATAGTATTTCCAGTCAGGTCGATAACCAGAGATAATCAGCAAGTTAACACTCTGCCTGAAAAGGTGTGGAATAATTTTAGGCGTAACTTTCAAAAGGAAATTGAGTAGATATTTGAAAAGAAAATAAATTTCAAGGAGTCATGGGGGAGTTTTCTCATCCTGCCTACCTTGGGAATCATAGTGTATTGGGGGAGGAGGCAGGGGACCATGCAAAGACCTGTTGACTTTGGGCATGATTTTTTGGTTTTGGAGCATGGCTAGAAAATCCCACCCATAGAGACATAAAGCATAGAAACAGGCCATTCGACCCATCATGTCTATGCTGACTATCAAATACCAATCTATACTAATCCCATTTACCAGCACTTGGACCATAGCCTACTATGGTCTCGATTTAACTGCTCGTCCAGATGCTTCTTAACTGTTGCTAATCTGCCTTTGCCATCCCCGCAGGCAGCCTATTCTATATTTTCAGCATCCTCGGGTGAAAATTTATTTCTTCACATCCCTTCTAAAGCACTTATTCCTCACCTCAAACCTGTGCCCTGTGGTCCTAGACACTTGTGATGTGGAGATGTCGGCGTTGGACTGGGGTAAACACAATAAGAAGTCTCATAGCGCCAGGTTAAAATTCAACAGGTTTATTTGGTAGCAAAAGCCACCAGCTTTTAGAGCACTGCCCTTTCGTCAGGTGAGTGGGAGTTCTTTTCACAAATGGAGCATATAAAGACACAAACTCAATTTATAAATTAATGGTTGGAATGCGAGTATTTACAGGTAATCAAGTCTTAAAAGTACAGACAAAGTGAATGGAGAGAGCGTTAAGCACAGGTTAATGAGATGTATATTATCTCCAGACAAGACAGTTAGTGAGATATTGCAAGCCCAGGCAAATCTTCTGGATTACAGATAATGTGCCATGAACCAAGATCCTGGTTGAGGCAATCTTCATGTGTGCAGAACTTGGCTATCAGTCTCTGCTCAGCAACTCTGCGATGTCATGAGTCATGAAGGCCGCTTTGGAGAACGCTTATCATAGAACATAGAACATAGAACAATACAGCACAGAACAGGCCCTTCGGCCTTTGATGTTGTGCCGACCAAAATAAAAAGCAATGCCCCTCCAAACTAAACCATTCCCTTCTCTTCCATATACTTATCAATTAACCTTTTAAACGCCACCAAACTTGGCGCATCTACAACAGCTGCAGGCAGGGCATTCCACTCCCTAATCACTCTTTGAGTAAAGAACCTACATCTGATATCCGTCCTATAACTCATACCCCTTAATTTAAAGCTGTGTCCCCTCGTGCTAGCTTTCTCCATCCTAGAAAAAAGGCTATCACTGTCCACCCTATCTAAACCTCTAATCATCTTATATGTTTCAATAAGGTCTCCTCTTAGCCGCCTTCCTTCTAACGAAAACAACCTCAAATCCCTCAGCCTCTCTTCATAAGACCTGCCCTCCATACCAGGCAACATCCTGGTAAACCTCCTCTGTACCCTCTCCAATGCCTCCACATCTTTCTTATAATGTGGCGACCAGAACTGCAAACAATACTCCAAGTGCGGCCGCACTAGAGTTTTGTACAGTTGCAACATGATGCTGCGGCTCCTAAATTCAATCCCCCTACCAATAAAAGCTAAGACTCCATATGCCTTCTTAACAACTTATCCACTTGACTGCCTACTTTCAGGGATCTATTGACACATACACCAAGATCCTTCTGTTCCTCAACACTATTAAGAGCCTACCATTAGCCCTATACTCTACACATTTATTGTTCCTGCCAAAGTGCATTACCTCACCCTTTTCCACATTAAACTCCATTTGCCACCTCTTGGCCCAGCTCTGCAACTTGTCCAAGTCACTCTGTAAACTATAACACCCCTCTCCACTATCTACCACTCCACCGACTTTAGTGTCATCTGCAAATTTACTGATCCATCCCTCAATACCCTCATCCAGATCATTTATAAAAATTACAAACAGCAGGTGCCCCAAAACAGAACCCTGAGGCACACCACTTGTCACCGAACTCCACGATGAATATCTCCCATCAACCACCACCCTCTGTCTTCTATCTGCCAGCCAATTCCTAATCCAATAGCTAAATCACCCTCTATTCCACACATCTGCATTTTCTGTAGAAGTCTTCCATGGGCCACCTTATCAAACGCCTTACTAAAGTCCATATATACTACATCAACCGCCTTACCCCATCCACCTCTCTGGTCACTTTCTCAAAAAACTCAATGAGGTTAGTAAGGCATGACCTACCCTTCACGAAACCATGCTGACTATCCCCAATCAATTCATTTCTCTCTAAATAACTATTAATCCTATCCCTAATAATTCTCTCCAATACCTTGCCCACAACAGAAGTAAGACTCACTGGCCTATAATTCCCAGGAAGGTCTCTCTTCCCCTTCTTAAACAATGGACCACATTCGCTATCCTCCAGTCCCCCGGAACCACACCCGTAACCAACGAGGACCTGAAGATCAGAGCCAGAGGCTCTGCAATCTCCTCTCTTGCCTCCCAGAGAATCCTAGGGTAAATCCCGTCCGGCCCAAGGGACTTATCCAACTTCAAACCCTCGAGAATTTCTAGCACATCCTCCCTATCTACTACAATACTTCCCAATTTGCAACCCTGTACCTCAGTGCTCTCCATAGCTACATTTCCAGCACTCTGCGTGAATACCGAAGAGAAATTATCCGAATTATCCTAAGATCAGAGACCGAATGCCCGTGACTGCTGAAGTGTTCCCCAACAGGAAGAGAACACTCTTGGCTGGTGATTGTCAAGCAGTGTGTATTCATTCATTGTTGTAGTGTCTGTATGGTCTCCCCGATGTACCATGCCTCGGGACATTCTTTCCTGCAGTGTATCAGGTAGACAATGTTGGCCAAGTTGCAAGATTATGTATTGTGTACCTACATGAGATGATGGCATCCGTGTTGATGGTCAAGCATGTCTTACAGAGGTTGCTGTGGCAGAGCTGTGTGGTACTGTGGTCACTGTTCTCATGAAGGCTGGATAACTTGCTGCGGCAGTGGCTTGTTTGAGGCTGTTGCGGTTGTTTGAATGCAAGAGGTGGGGGTGTGGGGATGGTCTTGGTAAGATGTTTATCTTCATCAATGACATGTTGACGGCTCCAAAGAAGATGTCATAGCTTCTCCGCTCCAAGGACGTACTGGACGATGAAGGGTACTTTGCCCACCATTCTCTGTTTGTCTTCTGAGGAGGTTGGTGCGTTTTTTGCTGGGGTGCATTGGAACTGTCGATCATCATATCTTGTTCTTATGAGGGCATCTTTCAGCATCTGGAGATATTTGTTGCGATCCACTTCATCAGAGCAGATCCTGTGTATACAGAGAGCTTGTCCATAGGGGATGGCTTCTTTAACGTGTTTAGGGTGGAAACTGGAGAAGTGGAGCATCATGAGGTTATTCATGGGCTTGCGGTACAATGAAGTGCTAAAGTGGCCGTCTTTAATGGAGATGCATGTGTCCAAGAATGCAACCAATTCTGGAGAGTAGTCCATGATGAGTCTGATGGTGGGATGGAACCTGTTGATGTCATCATATAGTTCACCATGAGTCCAAAGGAAGAAAATGTCATCGATGTATCCAGTGTATAGCATCTGTTGAAGGTCCTGTGCAGTGAAGAGGTCTTGTTCGAACCTGCACATGAAGATGTTGGCATATTGAGGTGCATATTTGGTCCCCATGGCTGTTCCATGTGTCTGAATGAAGAACTGATGAAGGTGAAGGCATTGTGGTTCAGGATGAAGTGGATGAGTTGTAAAATTGCATCCGGAAACTGGCAGTTGTCAGTGTTGAGGACTGAGGCAATGCCATCGTCATGGGGAATGCTGGTGTAGAGTGTCGAGACATCCATCGTGATAAGGAGTGTTCCTGGTTCAACTATTCCATATGTGTTCCATGGATCGAACAAGACCACTTCACCACACAGGACCTTCAACCGATTTTATACGCTAGATACATCGATGATATTTTCTTCCTTCGGACTCATGGTGAACAATCACTGAAACAACTATAGGTTGACATCAAAAGTTCCATCCCACCTTCAGACTCACCATGGACTACTCTCTGGAATCGATTGCAGTCTTGGAAACATGCAGCTCCATTAAGGACGGCCACCTCAGCACTTCACTGTTCTGCAAGCCCACAAATAACCTCATGATGCTCCACTTCTCCAACTTGCACCTGAAACACATTAAAGAAGCCATCTCCTAGGGACAAGCCCTCCGTTTACACAGAATCTGCTCAGATGAGGAGGATCGCAACAGACACCTCCAGACTCTGAAACACTCGCATTCCAACCAAATTTTGTAGATTGAGTTTGTGTCTTTATATACCTTGTTTATGAATAGATCTCCCACTCACCTGACAAGAGGCAGTGCTCTGAAAACAAGTGGCTTTTGCTACCAAATAAACTGTTGGACTTTAACCTGGTGTCATGAGACTTCTTACTGTATTTAGACACCTCTCCTATGGAAAAAAGATGCTTATGATCTACTCTATCTGTTCCTGTCATCAATCCTCCCTTCATTCTCCACTGCTCCACAGAAAACAAAACCAGCTTATCCAGTCTGTCCTCATAGCTGGAACTTTCCATCCCAGGCAACTTGCTGGTTAATCTCCTCTCATCCTTCTGATAGTTTGGTGACCAGAACTGCACACGATATTCCATCTGTGGCCTAACGATGTTTTATATATTCTATGCCTTGGGTAATGAAGGCAAGGAAACCCCCAAGCTAATCCCAATTACCCGCATTTGGTCCATTTCCTTCTATACCCATCGCATCCATGTAACTATCTAAATGCTTTTTAAAAGACAAAATTGTACCCACCTCCAGTACTACCACTGGCAGCTTGTTCCAGACACTCACCACCCTCTGTGTGAAAAAATTGCCCCTCTGGACATCTTGTATCTCTCCCTTCTCACCTTAAACCTATATCCTCTAGTTTTAGACTCTCCTATCTTTGAGAAAAAATATTGATTATCTACCTTGTCTGTGCCCCTCATTATTTTATAGACCTCTATAAGGTCACCCCTCTGCCTCCTATGCTCCAGAAAAAAAAGTCCCGTCTATCCAGCTTCTCCTTATAAATCAATCCATCAAGTCCCGGTAGCATCCCAGTAAATCTTTTCTGCACTCTCTCTAGTTTAATAATATCCTTTCTATAATAGAGTGACCAGAATTACACATAGTATTCCCAAATGTGGCCTTGCCAATGTCTTGTACAACTTAACCAAGATATCCCAATTCCTGTATTCAATGTTATGACCAATTAAACCGAGCAGGCTGAATGCCTTCTTCACCACTCTGTCCACCTGTGACTCCACTTTCAAGGAGCTATGAACATGTACCCCTAGATCTCTTTGTTCTATAACTCTCCCCAGTGCCCTACCATTAACTGAGTAAGTCCTGCCATGGTTCAGTCTACCAAAATGCATAATCTTGCATTTGTCTAAATTAAACTCCATCTGCCATTCATCAGCCCACTGGCCCAATTGATCAAGATCCCATTGCGATTGGAGATAATTTTCTTCATTGTTTACTATGCCACCAATCCTGGTGTTGTCTGCAAACTTACTAACCATGCCCTCTATATTCTCATCCAAATTATTAATATAAATGACAAATAACAGTGGGCCCAGCACTGATCCCTGAGACACACCACTGGTCACAGGCCTCCAGTTTGAAAATCAACTCTCTACAACACCTTCTAGCTTCTGGAAAGAAGTCAACTTTGTATCCATTTAGATGCCTCAGCCTGGATCCAGTAAGATTTAACTTTATTCAACAACCTACCATGCGGTAGCTTGTCAAAGGCCTTGCTAAAGTTCACGTAGACAACATCAGCTGCACTACCCTCATCTACCTTCTTGGTTATCCCTTCAAAAAACTCAATCAAATTTGTGACATATGATTTTCCACTCACAAAGCCAGTTTTTGCATCTCTAAATGCTTGTAGATCTTGTCTCTCAAAATACCTCTCAAGCAAATATCTCATATAACACTATGGGTGGGATTTTCTGCCCCCCCCCCCCCCCCCCCCCCCCCTCCCCCCCCCCAAACCCACCACAGCATTATTTCAACAGCACAGATAGCTCATCATTGCCAGCCTGTAGGATTTTCCAGTCCTGTCAATGTCTATGGCATTTTGCTTGGCTTATGTGTCCCATCTAGGGTTTTGATGGGACTAGCATGGTGATACAGTGGTTAGCACTGTTGCCTCACAGCGGTAGGGGTTTGTGTTTGATTCCCAGCCTTGGTCATTGTCTGTGCGGAGCCTGTATGTTCTCCTCGTGTCTGCATGAGTTTCCTCCAGGTGCTCCAGTTTCCTCCCACAGTCTGAAAGATGTGCTGGTTAGGAGAACTGGCCATGCTAAATTCTCCCTCAGTGTACCTGAACAGGTGCTGGAGTGTGGTAACTAGAGGATTTTCACAGTAACTTCATTGCAGTGTTCATGTAAGCTGACTTGTGACAGTAATAAAATAAACTAGAATGACATGAGCAGCAAGAAGATGGGAATACCACCATGACACAAGTTCCCCATTAAATTAACACTAGCCTGGATTTGGACACATATCACCATTCTTCCATCATTGCTGGGTCAGAATACTGGAACTCCCTAACTAGTGGGAGCACCTTCATTTTCTTCACAGTAACTTCGTTGCAGAGTTACTTTAAGCCTACTTGTGACACTAATGCAATAAACTTTAAACTTAAGAAAACTTTAACTGATAGACTTGAACAGAATGTTTGATAGTTGTTAGGGGAAAGGCAGATGGATGCTAGTAAAGCTCAGAGAAAGTCTGGTTGGAGCAGTGAGTTTGGAGAAGGCCTTTGAAGGTAAGGGCGGTAGTGAAGGCAGTGGGATTGTGAAGCGGATTTCAGAGTTTGCTGAAGGTTTTGCCACAGTGTGTGGAAAGGAGGCTTGCAAAATAGAATAGCATTGGAAGAGTGAGCAATGCTTATGGTGAATACTGAGAACTTATTTAACAGTGGATGGCAGCACTTTAAACCAGATTCCTTGGTCCCTCAGTATCTGTGCACACACATATTTTAGATGAGGAAATTAGATTAGTAAAGCCTAGAGTGGAGCATCAGCAGATTTTATTTTATTCACTGATGGAATGTGAGAGACACTGGCTAGGCCAGCAGTTACTGTCAATCTCTAATTGCCCTTGAGAAGGTGGTGATGAGCCCACCTTCTTGAACTGCTGCAGTTCACATTGGAGAGACTGGAGATGCTGGCATTGCAAAAGGTTGAGGGCATATTTAATAAAGATATTCAAAATCATGAGAAGAGATTGACTAGGACTAGACCTATTTTCCCTGGAGTTTAGCAGAATGAAAACTGATCGAACATAAACATGTAAAATTCCAAAGGGGCCGATGAGGGTGGACGCTGGGAGAAAGTTAACCCCAAAATCGGGAATCTAAAACATGGGGTCATAATTTCTGAATAATGTAATGGCCATTTGGGACAGAATATTTCTTTACTCAAAGATTTGTGAATCTTTAGAATTCTCTATCTCACAGAGCTGTGGATGCTGAATCATTGATTATATTCAAGATTGAGATCAACAGATTTTTGGATGCTAAGGGATTAAGAGATCTGGGGATAGTGCAGGAAGTTGAATTTGAGGTACAAGTTAGTCACAATCTTGTTGAATAGTGGAGCAGGCTATAAGACCAAATAGCTGACTTCAGTTCTTATTTCCTTCATTTGAGGGGTTCTGAGAGGGAATTAGGAGAAACACGTCAATGTCAGTTGTAGAAATTTATTCTGGACAACAGTATTAAGTGGGGAGGATAGGATTGGCTGCCCATTATTCCCAGTGTTCAATTAAATTCTGTTGCGGTTAATCGAATTAAATATCAGCAGCTGTATAGAGTTTTAAAGTTTATTTATTAGTGTCACAAGTAGGGTTACATTAACTCTTCAATGAAGTTACTGTGAAAATTCCCTAGTTGCCACACTCTGGCAACCGTTCGGGTACACTGAAGGAGAATTTAGCACGGCCAATGTACCTAACTTGCATGTCACTCAGATTCTAGGAGGAAACCAGAGCGCTCAGAGGAAAACCATGCAGACATAGGGAGAATGTGCAGATTCTGCAAGACAGTGACCCAAGCTGGGAATCGAACCCAGCTTCCTTGCGACGTGAGATAGCAGTGTATGACCGAGCAAGCAGTTAATACGATTCTACCTGCTTGATGCCACTGCCCAGAACATATCTTCATCCATCAGTAACCAGGGGACATGGATTTTAAACAAACTAAAATGAAAATAAATTACTTCATGCAGAGGGCTAGGTGGCATGATGGTGCAGTGGTTAGCACTGCTGCCTCATGGCACCAGGGATCTAGGTTCAATTCCAGCTGTGGATCACTGTCTGTGTGGAGTTTGCATATTCTCCCTGTGTCTGCATGGGTTTCTTCCGGGTACTCCGTCTTCCGCCCACAGTCCAAAGTTGTGTGGGTTAGGTTGATTGGCCATGCTAAATTGCCCCTAGTGTCAGGGGATTAGCAGGGTAAATATGTGGGGTTACGGGAATAAGGTCTGGATGTGAGTGTGGTTGGTGCAGACTCAATGGGCCAAATGGCCTCTTTTGGCGCTGCAACGATTCTATGGGTTGCTATGGCCTAGAGCATGTTGCTGAAAGGATGGTGAAATACTTGGTTCTAACTTTAAAGAAGGGAATTGAATAAATATTTGAAGGGCAGAAATGTGCAGGGCAACGGCAGTAGGGTCAGTGAGTGTGTCTTGTTATGATAGCTCAACCAAAAGGCAAGCCCAGGTTCGATGGGCCAAATGGCTGTCATCTGTGCTATATAATTCTGTGGTGTTCACCCATTGAACTTTTTGAGGTGAGTCAAACCAGTCATTTTGGTGAGCGGAGCTCAGTCAACTCTACTGCTCACCCACTCTCGGAAAGCAGAAATCACTGCCTTGTGCTTCTCTCACCAACCCATTTCACTGATGTCAGCCTTGGTAAAAAAAAACCTGCAGGCTCAACTAACTACAAAAGCAATACTGAAAACAGAGTGTGGGATGTATGTGGTCACTTTCTCTCAGCTTTAACTGATAGTTCAAGGTCAAAAAAGTACAAGATGACTATCTGGTTTCTCTGGAAATGAAAGGAACAACATCTTAATGGTTAAAAGGCCTGAAATGAATTGTGGCCTCATTAAGAATCGTTAATTCCATCATAATTTCATGCAGCGTCAACCAGCAGAGAGTTTCGATTTGAGTCTGAGAGGCAGCTCCACTGTGAGTAATATCATAAGTTCTACCTGCTTTAATTATGATATTTAAATTGCTTACCATCAGTGGAATGATTTAGTTTGGAGCGTGACAGTGAAGCAACAGTGTGAATGATTTTTTTCTTTCACACCGATACTTCACTGCTGTTACATTAGCCCTGTCTCATGTCTGTGGGGCCTCAGAGCATTTTGCGGACAGACACGTTGAAAGCTTAACATAAACGAAACTAGGATGCCAGTCAAACTGGGGCAATGTGGGCCATTTCCAATACATTATAGAATATTGAATTTTACTCGGTGGCTTCCTCCTGTTGAGATTGGGAATATATCTTAGGAACAGGAGGAGGCCACTCAGCCCCTCAAGCCCATTCCAGCATTCATCATCGACTTGCATCTTAACTCCAGCTACCTGTGTGATTTACAGAATGCGTTATATCTTTGCTAAAGAAAGACTTATCAATTTTGGCTTTGATATTTTTGATTGACTGCCATCCTCAGTGGTTTTTTGGGGGGAGAGCGATTCAGATTTCCATCATTCTTTAGGTGAAGGAATGCTTCCTGATACTACCCCCACATGGCTTGGCTCTAAGCTTTAGGATTAAGCCCTCAGCTATTGACTGCACCACCAGAGGAAATTGTTTCTGTTCATTTTTTAAAAATCATCCTGAACACCTCAATGAGATGTTAATCTTCTGTATTTGAGGGACTCCCAGCCCGTCTTCACCATTTAACCCTTTTAACTCTGGCATCATTCAATAATCACATTGTACAGTCGACACCTTCACTTCTTGTTGAACAGAGTCCATGGCCAAATTTTACCACCCCAACTGCCACGACAAGAGGCGGACAATGGGAAGGTCCATTGACCTCGGGTGGGATATTACGGTTTTGGGACAAGCGAGGCTAGAAATTCCCACTTGTCCGAAAACAAAGTAATTTCATTTCAGTTCCTTCCCGTTTTATGATGTGAGTTTCACCAGTTGTGTGAAGGGGGCACTCTTGGTTTGTTTTATTATCATGATATTTCCTTATCATTTCAACTCAAACCAGAAGCCAACAAGCAGAAGCTATAATGAAGGGCTCATCGATTTTCAGGGATGCAGTCAATACTTTAGATTTGAAATGTCATTCACCTGGCATGCACCAGGCACTAATAAAAAGAATGGTAGAATGATGCTGGAGCTAAAAGGGTTAAAATAATGGAGCTTGGCTGGTTTTGTTTTAGCTTCTCATCCAACGCACAATACATCTGACGATGCAGCACTCCTTAAGTATTTTTGACTAACTTTTGGTGAAGCAGTTCAAGGCCTTAACTTGATAAGCAGAGCATGCAGAGAGGAAGCTACGCTCAGTTGTACCTGATGGTGTCAGCCTTAGCTTAAAGGTAATGCTTTGTCTGGGAGTCAGAAGGTGGTGGGTTCAAGCCCCACTCCAGAACCTTGAGCATTAACTTAGGCTGGTGTTTCATGCTGTACTGAGGGTCCTATGCTGTATTTCAGTTGAGATGCTAAAACTGGAGTCCTTACAGGTGAATGTAAAAGATCTCATGGCACCATTTTAATGAGCAGCAGGTGATTTCTCCCCATTGCCTTGGTCAATATTGATCCTTCAACCAACATCACAAAAAGCAGATTGGCTTGTCCACATCACGTCACTTGTTGTGCATTATTCCCTTGCTGCTTGTGATAGAAAAAGAAAGAAATAGTTGCATTTATATAGCAACTTGAGGTTAACCCTAAGCACTTTACAGAAGTCAACGAAGTATTTTTGAAGGGCAGCCACAGTTGTAATATCGGAAAGGCAGCAACTAATTTTTATACAGCACACAACGTTGTAATCACGATCAGGGAGTCTGTGTTCTTTAGTGGTTGAAGGATAAACATTGACCATGTCAAAGAAGTGAACTCCCCTGATCTTCTTGGAAAGCAATTGGGTGTAAATTGACCGATACACACTATCATGTAACTTGGTATCAGAAAGCATAATGCAGCAATACAGTGCCACAGAAGATTTTGGGTATTTTTGGCTAGTTCACTCAGTTGGCAAAAACACTGCCCAAAGTGCAACATGAATGTATGTGTGCATGGTTGGGGCTGAGTCATCTGGCCTCTGCCCTATTGTTAGAGCCAGGGTTGCTACAAAGCGCAGGACGGTGGCACAGTGGTTAGTACTGCTGCCTCACAGTGCCAGGGAGCTGGGTTCAATTCCTGACTTGGGTAATTGTCTGTGCGGAGTCTTCATGTTCCCCCCATGTCTGCGTGGGTTTCCTCCGGGTGCTCTGGTTTCCTTCCACAGTCCAAAGATGCGCTGGTTCGGTTGATTGGCCATGCTAAATTGCTCCTTAGTGTCATGGGGACTAGCTTGGATAAATGTATGGGGTTATGGAGGTAGGGCCTGGGTGGCATTGTAGTGGGTGCAGACTTGATGGGCTGAATGGCCTTCTTCTGCACTGTAGAATTCAATGATTCTATGAATATTTCTGCACTATTCTGTGAAATCGAGGTTATTGTTCTTGATCTTGACAAATATCCAATGTTTCCAACTAGAAATCTCCAAGTCTGGACTTAGAACATAGAACATAGAACATAGAACATTACAGCACAGAACAGGCCCTTCGGCCTTCGATGTTGTGCCGACCAAAATAAAATGCAATGCCCCTCCAAACTAAACCATTCCCTTCTCTTCCATATACTTATCAATTAACCTCTTAAACGCCACCAAACTTGGCGCATCTACAACAGCTGCAGGCAGGGCATTCCACTCCCTAATCACTCTTTGAGTAAAGAACCTACCTCTGATATCCGTCCTATAACTCATACCCCTTAATTTAAAGCTGTGTCCCCTCGTGCTAGCTTTCTCCATCCTAGGAAAAAGGCTATCACTGTCCACCCTATCTAAACCTCTAATCATCTTATATGCTTCAATAAGATCCCCTCTTAGCCGCCTCCTTTCTAACGAAAACAACCTCAAATCCTTCAACCTCTCTTCATAGGACCTGCCCTCCATACCAGGCAACATCCTGGTAAACCTCCTCTGTACCCTCTCCAATGCCTCCACATCTTTCTTATAATGTGGGGACCAGAACTGCACACAATACTCCAAGTGCGGCCGCACTAGAGTTTTGTACAGTTGCAACATGATGCTGCGGCTCCTAAATTCAATCCCCCTACCAATCCCCCTACTACGTCTTTCTCTATTAACAAGTCAGGACGTCTGATACTGTGAGCAAGGCTGACATTTGTTGCTCTTTCATAATTGCCCTTGGTGAGCTGCCTTCTTGAACTGCTGCACTCCATGTGGTGTAGTTATAGCCACAGTATTATTAGGGACGGAATACCTGAATTTTGATTCAGGGACAGTGAAGAGACAGCAATATTTGTTCAAGTCTTACTTGTGTGAGACTTGGAGTGGAACATGCCAAGTGGTGTTCCCATGTGTTCACTGTCTTGTCATCCATGGGTATTGGAAAGTGCCATTTTGGTGAATTGTTGCAGTGCATATTGTAAATGGCACATTCTGCTGCCACTCTGCCTCAGTGGTAGTGAATGTTTAACTTGTTGGATGGGCTGCCAGTCCAGATGTGCTGAGGACTGACTGGGCTGAAGTGCAATGGTCCTCTTGCTGCCGACAGTCAGTGCCCCAGCTCCAGCAGCTTAATGATACGTGGTCAAGTTTCAAGAGACAGCTGCTGACTACCAATTAAAAGTTGTAAGAGGAGGGAAAAAAGAAAAGCACATCCTTCCTAAAGTTACATTTATGTTATGTATATGTCTGGAGTTTCCAGATGTTCACACTGGCAGGATCTTTTGGTCGCCGATGGCGCACCCTTGCTGTGGTTTTCCCAAAGGTATGGGACGCAGTCAGTGAAAAATCTCAGAAGATCCCAATGCCGGCAAACAGTGCGCCTTGAGAAAAATGTCGCAGGGAGGCCAGAAAATCCTCCCCATTGTAAGAATGAAAAGTTACTAAACAAGGAGATTCAAATCTAATTTTGGAGTAGGCTAGAAGCCAGGAACTGCAGTATGTAATCACACAATGTGACTTTAATATTGCCTCGAGATGATTAAACTTCAAAATACAAAAGGAATATCTTCAGTCTGCACAAAGGCAGCCCATGTCATGACATATCACATGTTTTAAATTAGTGGTCCTTTGCTTGCACTTCTCACAGAATGATAAAACACAGAAGAAGGTCTTTGAGTCCATCATGCCTGTGCCAACTCTTTGGAGGAGCTGTGCATTTCATTCCCACTCATCTTGGGCTACATAACCAAGGGCTTTTCTCTTTGACTCAAACCACAGCTTCACAGAACATAACGAGTAAAAGTTGCTCATATGTGGTATAAATGAATGTTTTGCTGAAAATTGTTGTTATTGAGCAGGAGGCCAATGCAGGGCCTGTGTTTGAAGAGAGTTGGAGGAAAATTGAAGCAAGTCAGGAAGTAGTGATGCATATTGCCTCAATCATCAGGGGAAAGTGGGAGAGAGGGTGTCTGAGGGCATTTTGACTTTATGAAGCAAGACCCATTCAAGAAGAAAGAGAGAAGACTGGTGTTTTCTAACTTGTATCTCAGATACTATTTATTACTCAACACGACTTGTGTCACACATAGTTGTTTGTGGAAATTCTGCATAAAGTACTGTTATTTGGTGCTCTAAGTGGTCTTTACACTTACAAGGAAACCTGCAACTTGTCATGAGATTGGGTAATTGAGGGAAGTGAGGAGTTTCATAGCTTTGGGGTTTTTGGAAAGAATTACTTTGAGATAACGCAATGAGTCCTGATAATAACCCAGCACAGAGAGAAGGTGGAGCAAGGTGGGAGAATGTTATTTTGACTTGTTTACAGAAACTGTCATGCGGTTCACTGGAAAGTGAAATGCTTAGGAAAAGACGACAAAATGTTAACACCTACATTTCTCTAGTTCTTGCCTTCAAAATGATTCATCTCAGTTTTATGGTCTGTGTCATGTTTTCTCTCTCTCTCAAACATTCTTGGATTTCAAATGATCCTATTTCCCTCCCATACCTGTTTAGTTTATTTATTAATCGCAAGTAAGGCTTACATTAATACTGCAATTAAGTTACTGTGAAATTCCCCTAGTTGCCATATCCTGGCACCTGTTTGGGTCAAAGAACAAAGAACAAAACAGCACGGGAAACAGGCCCTTCGGCCCAACGAGCCCGTGCTGCCACCCCGATGTTCCCACCTCTACCCGTGATCCCTGTCCATGTTTATAGATCTATGGATTAAAAACCAAATTTGAGACAATTTAGGGAGAATTTGTTTTGCCAATTAGCCTAAGAGCACATCTTTGGGATGTGGGAGGAAACCGGAGCTCCCGGAGAAAACCCACGCAAGCACGGGGAGAATGCGCAAACTCCCACAGACACAGGCCCAAATCCATGTATCTGCACAGCACAGCGATAGTCACTGAGCTGTCGTGTTGCCCATCAAATGGTCCAGGTCAAGCGTACACTAACGATGTGAAGCACTAGGATACTCTCGAAAAAAATCCAAGAGCAGCCCTCTCACGACCCATCGCGTGTATGCCCCTTGTTAGACAACAAGGTGGACCAAAGCACCTGTAGGATAAAAACAAGTACATCAATATCATCATCTATTTACACACTTCCCAGGGACTCCCAAGGCTCATGATCCCTATTTTAAATCAGTTTTCTATACCCCTCCATTCCCATTCTGTTCATGTGCCCATCTAAGTATTTCTTAAATAACTCCAGAGTACCTGCCTCCATCACTTTTCTTGGCGGCGCATTCCATACCCCCACCATCCTCTGTGTGAAAAAACTCCCTCTAGCATCCAAATTGTACCTTACCCTCCTCACCCTAAGCCCGTGACCCCTTGTGCTATTCGAGTCCATCCTAGGAAAAAGCTGAACCCTGTTTACTCTATCTATGCTCCTCATAATCTTGTACACCTCTATTAGATCTCCTCTAAGTCTACGTCTTTCTAAGGAAAACAGTCCCAATTTGCCTAACCTCTCCTCGTAACTCAGACCTCCTATACCAGGCAGCATCCTGGTAAACCTCCTCTGCACTCTCTCCAGAGTCTACACGTCCTTCCGGTGGTAAGGCGACCAGAACTGGACGCAGTATTCCAAATGAGGTCTAACCAATGATTTATACAACTGCAACATTAAAGGCCAGCTTTTGTACTCTATACCCCTTCCTATAAAGGCTAGAATACCGTATGCTTTCTTCCCAACCTTCTCCACTTGCTCTGCCACCTTCAGAGACTTGTTCGCTTGCACCCCCAGGTCCCTCTGCATTTCTATACTCTTAATAGGTCTACCCTTTATCATATACCTCCCCGCTACATTCTTTCTCCCAAAATGCATTACCTCACATTTATCAGGATTGAATTCCTTCTGCCATCTATCTGCCCAAGCTACCAGCCTATCTACGTCCTGCTGCATCTCCTGACAATGCTCCTCACTATCCGCAAGTCCAGCCATCTTTGTATCATCTGCAAACTTGCTGATCACTCCACTTTCTCCCTTTTCCAAGTCATTTATATATATTACAAATAGAAGAAGTCCCAGTACCGAGCCCTGCGGCACACCACTAGTGACCGACCTCCAGCTAGAAAAACACCTTTCTACTGTTACTCTCTGTCTCCTATTATTAAGCCAGTGACTTATCCATCTAGCTACCTGTCCTTGTATCCCATGAGCCTTGACCTTCTCAACTAACCTCCCATGAGGGACTTTGTCAAACGCCTTACTGAAATCCATAGAGACGACATCAACGGCTTGCCCTTCATCCACCATTTTCGTCACCTCCTCAAAAAATTCTTCCAGATTTGTAAAGCACGACCTCCCCTTAACAAATTCATGCTTTGTATCCCTAATCAGATTGCAACGCTGTAAGTGCTTATACATCTTATCTCTAAGAATCCCCTCCAACAGCTTCCCTACCACGGATGTCAAACTCACCGGCCTATAATTCCTAGGGTTATCCCTACTACCCTTTTTAAACAACAGTACAACATTAGCTATTCTCCAGTCCTCTGGGAGCTCACCTGTGTCCAAAGAAGAGACAAAGATTTGCGTCAGAGGCCCAGCAATTTCACCTTGCACCTCTCTAAGCAGCCTGGGATAAATGCCATCAGGCCCCGGAGATTTATCAGTTTTAATGCTACCTAGAAGCTCTAACACTTCCTCTCTTGGTACGGATATTTCTCTCAACTGCAATGCACCTAACTTGCACGTCTTTCAGACTGTAGGAGGAAACCCACACAGACATGGGGAGAACATGCAGACTCCACACAGATATTACTTCTACTGAGCAGGCTGTCTGCTATAAAGGTTCCAAAAGCACAATGGAATCCTAACACCAGCTTTGATTTAACAAATGGTGCAAGTCCTTGTGCATCCGCAACATATGATTTTTCAGCTCATTAACTTCAAGAAGTCATGCTTCGATATCCACTTAATTAATGACTGAAATTCCACATAGTTTCTCATGGCTCCCTACTGTAAAAATAAATAATAATGATAATTTATTATTTACTTATTGCATTTATCAGATGCTTTTCACAACTTTAGCATATCTCCAGGTGTTTTACAGCCAGTGAAGCACTTAGGAGCATAGTCAACATTACAAAGTAGAGAATGCAATGACCAGTTCAGTGCAGGGCAAACTGTAATGAACAGCAAAGTGATAACGACTGGCAAATTTGTTTTTATGATATCAAAAGAGGGGCAATTTGGCCAAGGTACCAGAGAGAATGCCCCTACAATTCTTTAAAGTACCGCCATATGGAGTCTTCTAGGTCAACTGGAGATGACAGCTTGATCCTCCATTTAAATTTTATTTATTAGTCACAAGTAGGCTTACACTGCAATGAAGTTACTGTGGAAATTCTCTAGTCGACAAGCTCGAGCACCTGTCCAGGTACTGAGGGAGAATTTAGCATGGCCAATCCATCTAACCTGCACATTTTTCGGATTGTGGGAGGAAACCAGGGCATCTGGAGGAAATCCATGCAGATATGGGGAGAATGTGCAAACTCCACGCAAACAGTAACCCAAGCCGTAAATCAAACCCGGATCCTTGCCAATGTGAGGCAGCAATGCTAACCACTGTGCCACTGTGCTGCCCCATGTCCTACCTAAAAGACCAAACATCTGACAATGCAGCTCTTCCTCAGTACCGCAGTGTTGCGTCAGCCATGATTTTGTTTGCAAGTCTCTGGAATGAAGTTGAACCCATTGTCACCTGGGACAAAGGTGAAAGTGCTGCACACAGAGCCATGGATGAACTTCCAGCCTTGGGAGGAGGTTGGCAGAAGTTCTGAATGATTATAAAAGTTCTGTGACTTGTGGGGATGAATTATGCCCATCTCCTGCCCCAGTATCTGCACAAAAATTCAGCATCATTGACCTCAAAAGACTTGAGTGGCCAGTTTTGGACATTTGGTTGGTGGAGTGGATGTGCAGTTCAGGGATTGTCAAAGCTGATAGGTTAATACTCTGCACCAGAATGCTGAGGTCTGAGGTTCCTGAGATATAAGATCTTGAATCTCATTGTCACATGGAGCAGGTGATGGTTTTTGCAGCAGTAAAGCAGAACAGGTGGAATAAGGAGCTCAAAAAGGTATTGTCCCCCTGATTTACATAGCCACTTGTCTTAGATGCAAATAAGAACATATTTTGTTTGTCCTTGCCCAGTCTGGCTGTTCACGTCTGCTTTCTGCCTCCCATTTTGAGATTTGCTAGCCTGTGCAGTGCCTGAAAAGTGAATCATATGCAGCTCAATTTCTAAACTGTACATCTTCACAATTATTTTACGCAGTTTCTAATTGTTGGCTCCCAAACTATTTTTCTCTCTTGCCTGTCGAACGTTCCTACTCATTATCAGCAGCAGCGACTAGTAAGTTGCCACAGGATATTGTAAACATTTAAGCTATTTTGGGATTTTATTAGCAAAATAAAAGCAAAATACTGCAGATACTGAAGGTCTGAAATAAAAACAGAAATTGTTGGTAAAGCTCAGTTCCGAAGAAGTCACATTAGATGCACAACATTAACTCTGTTTCTGGACCTGCTGAATTTTTTTGAGATTTTCTGTTTTTATTATTGGGTTTTTACCAAGTTTAATGAAGGATTTTCTATGGTTGTTACCCTGTTTTCTTTTAATATTTGGCAGATAGTCCAACTGGTTCACCAAGTTGGTGGGGTTGTTGATGGGAGGCGGGTAGACAGTAGTGTAGTAGTAATATGACTAGACTAGAAATCTAAAAGTCCAGACTAATGCATGGGATCAAACCCCACATGGCAGCGGTAAAATTGAAGGCTAGCCTCACTAATGGTGACTGCAAAACTATCATCAACTATTGTAAAACTCATCGAATGCCTTTTAGGGAAGGAAGTCTGCTGACTCTACTTGGGCTGGCCTACATGTGACTTCAGTCCTATGGCAACATGGTTGACTCTTAATTGCCCTTTGAGGGCACTTAGGGATGGGCAGCAAACGCTCATCTTGCCAGCAATGCCCACATCTCATTGATGAGTAACGAAAAAAAATCACTCAAAAAGCCTAGAAGATGTCTTTGTGCATACTTTATATTCTCCATTACAGGCGACACAATAGCACAGTTGCCTCACAGTGCCAAGGACCTGGGTTCAAATTCCACCTTGGGTCGTTCTGTATGGAGTTTGCATATTCTCCCTGTGTCTGCATGGATTTCCTCCGGGTGTTCTGGTTCTTCCTACACTGCAAAGGTTAGGTGGATTGGCCATGCTAAATTGCCCCATAGAATCAATCCCAAGATGTGAAGGTTAGATCGATGCGCCATAGTAAATGTACGGGGTTACTGGGATAGGAGAGTGCCTGGGAAAAATATTCTGTCTGAGATTCAGTGCAGATTCAACGAGCTAAATGGCCTCATTCTGCATTGTTGGGATTCTGTGATGCTACGATAGAGGCAGAGATTGACTTCAAACATGTGCCTGATTTGTGGTAACAAAACCAAGACTTCTACAACCGGAACTAGAAACAGAAAGGGAGAGAAATACACAAAAGACATGTCAGCATCTAGGGAAAGGGATGTTTGGGTAGAAATCCTTTATCAAATATAACTTTACTCCCACACCTCTTATATTTAATGACAAGAAAGTTCCGGCCAGTCTCCAGGAAGTGGTTAGAATGTGGAACTTGCTACCAAATTGAGCTGATGAGGTGGATAGCATAGTTTCATCTAAGGGGAACGAAGTAAATACATGCAGGAGAAAGGAATCAAAGGTTATGCTGATAGGGTTAGATGAAGTAGAGTGGTAGGAAGCATGTTAGAACATAGAACAATACAGCACAAACAGGTCCTTCGGCCCACGAGTTGCGCCGATCACATCTACCAATCCACAGACCTATCTATAACCCCCTATCCTATTCTTTTCCATATACTCATCCAGAAATCTCTTAAAAGACCCCAGTGAATTTGCCTCAACAACCTCCGACAGCAGTCGGTTCCATTCACTCACCACCCTCTGAGTGAAAAACCTACCCCTGACATCTCCTTTGTATTTGCTTCCCTGCACCTTAAATCTGTGTCCTCTCATACTGACCATTTCAGCTCGGGGAAATAGTCTCTGATAGTCCACCCTATCTATTCCTCTCAACATTTTATAAACCTCTATCAGGTCGCCTCTCAACCTACATCTCTCCAGTGAGAAAAGTCCCAGCTCCCTCAACCTATCTTCATAAGGCCTGCCTCCCAATCCAGGCAGCATCCTTGTAAATCTCCTCTGAACCCTCTCAATAGCCTCTACATCCTTCCTATAATGAGGCGACCAGAACTGCGCACAATACTCCAACTGGGGTCTGACAAGAGTCTTATAGAGCTGCATCATTACCTCCTGACTCCTAAACTCTATTCCTCGATTAATGAAGGCCAGTACACCGTACGCCTTCTTGACCACTTCCTCCACCTGCGAGGTCGATTTAAGAGTCCTATGGACCCGGACCCCGAGATCCTTCTGCTCTACAACACAGCTAAGACTCCTACCCCTTATATTGTACTCCTTCATCCCATTATTCCTGCCAAAATGGACCACTACACATTTATCTGCGTTGAAGTCCATCTGCCACTTCTCCGCCCAGTCTTGCATCCTGTCTATGTCCCGCTGCAACTTTTGGCATCCCTCCAGACCATCCACAACACCACCGATCTTTGTATCGTCGGCGAAATTGCTAACCCATCCCTCCACTTCCTCATCCAGGTCATTTATGAAATGTTTAAAGCATAAACAATGCCATAGATCAGTTAGGCCAAGTTGATTGTTACTGTGTATGTTGCACATATTTGGGGGCAGCTAACTTGGAATAGGAATTGAGCCTGGCACTCTTGTGACTTGCATTGCTAGCTACCAGACTTCCAGATGATTTACTCACCTCTTGAACCTTATATGCGGCTTACAGAGTTCATACCAAACTTACGATAGAGTCTCATGTTTGTGCTTTGTTTTTGTGTGTGTGCGCCAGTTCACACATGTGCATTGTTAAGTGTTCAGCATGATCAAACTGGCAAGCACTTAATACCAACCAAAGATGTACATTTGAAATAGTATCTGTCTTCTGCAATGGCTCAGCAAGTATATCCATTGATTCATTGAATCCTATGTATGAGGAATGCTCCATATTTATTCTTTTACCTGTGTGAGTGTAAATGATATCAGTGGCTATGGTAAGGCTATGTGCATATCTCATTTGAGTTTGGGAGAACACTGCCTGACCTTGGACCAAGATCAAATTTAACAATAATCCTCATAGAGGGACATGAGCATTGGTGAGCAGAAGATTGGCCAAAGAGGTAGGTTTTAAGGAGGGAAGAAAGTTGGAGAGGTTTAAAGAGGGAATTCCAGGGCTCTGGGCTCAAATAACTGAATGTGAGGGTGTCAGAGGTGGGCAAAGGGAGTGAGTACCAGAATTGGAGGAACGCTGATCTCTCCGGTGATAGGTGCTCTGAGGATCGGGAGGTGATGGAGAGGTTATCAGATGATCTATCACGCGCATTGCTGCATATAAATAATTGTGTTTGAACTGGAGACCAAAAGGTGCCTACAAGGCACTTTCTAACTGAAGTCAAGCTCTTCAGGAGAGAAAGGGAAGAGGGTAAACAGAAAGCTAACTAGCATCAATCACACTTATTTCTGAATCTCATTTTCGCTGCATCTGGGGAAAAAAAATTTGGTGCCTTTAAATTTGTAACATCATTTGAATGACTGAACAGTTCAACATTTCTCTTGAGCTACTGCTTCCAGTTCGAATTAATTTTAAAATGGAAGGTTAATGGGTAGCGAGAACCCTCCATTTTAATTTTAATTGTGCAATAGGTATTTATTTCAGCATTGTGCACAAGAGCTGCGAGATAGTTATGAAATGAATCAGCTTTGGTAAACTGGCGCCTCTTTCCATTGAACTCAGTAAAGGTGCCAATTTATTTCTCCGTCTCCCCTTTCTAAATTCATTTTTCTTCCCTCTCCCAACCGCCCCGTACTCGCTCCTGATAAACAAGAGGGAACCCTGAATGAGCCCCTGCCTTGTTCTTCTCGTAAACATACACAGATAACCGAATGCCCAATTTAATTTACCCCATCAACGGGGATTTGCAGCCACACGTCTGCATTACACTGTCTCCATGTTGCATCACGTTGTCCAACTACAAATCTCACCAATTTGTATGGATGCACAATAGAAAGCATCCTTTCCGGATATATCACAGCTTGGCATGGCTTCTGCTCTGATCAAGACCACAAGAAGCTGCAAAGGGTAATAAACGTAGCCCAGTCCATCATGCAAACCAACCTCCCATGCATTGGCACTGTCTCCATTTCCCGTTGCCTTGGGAAAACAGCCAGCATAATCAAGGACCCAACACACCCCGGGCATATTCTCTAACACCTTCTTCCGTCGGGAGAAAGATACAAGAGTCTGAGATCACATACCAGCTGACTCAAGAAAATCTTTTCCCTGCTGTCATCTGACTTTTGAATAGTTTTATCATATATTAAGTTGATTTTTCTCTTCACCCTACCTGTAGCTGCAACACTACATTTTGCACCCTCTCCTATCTTTCTCCCCTATGTACTCTATGAACAGTGTGTTTTGCCTGTATAGTGTGCAAAATACAATACTTTTCACTGTACCCTAATACATGTGACAATAGTAAATCAAATCAAATGTGCAGTAGTACAAAGTCTACATTTAGGAATAGTTTGCAAAGGTAGTTTTCAAGGCAATTCAGAACTATTATTCTGAAGCAGAAGCATTTGGCAGCACTTTCACCCTATATGTCAGGAGGTCATGGGTTCAAGCTTCACTCCATTTGGTGAGCACAGTAGATGTTCTTGTGCAACACTGAAGGAGAGCCGCACTGTGTGCCCAAGTCTTGGATTATGATATGAACCATCTGACTGGGAAGTGAGGATGCTGTCTCTCAGATGGAGCGTTAAATTGAAATGCCATCTGTTTGTTCCAATGTTTTAACTAATTGTAAAAGAATCGATTGCTCTAACTACAGAAGTAGGAATTTCCTGCCCAAACCATTGGTCCCCAGCTTAACTAGTCATTTATCTTATTGCTGCTTGTGGGATCTTGCTTTGTGCAAATCACAACATACTTGCTGACATGAAAACCATCACCCTACTTGAAACAAGTTCATTAGTTCATTATATTCAAAGTATTTTGAGATATTTCTGGAAGATGCGATAAGCAGCTAAATAGTTTTATATCTGTTCTAAATTTAAGAAAAATAGAAATGCTGATTAACACTTAAACCCAGAAACAGTTTAACTGTAACCATTTGGTATCTTCTGCTTATAATCTTATGGTGCTGGCTTGGCAGCATTGTGGTAGTGGTTAGCACTGTTGTCTCACAGCGTTAGGGTCTGGGTTTGATACCGACCTTGGGTGACTGTTGTATGGAATTTGCACATTCTCCCCGTATCTGCGAGGGTTTCTTTCGGATGCTCTGGTTTTCTCCCATACTTCAAAGGTATGTGGGTTAGGTGGATTGGTCATGCTATATTGCCTTTAGTGGCCTAGATGTTTAGGTTAGAGGGATTAGCAGGGTAAATACTTAGGGTTACGTGGAATAGGCCTGGGTAGGATTATGCCTCAATGTTGGGCTTGTGGGGATAGGGCATGGGTGGGATTGTTGTCGGTGCGGAATTGGTGGGCTGAGTGGTCTTCTTCTGCACTATAGGAATTCTGTGGTTCACTGATAACCATGTCAATGATCCTCAGAGTCCTGTCTACTTTGACCTCTCGTTTCAAAGTCCCTCACAAGCTTAAAGGGTTTTTTTATATTTAAAGGGCATGAGTCTACAGTACAGAACATTAAGGAGAAGGTGAGATTAATCATGGAGGTAAAGCTTTTGTTGCAGTAATTTTAGCTTGCAGTAGCCTGAATTAATATCAAACACGAGGCAATGAGTTACAACTATCCAAATTAAATCCAGTCTGAAGTTATATGTATATTGACACCAGCATTAGGTAAACCCAACATCCGCAAGCTGTTTTTTAGCTAATTATCCTAAGCTGTGGGGTTTTATGTACATGTGAGGAGAGGAACCAACAGTTCCAGTGCAACCAGTTTCTTTACAGGGCACCAGCTTGCAGAGGTGATCTTCCTGAATCTGCATTAGTTTGCTTTGAAGCGGGTGGGTGATATCTTTAACACTGATAGAGAACTGATTTACATGGAACTCTAGATTGCTGCTGCTTCCAACATATCTACAAAGACACTTCCCTGTTGGAGATCAGAAGAATAAAGCCCAATCCATCACTCAAACCAGCCCCCCACTCATTGACTCTGTCTGCACTTCCTGTTGCCTTGACAAAGCAGCCAGCATATTTCAGGACCCCACGTGCCCCAGACATTCTCTCTTCCGCCTTCTTCCATCGGGTAAAAGATACAAAGGTCTGGGGATATGTACCCGACTCAGGAACAGCTTCTTCCCTGCTGCCAAAGGCTTTTGAATGGACCTCCTTCTCATTAAGTTGATCTTTCTCTACATCCTAGCTATGACTGTAACACTACATTCCGCACTCTTTTTTTCTATGAACGGTGTGCTTTGTGTGTATAGTGCGCAAGAAACAATACTTTTCACTGTATACCAATACATGTGACAATAATAAATCAAATCAAATCAAGAAGGATCCTTGCCTGGCTGATATAATCGCATTCAACCACTCTTTCCTCAGTAGCCTTTCCTGTTCCACTGCAAATTTCTATCAAATTCCCTCTTAAGTAACATTTGTTACTGTTGCAACAAATTCTAATAATCATTTGTGTGGAAAAAATGCCTACTAATATCTATCAACCCCATTCTGCTGATCCTGGATTGATCTCTGCCCTATTAGCGATTCATCATCCGGTGGGAATAATCTTTGGCTATTTACTCTTGCACCATTCTGTGATTTTGAACACTCCTTTCCAACTCTCTTTCATTGCTTATCCTGTAGTAAACAAAACCCTGGATTTTCAGGTCTCTGAAGATACTCTTCAAATAATTACTAAGCTACATCGGAAAGGCAGCTTTATGCTTTTGACCTGAGTGTTGATCAGCAGGGGAGTAACCATGGTGTCAAAACTTTTGAAGTCAGCTAACTGAGCGAAAACCTTGATGAAAACGTTACCTGGGTGATGGCAATATAAAGTCAAGCGATAGATCCCGTGCTGACTTTGTTGTTAGGTATGAACATCCATTTGATGGAGATTGCATTCAACTTCCACAGAAGAGAATGGCGGAAAAAGGGAGAACACTTAGGTTCTGGATATGCAAGATAAAAAAGGTGTCCTTGTCTTGTCATAAACTAACACTGTCTATTTCACCTCATTGCGAGAGGTTAGCATATAATCGACGCTGACACTTCAATATAGTGTTGGGCAAGTGCTATATTGCTGTCAAATTTTGGATGAGTCTGGTGTATGAATTCATGATTCTTTTCCCCTTTCTCTCACAAGGTTTCTTAAGCTCTGTGGAAGTGCATAGATCCAACATAGAGGTTGTGTTGAATCACACTGCGTCTATTTTTTTGTCAGATAATGTTGTGAACAAAAGATAAATGTTGGAATTCTACTGCCCCGCCGGCCACAGAATCTAAGGACAATGGAAATGACCTCTGGTGGGAATTTCTTGTCTTGCACGAGCAAGGCCATAAAATCCCGTCCATAAGCTTCTTTTTCCTGGAATGTGAGGGTTGCTGGCAAAGCTGTCATTCATTACCCATTCCTGATTGTCCCTGTGAAGGTCTTGACTGAGCTCCTTTCCCAATGGCTGCAGTCTGTCTGTAGAAAGTATTCTTTGGGAGGAAGTTTCAGGATTTTGAACCAGTGACAATGAAGGAACAGTGGCACATTTTCAGGCCAAGACAACATGTGGTCTTGAAGGGCTACAGGAGCCACAGTATTTTTGTGGCTGCTTCAGTTAAGTTTCTGGTTTAATGGTGACCCCCTCCACCCCTCTCACTCCCCCACACCCTCCACCCCCCAGCATGTTGATAGTGGTAAATTCAGCAATGGGAATGGAATTGATTGTCAATGTTATTAAACTCATCTTCCTCTCCTTAATGTTCAATGCAGTAGACTCATAACCCCAAACGGAGATGGGTAGACTGTCTCTTGCTGGAGATGGTCATTGCCTGACTCTTGTATGGGGTAGATATCACTAACTGAATGTTGTCCAGGTATTGTAGCATGTAAGCACAGACTGATTCATTATATGAAGAGTTGTCACTGAAACAGGAGACTGCAGCTCTCAGTAAACAGTCCTGCTTCTGCGTGACCTTATGATGGTGGAAAAGTCATTCAGGAAATAGCTCAAGAAGTTGAGTCTAAGGCATTGTCTTTAAGAACTCCTGTCACAATGCCTTGTGACTGAGATGATTGGCTTCCATTTTTGCAGAGTAGTATAATTCCGGCAATTACCGTTTTGATAATCTGTTGATTGAGTTTTGTTATATCACATTACACACTCATCTTTCTCTTTTCTCACTATTGTACGTTACTCTTTGTCATACAATAGGGGATATTTTCCAATTAGTTCTGCTTTGGAACAAATGATTAATTGAAACCAAGGCATTTAGAGGCATTTGAAACACAGATCAGCAGTGAGAGTGGCTGTCCAGGCTCACGGGGCTGAAAGGCCTGTTCCTGTGTCTGTGTTTCACCTGCACCTCCTTAAACTTGTCCTAGTGTGTTTGCTGCTCCTAATGCAGTCTCCTCTACACTGGGAAGATTAAACACAGTATGGGTGACAGCTTTATGGAACACTTTCGCCCTGTCAGCAAGCATGACTCCTGTCTTCCTGTCACTTGCCATTTCAACTCACCATCTTGCTCTCATGCTCATATATCTATTGCTAGGCCTGCTGCAATGCTCCAGCAATACCCAATGCAAACTGAAAAAATAACACCTCATCTGCCAATTAGGCCACTACAGCTTCTGGACTCAAAATTGAATTCAACAATTTGAGACAGTAAACATCCCCCTCCATCTTCAAACCACCCACTTCCCCCACTTTGATAGTTTATTGTTAGTTGTTTTTCCACTCCCTGGCCTGCCCCCAGCAGCTACCGCTCCCCCTCGTAGCCACCTGTCCCTGACTGTTCAGTTGCTCCCATTAACACATTTTGCTAACTCACTTTTTGCTGCTATTTGTACTCTTCAACCAGTATTTTACTAATGTGCCTGGCCTGGTTCTGAAGGTAGGCAAGGCTCAGAGAAGGGCATCTCTATTGGCCTTGGATGGGATCGTGCTGTCGTGCCAGTAAAATTCCGCCCAATATTTCTTAATGGCACCATTAACATTCCCCTTTGTCTCATACCCATGACAAATTTGTCAATCTTTCCTTTGCCTCGACCTATTTCTGTTCTTCTATTCTGCCCCACCTCCTCTGCCCCCTTTTCAAATATATAATTCCTGCATTCCTACCTCTCTTTCATCTCGACTTGCAATGTTAACTCTGCTTCTCTCCAAAGATGCTGCTAAATCTACAGAGTTTATCTCGCATTTTCTGTTTTTATTTCCTGCCCCTATGTTAATGTGCTTGTACTCAATTTTAACCCATGCAGTTTGAACCTATTTTGAGTCTGTTGGAACTTGTACTACAATGGGAGAGAAATTGCCAAGATTGGACGGCATGATGGCACCGTGGTTAGCACTGTTGCCTCACAGCCCCAGGGACCTGCGTCTGATTCCCAGCTTGGGTCACTAAATGTGTAGAGTTTGCACATTCTCCCCATGTCTGCATGGGTTTCGTCCGGGTGCTCCTGTTTCCTCCTATGATCCAAAGATGTGCTGGTTAGGTTGATAATTGGCCATGCTAAATTATCCCTTAATGTCCCAGGATGCATAGGTTAGATGGATTAGCAGGATATATGGGGTCTCAGAGCTAGGGCTTGGATGGGATTGTTGTCAGTGGGCTGATGAATCGAATGGCCTCCTTCTGCACTGTAGGATTTCTATGGTTTCTGTGGGTTTTTACGTGCAAGGGAATAAATGAACACATAAAGACCAGTTGGCAGTTCTCTGTTTAACTTGTTCAGCTGGACATTGAGAAGCACAGAAGCCCCTTGTGATTTGCCTCCCACCTCATAAAGGCTTAGATGATTTTATAAGTAGATGGCATTTGAGGACCATTCAAAGTCATTCATAACTGAGCCTTAAGCTGATTTTGGTTACTCAGACTAAAATGACCACGTGTAATGGAAAACAAACACAGAACATTTTGCTGACATTAATATTTTATTAATTATTGTACAAAATAACATAACCTACGCATTTTTGTGTTAAGAAAAAGCAAGTGAAGGCTAAGTGGGGGAAAATTGAGGGAATGGATTCTTCACTGAGGATTTTCTGCTGTAACAAACATGAGGAGGTGGCTATTTCCTATCAGGTGCTTGCCTTCACCAAATGTACAGTGGCTGGCTACTGGTGGGCTTATGCCCACCAGCCAATGTCTATTGGCTTCCCTTGTCCTGCAGTAGTTCCTAGCTTTAGTCAGTCATGTTTTGTAAATGGAAAATGCAGGTTTAGGGAGCTATGGCAATGATTACAATGTGGAAGAGTAAACCCATTTAATAGAAGGCTGGGAAGTGGTTTTTAGGCCTTATCCCATGGAAATTCCTCCATTAGCGTCTGTACTTCTCCATCACCTCCTCTGAACACCTACATCTTTTGACTAAGTTTTTGGTCACCCCTCAACTCCACTTTTGGCAAGTCCCCACTTCTCTAAAGCAGTTATGAACAATTTTTTACAGGTGAACAGTGTTACAATGTGGATGAGACATTGCACCAAAGCTCTTTCTGTCCTTTCAGCTGGTGGTTATAGATCCCATGGCACTGATTAGAAGATGAGTTCTCCCTTGTGCACTGGCCGATATTTATCTTTCGATCAACAGACCCAAAAACAAATGATTTATTCATTATCACATTGCTGATTGTAGAACTTTATTCAGCCCAAATTGTCTGTTGTGTCTTTGAGATAACAACATTACCGACACTTCCAAATCACATCGTTGGTTGGACAATGCTTTGAGATATCTTAAGGTTGTGAAAGGCACTGAAATAACTCCTCAGAGGCCAGTGTCCCTTTGCCAGATTCCCTTTATTTACAAACACATCTCCATTTCTAAGAGTGTTTCAGATACAAAGTCAGAATCCAGAGTGTCAGAAACTCTGACATTACCTCAATCAGGGAGCTCATATTTCAAGAGGCCAGCCTCACGAGCCTCACTGAGGACATTTTTACAGGCACCAAAGAGATGAAAATCGTTTAATATAGGTTCAATTCAGTCTGGTAGATCTTAATGACTCATTTGACATATATAGAGCATATCGACCATAAAAGTTCTGGATTTTAACCATAATTTGTCATGAATTGTGTTGACTGTAAATGGGTTACAGTAAGGTTCTAATGAAAGGTCATCATGACCTGAAATGTGAACTCTGTTTCTCTTCATACATACTGTCTGAAATGCCAAGATGAATTGTCCTCAAGCCAAAGTGAGAATGCTGAGGCAGGATGTCCATTATGCTACCCTCTTTGGATATGGCTGGCACGGTGACACTGTAGTTAGCACTGCTGTTCTCATAGTGCCAAAGACCCGGGTTCAATTCTGGCCTTGGGCGACTGTGTGGAGTCTGCACATTCTCCCCATGATGGCGTGGGTTTCCCCTGGGTGCTCCAGTTCCTCTCACAGTCCAAAGATGCATGGGTTAAGTTGATTGACTAGGTTAAATTGCCCCTTAGTGTTAGGGGGGATTATCAGGGTAAATATGTAACGTTATGGGGATAGGGCCTGGGTAGGCTTGATGTCGGGACAGGCTCACAGGACCGAATGGCTTCCTTCTGCACTGCAGGGATGCTATGATTCTACGAGCGAAGGCCAGGTTAGGACACCAGACCTGAAGGGAGGGAGCTGCCAGCCTAGTAGTAATATGTCACTGGCTCAGTGTTATACTCTGGGGACAGGTGTTCCAATTCCATTTGACAGCTGGTGGAATGTAAATTCAATTAATAATATATTATAAAGCTAGAATATGAAAGCTAATCTCAGTAATGGTAACCATGAAATTATCATTGATTGTTGTAAAAACCTATCTGATTCACGAATGTCCTTCAGAGAAGAAACTCTGCCGTCCTTAACTAGTCTGGACTGCCTTTGATTCCAGACCTGCAGAAATGTGGTTGACTCTTAATTGCTCTCTGAAACTCAGTTATAAAAATTAGGGATGGTCAACAAATGCTGGCCTTGCCAGTGACATCCACATCCCATGAAAGAATAAAGAGGAAAAACTTGCCTTGCAGATACCTGATATGTAGGCTTATCTATGAAAACTAGTTAACACGGGAGGTGTTTGTGTAGACCAAACCATGATTTAGCTTCTCCAAACCAAAAAGAAAGACTTACAATAATGTAAAATTTTTCATTATCTCTGGACCTCTCAAAGCATTTCAATTTTAAAGTCAAACCAGAATATACTGGAAATGCTCAGCAGGTCTGGCAGCATCCATGGAGAGAGGAAGTGTGGAATCCGTGCAGTGCAGAAGGAGGCCACTTGGCCTATCGCATCTGCACTAACTTTCTGACAGAGTATCTTACCCAGGTCCTCTCGCCCATCCCATCCCTGTAACCCCATTTAGCATGGCTAATCCATCTAACCCCCACATCTTTGGACTGTGAGAGAAAACCAGAACACCTGGACGAAACTCATGCAGACACAGAGAACATACAAACTCCACACAGTCACTCAAGGCCAGAATTGAACTTGGTCCCTGATGGTGTGAGGCAGCAGTGCTAACCACTGTGCCACCGTGCCCTAAAAGGTAAACATTCAGGGGGATGCCTGAAATGCTAAATTTGGTACTGTCTTCTCAAATGACTATTTCTGGTATTTTCTGTCTCTATTTCAGATTTCCAGTATCTGCAGTATTTTGCTTAAGTACTTCTGAAGTTTGTGACTAATGTACAACAACCAGCTTGTGGGCAGCAGATTTCTGCAAACACTGGGATTGACTAACAGTTTTAGCAATGAGGAACATCCACATGAGAGGATAGAAAGAGCCACAGTTAAATTTCTCGCTGGGAAGACAGCACCTTCATAATGCAGCGCACCCTCAGCAATGTTGCCTCACAGCGCCGGGGGCGGCACAGGGGTGGCATGGTGACCCCGTGGTAAACACAGCTGTGTCACAGTGTCTCACATTGTTGCGTTACAGTGCCAGGGATCCGGTTCAATTCTGGCTTCGGGTCACTGTCTGAGTAGATTTTTGCATGTTCTCCCCGTGTCTGCCTGGCTTTTTCCTGGGTGCTGCAGTTTCCTCCCATGCTACAAGATGCGCAAGTTACGTTGATTGACATGTTAAGTTGCTCCTTAGTGTGACGGGGCTTAGCAGTGTAGATATGTAGGAATAGGATTGGGTTGGGATTGTTGTCAGTGCATACATAGAACATAGAACATAGAACATTACAGCACAGAACAGGCCCTTCGGCCTTCGATGTTGTGCCGACCAATTAGGAAAAAGCCATGACCCTCTAAACTAAACCATTCCCTTTTCGTCCATAAACTTATCTACTAACCTCTTAAACGCCGCCAAACTTGGCGTATCTACAACTGCAGCAGGCAGGGCATTCCATACCCTAACCACCCTCTGGGTAAAGAACCTACCTCTGATATCCGTCCTATAACTATCACCCCTTAATTTAAAGCTATGTCCCCTCGTGCTAGCTTTCTCCATCCTAGGAAAAAGGCTATCACTGTCCACCCTATCTAAACCTCTAATCATCTTATATGTTTCAATAAGGTCTCCTCTTAGCCGCCTTCTTTCTAACGAAAATAACCTCAAATCCCTCAGCCTCTCCTCATAAGACCTGCCTTCCATACCTGGCAACATCCTGGTAAACCTCCTCTGTACCCTCTCCAATGCCTCCACATCTTTCTTATAATGCGGGGACCAGAACTGCACACAATACTCCAAGTGCGGCCGCACTAGAGTTTTGTACAGTTGCAACATGAGTTGTGGCTCCGAAATTCAATCCCCCTACCAATAAAAGCTAAGACTCCATATGCCTTCTTAACAATTTAGAACATAGAACATAGAACATAGAACATTACAGCACAGAACAGGCCCTTCGGCCTTCGATGTTGCGCCGACCAATATAAAAAGCAATGCCCCTCCAAACTAAACCATTCCCTTCTCTTCCATATACTTATCAACTAACCTCTTAAACGCCACCAAACTTGGCGCATCTACAACTGCTGCAGGCAGGGCATTCCACTCCCGAACCACCCTTTGGGTAAAGAACCTACCTCTGATATCCGTCCTATAACTATCACCCCTTAATTTAAAGCTGTGTCCCCTCGTGCTAGCTTTTTCCATCCTAGGAAAAAGGCTATCACTGTCCACCCTATCTAAACCTCTAATCATCTTATATGTTTCGATAAGGTCCCTCTTAGCCTCCTCCTTTCTAACGAAAACAACCTCAAATCCCTCAGCCTCTCCTCATAAGACCTGCCCTCCATACCAGGCAACATCCTGGTAAACCTCCTCTGTACCCTCTCCAATGCCTCCACATCTTTCTTATAATGTGGGGACCAGAACTGCACACAATACTCCAAGTGCGGCCGCACTAGAGTTTTGTACAGTTGCAACATGACGTTGCGGCTCCGAAATTCAATCCCTCTACCAATAAAAGCCAAGACTCCATATGCCTTCCTAACAACCTTCTCGACCTGACTGCCTACTTTCAGGGATCTATGCACATACACACCAAGATCCCTCTGTTCATCTAGACTACTAAGAATCCTACCATTTGCCCTATACTCTACACATTTGTTATTGCTGCCATAGTGCATTACCTCACACTTTTCCACATTAAACTCCATTTGCCACCTCTCGGCCCAGCTCTGCAACTTGTTCAAGTCTCTCTGCAAACTATAACACCCCTCTTCACTATCTACCACTCCTCCGACTTTGGTGTCATCCGCAAATTTACTAATCCATCCTTCAATACCCTCATCCAGATCATTTATAAAAATTACAAACAGCAGGGGCCCCAAAACAGATCCCTGAGGTACACCACTAGTAACCGAACTCCACGATGAATATCTCCCATCAACCACCACCCTCTGTCTTCTATCTGCTAGCCAATTCCTAATCCAATTAGCTAAATCACCCTCAATCCCATACATCTGCATTTTCTGCAGAAGCCTTCCATGGGCCACCTTATCGAACGCCTTACTAAAGTCCATATATACCACATCAACTGCCTTACCCCCATCCACCTCTTTGGTCACTTTTTCAAAAAACTCAATAAGGTTAGTAAGGCACGACCTACCCTTCACAAAACCATGCTGACTATCCCCAATCAATTCATTTCTCTCTAAATAACTATAAATCCTATCCCTAATAATTCTCTCCAATACTTTGCCCACAACAGAAGTAAGACTCACCGGCCTATAATTCCCCGGAAAGTCTCTCTTCCCCTTCTTGAACAATGGGACCACATTCGCTATCCTCCAGTCTTCCGGCACTATACCCGTAACCAACGACGACCTGAAGATCAGTGCAGGTTTGATGGGCCAAATGGCCTCCTTCTGCATTGCAGAAATTCTATGATTCTATAATATGGGGATAAGGCCCAGCTGAGATTGTTGTCAGTGCAGGCTTGATGGGCTGAATGGCTTATTTTACATTGTAAAAATTCCATGACTCCATGATTCTGCTGCACCAGGGAGAGCATTTGAGATTTTGTGCTGAAATTTCGAGTTGAAATCAAACTTGTAAGCTTCTGATTCAGACATGAGAGAGCTGTCAAATGAAACTCGCTGCTAAATATCTTGTACATGGAGCATTATAGTGCATTTACTCTGAACCGGTGTTCAGGCTTAATTAGAGCTACGCTGATGTGTAGAAGTGTGAGCTATGCCAGTTGGGAAGTTTATTACGGATCTTTATGTGAAGTGATCAGCACACATCTCCGGAGTCGACAGACATCCGGCATCGCTGTGAAATATTACGTAATTACCCGAACAGGCTTCTTAAACACAGCAAGAGTCTTGTAACTAAGCAACAGGCAGCTTGTAGCGTTTAAAGTCAGGGCAAGGTTATGAAGGCATTGATCTGGCGATGGGGCATTATAAGCTCATAAACTACTAGAAGGGACAAGGTGTACGGGTGGAGGGAGACGGGGTAGTGGTCTATTTTTTGACGCAGAGGGTTATTGGAATTGGAAAAATATCAAAAATGGCTGTTAAGGAAGTGCCCATAACATTGTACAATTGAACTATACAGCAAGGAGGCTATTTGGTACTTTCTCAGGAGGCTAAGGAAATTCAACCTGTCTGTTACAACCCTCACCAATTTTTATAGATGCACCATAGAAAGTATCCTTTCCAGATGTAGCAAGGTCTTTCTGCTCTGACCAAGACAGCAAGAAACTACACAGGGTTGTGAATGCAGCCCAGGCCATCATGCAAACCAGCCTCCCATCTGTTGGCTCCGTCTACACTTCCCGCTGCTTTGGGAGAGCAGCCAGCATAATCAAGGACCATAATAAGAAAAAAGGTACAGAAGTCTAAAGTCACGTACCAACCAAATCAAGAACAGCTTCTTCCCTGCTGCCATCAGACTTTTGAATGGATCTACCTTGTATTAAGTTGACCTTTCTCTATACCTTAGCTATGACTGTAACACTATATTCTGCACCCTCTCCTTTCCTTCCCCCTATCTACTCTATGAACGGTACGTTTTGTCTGTACAGCATGCAAGAAACAATAACTTTCACAACATATGCGACAACAATAAATTAATTCAAAAATCAAATCAAATCAAAACTTCTTCTCCGTCACATAAGAGGGAACTATGCAGGGATATGAAAATTATTAAGTGACACTGAAATGAGAAGGAATGTATTTGAATAGCACTGGCTGAGGCATTATGGCATTAATGATTGCTTTGCTGCTTTGTAGTACAGTTTCTATAAATGAACAAGGCACTATCGGTAGCTGCAATGTCAAGTAATTTTCCAGCATTGACTAGAGCAATATTTTGAATAGAACCACCTGACTCAGGTATATGTGTCTGTGTGAAACCTGTATCATAGAATCCTGGTGCTGACTAAGGGACCCTTCACACACTGCAGTACTGTTCATCGCAGCAAAACAAAAATCAAACAGGAAGTGCAAAAGATTATCCAACAAGTGAGAGTCCAACCTGCGCATTGAGGAGACAATGTTTTCACCAGATAATTATCCCACAACATTTTCTTGCAACAGTCATTGGGAGCATAAAGCCAGTTTTCAATTCCACAATCACAGGGGATGATCTCTATGACCTTCTAACACACTAAGGGGGCTTTGCTTGCCGTGCCAGTTTAATCAACACTTTTTAAAATGTAGAACAGTTACATTGCTCTCCTTTGATTTTTTTTTAAAATCTGCACTTGGATGTTTAGTTTGTGAAGTTTCTGAAAGTATCAAACCCCACAATTTCACCAACTTGGTATCTAGTAACACAGTGGCACAGTGGTGATCCAACAACACAATACATTGTGCTCTTAGCATGTAGTGTACATCCAACACTGCTGTCTCCCAGTATCAAGGACCCCAGTTCAGTTCCCGGTTTGAGTCACTGTCTGTGTGGAGTCTGCATGTTCTCCCCGTGTCTGTGTGGGTTTGCTTCAGGTGCTCTGGTTTCCTTCCACTGTCCAAAAGACGTGCTGGTTAGGTGCATTGGCCATGCTGAATTCTTCCTCAGTGTACCCGAGCACATGCTGAAATGTAGTGACTAGGGATTTTCACAATAATTTCATTGCAGTGTTAATGTAAGCCTAATTGTGGCAAAGTAAAATAAACTTTAAACTGATGATAAGAAAATGCACTCTAACTCTGAAACTTGTATAAACACATTGAAGAGACTAAAATGATTCTGTTTTTTAAAGCCAGTTGAATTATATTACTGGCAGGTTACATGACATTGATAATGGTCGGTCAGATGATAGATTGCATTACAAAATTGTTGTGTATTATTCTGAAAACAAGGAAGATTTGCATTTATATAGTGCTTTTCATGACCAGCAATGTCTCCAAGTGCTTTTCAGCAATTGAAGCACTTTTGAAGCATAGTCACCATTGTAACGTAGGAAACGTGACAGCTAATTTGCACATAGCAGACTCCCATTGTGACAGCAATGTGATAATTACCACATAACATGTTCTTGAGATGTTCATTGAGGAATAAGTGTTAGCCAGGGCGCTAGGGATAACTCCCATACTCTGGTTCAATAATCGCGCCACTTGACTTTTTATGTACACCCATAAAGGCAGATGGGGCCTCGGTTATGTGAGGAACGATTATCACACCATGATCTTATTGAATGGCAGAGCAGGCTCGATGGGCTAGATGGCCTACTCCTGCTCCTATTCCTTATGCTCTTATGAATCGTGAAGGATTCCTCAGTGCTGCATTGGAGTGACAGTCTTGATTTTTGTGCTCAAGATCTAGAAGAGAACTCAGACCCTCAGATGTGACTCAGAGAAAATAGAGCTTCCAAGTGAGCCATGGCTGACACTTCTGCATGAAAGCAAAAGTGGTGCATCTTTATAATACATCCTCGGAAGCGAAAGGCACTTCACCAACATGCCTTTATTTACCAGATCCAACAACACTGTACAGAGCGTTCTCAGTGTGCAGTCTACATCCAGAGTACCAGAAGAACTGACACGCCTAGTTAAATACAGAGCATGGGGCTTGCTGATTAGATCATCAATTTGGCCCTTAATCAGGGAGTTCATATCTAAGCAGGTCCACCTCAATTGCCTTATTAAAGTCATTACTGTCTTCAAGGTCACAAATTATTACTGCTGTTCAGTAAATATAGAGCAAGGTCAGCACTCTGGTTAACAGATTGCAGAGCTGTTTATTCCAATGCTGTTTGTGGAAGCTTGCTCTTCACCGGCTGGCTGGTGCATTTACCTGCATTACCGTAGTAACAACACTTCAAAACACTTTATTGACTGTGAAGAGGATGTGCCAAGATTGTGAAAGGTTCCTATATGAAAGCAAGTTATTTCTTTCTTAATTGTAATTGGGAAGTATGTGGGTTACATTCAAAATGTTTACAAGAAACACATGCTCAAACTTAAAGATAAAATGCTGGAAAAATTTCAAACTTAATGCTCAAACTCAAATTCAAACTTAATGGGTGGAACTCATGAGTAGGATTGGGGCAGGAAATGTTTTGAGAGAGAAAATTGTGAGACTGAATTTGCATCCATTTTGATATTTACATTTAAAATTCTGTCTTAATTTGGAAAACCCCTTCAAAACTTCCTTCAACTACCTCGGTTCTAAGGAAGAAAAGAATCAATTTTCAAATCTTTTTTTCATTATTTCATCCTCAGTGTATAGGTCTAGTACCCGTTTACTGGGTGCTGTTTTGATAAAGAGTATCTTCATCTTTAAAGGCATTCTTGTTGTACCAGTGGGTGACACTATTTCCATTTCTCACATCATTCATCCTGTGGTTTGCCCAGGTGCAATTGTCAATTCACCCTCTATTTCAGGTCTCCTATGCAAATAAAGGATCTTTATTATGCACAAGCGGTGCAAATCTGGAGCTTTCTTCAAAAGCTGCTGAGCCCAATGATCTCAAAACTGAGATCGGTAGCTTTTTTTTGTTAGATCAAGTTATTAAGAGTTATAGATCTAAGGTCTAGGCAGCACAGTAGCACAGTTCTAGGTGGCCCGATAGCAGTGGTTGGCACTACTGCTTCAGAGCTCCAAGGACTTGGATTCAATTCCTGGCTTGGGACACTATCTGTGTGGAGTTTACACATTCTCCTCGTGTCTGCATGGATTTCCTCCGGGTGCTCCAGTTTCTTCCCACAGTTCAAAGATGTGTGGGTTGGGTTGATTGGCCATGCTTAAATTGTCCCTTAGTGTCCTGTGATGCATAGGTTAGAGGGATTAGCAGGTAAATATGTAGTGATAAGGAAATAGGGCTTGGATGGGGTTGTGGTCAGTGCAGACTCGATGAGCCAAATGGCCTCTTTCTGCGCTGTAGGATTTCTATGATTCTATGAAGGTGTGTGGATGGCGTTAAGTTACAGGTCAACTATGAACTATTTAACCAGGCTGAAGAGAGCTGAATGCCTATTCCTGTGGTTCCAATGATTTTGTATAGTCAAGGAAGCTAAAGCCTGGAGGATGTACATCCGTTGGGAATTGTACTGATTGATTGAAGGAAATCTGCAGAAAAGGAATGGTGTACTTCGTATTCACGCTATTACTGCGAAACACCAAGACCTTGATACAATCCTTCATGGAGAGAGAGAATTGAGCTGGTGTTTGATCTTTTGCAGTCACCATCTCAATGAGACAGTTCCTATTGTTACCAAAAGGTCAGCGAGACCCAGCAAAGAGATCTTAGTAATGCAGAACCTGGTTGACTCATTCTTAGAGCAGACTGAGTGAAGTCAGAGTGTTGCAGCATTGGAAAGGAGCAGTTTTGCCTTTATTTTCCCATTGCAACGTCCACATTAACAGCTTTGTAGAGTGCGCAACCCTGCAGTTTTTCCTCGAATAGCATCACGTGCACTATTTCTCCTGCTTATACCGAACATCTCTTGTTTACTAGCAGTGTGAGTAATGTACCTACTGATCTGCTGCAGATTCAGTGAAACATTGAGATAGCCAGGTAAACCCTTGATCCTTGGCTATTGATCCCGACCCTAGTAACGTACTTCCCCATAACGATAGTCTGTACATAATTGGCGCAGGATCCCATTAGCTCAGTGGTATCTCTGCTGTCCTGACCTTCATGAAGGAAAAGAGCCCCAGTCATGTGGAGGTTGTTCTCCATAGAATCCCTACAGTGCAAGAAGGAGGCCGTTTGGCCCATCGAGACAACAATCTCACCCAGGACCTATTACCATAACCCCATGTATTTACCCTGCAAATCTTCAGCGGCAATTTACCATGGCTAATCAATGTAACCTGCACATCTTTGGATTGTGAGAGAAAACTAGAACACCCAAGGAAACCCACTCAGACATGGGGAATACATGCAGACTCCACACAATCAGTGACCTAAGCTGGGAATTGAATCCAAGTCCCAGGTGTTGTGAGGCAGAAGTACTAACCATTGTGCCACCAAAGAGAGATTGCCATACCAGTTGATCAGTAGGTTACTGGTTAGAGTCAGACTCTCCCACCTCGCCGACAGCCGGGATTCTCCAGTCCCACTGCAGTGAGCAGAGATTTGGCTGAGCACCAAATTGTCCTTCCTCACAGGCAGCAGTGGCAAGGTGTGAACAGCCGGAGAATTCAGGCTATAGTTGTCATCGAGGAACATCATCGTTGTAATGGTGATGTATAGATATTCTGTCCATTCAACTTAATACTTACCTTCCTTATTTCTATTATGCACTTTGGGATAGGATTTAGAGCAGCTGTCCTATCAGAACGATCCTACAGCCAAATCTTCCTGATGTCACTCAAAGTTAGGGCCTTGTTGAATCACTTGCTGAATTCTCGAATCTTTACAATGTAGGAGACCATTTGGCCAATTTTGCACATGCCAGCTGTTTGAAAAATAATCGTTCATTTTAGTCCCAAACTCCATCAGTTAGTCAGATATCATCCTTTAGATTTTGTTCTTGCTTTGGAGCCTTGGCTGTCCTCTCTTACCAGTTCAATTTGGAAACTGAGATGCCGCTTGCTGCACCAGAATGGAAGAAACTTCTTAGCCACTTGTGTGCACAAGCTGGTGTGTCTCCATCTGACAATGTGAAAAATTACCCAGGGTAATCCAATCCTGCCAATCCCTGCCCCATAAGCCTACTCTCTAAAACATCAGGAAAGTAATGGAGAGTGTTGTGGACAGTGTCATTAAACAGAATTTCTCAGCCATAACCTGCTCATCAGTGCTCAGTTTGGGTTCTGTCTGGGTCACTCAGCTCCTGATCTCATCACAGCCTTGGTCCAAACATGGACAAAAGAGCTGAATTCAAGAGGTGAGGTGAGAGTAACTGACATATTTAACCAAATGTGGTATCAGGGAGTCGTAGCAAAGTTGATACCAGCAGGAATCAAGCAGAAATTGGAGTCAGACCTTGCATGATAGTTATAGTTGTTGGAGATCAATTATCTTAGTCACAGGACATCACTACAGAAGTTCCTTAGGGTAGTGTCCCAGGCCCAATCAATCTTCCCTCCATCATAAAGTCAGGTATGGTCACAGAGTATTCAATATCATTTCCTATTCAGATATTGAAGCTGTCCATATTCATCTGCAACAATATTCAAAGCAATATTCAGAATTGGGCTGCTAAGTGGCAAGTAACATTCATGCCACACAAGTGCCAGGCTATGGCCACAACCAACAAGAGAGAATCTAGCCATCTCCCCTTGACATTCAATGGCATTACAATCGCTGAATCCTACACCATCAACGTTCTGGGGATTACCATTGACCAGAAAGTGAATTGGACTCGCCACATAAATACTTTGGCCTCAAGAGTAGGTTAGAGGCTGGGAATTCTGAACCAAAGATGTTTTAGTCCAGTTATTCATGTGATATGGGAAGTCTTGTGTGTAATCAAAAAGCTGAAGACCCGAGCTTCAGTAATTGAGGCAGAGGCTGGACAGTTGTAGCTCTAACATTCAGTTTTGATCCAGCCTTGTTAAATGGCAGAAAATTGCTTGTACAGGCAAGACAGCCAAATCCTGCCTAACATTTTTTTTCTTTCCTTTCTGTCTGGTGCAAGCACACATTCCCACATGCTTCTCTTTCTCTCACACATTCGCACAGGCACACACACGCACACACACACACGCACACAGACATACACAGACACACACACACACACGCACTCTCACCTTCATGTTTGGTCTTCCACACATACATGCACACTTGCTGCACACATGCACTCACACATACTTGCACACGCACTTGCACATGTATTCAACACTTAGAGTGTTGCTTTCGACACCTGCACTGACATTCAGACACACACGATGTTTGCACTGAACACCCATGTGTGAACTTGACAATTGCTGATGCTCCTGACACTTGGACAACATACTAGATACTCACACATGCACTCAACACTCACTCGTGAATGCAACACTTGCACATGCACACGGCACTCGCACATGCACGTGACACTCGTACATGCATGTGACACTCATACATGCACGTGACACTTGTGCATGCGCTAGACACACACACATGCTAGACACATGCATGCACTCAACACTCGCTCATGCACATGACACTCGCACATGAACTTGACACTTGCACACATTACTCAATACTCCCACACGCACTAGACACTTGCGCATGCACATGACAAACGCACACGCATGTGACACTTGCATGCGACATTTGCATATGCACATGACACTTGCACATGCACATGACACTCGCACATGCACGTGACACTCGCACATGCACGTGACACTCGGCACTTGCACATGCACTCGACACTCACACTTGCTCGTGCATGTAACACTCACCCACACACCAAATACATCTACAAGCACTCGACTCTCACACATGCACACAACACTCACACTTGACATTCAACACACACACTTGACACTCACACATGCATGTGTCACTCGCACTCATCACTCAACACACACTCTCAACACTTGTCACTCAACACACACTCTCAACACTCGCATATGCACACAATACCCGCACATGCACTCAACACTTGTTAGTCACACATACACACTTAACATTTGCATGCACACTCGACACTCGCACGTGACACTCACCCACGTGCTCAACACTCACCCACGCACTCGACACACATCCACGCACTTGACACTTGCACACGGCACACAACACTCTCGCATGCACTGGACACACACGTGCACGTGATACTTGCACATGCACTCACACTCAAGCTTGCCCTTTCCAGCAGAAGTCAATAGATAGCAGTCAGGAATGTGTGAACTCTTGTGATTTGCCTTCTTGCTCCTTAGCTGAAAGGTATATTTACAGGCCACCAAATCCCTGGTCAGAAGGCTCAATTTCAAATCACAGGAACTAGTTAAAGTGAGGCTCACAACATAATTTGTTTCCAGTCCTAAAGAGACACAAACACCTGCTGCCCACTTCCAGATAATCTATTGAATGCTTTAAAATGCTTTGTATGTAGTTTCAATAAGGGCAGGATTAACACCGCGGTTGTTTTTACTAATGGCAGAAAAACTACTCTCCAAAATGTGGGCATCATGGCAGTGAGTGGGTCCTCAGAGAAAAGCTTACCATTCACTTCCTCTCCTCTCACCTATGAATGAATGTGGAGATAGTTGGGTTTTTTTTTGCAGTTGGTAATGCACTTTCGTTCAACCAGATTTAAATGTGGCGCACGTTCTGACTCTTTCTGACTCTCTCTCTGTGTCAGCAGGAGTGAGGGGAAGTTAGAGAGGCAGTTTTACCACATTGCTGAGGGGATGGGGGGGTGGGCGGCGGTGGAGCGGGGTGGGGTGAGGACATCATTTTGTTACTCGGAGCTCCTCAATTAGTCGATTCGCCCAGTCTACCTATTTTTATCCTTTCCTTGAACATTAACCATCTCATTGATTTCTTCCTGATGCTTTTGGAGCTTCTGATATTTCTGCTGCTCCGCTGTCTGTCTCCTTCTGATTGAAAGCGCTGAAGTAAACAGATTAACTTGTGATAAAGTTGAGCGTGCTGACATTAATGTGTGTTGGCTGCAAAGAAAAGAAGAACTTGTATTTGTCTCTTGAGGTCCCAAAGCCCATTACAGCCGGTGCAGTGAAGCCTAAATACTGTTGCAATGGCTGACTAGGGGATTTTCACAGTAACTTCATTGCAGTGTAAATGTATGCCTACTTGTAACACTAATAAACTTTACCTCAGTCTTTGTGCGGTGCTCAGCTAAAGTTTATTTATCAGTCACAAATAAGGCTTACATTCACACAGCAATGAAGTTACTGTGAAATTCCCCTAGCCACCACAGCCCAGCACTTGTTTGGCTCAATGACAAGCTAACCAGCTTGTCTATCAGACTGTAAGAGGAAACCGGAGCACCCTGAGGAAACCCACGCAGACATGGGGAGGACATGCAAGCTCCACACAGACAGTGATCCAAGCTGGGAATCGAACCCAAGTCATGGCACTGTGAAACAGCTAACCACTGTGCCACTGTGGAGTGCTGCACTGTCAGAAATATTCGCTGGAATTCTCCCATGCTGCCCGCCACTGGAATTTTAGTGGGCACATAGTGGGCAATATGAAACCCCTTTGACAGTCGGATGGGAATTTCTGGCTTTTAGACCAACACAACTGGAGAATTCTGGCCATAGGGTGGGATTTTCTGTGCCATATTTATAGTGGCAGAGGTGAATGACAGCGGACTCCTGTTGTTTGCAATACTCCCCCACCACCGGGGAGTCTGTGCCATCGGTGGGACCAGAAGATCCTGCCAGTGGGAACAGCTGGAAAATGCCACCTAATAATCATCTTTCCAGTGGGCTGTTAAACCGGTCTGCCTACTTAGGTGACCCAAAGAATCCTATGGCACCATTGTGAAGAGCAAATGGAACTCTCCCCTCCGTTGCCCTGGCCAATATTTATCCCTCAAGTAAAACAGATCATCTGTTCATTTATTTCATGGTGGCTTGGGGATTCTTGTGTGCAATTTGGCAACTGAATTTTCTATGCTCCAATAGTAACTACACTTTGCGTAAAGTGGCCTGGAGGCATCCTAAAGTGATGAAAATTGCTATATAAATGCAAGTTCATTTTTTAATTTCCAGTGAACTTACTTCAAATAATCATATTCTATGTGCACCATTGAGCGGTGATCATATTGGAGTTCGGTGTCGATTATGGTGAACAATGGTTCTCCATCTTGGGTTTGGTCGTTTTCATTTGACATTGTGTCATGTAAACCTTCTACGGCCAGTATGCAGAAAAAAATGTTGCTGTCTTTCCTGTTGCTTCTGAACAATTCTTTAAGTACCGCAAGTCACCAACTCCATAAGAACTAGGAACAGGAAAAGGTCATCTGGCCCCTCAAGCCTGTTCCACCACTCAACAAGATCATGGCTGATCTTTTTGTGGATTCAGCTCCACTTACCCGCCGGCTCACCATAACCCTTAATTCCTTTACTGTTCAAAAATTTATCTACCCTTGCCTTAAAACATTGAAAGAAGCAGCCTCAACTGCTTTACTGGGCTCCAATATTTTCTTCCTTCAGGACAGCAGGAATGCAATTCAACATTTTTACCAATTATCCATCCGTTCTGCTACTGTTCAATACATATCAGACGTTAGATTTCAGAAGCATCCAACATTTCATTTTAGAAAGATAATGAATCATTTCAGGATGTTTTTCTGTCTCAAAACTGGAGCTCGAAACTTACAAGAAGCTTCCAATCCTCAGACTTTCTTTACCAAACAGTTATTTGAGCTCTTTAATGACTTACTACAAAAAGATGAAACGTTCCAAATGCTGGAAATCTGAAATAAAAACACAAAGTGCTGCAAATGCTCTGTTTTTTCCTCTTTCCATGTTTTGTTTGGGCAGAGTCAACATGGATTAATGAAAAGGAAATCGCGTTTAACAACCCAGATTGATTCCGGGGATGAAAGTGTTGCCCAAAGCGTGTGTGTTTCAACTTCTCAGCGAATAAAGTCGACTTTAAACACTTAAACACAATTTCCTTTATTCTGTAACTGCTTAAGCAACAGTAAATACTTGCAATGCATAAACCAAATACTCATTATCTTTTACTTTACTTAACTTACGGCTGATTTCCACTTGCAATTAAAACCTGACCAGGATTTTGTTGTCACGTGGAGTCAGTTTTTTGTTCTCTTTTCCTTCCACATGTTAGCTCTCCTGGTAAGCTTGGTTCCTGGGTTTGACACATGATCTTTCCGAACAAGCTCTTTGTGTTAGCAGAGTTAACACTCCAACGGTTCCTTGGTAATCAGCCAATGAATTGATCAAGAGCCCAATTGCGTCGTTCGATCAGGCCAATCAAATCCAACCATAGTATCAATGGCCTTCAGGCTTCATCATCTAAGTGTATATTGTTTAGCTTCTAATGCCCAGCTCAGGAACTCCAAGTGTCTGTTCACAACACATCCCTGCATAGGACAAGCTGTTGAATCTGACACCTTTTGTCCTTTGACAAATCCAGGCCACTGGCCACAAGAAATCCCAATGTGGAAATGCCAGCATTAATCATAGAAACTCTACAGTACAGAAAGAGGCCATTTAGCCCACCAAGTCTGTACTGACCACAATCCCACCCAGGCCCTACCCCTATATCCCTACATATTTACCCACTAACCCCTCTAACCTACGCATGTCAGGACACTAAAGGCAATTTTAGCAGGCCAATCAACCTAACCCTCACATCTTTGGACTGTGGGAGGAAACCGGAACACCTGGAGGAAACCCACACAGACACGAGGAGACTGTGCAAACTCCACAGAGACAGTGACCCAAGCCGGAAATCGAATCCAGATCCCTGGAGCTGTGAAGTAGCAGTACTAACCCCACTGCCCTGATAAAGGAGCAGCACTCTGAAAACTAGAAGTGTTTGTTACCAAATAAACCTATTAGACTTTAACCTAGTGTCACAAGAAATCCCAACATAGTGTAAAAAAAAACTTAATGAAAAAAAATCAAGTTTGCTTGATTAAAGATCTTTCACTATATTAAAAGTTAAAACAGCATTCAGTCTCAAAACGTTGATGAGTGAGGAGAGGTTAAACGGTCTGGGCTGATTCTTGCTGGAGTTTAGGAGGGGATCTGATCGAGCTCAAAAATTTTACAAGGGATTGATAGAGTAAATGTGGACCAAATGCTTCCTCTTGTGGGGCAACCTGGAATGAATGGTCACAGGTATCGGTCGAGAGACAGTACATTTAAATCTGAGATGAGGAGTAACTTTCTTGGTGATGAATTTGTGGAATGTGCTGGTCCATAGCATGATAGAGACTGAATTGTTAAATGGTTTTGAGAAGGAAATAGATATATTTTTAATAAAAGAAAGGGATAAAGGTATATGAGGAACAGGTAGGGAGGTAGATTTGAGACCAGGGAGAGATCAGCCATAATCTGATTGAATGGCGCAGCAGAATCAAAGGGCTGAATTTACCTATTTCTGCTACTAATTCCTATATTCCTGAATATTGTCCGACCTGTACAATTTCCAACAATTTTACTACCTGACATCTAAAACTCTTTGGCTGGAATTGTAGCCCACCCTGATTCCCGGAGGGGCGGAGGGAGGCGGGAGGCTGGGGGGCAGGGGGTGCTCGCAGAACAGCATTCCACCTTGGCCTCAGTTAGGATCATATGAGCTTCGAGCAGGCAAAGCACTAATATTCCAGCCATTATCTCTTAGCAAACTTTTGTTTCCGTTTTGGGAAGAGGCAACTTAAATACAACTTAAATCTGAGTTGACCCACCAGTGCAGTACTGAGCGAGTGCTGCATTGTCGGATATATGGTTCGTCATTTGAGTTTTGAGATTTGAAATCTAGTTGTCGGCTGAGGTGGATGTAAAGCAGCCGGTGGCACTATTTAAAGAAAAGCCGTGGCGATCTCCCTGCCAACGTTTATTCCTGAACCAAGGTAACCAAGAGCAGATGATCTGATCATTGGTCTTACTGATGTTTGTGAAATCCTGCTGTGAACAAATTACCTAAGGTGTTTCCTCCTTTGCAATGAGGACTGCATTTCAGACGTACTTGTTAAAATCATCGTAGGATCATAGAGTCATAAAATCCTACAGTGGAGGCCATTAGGCCCATCAAGTCTGCACCAACCACAATCCCATCCATGCCCCATCCCCACAACTCCACCTATTTACCCTACCTAGTCTCCCTGACACTAAGGGGCAATTTAGTATGTCCAATCCACCTAACCTGCACATCTTTGGATTGTGGGAGGAAACCGGAGCGCCCGGAGGAAACCCCGTGCAGACATAGGCAGAAAGTGCAAATTCCGCACAGACAATGACCAGAGGCCGGAATTGAACCCGGGCTCCTTGCGCTGTGAGGCAGCAGTGCTAACCATTGCGCCATCGTGTCACCCAAAATTGAATTCAAATTCCTTCATTTACTGTGACAGGATTTGAACCGGAATCCCCAGAACATTAGCTGAGTTTTTGTATAAATAATCCAGCAATAACACTAGGTCTCCCAGTGTCTGCCTTGCTGGAGTGTTTCTAAGACTCTGAGTGAGGTGAACACTGTTTGGTAGCTGTAACTATTTTTTAGTGAGCACTAAATAGAACTTTAAGCAGCAATAGTATAAACAGAATTCAAGCCAGCGTATCAAAACCCCACTGGATTGTAACTTTGTCACCTCAAGGTCCTGACTATGTTTGTGTATTTTTTTAAATGATTTTTACAATGAATTTACACCTCATAAACAGGCCTAACTGATCAATGCTGGTATTTGTTCTCCACATGAGCCTTCTATTTCTTTCTGCATTAAGTTTGTACCCAGCTCCCCTTTATTAGCCTCACCTGCCTCTTCAGGGAGTGACTTTCATATTCTCATCACTTTCTGGGCACAGAGGTTTCTCTTGAATTCCTTACTGGATTTATTATAGTTTTTGTAAGTTTATCACCACTGGATTTGGCCTCCCAGAGAGATAGCATCTTCTCAATATACGTACCTCAACAAGCTCTTTAATAATTTTCAGGCCATTTTTAATGAAGTGCACCTCCTTTTGATTCTTTTGCGACTTGCGGCTTGTAATGGACTATTTGATTAGGGACTTTCGGTTAGATTCCAACTTTGATGCTGGAATTTTACTGCCTCACCCACCCGAGGCTTGTAAGATCCCATCCCAGACAGTGGAGAATGCTGTTCTGTCGGCCTCACCTGCCCGATTCTGGGACAGATGAGGCAATGAAATTTTGGCATGAATATTCCTGATACTTTGATTCTTGCTTCTAATCTGATTTGGCTTAAAGTTTTTCATAGAATTCCAATAGAGCAGGAGAAAGCCATTCGGCCCATTAAGTCTGCACTGACTCTCCAACACAGCATCCCACCCAGGTGCACCCCAAACCACCCCCCCCCAATCCCCATGTAACTCCATGTATTTATCCCACTAATCCACCTAACCTGCACATCTTTGGAGTCTGGGGGAAACCCTTGGAGGAAACTGGAGACCCAGTGGAAGCTCACACAGACATGGGGAGAATGTGCAAATTCCACACAGTCACCCAAGGCTGGAATCGAACCTGAATCCCTAGCGCTGTGAGACAGCAGTGTTAACTACTGTTTCATTGTCTCAGTAGAATATAACACTCCTTTCGACAAAGATACCTGGTGGACATACTGGTGAGAATCATTTGTTCCTCATTACCATATTACAGTCTTCTATCTAACTGCAGATCTATCATTGTCTCTATTTCACTCAGCTTTCCTCGACTCCATCGAGAAAGATCTCCAAATTTCTCAAGGGTTCCTTCCTTACTGTAACCATCTTCTCTGGCATCGTCAAGTCATCAAATTCACGTTGCAATTGATCCATTGCTTTTATATTTGCCCTTTAATGGGAAGCTCAAAACTGCATGCCATATTCCTTCTGTGATCTAACTAACATACAACGAGCCTTCTTTTTGAAATTGTCTCTGTATACCAAATGCTTGCATTTTTCTGTGTATGACACTCACTTTGTGGAAAAACCTGAATCCATCTCAGTGGAAAGACTGAAATGGCCGTTGTGGTCACCAAATAAAACAAGAGTTAAACTGTCAACTGTGAATGTGCAACTTCATGACTGATACCAAAACATGTCCAGCGAACAAAGGAACAAGGTGTGTGTTTATTGTGGCTTTTGGTCTATGATTGAAGCTGAAAGCTGAAAGAAGTGCTGGCGCATTACAAGTCTAGACCGCATGGCCTTGGAACACAATGTGTGCTGTAAGTTTGCAGGTTCATCTACGCCATTTGAAAAGCTGCCATTGTCTGAAGCACAGGATTTGTGGTTGAGACACACTTAGAACATAGAACATAGAACATAGAACAATACAGCACAGAACAGGCCCTTCGGCCTTCGATGTTGTGCCGACCAAAATAAAAAGCAATGCCCCTCCTAACTAAACCATTCCCTTCTCATCCATATACTTATCAACTAACCTCTTAAACGCCACCAAACTTGGCGCCTCTACAACAGCTGCAGGCAGGGCATTCCACTCCCTAATCACTCTTTGAGTAAAGAACCTACCTCTGATATCCGTCCTATAACTCATACCCCTTAATTTAAAGCTGTGTCCCCTCGTGCTAGCTTTCTCCATCCTAGGAAAAAGGCTATCACTGTCCACCCTATCTAAACCTCTAATCATCTTATATGCTTCAATAAGATCCCCTCTTAGCCGCCTCCTTTCTAACGAAAACAACCTCAAATCCTTCAACCTCTCTTCATAGGACCTGCCCTCCATACCAGGCAACATCCTAGTAAACCTCCTCTGTACCCTCTCCAATGCCTCCACATCTTTCTTATAATGTGGCGACCAGAACTGCACACAATACTCCAAGTGCGGCCGCACTAGAGTTTTGTACAGCTGCAACATGATGCAACTTCTGACTGTTGCATGTTTAAATACCCTCACTGAAGTCACTACATTCAATGAAAGGCCAAGTAGTCATAACCAAACACAATACTGAACCTGCTGAGACAACGGGCTCGGAGTTTTATCGTTTTCCTAATTCTCTCCTAACGTTGCCATTCCTGCAAGGTTCTCGCTGGGGAATCAGGCTCGAATGCAATGTCCCTTCAAGGCTGTGATGAAAGCCAAAAGTATAGGCTCACTGGTGAAATTTCAAATTTAATTTTATTTATTAGTGTCACAAGTTGGCTTACATTAACACTGCAATGAAGTTACTGTGAAAATTCCCTAGTCGCCACACTCCAGCAACTTTTCAGATACACTGAGGGAGAATGTAGCATGGCCAATGCACCTAACCAGCATGTCTTTCAGACCATGGGAGCACCTGGAGGAAACCCATGCAGACATGGGGAGAATGTGCACTCTCTGCATAATGACCAAATACAGGGTCCCTGATGCTGTGAGGCCTGGGTGGGATTGTTGTCGGTACAAACTTGACAGGCTAAATAGCTGCCTTTTGTACTGTCGCAATTGTATAAACAGGAGTAGACCAATCAGCCCATTGAGCCTGCTCTGCCATTTAATATGATTCTGGTTGATCAGAAAGTTCAATGCCTTTTATACCCACTATCTTTCACATGTAACCATTCAAAACCCAGGATAATTTTGGATCTTTATTAAATCTCCCTTTAACCTTCACTGCTGAAAAGGGAATGACCCCAACTGCTTTGGTCTCTTTAAATAGCTGAAGTTCTTTATCACTAATACAATTCCTGTAGATCTCTTCCGTAGCCTCTGCAAGGGTTTGGCATGCTTCCTAAAATGTGATGTCCACAGTTGTGCAACTGAAACTGAACTGGTGTTTTATAAAGATTTAACATAGGAGGTCTGTCACTAGTGGTGTGCCGCAGGGCTCGGTACTGGGACCTCTTCTATTTGTAATATATATAAATGACTTGGAAGAGGGAGTAAGTGGAGTGATCAGCAAGTTTGCAGACAATACAAAGATGGCTGGACATGCGGATAGTGAGGAGCATTGTCAGGCGATGCAGCAGGACATAGATAGGCTGGTAGCTTGGGCAGATAGATGGCAGATGGAATTCAATCCTGATAAATGTGAGGTGATGCATTTCGGGAGAAAGAATGTAGGGGGGAGGTATATGATAAAGGGTAGACCTATTAAGAGTATAGAAACGCAGAGGGACCTGGGAGTGCAGGTGAACAAGTCTCTGAAGGTGGCAGAGCAAGTGGAGAAGGTTGTGAAGAAAGCATATAGTATGTTAGCCTTTATAGGAAGGGGTATAGAGTACAAGAGCTGGCCTTTAATGTTGCAGTTGTATAAAACATTGGTTAGACCTCATTTGGAATACTGCGTCCAGTTCTGGTTGCCTTACTACCGGAAGGACGTGGAGACTCTGGAGAGAGTGCAGAGGAGGTTTACCAGGATGCTGCCTGGTATGGAAGGTCTGAGTTACGAGGAGAGATTAGGCAAATTGGGACTGTTTTCCTTAGAAAGACGTAGACATAGAGGAGATCTAATAGAGGTGTACAAGATTATGAAGGGGATAGATAGAGTAAACAGGGTTAAGCTTTTTCCTAGGATGGACTCAAATAGCACGAGGGGTCACGGGCTTAGGGTGAGGGGGGTAAGGTATAATTTGGATGCTAGAGGGAGTTTTTTCACACAGAGGGTGGTGGGGGTATGGAATGCGCTGCCAAGTAAAGTGGTGGAGGCAGGTACTCTGGAGTTATTTAAGAAATACTTAGATGGGCACATGAACAGAATGGGAATGGAGGGGTATAGAAAACTGATTTAAAATAGGGATCATGAGCCTTGGGAGTCCCTGGGAAGTGTGTAAATAGATGATGATATTGATGTACTTGTTTTTATCCTACAGGTGCTTTGGTCCACCTTGTTGTCTAACAAGGGGCATACACGTGATGGGTCGTGAGAGGGCTGCTCTTGGATTTTTTTCGAGAGTATCCTAGTGCTTCACGTCGTTAGTGTACGCTTGACCTGGACCATTTGATGGGCAACACGACAGCTCAGTGACTATCGCTGTGCTGTGCAGATACATGGATTTGGGCCTGTGTCTATGGGAGTTTGCACATTCTCCCCGTGCTTGCGTGGGTTTTCTCCGGGCGCTCCGGTTTCCTCCCACATCCCAAAGATGTGCTCTTAGGCTAATTGGCAAAACAAATTCTCCCTAAATTGTCTCAAATTTGGTTTTTAATCCATAGATCTATAAACATGGACAGGGATTGCGGGTAGAGGTGGGAACATTGGGGTGGCGGCGCGGGCTCGTTGGGCCGAAGGGCCTGTTTCCCATGCTGTTTTGTTCTTTGTTCTTTGTTGTATAGCTCGCTATACTTCATGTCTCTGGTGTTTAAGCCAACAGTCTTGCAGCCGTGTTTTGAGCAGCCTTCTCAAACATGCCCTCAAAGATCTGTGCACCCTTTGCTCCCTTTGTTGTCGTGCCCCTTCAAACCAGCACCATTCTTTCTGAAGCGTTAAGACAGGAAAACAAAGTTTTGTGTTATTTGAACTCTATCTCTATTCTGACTGAAAAGTTTCCATTGCCTCGTGGTCTCTTATTCTTAAAATGAAAGTCATTTTCTGATGACCCTTCTAGATGACCTTTGTAAAGTTGAACCAAATAGCACAAAATGAACACAATTCTCTCCCTCTCCCAATACAGCTTTCCTGCCATGAAATCCATTCGATTGATGAAAATGGCCTGTCATAGATGGGTCATTGAACGGAACTGCGCAAACCACAGACATCTTCTGTTAACAGGTCTTTTTTGAAAGACAGTCGACTTCCACTGAAGCCTAATGAGCTGCTTTGGTAAAAATGACTCATTGTCTTCTCACCTGTCGTGACTTAAGCACAAGAATTAAGAAATTTATTTGTGTGTGCTTTTCCTTGTCTCTTTTCACAATACTTCTTGACATGTCTGACAAGAAGGAGTGAAGTTTGAAGAGACAGGACCATAGTCGGTGACAATTTTCTGTGTGTGCGGAGGTATGGCAAATTCATTGAAAGAAATTTCAGTGAAATTGACATACACTGGGTTGTTTGCTTTACCAATCGATTGTGAAGTGTGTGATACAGATTTATAGCTTGTAATGTGCCTGCTAAAGAGGTGCCAGTTTTGACACTAAGCATTGCTATGGCACTGACATTTCACTCTGAAATGAAATGTTGGACACACAAGGGATTGCTGTCACATTTTAATATTGATTTCTAAAGTTTTATCTTCTACCAAAATACTTTCATTATTTTTCACCGTTTGTCTGTGATACCGCAGTAAAGTTGGAAAGAGAATATTACAAACGCTTAAAGAGAAAAATATTCCAGGTCTACGGAGAAAGAGCAGAGGAGTCTATCTCTGGTTAATTAGTTGGTCCACTACTGCAGCTATGCTTTCCATTGGAATGGACCTGAACTTGGGAATTCCTTCACTAAAGCTCTCCTCCCCTCTTCTTTACCCTCAAACCTAAGCGGACAGGTTGAGGGGGAGCTGCGCACTCTGCAACCAGGAACCAGGTGAGGAGAGGGAGGAGTTGTGCATTCTGCAACCAGTGATTGGCTGGGATGGCAATTGGCTAGGCTGGCAGGGGGAGGGGATGAGGGAGTAATTAGCCTAGCCAGGGGTCGGAGGTGCAATCAACAGGGCCGGTAGGAGGGGGCTGTGTGATCGGCCAGCTGATGGTGTGGGGTGTGATATCTGGGGGTGTGGGTCCAGTCAGCTGGGAAGACCTACTATATCTGGAATGGATGTGAGCAATATCCAGGGAGAGACTACAGATCTGCACATGTGCAGTTGCACCTTCTAATGTAAGCAGTCGGCTTGTGGGTGAGTTCAGGTTCCGCCATCTCCCTGTACTGACAGGAAGCAGATTGTGCTTCATTTTTTGCACTAAATGCTTAATTTGATTTATTTATTGTCACAGGTATCAGTATACAGCAAAAGATATTGTTTCTTGCGTACTATGTAGACAAAGTATAGAAAAAGAGAGTGCAGAATGTAGTATTACATAGCTAGGGTGTAGAGAAAGATCAACTTAATGAGAGGTAGGTCCATTCATAAATCTGATGGTAGCAAGGAAGAAGCTGTTCTTCAGTCAGTTGGTACATTTCCTTAGACTTTTATATCTTTTTCCTGACGGATGAAGGTAGAAGAGAGAAAGTCTGGGATGCAAGGTTCCTTAATTATGCTGGCTGCTTTTCCAAGGCAGCGGGAAGTGTAGATAGTGCCAATGGATGGGAGGCTGGTTTGAGTGATGGCCTGGGATTCATTCATGATCCTTTGTAATTTCTTGTAGCTTTGGACGGAGCAGGAGCCATACTAGTTGTGATACAACCAGAAAGAATGCTTTCTATGGTGCATCTATAAAAATTGGTGATAGTCATAGTGAACATGCCAAATTTCCTTTATCTCCTGAGAAAATAGAGGCATTGGTGGGCTTTCTTAATTATGGTATCAGTATGGTGGGACCAAGACAAATTGTTGGTGAACCTAAAAATTTGAAGCTCGTGACCATTTCCATTTCATCCCCATTGATATAGATAGGGGCATATCCTCCACTACACTTCTTGAAGTCAATGACTATCCCCTTTGTTTTGTTGACATTGAGAGAGATTATTGTCATTGGACCAGTTCACCAGATTCTTTCTGGTTTTGTGGCCTTGCTGAAAAAAACAGACCTGAAATTCTCCTGTTTTCACACTCGTTCAGCACTTGTTTTGGTGAGATCGCCCACCAGGGATGTGTCAAAGCATACCATGGCAAGGTGGTGAAGGGAGTCAAGAGGTGGGTTTTAAACCCCCCCCAGTCCTTGCTTTGGTTGGCTGGTGATGAGATCCTCTGTCCTGCCAATGTCAACGGCTTTTTCCACAGCTCACAACTGCCACTGCTGGAGTTTGTCATCGGAGGGACTGGAATATCCTGTTGATGGGAAGGGCTGGAGAATTTCGGCCAAGTACATTGTATTGATTCTGAGAAGGAACTGGAAGGAGCAAAGAGAGAATGGTGTTCATAAGAGCATAGTGTAATAAATAGGAGCAGGAGTTGGCCATTTAGCCCCTTGAGCCCTCTCTGGCATTCGGTATGATCATAACTTTTGCCTCAATTTAATCTTCTTGCATTATTCCCACATCCCTTAATTCCTTTAGTACCTAAAACCTATCAAGGTCTGTTTTGAATTCACTCAGTAACCGAGCATCACGAAGATTCCAAAGATCCAGGACCCATTTACTGAATCAATTGTTCCTCAAGTCCGTCCTGAACGGCCGACTCTTGATTTTGACACTCTGTCCCCAAGTTTGAGCCTCCCAGCTAAGGGGTGGCGCAGTGGTTAGCACTGCTGCTTCACAGAGCCAAGGACCTGTGTTCGTTCCCGGTTTGGGTTCACTGTCTGTGCAGAGTCTGCGCGTTCTTCCCATGTCTGCGTGGGTTTCCTCTGGCTGCTCTGGTTTGTTCCCACAGTCCAAAAGACTTGCTGGTTTGGTGCATTGGCCGTGCTAAATTCTGCCCCAGCATCTTCCGGCTTAAGAATTTCACACATTTAAATGAGATTGTAACTCATTTTTCTACATTCCAGCAAAAGATATTCAATCAATTTGTGACAATGATATCTTTTTTTTCTGCATTACCTGAATACTGTTGAGACAATTTTTTGCAACAACTACTTAATCTAGAGTGATACTTAAAACTTGACAACGCGCAGCTACTGGTTTTGGACTTGTAAGATTTGACAGCTATTAGCTGTAACCGCGCTTTAAAGGGTAATTTTGAACCTTTAATTCTTAACAGCATCAATTCCAAAATTTGAAGCTTGTGCAAGAGTTATCTGCATTTCAATATGTAAGTGGCAATATTCATGTAGGGAGTACATTCTGTGCAAATCATGGGTTCCATTATGTGTCTTTCATTCTTGTTAATTATCAGATATCTAGTCTATAGGCGAGTTTGATAGCAATGGAAAAGTTTTCCTCCAAACACTGTTAGTAATATTATAACCAGAAGTGTATCCCTCTAATTCTCATTTACAGCAATTTCAATGGCTAGTAAACTTATAATAAACATTTAATAAACTTCCCATCACATTTACAATGTCGCTAACACACAAGAACTACAATGACTCTCCCTTACCATATTCAAAATAAGTTAGGAAAATATTCAAAATTGCAGGCTTGGAGGGCCGAAGGACCTGTTCCTGTGCTGTAATTTTCTTTGTTCTTTGTTCTTTATAACAAAGCATTAGGACAGGTAACCAAAGCATGATCAATGGATCCATCTTAAAACAAAAGAGAAAGCAGAGGGGGCTTCAGTGCAGATTCCAGAAGCAGCTGGAAGATCAGTGGTTAATGGTGGTGAAATCCAAATTGTGATGGACTAGAAGCCAAAATTGTAGTGGTAGAGAGAGCACAGCAGGAGAAAATACTGTCCTTTCTGCACGTGATGTAGAGACATTTATCCATTGCTTGTGAGCTCTTGCCTAGGACTAAGAATTAATTACTCCTGAGCATAAGCCCCAGGATGTTATTTGGCTCTAATAGTTCACAGAAAAAAAGCCAAAAGAATCCAGATGTATGAACAAAATAGACTGATGTGCTATGAAGTGAACTTTTTGGCCTCCTCGGCATATTGAAGGTAGCAGTATGTGGGGGGGAAAGGGGTGCATTAGATAAAGCAGGTGACAGGCCTATCCAGCTTGTCACCTACCTCTGCCCTGATCACCATGTGCCATGGAGTAGTGTTAAGGACCAGATCAGAAATTCCAAGGTATTTTATGAAGTTAGCCTAGATCCTAACTTTTACATTTTTTAAACCCAACTTCTACAAAATACATAAAGGGCAAAAGAGTAACAAGGGAGAGAGTAAGGCCTCTGAAGGATCAACAAGGTCACCTAATTTTCTTTTCTTTGATCATTAGCTAGCGAGTCAATGTGTGCTGAATTAAGTTTCATCCTTTGGAATGGTTGACCTAAATCAATGTAAACCCAACCACAGAACCATATCTATGGTACAGGTGACACAGTGGTTAGCATTGCTATCTCACAGCGCCAGGGACTGGGTTCAGTTCCCAGTTTGGGTCTTTGTGCAGAGAATGCACATTTTCCCCATATTAACTATGAGGAGAGATTGAATAATCTAGGATTGTTCTCTCTGGAAAGGTGGGGGCTGAGGGGCAATCTGAAAGAAATTTATAAACTAATGAGGGGCATAGATAAGGTGAATGGATGGAAGCTTTCTCAGTGAGAGGTCTGACAAAACCAGGTTTAAGTCCAATCGATTTATTTGATAGTAAACTCACAAGTAAATCGGTTGGATTTAAACCCGGTGTTGTCAGACCTCTTATCGTGTTTACCCTAGTCCAATGCCGGGATCTCTATATCATGGAAGCTTTCTTCTAGAGCAAAAATGACAATTACAAGGGAGCACAAGTTCAAGGTAAAGGGGGAAAGGTTCAGTAGAAGTGTGCAGGGGAAGTTTTTTTACACAGAGGTTGGTAGGGATTGGGAATGCTTTGCCAAGTGAAGTGGTTGAGGCAGACACATTAGTGACATTTAAGACTTGCTGGACAGACACGTGAACGCGGGGAATAGAGGGACACATGCGGTTAGTTGAGATAGGACAATGTAATTGGTGCAGGCTTGGTGGGCTGAAGGGCCGTTTCCTGTGCTGTACTATTCTTTGTTCTTTGCTCTTTGGTCTGAGCCTGCATGGGTTTCCTCCCACAGACGGGAAGATGAGATGGTTAGGTGTATTGGCCGTATTAAATTCTCCCTCAATGTTCCCGAACAGGTGCTAGAGTGTGGCAACTATAGGATTTTCACAGTAACTTCATTGCAGCGTTAATGTAAGCCTACATGTGACTAATAAATATAATTTCCCTTTATTTAAAATTATTGTTAAAAGCACGATCAGTACATGTACTAATTAGGCAAAGAAACAATTCAGTTTACACATTGAGCATTATTTTTGATGCAATGTATGAGCATTGGAGCACCTAAAAACGTGATTTCCATCAAAGACCAGAACCACATTTGTCAATAACAACTGGTTATCCATTAAGTCCCTAAACAGGACTTCTTGAAAGAGTACGCAGCGCCAGGTGGGGCAGGGTTCAGTCGGTTGGGTTTGGCAGTGTGCAATCCAGTTCTTGGATGTGATTGTCCAAAGGAAATTCATCGGCCATAGTTTTTCCAAAAACCAACTGAGAAAACTGACTGCCATAGACTGGACCACTATCGTCCCACACTCAGTCATTTTTTTTGGGAGAGTAGTAAGATGTGCATCATTTTACGGAGGGACAGGGCCTAAACACTTCGGTAAGCCACTGGCCCCACACCCTTGGCACTGTCCTGGCATACTGCCAGTGTGTTAGGTGGGCACTGTGACTTGGACATTGCCCAGCCATTCGTCCAAACACCTGGGGGTTTCAGTGGACTTCAAGCCCCCTGCAGTGGCCTAGTCTTCACTACTGGGGACAGGTTGTGATTCATGTCAGCTGGCACCATGCCCGAGGGTTGAAAGATCCCAGGAGATCGGAGAATCCGGCGTCGAACAGGCTATGCGTATTTAAGTGCTACTTTAAACATACTAATCAGGCTCGCACCCTTTCTGGGCACGCTCCTGTTTGCACCATTGGAAAAAGACCAGGACGATTGCAAACCTTTTGGCGCCAGGTACATTTTTAGGCCTGCAAGCAATTTTGCAGGATTGTTCTGACCTGCGCCAGGCACGATGATGTTGGAAAATTGCCCTCAGACTTTGTATTTTTCCCTACGGAAGGAGGTGGACGAGAGAATGTCTGGGGTGCGTGGGGTCCTTGATTATGCTGGCTGCTTTGCTGAGGCAGTGGTAAGTACAGACAGAGTCAATGGGTGGGTAAACCAGACACCCGGAATCCCGTTTCTCAAAACGGATGTTCATACCTCCATTTATTTCTGATATGGGCAGGATCGAGGGTGAGAGTTTCCCCTGTAAAATTTCCAGTGGAACCCGAGGCGCGAACCTGCCCCTGACCCTGGGCTCGACCAGATTTGAACTCAACAAAATGTTGAGGGTTACGTCACCACGTCCTGGGAGGTTTTGATTTTTTTTCTGATGGGTCAGCATTCCTGTGCTGGAATTTCATGTGATCTTGCTGCAGGTGTTTTAATTTGCTTCGGTGACAGGTTTCCAAGAAAGAAAGAACCACACTGGCAGGTGTGTTTGGTAACGCAGCGACCCCCACTCCTGCCCTCCCCCCCCACCCCCATTATGTAATCGTACGCCCACGTGTCCAAACATTGCGAAGGGGTCAGCCGACTCACAGTTCTTTCTTTCAAGAGGATTGTAAACTATGTTGACCAGATGCCTGTGGCTGTGACCATTAGCGTGCCAGTTTCCTGAACAGCATGTTCCAGAGATGTACTGACAGGCTCTGGCAGTGTTGCACATGTTTCCTGCTCCGAAGGCAGAGTGTCACAGAGCAGACCATTCACAGCTTTGCAGCTCACCAGCCTATTTCCCGAAAACCTCTCAGCTGGTAGAATTGGAGCTGCTGTTACGTGGCAAAGCCAGCTGAATGAAGCATTTGGTCAGTGACAGCTCATACATGTATAAAGAGGAAAAGAATTTAGCAGGGGAGGATGGATTGTTGGGGGTGGGGGGGGTGGAATTCGCCTTGTGGCCCAGGAATAAAGACAGTATCTGTGTACTACTTTTGATTTAATTTGATTTGTTATTGTTGCATGTATTTTGATACAGTGAAAAATACAGTTTGTCTATTATTATTATTATTAGTATTTGTTAGTGTCACAAGTCGTCCGACATTAACTCTGCAATGAACTTACTGTGAAAATCCCCAAGTCACCACACTCTGGCGTCTATTCAGATACACTGAGGGAGAATTTAGCATGGGCATTGCACTGACCTGCACATCTTTCTCGGGCTGTGGGAGGAAACCCGAGCACCTTGAGGAAACCCACAGCAGACACAGAGAGAACATGCAGACCTGTAGTCCAATCCATCACCTCAGCCAGCCTCCCATCCATTGACTCTGTCTGTACTTACCACTGCCTCAGCAAAGCAGCCAACATAATTAAAGACCCCCCACGCACCCCGGACATTCTCTCGTCCACCTCCTTCCGTAGGGAAAAATACAAAGTCTGAGATCACATACCAACCGACTCAAGAACAGCTTCTTCCCTGCTGCTGTCAGACTTCTGAATGGACCCACCTCGCATGAAGTTAATCTTTCTCTACACCCTAGCTATGTCTGTAACACGACATTCTGTACTGTCTCATTTTCTTCTCTATGAATGGTATGCTTTTTCTGTATAGAGCGTAAGAAGCAATACTTTTCATTGTGTATTAATACATGTGACAATAATAAATCAAATCAAATAAATCAGCTTCTGCTCAGACAGTGACCCAAGGCGGGAATTGAACTGGGTCCCGGCACTGTGAGGCAGCAGTGCCAACCGCTGTGCCACCATGTCGCACTATTCAGACAAATCATACCATTCATTGAGTACATAAGGGAGAATGAAAGGAAATGATGCAGAATATAATGTTGCAGTTACAGATAGGGTGAAGAGAAAGGTCAGCTTAATATATGGTAAGTCCATTGAAAAGCCTGATGGCAACAGAGAAGAAGTTGCTCTTGAGTCAGTTGGTACGTATTCTCAGACTTTTGCATCTTAACTGATCCATACAGAGCAGAGGTTCGATTCGTGACCTGTGCTGCACTAACCCTTTATTTGGTAGCCGGTGCCACTTCTTATAATCTTAAAACCTTCACAGCTTCTTTATATGAAGTAGTGATACAGTGACTGTTGTAATGTTGGGAAACACGGTACCCATTGTGTACACAGGAAGAGTCACAAACAGCGCTGTGATAATGACCCTATCATCTATATTTTAAGAGGTTGGTTGAAGGTCAATTATTGGCCATGGCACTGGGGAAGACTGTCCTGTGGTTGCTTGGAAATCATGCCTTGTGGTTTTAATGTTGTGTCCGAAGGATGGCACTCCTTCTGTAGTGCACTGAGAGTATCCGCCCGATCACTTGCAACGAGATTCGTTCCTTGCAACTCACAGTTACGTTTGGGGAAAAAGGAATAAAGAATCCAACAGTGCTGTCTGCTTGTTGTCAGCACCATCAGTGATAGAGCTGTAACCATAGAAACCCTTGCTCGTTTAATAGCGTTGTCGAACTGCCTGTGACAGAATCAGTATCGCAAGTGAATTCAGTCTGCAGCGTGCGGCTAGCTGAGAATAATTACCGACCAGAACGAAGATGCTAAAAGTAACCACTTATTAATATTGAATGCAGCAATCTACTAACTCGCCCGATAAACTGTAAAACTGCACAGTCGGAATTAGACTGTTGGCACGACACAATGTACTAAAAACGGCATTTAAACTAATATGCTTCAAAGTTGTGCCAACATCTTGTTGTGTGATCTTGGAAATTTTATAATGGCTTGTTGTTTTATCGTGTGCATGTAGCTCAGTATGCAATATCCTCTTCCTTGAGTCAGGAGGCAATGGGTTCAAGATCTAGTTAAGCACAAAAATGTGCTGATACTTCAGTGCAATACTGATGGAGTGCTGTATTGTTAGAGGTACTGTCTTTCAAGAGACAGGAGGAACCATACAGAAGTGTGCGCTCTCAGATGTACATACATTATTGCAATGGCGTTTTCCAAAGAAGAGCAGGGGAGCCTTCCCAGTGTCCTGGACGATATTTATCCCTGCATCTTCGTATACTGATAAAAAATGGGTGGCACAGTGGCACAGTAGTTAACAGTACTGCCTCACAGCTTTAGGGAATTGGGTTCAATTCCAACCCAGGTGACGGTCTGTGTGGATTTGCACATTCTCCCTGTGTCTGTGTGGGTTTCCTCTGGGTGCTCCGGTTTCCTCCTGCAGTCCAAAGGTGTGTGGGTTAGGTTGACTGACCATGCTAAATTACCCTATAGCGTCAGGGGAGACTGGGGTTATGGGGGCATGGTCTGGGTGGGTTTGTTGTCGGTGCAGGCTTGATGGGCTCATTGGCCTCCTCCTGAACTGTAATGATTCTATGGTTCCGCTCTGTCTTTTCTGCAAAAGTGGCACTGGAAAGGCCAGCTGACATTCACCAGAATTCTCCCATCCTACCAGCTTTGGGAACAGTTGAGGGAGTTGGGGAGAACCATGCAAAGCTCTGGGATGGGAATTACTGGTTTTGGGGGCAAGGATGGCTGGAAAATCCCACCCATGATTAAAATGGGAGGTTATCCCAAGGAGTGCACATGGACAAGAATGGTTTGAGGATCCTCATCATAGAATCCCTATTGTGCAGAAGGAGGCCATTCAGCCCATTGAATCTGCACTAATCACAATCCCATCCAGGCCCTATTCCCGTAACCCCACGTACTTACCACTGTGCCACCGTGCCGCTCTCATACCTATATGCTTATTCCCTGGCAATTAGATTGTTATACGAAAAGGAAGAATTTGCATGTTACAGGTTGGAGGACAAGGGAATGTCACAGAGTGAGATACTTGTTCAGGGTGTTAGTGCAGACAGAATATTGTTTGTGTTCAGGGACATCCTACAAATATGTACGCTTACTAATATCGTACCGCTTGCTGACCACTGTCTTGAACGTTACCTTGAGTTACTCTCCTGACACAAGAACCTTACAGAATAGAATCAGGCCATTCAGCCCATCTAGACTGTGCCAGCTCTCTGAAAAAGCCACCAGCTATTCTTATTGCTCTTTCTTTGCTCGTAGCCCTGCAAATTTTTCATCATTAAATAAAGAACCAATTCCTTTCCAGTGAACAATCAAGTCGGATTCCGCCACTCTTTCAGACCTTGTATTCCAGCTCCTTCACCTAAAAAAAAGTCCTCCTCATTTCCTCCTTACTTGTTTGCCAATTACTTTAAATCATAGAATCCTAGAGTGCAGAAGGAGGCCATTCGGCCCATCGAATCCACACAGACCACAATCCCTACTCCATAACCCCACGCATTCACCCATGATACTAAGGGGCAATTTAGCACGGTCAATGCACCTAACCCTCACATCTTTGGAGCGTGAGAGGAAACCGGAACACCCGGAAAAAACCCACACAGACACGGAGAGAACAGTGCACAGTGACCCAAGCCAGGAATCGAACTGGGTCCCTGGCACTGGGAGGCAGCAGTGCTAACTACTGTGCCACCATGTCATCCCTGTGTCACCTGGTTACATGACCCCCTTTCCAGTGGAGCAGATTCCCCTGACATACTCAATCAAAATGCATCCTAATTCTGAATCACCCTGTTAAATCTCCCTTTGACCTCCCCTGCTCCAAAAAGAACAAACTCAGCATCTCCCAACTCTGCAAACAAAAGCTTCGCATTTCTTGAATCATTCCAGCAAATCGTCTTTGTACTCTCCAGATGGCTTTGACATCCTTCCTAAAAATGTGATGCCCAATGCTGTAGACAATGATTCAGCACCGTGAAGCATGACGTTCTTGATTTTAATCACCATTGGTAGGAATTTTATGTTGTTCGGGTAGCTGCATGCCAGCCCTGGACGTGCATAAAATCGTGCAAGAAGACAAGGGCGCGCGTTCCGATGTTATCACGCACTTGAGCAATATTTTGGCTGCTGAGCGCGGTTGAGAGTCGGAAGCAGGGTCGCTGACGCTCAAGCAGGTGATCAAGTCCATTCAGGGGCCAAACTCATAGAATTTAACCCGGCCCTTTTACGGTTGGCGGGTGGGCCGACTGACCAGGAAGCCTTTACGTTTGACCTTCAACCTCGATCCTGAGTGGGATAAATGCTGGGGCTGGAATAAAAGTTTCGAAAGGTGTCTGGAGTATGAGGTTTTGTGTTTGATTGTGCTGCTCAGACACTCTCTGCAGAGTTTTTCCGCCACTACTAATTGTTCACAGGTCTGCAGCTCTCTGCGATAGCTCTGCAGCAACCGTCCCCCTGAGGGACACATCAGGAACGGCAGCTCGAGCATTCTCCCTTTCCTCAGAGCCCACCCTCCTGACAGCACTCAGCCTTTCCCAGCGCGTGTTTCACGCTGGCTGTCTATTAGTTGACTACGTAAGAGGTCTGACAACACCAATTTTAAATCCAACCGATTTATTTGATAGTAAACTTGCAAGCTTTTGGCCTTTGTAGCCTTCCTCAGGTGAATGAGGTGTTCTGGCCGGCATCTCTACATCATTATTAGTTGACTCGTCAACATTCTGGGGCCACTTGCAGCCAGAAGCACATTTTGCATCTACTTCTAAGCCTACCATAGACATGTATCCAACAGGCGAAAAGTTCAGATCTCTATTGCTATACTTAAGAAGAATAAAGATTTGGCTTACTTCACACCTGTTCAGGAGAGTCTCACTTGACATTCCTTCAAGGTCAGTTCAGGCCAGCTCCTGGTTCTACCTACAAGCTGTATTCAGTGTCAGCTGTGGCTCAGTTTAGAATTGTTCTGTCTGAGACAGGAGATTGCGGGTTCGAGTCCTGCTTCAGGGATTTGAGGCAAAAATCTTTGCTGATCGTCCATATATATATAGATATGAGGGAGTAACACACCTTGGGCAAAACTTGGCATTGAATGAGACATGAAACTACGGTGTCCTTTGTCCCCTCAGGTTGATGTATGAGATTTATGGCACTCTTTTCAATAAAGAGTAGGAGAATTCTGACAGATATTCTGGTAAATATTCATTCTGCAATCAACGTTACTAAAACAAATCATTTTACCATTATTACAGTGAGTGCTCATGGGAGCTTGCTGTGCACAATTTGGCTTCCATGTTTTCTACATTACAACAGTGACTATATTTCAAAAATTCCATTGGCTGTGATGCACTTTGTGACATTGTGCAATTGTGAATGGCATATATAACACAAGACTTGCTTTCAGCAACAACAACTTGCATTTATATAGCTTCTTTAACATCGAATCTTTAACACAGAGGAGCAGATGGCCGAATGGTATTATAACAAGACTATTAATCCACAAATTCAGTGAATGTTCTGGGGACCCGGGTTTGAATCCCGCCCTGATAGATGATGAAATTTGAATTCAATAAAAAATATATGGAATTAAGTATCTACTAACGATCATGAAACCGTTGTCGATTATCGCAAAAACCTATCTGGTTCACTAATGTCCTTCAGGGAAGGAAATCTGTTGTCTTTATTTGCACTGGTCTAGATGTGACTCTAGAGCCACAGCAATGTGGTTGACTGTTCACCGCCTCTGAACAAGGGCAACTAGGGATGGGCAATAAATGCTGGCTAGCCAGCGATGCCATAGCCCATAAATGAATAAAAGAAATAGGAGCATATAAAAGAGACTTGTTCTGAGCAATAACATTCCAGAGTTTATTCACACAAAAGCTACTGCATGGATGAAAAGATGTTCTCTGCATCCTCAGAGTTTTGTGCAGATTTCTGACCAGCCAATCTGGGCAGGTATCATCAGGAACGTGGGTCCAGTGAATGATTGCAGAGAGAATGGCCGAAGTTTTACTGGCACGCATGCCCTGATTCCAGGGGCGGGCAAGGCTCGGACAACGGCACTCTCTGTTGGCTGGGGTGAGATCGTACGAACCTCAAGCAGACGTGTGATAAAATTCCACCCAATGAGTCAGTGGTTTAAAAAACAACAATGAGCCTTGGGCAAAATGTTTAAAGTTTAAACGTTTGAACTGGTATTTTTTTGCTACTGAATAATATCCCTTCCCTGTTGAGGAAAAGTGGCACTTTTGGTCTTCAGGTAGTGACAGTATGAGGCTTCTCAGTCATGCCCTCTACAGTTGAATGTCCTGATGATACTTACTGTCTCAGATCTGTAGATAAAGAATGGCAGTAGCTAAGTGACAGGAGGGGAGGAGGCAATATGTAAGTGCTAAGTGGATATGAGGGAAGCCATTTGAGCTGTCTCAGTTGCTATTCTAGAAAAATCTCTGGGCCGACTGCACTCTGTGCTGGGCTATAAGCAGAATATATAACTCAGAACAGGCCATTCAATGAGTCAGTGTTTGTTTACACTCAAAATGAGCTTAACCCAGACTCTGAGAGAGATTTGTCCTCCACTGTAGGAACCCAAGATGTTATTGCTCCTGCTGCCACCTTCTACATGGCAGCTAATGGTGAGTAGCATAGATGGGAGAGAAATCCCTTGAGGTGATTGACTCACTATTCTTGATAGGCTGCAATCTATCATTTGGGTAAAATCTGGGCCAGTGTACCTTAGCTGGGCATTTTAATCAAACCAGCCAGGCCTCTTGTGTCTCTCCTGAACCGCAGATATATCAACCTTCCTCTTTCCTGTGTTGACACTAAGTCTCATTGCTCCGTCTCCTTCCCTAACCCATCACGGTCTGATGACCACTGGCAACTGTATGGAGTTAGCCTCAAGTCACTTTTCTTGGACTGTTAACAGCAAGACGCTTTATTTATTCCTTCCTCCCATCTCCTTTCAGGATAGAGTCTTCAGCAGAGAGATCACAGGAAAAGATGGTGCCAGGATTTAAATAATGTCCGTGGCATTTTGTCTTCCCGGTCTCTGAGTAAGGAGTTCCAGACCTACTGGAGGCACATTTTTTTAAAAGTTAAATCTGTGTTCTCCCAAAATGTCCATTAATTTCAACTTTCTGATACTGACAAATCTTGATATTCTGATTTAGAGTCTAGCTATCAATGAATTAATTGTGCTGACAACAGCTCTGCCCAAATTCTCATGCCCACAAAATTCAAACAGTGTAAACCAGTGTGTAATTGTAAATACAACTGGTTTGCCTATGCTTAATTGTCAAGACATGCCAAGGAATCACAGGCAGGATATAATAAGCAAATAGTCCATTTTTTGGGCTCCTCAGCCTTATTTAATCTGCTGATGTTCAGCAGTAGTACAGTGGATGTATCATTCATTATTAGTAAGTAGAATCCGTGACCACAGGGACTCTAGTGTGGTGCTTTAGTGTCAAATGGGGTGGCACAGTGCCACAGCGGTTAACACTGTTGCCTCACGGCGCCAGAGACCCAGGTTCAATCCTGGCCTTAGACGACTGTCTGTTTGAAGTCTCTGCGCATTCTCCTTGTGTCTGCATGGGTTTCCTCTGGGTGCTCCGGTCTCCTCCCACAGTCTGAAAGATGTGCTGATTGGGTGCATTGGCCATGCTAAATTTTCCCTCAGTGTACCCAAACAGGCGCCACTGGAGTGTGGCAACTAGGGGATTTTAACAGTAACTCCACATAAACCTGCTTGTGACACTGATAAATAACCTTTAAAACTTTAAAATGCATGTCATATCGACAGCAGTTAAAGGACATTTTTTTCTGCTCTTGGAAGCAGATTCCTTCGCTTGGAGTGGTAGATAAAATCATCACCTGTCTGCAGTGATAGAAAGCTCTATCATGCCGACAATTTTCTGATATTCAACAGATTGCATTTCCAAAGGTGTTAGAAATCTGAATCTCACTCCCTAAAAAGCTGTTGAAACCAAACTAGATGAAAATTTCAAAGCTGAGATTCGGAGATTTTTAGTCGCTAGGGCATTTGGAACAAAAGCAGGTAAATGGAGGTAAGACACAGAACAGCGACGACCCGAATGGAATGTGGGACAGACTAGGTGGGATTGAATGGTCCATTCTTGCTGCTGTGTTTGTACGTCACTGTAAAAGATCCCTGGTGTTTTGCAGAGAGTTTCCCTCAATGCCCTGGCCAATGTTTATCCCTCAACCAATATCACTAAAAATATTCAAAAAGCGGCAGCTGGAAATTTGAAATAAAAATAGAAAATGCTGGAAATATTCAGCAGGACAGCCAGCATCTGGTCTGACAGAAATAGAGTTAATGTTTCGTTTTGATGAACTTCTATCAGGCCTCCAACCTGAGAATATGTCTTGTTTTTGTTGTATTTGCCAACCTGTTTACACCCTTGTTTTGAATCACTTGTTTCCCCGCTCCCTTGTAACCATCTTAACTTTTACAACCTCTCCCAGCAATCTGTACTCCGCCAATTCTGGACTCTTAACTGTCATTGAATCATAAAATCCCTACAATGCAGGAGAAGGCTATTTGGCCCATTGAATCAGCACTCACAACAATCCCATTCACCCCATGTATTTACCCCGCAAATCCCCCTGCCACTTAAGGTACAATTCACTGTGGCTAATCAACCTAACTTACACATCTTTGGACTGTGGGAAGAAACCAGAGGCACCCAGAGGGAACCCACACAGAAACAGGGAGAATGTACAAGCTTCATACGGTCACCCAAGGCCGGGATTGAACCCGGATTGCTGGTGCTGTGAGGCAGCAGTGCTAACCACTATGCCAAATGTCAGAGTTCTGATTGGAATTATCCACTGATCACACCACAGTGCGGAGGACGCACATTGCTAAATCTCCAGGTGACAAAAACCAACAGGTACGAACACTGGGATGGATAGAATTATACTACCTGGGCCACGTGGGCTGCATTTACGGCCTCAGGAGGTAGCTGAAGGCCAATAGTTTGATCTGTGAAGCTGTACTGAAGCACGAAGAGTTGAAATTTAGGTTTTGTATTGCAATTGATGGTGAATCTGTGCCGCATCTCAAGCTGTAAATACACTTGCTTTCTCACATCACAGCTGCCAGTGTAAATAGTGCAGGGTTATTCACCATGCCTGTTGTTCAAAGGAAGGAACAATGGACAAGAATGATAAAAGCCTTGTGCTTGGTGACACATGCTTAGTATTGTCTATAGGCTCACTTTATTAGCATTCAACTATATTTTTAATTGGCTGTCACATCAGGTCCAGCAAGTGTGCAGCGGATGTGGCAGGCTGGTAATTTACTGTGGTACAGATGGGCAGAAGGTGATTGTGAGAGATTAAAACAGCCGTCTGCAGCTGAATTGATTACGGCTGAAATTTGTCGAAACGAGTGAATTTTCACAGTAACTTCAGTTTATTTATTATTGTCACAAATAGGCTTACATCATCACCGCGATGAAATTACTGTGAAAATCCCTGTTGCCAAACCTGTAGTGGCTACAGATATAGTGCCGTAAGACTGGAGGATGGCAAATGTTGTCCCTTTGTTCAAAAAGGGGAGTAGGGACCATCCTGGAAATTATAGACCGGTGAGCCTGACTTCTGTTGTGGGCAAGGTCTTGGAAAGAATTATAAGGGATAGGATTTATAAGCATCTAGAGAGAAATACATTGATTAGGGATAGTCAGCACGGTTTTGTGAAGGGTAGGTCGTGCCTCACAAACCTTATTGAGTTTTTTGAGGAGGTGACCAAAGAGGTAAATAAGGGTAAGGCAGTTGATGTAGTGTATATGGATTTTAGCAAAGCGTTTGATAAGGTTCCCCATGGTAGGCTACTGCAGAAAGTGCAGATGCATGGGATTGAAGGTGATTTAGCAGTTTGGATTAGGAATTGGCTAGCTGATAGAAGACAGAGGGTGGTGGTTGATGGGAAATATTCAACCTAGAGTGCAGTTACAAGTGGTGTACCTCAAGGATCTGTTTTAGGGCCACTGCTGTTTGTCATTTTTATAAATGACCTAGATGAGGGTGTAGAGGGTTGGATTAGTAAATTTGCTGACGATACCAAAGTGGGGGGAGTTGTAGACAGCGAGGATGGATGTTACAGTTTGCAGAGGGACATAGATAGGTTGCAGAGCTGGGCCGTAAGGTGGCAAATGGAATTCAATACGGATAAGTGTGAGGTGATTCACTTTGGTAGGAATAACAGGCGTATGAAATATAGGGCTAATGGAAGGACCCTTAATAGTTTTGTCGAGCAGAGGGATCTTGGGGTACAAGTACATAGCTCTTTGAAAGTTGGCACCCAGGTTGATAAAGTTGTTAAGAAGGCGTACGGTGTGTTAGCTTTTATTGTAGAGGGATTGAATTTAGGAGCCGTGAGGTTATGTTACAACTGTACAAAACTCTGGTGCGACCGCACTTGGAGTATTGCGTACAGTTCTGGTCGCCGCATTATAAGAAAGATGTGGAAGCATTAAAAAGGGTGCAGAGGAGGTTTACCAGGATGTTGCTGGTATGGTGGGAAGGCCTTATGAGGAAAGGCTGAGGGACCTGAGGTTATTTTCATTAGAGAGAAGAAGGTTACGCAGTGACCTAATTGAGGTGTATAAGATGATCAAGGGATTGGATAGGGTGGATATTGAGAGCCTTTTTCCTCGGATGGTGATGACCAACACAAAGGGACATAACTTTAAATTAAGAGGTGGTAGTTATAGGACGGATGTCAGAGGCAGGTTCTTCACACAGAGAGTGGTGAGGGCGTGGAATGCCCTGCCTGCAGCAGTTATGGACTCGCCTACTTTGGGGGCATTCAAATGGTCGGTGGATAGGCATATGGATGATATTGGAATAGTTTAGGTTAGAGGGTCCACTGGCCGGCACAACATCGAGCGCCGAAGGGCCTGTACTGCTCTGTAATGTTCTATGTTCTATGTTCTATGTTCTACACTCCTGCGTCTGTTCAGCTACACTGAGGGAGAATTTAGCACAGCCAATGCACCTAAGCAACACGCCTTTTGGATTGTGGGAGGAAACCGGAGCACCCGGAGGAAAGCCATGCAGACACGGGGAGAAGGTGTAGACTCTACACAGACAGTGACCCAAGCCAGGAATTGAACCCAAATCCTTGGTGCCATCAGGCAGTAATACTAACCGTTGTCAACCGTGCCGCTTCACTTAATTGCAGTTTTAATGTAAGCCTACTTGTGACACTGATAAATAAACTTTAAAACTTTGAGATTCACTATGTTTGAGGCAGTGTGTAGACGCAAGTTGCTGCTATCGTTTGTCAAGGTGATGGGCTTTGAAAAAGACAAATGAGGCCTTTTCCTCACTGGAATGAAACAGGAAATGCCGCAGGTCAGTGAACTGCTGAAACTGGGGGATGAGAACGCACCATCAGAAAACAGCTTAGTCACCTCCTCTCAGCTGGTTTCCTGTCCCATTTTTCAAAGGACATGAGTGGCAAAGGACAGGTGGAGAGAAAGAGGAACAGGCGGAGAGAGAGAGTGAGAGAAGGTAGAGAAAGAGACAGATAGACAGACAGGCGGAGAGAGAGAGAGAGAGAGAGACGGTGGAGAGACAGAGTGAAAGACAAGTGGAAAGAAAGAGACAGGTGGAGAGAGACAGTGAGAGAGAGAGAGAGAGTGAGACAGAGACAGAGGGACAAGCAGAGAAATAGAATGAGGGACGGATGGAGAGAGAGAGAGAGAGCGACATGCGGAGAGAGAGAGAGTGAGCGAAGGCGGAGAGAGAAAGAGAGTGAGCAACTGGTGGAGAAAGCAAGTGAGGGACAGGCAGAGAGAGTGAGAGAGAGAAAGACAGATGGAGAGAGAGTGAGGGACAAGCAGAGAGAGAGAGAGTGAGTGCACTGGCATTGAGAGGGAGAGATGGACGAGTGGAAGGAGAGTGCAAGACGGCAGAGAGAGAGAGAGAGGCAGGGAGAGAAAGAGTGGGACTGGCAGAGAGAGAGAGTGAGGGATAAATGGAAAGAGAGAATGAGAGACAGGTAGAGAGAGAGAGAGGGACACACGGAGAGAGAGAGAGAGAGTGAGAGACAGGCAGAGAGAGAGAGGGACAGGTAAAGAGAGAGAGCGCTAGCGTGAGGGGCAGATGGAGAGAGAGAGACACGAGAGAGAGAGTGAGAGAGATTGCAGAGAGAGGGAGAGGGACAAGCAGAGAGAGAGAGAGAATGATGGACAGGTGGAAAGACAAAAAGAGAAAGGGACAGGGAGAGAGAGAGAAACAGGTGGAGAGAGAGAGAGGCAGAGAGAGAGAGAATGAGAGAAAGGTGGAAAGAGAGAAAGAGTGAAGCAGGGAGTGAGAGAGAGGGGACAGGCAGAGAGAGAGAGAGTGAGGGACAAGTACATAAAGAGAGAGATTCAAGCGGAGAGAGTGAAAGGGACAGATAGGGAGAGAAAGGCTCAGGCAGAGAGGGAGAATGAGGGACAGGCAATGAGAGAGAGAGGGACAGGCGGAGAAACCGATTGCAGCACAGGAGGAGAGATATAACAGGGATTAGATCACCTGTGAGATCACAAGTTTTGTAAATCCCTCTTTTTGGCGAGGGATACAAAACTCAGTCCATCAGAAGCATCACATCACAAAGCATTGTGGGAAATGAAGCAAAGAAATAATTTAAAGGGACAGCAATTCTTTTATTGCCGTTACAAAAAGCTTGTTATTAAGCTCTCGTCAATCACACCAGCACTTTGCTGTTTAAAGTCACTCATTCTCCCATCAGGCTAAAAGTTTTCCTGTAAGTCATGTCGCTGACAGCAACTCTGCAGAATTCATTCCTTGTTTATGAATCTTATGAAAAATGTTATTGAGTAAATATTCCTAGAATCATCTAGATTTCTTTGTTGCAGAGAGGGAGTATTACAATAAGTTTGAAGTTTAATCAAATCTACAGCACAGAAAGAGTCCATGATGCCTAACTAACCCCTGTTGGTCATGAATCTCCATCTCTATTTCATCTAACACTCCCAACATATCCCTCTGAAACTTTCTCCCTCATCTACTTTTATCACTTCCCTTAAATGCCTCCACACTATTTGTTGATTCTATTTTCCTTTGATGTATAACTAAAATTCCATTTCAACACATTGCCTGACTCATGCTTTCAAGAGCCCTCTCAGCCTTCTTCACCTCTCATGGACATTCTGGAGGATTTGGACACTGAAGTTCTCAATGGGCTTTTTAGTCATGTGGAGCTGTACCATTGCTTCCTCAATGCTGATTTAACCCATGCCTGATACACCATTTGAGACACTATGTGTCAGGAGGTAGGTCTTTGCCTGTTGCTATGAGGAACATTTGGATTAGCTACAAAAGGACCCAGATTCATATGGCCTGCCTTCTATCCTGCTGTTGAAGATGTTTTTTTCTTGTTTTTTGCTACATTCTCGCATGAATAAAGGTTTTAGATCTGGATGCTGCCACCATGAAGAATTCCACCGTGAATTTTTTTTTATTCATTCATGGGACAGGTGGCACTGCTAACTAGCATTTATTGTCCATTCCTAGTTGCCCAAGAGCAATTGAGAATCAAACACATTGCTGTGGCTCTCAAGTCACATGTAAGCCAGACTGGGTAAGGACAGCAGATTTCCTTCCCTAAAGCACATTAGAAGTCTTTGTAATTTTGAGTACATTTAACAACAAGTCTTTATTAACAATTAGTAACTATATATCACACAGTCGAGGCTACAGATATGGAGCTGACTGCATCCTGGATCTTTATACATCTGTGTCTGTCCCTAGACTGATTAACAAATAGCTTGGAGGCATTTAAGGGAAGCAATGAAAGCAGGTGAGGGAGAAAGTATCAGAAGGATATGTTCGGAGTGTCAGAGTGTCAGTGTTAGACTGACCCTAGCTCTGGGTCATGCACATTCTTCAATCAGAGTGTGGGCGGTACTGTACTCAGCAATACAAAATACTTTCATCTGTCTTTAAATTTCGTCAACTCTGCCTTGACAATCCTTCAACTTCAACTTCTCTCTTTGTTTCTCCGACATTAGTCTATTATTCAAGTCTCTCCCTTCCTACTCTCTGTCCTACTATTTTCAACAGTATCCACAGATTAAGCTCTCCCACTCTGGAATTCTTGCCATGTCTCTTTGCTTTGTCACTTACCCTTTTCCCAAGACCTCCTCAAAGCATGCTCCGTCCACTCTACATTTAGTCACATTCCTACTTCCTGTTCTGTGAATGAGTGTTTATCAAACTTCTCTCCCAGAGTCCTCTGTAAACGTTGGCACATTCCCTGGGATCCTCCCAAGTATTTTTTTCATGCTTCTAGGGTCCCTCGTGTAAATATTGACACATTTTTGAGAATTCCCCCTGCCCCGGCTATCAGAAACACAACTTGTGCTACCCAAAGGAAAATTGTGGTTTCATTGCAAAAGATGCGTATTAGTAAAATGTGACAGGAATAACAGTCAGCAAATATAGAAATATGACCAACAGACAGTAGTTTGTGACTTTGAGTTCCTCAGAGGTCACTAGATTCCCTTAAGATCTGACCAGTTTAAAAATCAAGGACATTTAGTTCAGGACATGGACCAATTGAACCACTCTGAACCATTTTTGTGTTTTATTTAAATTGACAGCATGGACCTGTTAATCCCAGAGCCAGACATTTCAAACAAACAAAACAAAAATCGACCAAACTAGAACATAGAACAGTACAGCACAGGAACAGGCCCTTTGGCCCACAATATTATGCTGAACATGACACCAAATTAAACTAATCCCTTATGCCCATCCTTGGTCCATATCCCTCTTTTCCTTGGATATTCCTGTGCTTATCTAAAAATCTCTTATCGTATCTGCCTATACCATCACCCCTGGCAGCGCATTCCAGATACCAGCACTCTCAGTGTAAAAAACTTACCCCTCACATCTCCTTTGAACTTCCCCCTCTCACCTTTAAGTGCATGCCCCTTAGTATTAGACATTTCAACGCTGAGAAAAAAAGATTCTGACTGTCAACCCTATCTATGTCTCTCATTATTTTATAGACTTCTATCAGGTCTCCCTTCAGCTCCTGCCATTCCAGAGAAAACAACGCTAGTTTGTCCAGCCTCTCCTTATAGCTCATATCTCTTAGTCCAGGCAGCATCCTGGTAAACTTCTTCTACACCCTCTCCAGAGCTTCCACATCCTTCCTGTAATGTGGCAACCACAACTGAATGCAATACTCTTTAGAAAGCAAGGCAGCCAATAAGGGGGGAACAGTGGCACAGTGGTCAGCACTCCTGCCTCACAGCACTAGGGACCCAGGTTCGATTCCTGGCTTGGGACGCTGTCTGTGTGGAGTCTGCATGCTCTCCCCTTGTATGTGTGAGTTTCCTCCCACAATCTGAAAAATGTGCTGGTTAGGTGCATTTATCATGTTAAATTCTCCTTCAGTGTACCTGAACAGGCGCCAGACTGCGGCAACTAGGAGATTTTCACAGCAACTTCATTGCAATGTTAATGTAAGCCTACTTTGTGACACCAATAAATAAACTTCAAAAACATTTCTTCATAATAAAGTCGCTCAAATAACAATGTGACATTGGCCAGATCATTTTTTAATGAGAACAAACAAACAAGGGGAGGAGTAGACTATTCAACCCTTCGAATAGTCCACCATTTAATAAGATCAATGGCTGATCTGATAATGATCTCAAGTTGGCACTCCACGGACCCTAATAATCACTCTCTTGCCTACCAAGAATTTATCTGCCTTTGTCTTAAAAATATTCAAAGACTCTGCTTCCACTGTTTTTTAAGAAACAAAGTTCAAAAGACTCACAACTCAATGATGCTCATTTGTGAGATTAATATTGTTCAGGAATACCTGGTGAACTGTATCCCCAGAGGATCTTTTACATTCACCAAAGAAGAGAGCAGTGGCCTCTCTTTAATGTGCCGTGTGAAAGGCAGACCCAGTGATATCTTAGAATGCCTACAGTGCAGAAGGAGGCCATGCAGCCCATCTACTCTGCAGTGACCACAAGCCCTCCCATACCCTATCCCCTTGATCTCACTTATTTACTCTGCTACTCCCCGTGACACTATGAGACAATTTAGCATGGCTAATCAACCTAACCTGCACATCTCTGGACTGTGGAGCACCTTGAGGAAACCCAGACAGACACAGGGAGAATGTGCAAACTCCACACAGACAGTGACCTGAGGCCAGAATTGAACCCAGGTCCCTGGCGCTGTGAGGCAGCAGTGCTAACCACTGTGCCACCGTGCCACCCACTCCTGTAGCACTGCAATGAAAGTAGCAATCTAGATTTTGTGAGTTGACCTCTATAATGAGACTTGAATCCCCAACTTCCTGCTTAATATCAATTGTTGTCTTAGATTTGATGAAAAGATTGGACTATTGTGCAAGCGACTGTGTAAATGCCCCTTGTAGCCGACCTAATATGCAGTGCTATTTTAGAAAATGACAAATGTTAAAGGTTACCAGCAGGACAGAGGGCACCATGCACAGTGGTTAGCACTGCTGCCTCACAGCACCAGGAACCTGGTTTCAATTTTGGCCTCAGGTGACTGTGTGGAATTTGCATGTTCTCCTTGTATCTGCATGGGTTTCCTCCAGGTGCTCCGGTTTCCTCCCACACTCCAAAGATGTGCGGATTAGGTTGATTGGCCATGTTAAATTGCCCCTTAGTGTCAAGGGGATTAGCAGAGTAAATATGTGGGGTTACAGGGATAGGCCCTGGTGGGATTTTGCCAGTGCAACCTCAATGGGCCGAATGTCCTCTTTCTGTGCTGTAGGGATTCTATGATTCTCTGATCCAGGACTGTTAACATCTGTCAAACGCAACAGATGAAGAGTCTGAGGAGAGAGCCTTAGGCAGAAATGCCATCTTTACTCTTTTCCAATGCAGTATGTTTTCTGTTACTCTGTTTATTATAGCTTTGTCTAAAACCTTGCACGCCGCATGATAGTGGAACTTGTAAATGTGTGGCCGCACAGATTGCATCGGAGGGAGGATTCACGGCACTTGTTCTGTCATTTCAATTTAATCTTCAGTCGGCACAGGGGAAAGGGTTAGAGCAGAATTGAGGAATCAAAGGACAGGAAGCAGGGAATAATGCCAAAATACACAAGCACATTGCACAAGCTAATATTTGGTGATGTGAACAGTTAGATTGCTGTTTTGAGCCAGGCTTTCTCAATAACTGGAACACACGCTAAATGTCTGCATTAAGAAGATGCCCTTTGGGTATTCAAAGTATTTAATGCAACGTTACCTGATAAAAAAATCCCATTTGTGAGTTTTGTAGCCTGTATTTCCGGTCTGCCAGAGACTTGAGGGGGTGAGTAAAAGAAAAACTTGCATTTATATCGCATCATAAGCCATCTCCGGATGATCCAAAATAGTTTACATTGAATGACATACATTTGGGATGTAGGTATTGTTGTAAGGTAGAAATTACGGCAGCTAATTGGCATACAGCAAGGTCCAACAAGCTGCAGTGTGATAATGGACAGATAAATGTCTTTAATGATGCTGGTTGAGGAATAAAGAACGTCTGGGACAGCAGAAGAATTCCCACTGAAACGTTCCATCACACTCATTAAGTGGGAAGAAGACGCCTTGGTTTAACATCTTAGAAAGACAGTGCCCCCAACAGTGTAGCACCCTTTCAGTACTGACAGTGGGAGTATCAGTCCAATCTTTTGTGTTCCAGTCTGTGAAGGGGGACTTGACCTAACCTTCTGATTCAGAGGTGAATTGGCTAACAGTGAGCCATGGCTGACACAGGTTGAGTACAGGCTGAGTGGCCTGATAAGTTCAAAGGCAGGGACTTCTCAGTAACTCAACACCAACCCCTACTCTCACTAAGACCTCCCAACAGATCCACTGGCATCTTCAATTGGGAGTGTGTTTATCAACCTTCAGCTAGTCTTGAAGTGTCCTAGAATTATTAAACAGTCTCAGAGAAAGATGCAGGCAGAGGGGAAATCTGATAGGGGTCTACAAAATGATGAGAGGCATAGACAAGGTGGATAGTCAGAAGCTATTCCCGAGGGTGTAAGTGTCAACTACAATGGGACACGGTTCAAGTTGAAAGGGGGTAAGTTTAAACAAGATGTGCAGGGAAGGTTTTTCACGCAGAGACTGATGGGTGCCTGGAAGGCACTGCTGGAGTAGGTGGTGAAAGCAGCCATATTAGCAACATTTATGAAGCATCTGGATGGGTACATGAATAGGGAGGGAGAAGGTGGTACGGACTGAGTAAGGGCAGAAGGTTTTTTTTTTTGCCTTTTAGATAGGGCATCATGATTGGCACGGGCTTTGAGGGCCAAAGGGCCTGTTCCTGTGCTGTAATTTTCTTTGTTCTTTATTTTCCTGGACAATGCTTCCGGCAAGGGGGACAAATGCAAATATGGGATCATGGTGCAAGGGATCAAATGGACTCTCTCTTGCTTCAAATTCAAATCAAAATTGTGGGTGCAAAGCTAAGATTAGTGTGTCAAGTGGATGTTCCAGCCAGCTGCATCAGAATGGCGCCACATTGCTGGACTTGATCTTTAATGCAATGTAAAAAACATTTATTTATTTTTTAAAACATCTCTTTCCTTTTTTTGCAGTTCTCACAAGGGCTAATAACTCAACACAAATTGTGAGATTGAATAGGAATGAATGATCTGGGAGTCAATTGATTGGTGGCTACTGTGACATCAGCCCAAAGAACAACAGCTTTGACAAGTAAGCTCTTCTTACAGGGTTTATTCACAGATTGTATTTATGTTCATAACTGGTCAACTGTGAGCTGAATCTGAGACTATTGCATGGAAGAGGGCCAAGCTCCTCAAATATAGAGGGGATGAAGTTTTGCTCCAATGATACAAAGTTGGACCACCTCTGCAGTATCATGAATAATTGGGCACTGCATCTTTAGAAAGGATTTGTTGGCCTTAGGAATGCAATGCAGATTCTCAATAATGACAAGGCTCCAAGGGTTAAATCATGAGAAAGATTCAGATAAACTAGATTTTTATCCCCATGAAGTGTAAATGTGTATGGGGTGATTTGATTGCGGTCTTTAGGATTGGTAACAGCCAGCTTGTACTTAATGAAGGGACATCTATGGGATCTATGGATCATTTGGCCTATCACTGATGTTAGAAAAATGGGGTGGGAGAGTGGCACAGTGGTTAGAATTGCTGTCTCACAGTGCCAAGGGCACAGGTCCAATTCTGGCCTTGGATAACTGTGTGGAGTTTGCATGTTCTCTGTGTGGGTTTCCTCTGGGTGCTCCGGTTTCCTCCCACCATCCAAAGATGTGCAGGTTAGGTAGGTTAGCCATGCTAAATTGCCACTTAGTGTCCTTAGATGTGTAGGTTAAGGGATTAGCGGGGTAAATATATGGGGTTACGGGGATAGGGCCTGGGTAAGATGCCTTGTCGCAGAGTCGGTGCAAACACAGTGGTCCAAATGGCCACATTCTGCACTGTCGGGATTCTGTGATCATGCCATTCTTTGATCATTGGGAACTGAAGTCCCAATAAAGGAGAAAATAGGAAAAAAATCTAGAAAGTAAAAATAATAGTTAACTTTGATTTTAAAAGGGAAAGTTTGAACAACCTCACTGAAATCTAGAAAGACATAGCACTGATAGTAGATAAGAGTAATACAGCAGATGTAATATACCTAGATTTCCAAAAGGCCTTTGAAAAGATGTCACATAGTAAACAAATGAATAAGGTAAGAGCACCTGGATTCAGGGAACAAGTAGCCGAATGGAGAGCTGGTTGGTTGAAATACAGAAAACAGAGGGACAAGGTAAAGGGAAACTATTCAGGGTGATGGATGGCAGAAGGTATAAGTGGGATCCCACAAAGATCAGTGTTGGGGTGACTGTTGTTCACCACTTATACTAACGATTTAGACAACAGAATCAAAATACAACTTCAAAATTTGTGAATGACTCCAAAATTGGGGGGAATGGGGTTAGTTGATACAGAAGGGGACTGCAGCAAATTACAAAAAGGTACAACAGGTTAATAAATACAGAAGTTATGCCAAACTTTGATTGAACCTTGATTGGACTACATTTGGAACACTGTTCACATTTAAAATAGAATCATAGAATCCTACAGTGCAGAAGGAGGCCATTCAGCCCACTGGGTCTGCTTTGACCACGATTTCATGTAGACCTATCCCCACAATTCCATGTAGATTCTATCTCCACAATTCCACATAGACCCTATCCCCACAAACCCATGCATTTACCCTAGTTAGTCCCCCAACACTAAGGAACAATGTAGCATGGCCAATCCACCTAACCCATGAGACCATAAGACATAGGAGCAGAATTAGGCCACTTGGCCCATTGAATCTGCTCTGCTATTCAATCATGGCTGATATTTTTCTCATCCCCATTCTCCTGTCTTTTTCCCATAACCCCTGATTCCCCTTATTAATCAAGAATTTATCTATCTCTGTTTTAAAGACACTCAATGACCTGGCCTCCACAACCCACAAATCTTTGAACTGTGGGAGGAAACCAGAGCACCCAAAGGAAACCCATATGGGGAAAATGTGCAAACTCTGCACAGACAGTGACGCAAGCTGGGAATCAAACCGGGTCCCTGGCACTGTGAAGTGACAGTGCTGACCACTGTGCCATCCATAATTTCTGGTCATTATTATAAATAATGATAACTAGACACAGGAGAAGATGAAAAAAAATCTTCAAGCATGTTACCAACATTGGTAGCTTTATCTATCAGTAAAGTGTAAACAGAATGGGTGTCTTTTCTTCCAAAGCAAAGACCAAGAGGTGATCTTCAAACTTATAAAAAGGTTTTGGTAGAATACACAGTGCGAGTGGGTGAAATTTTTCAGAGTACTAGATCAGGTGAGAAAAGGTGTGTGAAGCTCGCTGGCTTCCCAGACACCATTTCAAACCTGATTAATCAGCATCCTGTGTGATTTCAAAGTGCTGCTAAGGATCACACAACCAGCTGGAAGGCCAGGGCTTAAACACATCAGCTAAGCCAGGATTCCTGCAAGTATCAAGGCAACTCTATGCAAACATATCACCACCCCCATCCACCTCTCTACATGCATCAGTGAGGCCAATCCCTCCCTATCAGTGGCCCTGCCCTCAATCCCCTTCACATGTTCGGATCAGCCCTGGTGAAAATTCATTCAGGCTTGAAACGTTAGCTCCATTCACTCTTCACAGACACTGATAAACCTGTTGAGATTTTCCAGCACTTTCTGTAGCTCTTAGTCAAAGCAGGGAACAAAGGCTGGGAGAAGGAAAGTGGCCTGATATTATGGAATCTACAGTTCACAGAGTCTGAATGGGAGCATGGGCCAGTGCCATTGACCCAAACTTTGCGGTTGAAATTGATGACATATATATGCTGAGTGGACTTCCCAGTAAATCTGTAAGGTGTCTTTGGTTGTTCCTGCAATTTAATGTGTGATGCATAGTCAATGTTGAATTTATGTTGATTTTAGTTTAATATTTGAAATATATGTGCCTATAAATGGAAATCTTGTCCATTGGCTTTCTTCTTGGCCTCGTTTGATAAAATTGGTTCTTTTGGTTTGTTGGTCTCCTCATTCCTTATCACTGTTATATGACTTACATTGGCAAGATAGTGACTGAATAGTTGCCATGGGTGAATGTGCACATTGAGTAACAGTGGCATTGGGCTTGCCTCTACAGATGAAAAATCTGCAAATGCTCACAATCAAGGGCTCATTTTTGGGATTAGGAAATTTTCCTCATAAAATCATACCATGCTGAAGGAGGCCTTTCTTCCCATTGAGTTTGCATCGACTCTCTGACAAAGTTTCTTACGGAGGCTCACTCTATCACCATTACCTTATATATTTACCATGTCTAAACCACCTAACCTACATACCACGGGAACTAAAAGACCATTCAGCGTTACCACGTCGACTAACTTACATACCTTTGGACTGTGGGAGGAAACCAGAGCATCTGAAGGAAACCCATGAAAAGAATGTGCAGTCTCCACGTAACTAAGCAAGAATCGCACCTGGGTCCTTGGCACTGAGAAGCAACAATGCTAACTATGGTGCGGCAATTAGAGATAGGCAATAAAAATGCTGGCCTAGCTAGTGGCGTCCACATTGCTAACTGTGAAGCTGGGCACTGGGGAGAGCTCGCCTTGTACTCCAACATGGTTTAGCCAACAGAGTTTCTGAGCAGAATCTTCACCTGAAGTATAAAGCTGTCCTTTACTCTGTTCAACCGCAAATGGACTAACTGTGTATTTCTGGCTGTTTCTATTTTCATTTTAAGCTTTGTGGTATTTGCTCCCCTTGTTTTCTATGTGTTGTGAGAGTTAGTGCAGCTGTAGTGCAAACTTTCTCCCATTTCTGGGGTAGTGCTGTTTCAACTGTGTCTACAGGAGGCTCCACAATGTTTTGGAAAGTAAACTATTCAGCCTCAGCCCCACGTGATAGCTAAAGTTACACAGAAGTTACCGCGTGGATAGGATCTTCAGTCTAACAAGTCCAGTCTCAAAAATGATCATCATTAGACTTTTTATTCCCGATTTTTATTGAATTCAAATTTCATCATCTGCCAAGGTGGGTTTCGATCCTTAGAGTATTACTGTGGGTGCCTAGGTTACTAGATTATTAGTCCATTGCCGCAGCCTTCCTTACAGTTACAAGGAGTAACTGAGGCAAATACTAGGTGCATTTAAAAGAAAGCTAGATAAACATGAGAGCAAAAGGGATAAAATGAGATGCAGATAGGGTTTGGTGAAGAGTGGCAGGAGATGTTGTAAATATATACACAGGTATGATTTTAAGTTTACATATTGGAGTCACAAGTAGACTTTCATTAACACTGCAACAAAGTTACTGTGAAAATCCCCTAGTCACCACAGTCTGGCACTTGTTTGGGTACACTGAGGGAGAATTTTGCATGGCCAGTGCAGCTAACCAGCATGCCTTTTACATTACGGGAGGAAACCGGAGCACCTGGAGAACGTGCAGACTCTGCAGAAATTCACCCTAGCCGGGTTCCTGGTGCTATGAGGCAGCAGTGCTAACCACTGTGCCACTGTGATTCTGTGAAGCACATCGGCACACAACATCATTGCACCTGCATTGATTTAAAATGTCGCTCAGTAAGTCTATTTCTTCAGCACACATCAGCAGGTCAGAGATCCAGATGTTCTAATATCAGAATGAGTGATGCTAAGCCACATGTCCATTGGATGACCTCTTCACTGAATTTTGCTCCCACCAGCTGCTTTGTACATTTGCTATTCTCTGTCATTTCTGTTCTTCTTTATTAAAAAGAACTTTCCTCAGCCTTGGAAACCAGTCCAGATTTGACTTCATTTTAATTTTATGACTCAAAAAAACTGAAGTGCAACTACTTTGCAAACTCTTAATGCTGATCACAGCTGAGTATTTTTTTGAAGGCAGCATCCACTCATCGCTCTGCAACGTGTGCTGAATCTTTTAAGACTTTAAATCACCGTCTTGTTGCGTTTGCAGACATGGTGGCACACGGGTTAGCACTGCTACTTCACAGACCCAGGAACTTGGATTCAATTCGCAGCTTGGGTCATTGTCTGTGTGGAGTTTGCACATTCTGCTTGTGTCTGCGTGGGTTTCCTCCAGATGCTCTGGTTTCCACACAGAGTCCAAAAATGTGTGATTAGGTAGATTGGCCATGCTACATTGCCCCCTAGTGTCAAGGGGCCTAGCAGGGTGAATGCATAGGTTTGTTGGGGTGGGATTGTGGTCAGTGCAGACTTGATGGACTGAATGACCTCCTTCTGCACTGTAGGATTCTATATCTGTCAGATTACATGGAAGTACAGATTTGGCAACTGAAAAAAGCACACAGCCACACTTTTTGACTCAGTGGTAGCGCTCTCAGGCTGAAGGTTGTGAGTTCAAGTCCCACTCCAGCACAAGTTACCGTTGGAGTGCAGCACTGAAGGTGGCTGAAGATAATGGGTTGGATTCTCCAACCTTCCTTGCAGCTGAGATTCTCCAGTCCTGCTGCAGTGAATGGAGATTTGGTTGAATGTCAAATTCTCCATTCTCACTGCCAGCAGCAGTGGAGTATGAATGGTTGAGAATTCCAGCCAACATCTTTTGGATGAGACATTAAGTCAAGGCTCTGGCTGCCTGCTGAGATACAAAATGTTTGGCTACACAACGGTTTTTCTGGTATCCTGATCAGTTTTATCCAAAAACCAACATATATTTATTTACCAGCCACTGCTACTTTTGGGACTTGGCTGTACAGAAATTACCTGACACGGTTTACCTACATAACAACAATGACTACACTTCAAAAATAGCTGACTGATTCTGAGGCAATGGGACATGCTGCAGAACAGAAAGTGCTACACAAATGTAAGTTCTTTCTTTAAATGTGAGCTGAACACTCTCTTTAACCTGAGGAACCAGATGACCTTCCCAGGCCTGTTACTCACACGTAGTCTGGGACATGGGTTACATCCACCTGCAAAGATGGACATGTCTTACCTCCTTGAAGTCACTGGTCAAACATTGCCAGTGGGTGAATGGGTAATTCTAAGATCAATTAGAGATTAATGACCGAGGGGAATTTCTACAGATGGGCAGCTGTTAGGAAACTCCCAGCTCGTGTCTCTTGGGGAATAGGCCAGGTCACATGTGCAGATGATAGTAAGCCATGAGGAGCAATGGGATCAGAAGTTTTGAAATTATGCAATAAAAAGACATGGAAATAGCAAAACAACAGAAGGAAAATGAAAGATATGAACACTCTTGAATATTGACAGCATAACAAAAGATAAAACTTAAGGAGATGCAAGCAAATGTAATACTAAACACGCATAATCAGTGTAGATAAGTAACCAAACCAGTACAGTATAAGCCAATGGAAGGAATGGTCATGCATTGCCTTGACATCCTATTAATTTCTGGTCTTCATGGATCACATCTCTTCAGTTATAAGTTTATTTATTAGTGTCATAAGTAGGCTTACATTAACACTGCAATGAAGTTACTATGAAAATCCCCTGGTTGCCACAGTCTGGCGCCTGTTCTGGTACACTGAGGGAGAATTTAACACGGCCAATGCCCCTAACCAGCCAGCCTCTGGGACTGTGGGAGGAAACTGGAGCAAACTCACTCAGACAGAGGGAGAACGTGCAGACTCCGCTTAGATAGTGATCCAAGCTGGGAATTGAACTCAGGTCTCTGGTGCTGGATGTAAGTCCTGTCCCAGACTACCTGTGAGTAACAGGCCAGAGAAGGTCACCTGGTCCCTCGGGTTAAAGGGACTGTTCAGCTCACATTTAAAGAAAGAACTCGCATTTGTGTAGCACTTTTTGCCTCTGCAGCATGTCCCATTGCCTCAGAATCAATGAGCTATTTTTGAAGTGAAGCATTGTTGTTATGTAGGTAAACCCGTGGCGGGTAATTTCTGTACAGCCAAGTCCCAAAACTCGCAGTGACTGGTAAATATATGTTGATTTTTGGGTAAAACTGATCAGGATACCAGAAAAACCCTTGCTATAGCCAAACATTTTATATCTGTGCTACCCAGAGGACGGTGGTAATGATTCTGCCACAACTACCGATATTTTGTTCCTTTATTGCCCTATTGTCAGCCACTTTGCTTCAGCTCCCCTCTCTCTGGTTCTCGTTCCCCGTTCCTTCCATCTCACTTTCCTCCCACCCCGGCTCAGTTCTCGCTCGTACATTACATTAAATCTCTTGTATCTTCCAGCGCTGAAACATGCCAGCTGCTGGACAGAAAATTCCTGCCCAAAGTCAACGGGCTTTTTGCTGCTCTGTCAAATTATCCGTCCCACCCGCGCCTATTTGGGGGGTGGAGACTGGAAAATTTAGCCCCATCAACTCCACAGATGCTGCCCGACCCCACTGAGTATTTCCAGCCCTACCGCTGTTTTCATTGCGAGACTTCCAGCATCTGCAGAACTTTGATGGTGTAATTGGTTGTTCATCTCATTGTTGTCTGTGGGATCTTGCTGTGCGGGTAACATAGTGCGGGGCGTTTTGTCAACGTAGCAATCGTTACTGTACCCCAAAATAATTTGTAATAATTAAGTGCACTGCAGTGACTCTGAGCTACATGATTAGACCAGACGGATTGCCAAGCTTTTATTTTTCTTTTTATATTCAACATTTTTATTAGTGCATTAAATGGGAAACTGAGTGCCTTGGAGGATGTGCATCCCGTGCAAATTAGTGTCTGGCTGGACGGGGATTGCAATATTTCGAGTCCAAAAATCAGTTACTACGGTAACACTACTGAACACGTCTCAACTAAAGAATCCGGCTGCTAATAGTGAAAGCAGACAGGAAAGAATTACTTCAGGAGCGTAAAAGTAACGTTTTCATTGAGCGCTCCCCCGAGAGACAGCAACAGCAGTTAAAGCCAAAAGCCTGCTTTAAGGTGCAATCAGTGCCAATTCAACAAGCGTAGAAGTGTTTTAATGAATGCGAAACATCTGTCAAGATCTGATGGGAGACTACTGACAGTACACGGAACTGGGCTTTAGAAAAGTCCCAGTAATTATTGCCAAAGGGGTTTTTCTTCCCTCCTGGGAGTTTTCAGGCTGATTTAAGTTAATTAAAGTTCTTCAGCGAATTAGAGATGAACTGTTTCCTCTGTTTTGGGGGGGCGGGCGGCAATCTGGAGGAGCGGGGACATAACCTTAGAAATCACGCCGCACTATTTCGAAATGATGCAGGGAAACGTTACTTTCAAAGAGTGGGTGATATCTGGAACTCAGTCCCCAAAAGAGCAGGGGCACAATTTTTGGTAGGTTAGGGGGAGGCGATGGTCTAATGGGGTTACTGCTAAATTATTAATCCAGAAAATCAACTAAAGTTTTGGAGATCTGCGTTCAAATCCCGCTGTGGGGATGCCGGTGTTGGCATTGGGGTAAACACAGTCAGAAGTCTCACAGCACCAGGTTAAAGTCCAACAGGTTTATTTGGTAGCAAATGCCACTAGTTTTGAGGGCTTTTCCCCTTCATCAGGTGCGTGGGGAAAACTCCCAGTCACCTGCTGCCCATCTCCTAACTCCTAATCAAGGCCAATTCTGAACAAATATTTTGTTTCTGCCTTCAGGATAGACAAAAACATTCCAGTAAATTAGAAGGTAGAAGGGAGAGAAGAAACTGGTGAAATTATAAAAACCATAGAAACCCTACAGTGCAGAAGGAGGCCATTCAGTCCATCAAGTTTGCACAGATCACAATCTCACTGGGTTCTATTCCTATAAGTCCACATATTTACCCTCCCAATCCCCCTGACACCACGAGTACAGCCAATCAACCTAACCTGCACATCTCTGGATTGTGGGAGCATCCGGAGGAAACCCACGCAGACATGAGGAGAATGTGCAAATGCCACACAGACAGTGACCTGAGGATGGAATTGAAACTGTGTCCCCGGAGCTGTGAGGCAGCAGTGCTGACCACTATGCACTGTGCTACCCATGCAGTCACTAGGGAAGTAGTACTGAGATGGAACTGTGGCCTGACAAATCTCCAGGTCTTGATGGACTTCATCCTAGGATCTTAAAAGAAGTGGTTAATGATATAGCATTGATATTAATTTTCCAAAGCTCCAGAGATTCTGGAAAGGATCTGTCAGACTAGAAAGTAACGAATATAATTCCTCTATTCAAAAAGGGAGATAGGCAGAAAAGAGGAAACTATAGCTCAGTTAACTTGACATCTGTCACTTGGAAGGTGTTGTGTCTATCATTAAAGAGGATATAGTTGGGCATTTAGAAACATTCAAGGTAATCGGGAATAGTTAGCCTGGTTTTATGAATGGGAAATCATGTTTAATCAGTTTATGAGAGTTCTTTGATGGAGAAACATGTGCTGCAGATGAAGGGGAGCCTGAGTTGACAAAGGTCTAGATGCAGGCTGATTCCTGCCTCTTGGATGCTCCAATGTGGGAAATATCTTTGTGTGGCGGGGGGAACAATACTCAACTATATGTTGCATGTATGTAACACCTCTGGTTTAGGTTAAGGAACAGACTGCTTCTATAGACCTGAGCAAGGATAGGGAAAGAGTTGTGGAATTGGTCAGAAAGATTGGTCTTAAAATCATAGAGTCCCTACAATGCAGAAGGAGGCCATTCAGTCCATCAAGCCTGCAGCAATAACAATGCCACCCCATAACCCCTCACATGTACCCTGCTAATTCTCCTGACAGTAGGAGATCATTTACGTTGGCCAGTCCACATAACCTGCACAACTTTGGGCGAAGGAAACCGGAGCATCCAGAGGAAACCCACACAAACATGGGTAGAACATGCAAACTCCACACAGTCACCTAAGGCTGAAATCAAACCCAGATCCCTGGTGCTGTGAAGCAGCAGTGCTAACCACTGTGTCACCATGCTGTCCCCTTAAGTTTTAAGGAAGCTTTTCACTATGGAGTGGAACACAGCATGGAACAGGAATTTGAGAAGAGGGTGGCACCATGCCACTCTAGAATAGGGTGGCATGGTGGCACAGTGGTTAGCACTGCTGCCTCACAGCGCCAGGGACCCAGGTTTGATTCCCGGCTTGGGTCACTGTCTGGATGGAGGCTGCACATTCTCCCCATGACTGCATGGGTTTCCTCTAGATGTTCCGTTTTCCTCTGACAGCCTAAAGGATGTGCTGATTAGGTGCATTGACTCGTATAGGCGTCAGAGTGTGGCAGCTAGGAGAATTTCACACTAACTTTGTTACATTGCTAATGTAAGTCTTACTTGTTACTAATAAATAAACTTTAAAATTATAAGCTTTAACCAGACTATAGAGTACAGTTGACTGAAGTTTCCATCACCAAGGCAGAGGAAATGGAAATGCACAGTGGACTGGAGTTGGAAGAAGTTGGGATGCAAGGCTGGAATCAGAAGGGTTATTATACATTAGCTATGGCATGGCATTTCCTGGGAGTACAGTGAGGGAAAATATAAATAGCAACATCCTGTTCTGCTCTAAATCACTCTTAACAACTTACTTGTGTGAAATCCTGTTTTGTCACGCTGGATTACAAGTGTGTGCAGTTGTAAGTCAGGTGCTATTTGACTAATGCACTGTGGATCAATAAGGAAAGGAATAAAGGTCTCAAACAAAATCACTCCTTTCTTTAAGATCTCTGGAATCATCTATTTACCACATCCCTTGATCATTTCTCTTTATGTCTGTCTCAAACATCTTCCTTGGTGACATGTTTACAACTTCAATCAAATCACAGTACAGAAGGAGGCTATTCGACCCATTGAGTCTGCACTGACTCTCCAACAGAGCTTCCCACACAAGTATCTCCCCCAACCCCACCCCCATCCCCACAACTCCAAAAATTACCTTACTAATCTCCCTAACCTACATATGTTTTGGACACTAAGGAGTAATTCAGCACGTCCTATCTACCTAACCTGCACATCTTTGGAGTCTGGGAGGAAACCGGAGCACTCAGGTAGAATGTGCAAATTCCACAGAGACAGTCACCCCAGGGGTGGAATTGAACCTAGGTCCCTGGCACTAAGAGGCAGCAGTGTTATTAAATCAGAATTAGAATTCTGTTGTACAATATTTATGGCCTAATTCAGCCCAGTAACTCAAGACTAGTGTTATTCTTCACCTGAGCTGTTCTACCCTCATCCCATCCCTTGTGCACTCCCTGATTTCTTTTAAAGCATTTTCTTCAAGAAACTACCTTTGAAATAACTTAACAGTCTCTGTTTCCACATTTGTTTTGGGGCAGAGATTTCAAACATTCTAACCGCGCTCTATTTGAAGCCCTTTCTTTCCCTACTCCTTAAGTGCATTTGGGCCTTCTCATTATCACCTCACAGACCAATGCGAACAGTACGTCACTATTTACCTGTTAAAAGCAAATCACTGCAGATGCTGGAATCTGAAACCAAAACAGAAAATGTTGGTAAATCTCAGCAGGTCTGACAGTATCTGTGGAGAGAGAATAGAGCCAATGTTTTGAGACTGGATGAAACATTGAACCATTTGCTATATTCTTTCTCCATAGATGCTGTCAGACCTGCTGAGATTTTCCAGCATTTATTATTTATCCTGTTGTTGGCCATCTTCATTTTGAAGATCTCTGTCAGGTAAAAAGGCCTTTACTTTTTGATTCTCCTTTCAGAATTTCTTAAGGAAAAAGTGGATAAATGTGACTCATTCTCCTTGATTCTATGTCCTTCTTATCAGAGAGTGCGCAAACTACACACTCACATTCACTTGTTGATCTAAAATTCCTCACATGTTAATTCTCTCTTGGATAGATCTAGAAGATATCTGCATGGGTTTCCTTTGGCATTCTCCAGTTTCCTCCAAAGTTATGCTGGTTAGGTGCATTGGCCATGCTAAATTCTCCCTCATTGTACCCAGAGTGTGGCGACTAGGGGATTTTCACAATAACTTCATTGCAGTGTTAATGTAAGCCTGCTTCTGATATTAATAAATAAGCTTAATACTCAATGACTATTTTGAATAAGAAGAACTGGAGCAGTTTTCCTGGTGTCCTGACTAATATCTATCCCTCAACCATCATCACTGATAGATTTTCTGGTCATTACTACAGTCCCGATGGTGGGAGCTTGCTGTGTGTAAACTGAATGCATTCCAGCACTGATTACTCCACAAAGAGTACTTTATTGGCTGGAAAGCTCTTAAGGCAATGAAAAGTGCTATATAAATGCACATTATTTTCCCTCTCTTCAACATGTTAAAAGATCAATTGCTTTTTTTAATCGGGATAATGAGTTCATTCAAGTAGCGAATGGAAATTTCATGTGAAAGATGTTAGTGCCAATTATAAGCATAAATATCAAAGTGGTTTATAATGCCAGCCATCTGATTTTCTGTACGCTTCCACATGATATCAAGTCAGATATCTGTGTAACGACTCAGAGTGTTCCTTTTGTTCTTGTGTTATATGCTTTAAACCAGATGGCCAGAACAGAGGAAGAAAGGGCAAAAAAAGGAAGTGCTGAAGTTGTGAAGGAAAGTTTGTCAGCATCTGAAAGATTAAAGATGGAATAATATTTCAATAATGTTTTGAGCGTAAATCCTTTATCAGAATGAGAAAGCGGACAATAGATCAATTAAAAAACAAGGTCTGACAGCATCTGTGGAGAGGGAATGGAGATAACGTTTCAGGTCTGGGTGACCCTTCGTCAGAGCCAGGTTTTTTTAATCAGATAAGTTAGCACCTGAAAGAGAAAGATAAAATAGTATTTTAGGCTTGTTTCTTCATTAGAAGAGATGATCAGATTGGAGAAATGGAGTCACAGTGGTGGGCACTGTTGCCTCAAAGCGCCAGGCATCCAGGTTTGATTCCCTGCTTGGATCACTGTCTGTGACTTGTCCGCCTGAAAACTATTTCTCCAACAGCCTTGCAGCTCGGTCCAGTGTTGCTGTCAGCCCTTCCTACATTCCTTGGCTCTGTTGTTCTATCTTCAGCAGTTGAAGGAGAAGTGATCTCAGAGGCCCAGCATGTAGCCTGGGCCAACTGAATCCTTGCCTCCATTTAGAACTCTGTGTGCCAGACGCCTTGGATGTTCCCGCCTCCACCCAATGCTCATTAGCAAATGTGTTATATGCGTCAGAGACTGAGCCAGAAGCCTCATCACTAACTTGACCCATGATGTGAGAGTCTCTGGGATGGTGAGTTGTGAGATGGAAACTCACACAAAACTGATGCGGCCTTGGAAATCCCTTCACCTGTTTCTTCCGAGGAGTCTTCTGAGCTGTCGGGGCAAAATGGCTAGGAGCAGCAGTGGGTACTGGGATGCCGAGTGGCCCCAGAGCGTCAGGGTCCCTTCCTGCAACATGGGACACAAGGTTAGGTGCAAGGGAGGAAGAGGAATCTAGGTTGCATGCAACTTTCTTGAAATATTTCCAATAAGTGGAAAATTGGCAGGTGCTCACTTCTATGGTCCAGCTCGACCGTGCTGTCGCTCATGGTCTATATCTCCTCCTCTCCTGCTAGCTCCAGTGCCCATTCTTCAAAGGGGGTGAGGAACACCATCCCCTATCTTCACCCTCTCTTAGTGATTGTGGACATTCTTCTCCTATGAGGACAGAAGGAACCATGTAAAATCTGATGGCACGAGTCCTGCGGGGCATCAAAGGATGGCAATCAGATGGCAAGGGTTGTGATACTCTTGGGAGGAGAAGGAAGGTGCTTGGGGGTCAGGGGCTGAAAGCATGCAGGGTGCTGGGGGTGGGAGGATCTGGGGTTTATTTAGGGGGAAGGTGCTGGATGAGATTAAACACTCACCCTTGCTGTCCGGATGAGATCATTCAGTTTCTTGCAGCACTGCTTTCCGGTTCTCCTGGCCAGTTTCCTGGCACTAATGCATACTGCCACCACCTCCTAGGATGGGTTTCCATCCCTTCCTCTGGGGTAGCATTCTGCTAGGGAAAAGAGGGTGTCCCGCCTTGCCTCTACCAACTCCAGCAACCTGGACAGATCTGCATGCAAAAAAAAGAAAGCCATTTCTTCCTGCACTGCCTGTTTGTCATCCTGGAGGTTTGTACACAGTTTTCCCTTGTTAGGGCAGATCATCTGCAGGCGGTTTGGGCAAGTCACGTGCCCATTACAGCGTTCCAACTTAATTTAATGCAGTTTGCCTTGTTGCGATGGAGGGGAAGTATCTATAGGTGTGTTGATGGATTTGGGAGGGGTCCGGGATTTGTGCCTCTGTGATGACCAAGGGGAGAGAGAGGGTCATATCAGCCAGCCATCTGGACCGGGGTGGGGGGGTGATGAGGGGCCATGTGCAAGGCGATCCAATGAGGGGCAGGGGGAATAAGAACAACTATAATGTTGGGAGAGGGTCTCCAATGTCCATTGTGGGGGGGTGGGGCGGGGCGGGGGGTGGTGGTGGAGCAGACTGCATCTGCCTGGGGGAAGTAGGAGGGTCCCGTTTTTCCTGCACATGTGCAATTCATGGCTCTGATCTGAGCTGCTGGTTGTCTGGTGAATTAAGTCCTGCCCATTGCCTCTAGCAGCTAGAAATGGCCTATCTCATATTTTCAAAGAATGAGTGTGTATGATTGGGTGTGAAAACTCACCTGAAAAGCGGATCAGGAACTCTCCCGTTTTCATGCCAGCTGGATGCTTCAAAAACATCTTAAAATTCTGCCCATTGAGTTTTTCTTCACAACACCCAAAGCCCTTCTCAGGAAATTTGCTGGCTCTTCATAGGGCATGGTGCTCAAACTTGAAGTATCTCAGCTATTGTACTGTCCACTCCAATACAGTGTACTGTACACCAGTATGGTACAATTCATCCCACACCAGTCTTGTAGATACCCAACTTAACACAACTATGCGCACCATATTGGGTATCCTCCAATCAACTCCTCCCCCTTCCACCCAGCTCTCAGTCCTGAGCAACATCCTGCCGCCCCCACCCCACCCCACCCCACCCATTCTTCCATCCTCATTGATGGAGGGAGATTGCAACCTGAAAGCTTCAGGAGAAGGTGGATATCAAACCAAACCTACTTCTACACCAGGGCCTTACCAATCCACTTGCTGCTCACCTCTCATTATATATGGCTAAGATTGCCGTGCCCAAGAATAACAGCAGGAATAATAGCAGAGGTTCTACAGCAGTAGGAATGGGGCCAACATGCCACCATTACAAACCACTTGCTCATCACAGATCTCACAGCCCACCCACCCAGCTTTAACCTGTCTCGCCAACATTGGGCACTTATCACTGGCCAAGGATTTTGTGCAGCAAATTGGCACAAATTGGGGATTTACGGGGAACTCAGTCTGCAGCTGTAGTGCACCCTAAACAATGATTCACATCATTGAAGACTGGCTCCTGACAAAATGCAACGAGGGCTCAGAAAGCAGCATTTAACCACTACGGAACCTATTGCCTGATTTGCTGATTACTGCATGCAATCTTATCAAAAAATAATTTCATTGAAAGATTCTTAGTTAGTCTGCTAGATAAACACCAGATGAAAGGAACATAGAGAGCATACATCTTTCCGCAGATACAGGCTGTTAATCAGTGGAGAATGTGGATAAGATGCAAAGACCGATTACACTATGCAACTCAAAAAAGGAACGATAGAAAGAGCTTACATTTATGCTGCTCCATTCCCAAAGCTCCTTACAGCCATAATCTTACCATTCACTTGAACCACAGGAGCAGGTAGATTAGGTTTCATGTATTCTCTGAAGGACAGCACTGCAGACAGTGTAGCACTACCCACCTTCCCGCACATGGGTGTTAGCCTGGACAAAGTCCTTAGATTCAGGAGCAGAGTCTGAACCCAACTCATTTCTGCTGCATTTTTTCTTTTGTAACATTTGGAAATGAATCTACAGCAATTACTGCAACTACTGAGAGGAGGTTCATTAGCAGATGCAGTACAATGTGAATAAACATGAGATTATCCACTTTGGTCGCAATAGATTATTACTGGAATGGGTGTAAATTGAAAGAGGTCAATACTTAGCGAGACCTTGCATCAGTCGCTGAAAGTAAGCGCTGAGTACAGCAGGCAGTAAAGAAGGCAAATGGTATGTTGGCCTTCATACCGAGAGGATTTGAGTACAGGAATAGGGATGTTTTACTTCAGTTATACACGACATCGGTGAGACCACACCTGGACTTTTGTTTGTAGCCTTGGTTCCCTTATTTGAGGAAGGATGTCCTTGCTATTGTGGGAATGGAGTGAAGGTTTTACCAGGCTGATTCCTGGAGTGGCAGGTCTGTCATGTGAGAAGAGACGAAGTTGGTTACGATAATATTCACTGGTGTTTAGAGGAGTGAGAGGCAATCTCTTATAAGATTCTAACAGGGTTACACAGGGCAGATTCAGAAGAATGTTCCCAACGGTGGAGGAGTCCAGAACACGGATCATTGTTTGAGGATAAGGATAAAACCTTTTAGAACTGAAGTGAGGAGAAACGTCTTCACTCTGAGAGTGGTGAATGTGTGAAATTCATTATAACAGATTGTAGTTGAGACCAAAACTTGCATGATTTCGAGAAGAAATTAATTCTTGAGACTGATGGGCTCAAGGGATGTGGGAAAGTTGTATCAGGAGTAGTGATATCAGCAATATTACTGATAGTAGTATCAGTAGAATCAGGATGTTGAATTTGGTGATCAGGCATGATCAGAATGAATGGCAGAGCAGGTTCGAAGAGCCAAATGGCCTACTCCGGCTTCTAGTTTCTATCTTTCTATTTCTTTTTGAACCAGTTAGGTGACACTGATGGGCAGTGAGCTGTCTACAATGCTGCTGTTTTTCTCAACTACACTGTTTACTGTCTTATAAGCAGACCATTGAGAGCGATGCTCCATTCTCTGCCCCGTCATTTTCTAACTGTTATGGAAATGTGGCAAGAGTTATACTCCTTTTTTTACTTTCCCACCAGCCCCACCTTTTCAAGTGTGGTAACATGTCATATGTGTGAGGAGTGCATCGTAGCTTTAGCCAAGTTTGAAACCAGTTATGTTAAAACTGAGAACGTTCTTGCTTACCATGTGTGCTGTGTTCCGTCGACCGAATGTGACCTATATTTACTTTTGCTGTTGGTTTGAAATATAATTTCCGATGTGGGTACTTGACATTTCTGAATATGGCACAATATTTTCTAAAAGTGTGGATATTCAAATAAAGGTACGGAGCATTTTTCAAAAAAAGTGTAGTCATAGAATCCTAAAGCGCAGAAGGAGGCCATTTGGCCCATTGAGTCTGCACCAACCACAATCCCTATAACCCCATGCATTTACCCCAGCTATTCCTCCGAGGGACAATTAGCATGGCCAATTCACCTAACCCACACATCTTTGGAGTATGGGAGGAAACCAGAGCACCTGGAGAAAACCCACATGGACACTGGGAGAATGTGCAAATTCCATGCAGAGAATAACCTAAGCTGGGAATCAAACCTGGATCCCTGGCGCTATAAGGCAGCTGCGCTAACCACTATGCCACTGTGCCATCCCATGTAATGTATCAAACAAATTGAATTTTCAAAATCTGGCAGCTCTGTAATATATTTCTGACAGTTTTGTTACTGCACTATTAGACTGAAACAGTAGCTGAAATAAGCAGCTCTCCTAATAATATTTATTTTAAAATATAAATTTGTTCACTTGAAATTTTCTCAGGAGCGCTATTTAAATTCTGATCACTGCCCCCCCCCCCCTCCATTTGACCATGACACAGTGTTTTAAAGCCTGCACTGAAAATCTTGTCCAGTGGATGGTTACTGCCATTCTGCATGACTCCTACTTGGACTATAAGCTTTCTCTTGGTCTCTCACTCAGCCACCCCCAAGTGCTGCTCCATTGGTGGTCCTGCTTTCAGCGGTCTACACTCTTAGCTCTGGAATTGTCTCATTAAACTTCTCCACCTCTCTCATTCATTTAAGCTGCTCCTTAAAACTTATCTTTTTGATCAAAGCTTTGCACCATCTGTCAAACATCTCCTTACAGAAACATAAAAGATAGGAGCAGGAGGAGATCATTTGGCCCTTCGGACCTGTTTCACCATTCATTACGATCATGGTTGATCATCCAACACAATAGCCTAATCCTGCTTATGTGGTTCATGGCCAAAGTTTACTAATCGTGCTCCTGTGAAACACCTTGGGATATTTACTACTTCCTGTCGCAGGTTATTACTATTGACGCAACACCTAGCTCCCCAGAAGAAGGATAAAGCCATGCTGTTAATATCTCTGTGAAGCAAAGTGATTTGACCCATCATAGCAACCTATATACATCCATCTTTTGGCTAAGACTTTTGATGTATAAAGATCTCAGAGAGCAGCTGAAGAAGATTATGGGCTTCTCTGTGTCCTAGCCCATATTCTGACCGAAAACAATGCTATCTAAAATGAATGATCTTTGTTGAGTCTAGCTACTCCTTATTGCCTATTATCTTTGACCACAGAACAAATGACTTCAATTTGAGAGTATTTCTTTGGATATGACATGGGTTGGGAATTTCCAAGATGGGAGTGGTGCAAGATCTTCCTTTTCTTTTGTCTGATCTGCAGCATAATTTGCATAGAAATTCCAAGTTGTGGTTTAGTGTCACATATTTCAGCCCTACTGATGCTGCATTGACTACACTACACTGAATCTAGGATAAATACAAAATCTTGCAGATGATGGAATCTGAAACAAAAACAGAAAAATGCTGGAAAATCTCAGCAGGTCTGATAGCTTCTGTGAATAGAGCGTGGAGCCAATGTTTTGAGTCTAGAATGTCTTTTGTCAGAACTCTGTATTGGACCTTTGTATCTTTTTCCCCTTAGGAAAAGTGGAAGGAACTTCCTCTGTCTTGGATTCTTTACCATAGTATGTTGTGCCCCTGTTTTACTAATGCTGTATGTCTCTTTGCCGTGCCAAGCTAGTTTAAACTCTTCCCAACAGCACTAGCAAACCCACCTGCAAGAAAGTTGGGAATTGTTTTTCTATATCTCTATTGTTGAATCTCGGTTATCATTTTAAATGCCTGTTGGATTTTCCCCGAACCTACTAAACTCCTATGCACTTAGCTGGCAATCTCTTCCTCATATTAAAGTAGATTCTTCATACCTGACCTACCTCTGACAAGCCTATGCTGACCTTCTCTGATCATTCCCATTTGTCTCAGATAATAGATTCATCTAACATCCTTACATTTGATGTGGCAATGACAGATCTGTATTTACCTGGTTCTCCCTTTCTTAACTAATAGTTTGGCATCCACAATTTTACAGGTGTAAGTATAATTCCTGAATTTAGAGTGCTTTGGGAAATTATGACTAATGCACCTGTAATTACTCACCTATTTCTTTTAGTATCTTTGGGATAGGAGCCATCCGGCCTCAACGATTTATTTATTTCAATTCCTATTATTTCCTCCATCAGCATTTTTTTTTATTTGTATTAAACTCACTATAATAAATCCATTGACCTATTTTTAGGTCTTTTGGTGCCATTAGAATTTTATCTTTTTTCCATTGAAAATACTCATTCAACAAGTGTGCCTTTTCCTTATTGTCCATTATAATTTACCCCACACCTTGTCTTAATGAACCTGCATTCTCTTTTCCTACTCTATTTCTCTAAACATATTTAGAAAACCATTTTTTAAGACCTTCTTTTTGCATCTCTTGCTCTTTTCTTTTTGTCTCATTGTTGCTTTTTATAGCACTCCCAGTCCGATAATCCCTGTATTTGCCTAAGCTTTTTGTTGCCTTATTTTGTTGGCCATGATTTCTTAATTACACTAATACCGTTGCCTGTTAGGGATAATGATACTTCTTAGAGTGCTTCCCCCTGTTAATAGGATTACCTAGGATCTGTTTAGCCTAGTTTACTGTGGATAATTCAGCCCTCATCCATTCAAAATTTGCCTTAATTAAATTCAAAACCTTGCTGTTGTGATTCTATCTTTTTCCTTTCAAAGTTTAGATCAGATTCAATGATATTTTGATCACTACTTGGAAGATATTAAATTACTGTTGGATTGTTAACTGATTCTAGTTTGCTCCATGACAGGACATCAAGCCTGGCTTATTCCCTTGTTGGCTCTGAAACATTTTAGTAAGAATTAGATTGAGCCCACGTTAGTGGGCATGATGGTAGGGTCCTGGAGAATTGGTGCGAGTATGAGTAATATCCTACCCATTGTTCTGGGAAACTGCCCTGAATACATGAAATGTGCTTCTCCAATCCATCTGAAACATTATAACCACACTGTTTTTGCTGTGTGCTTCTCTGATCTCTATATTTATGCAATCCCGCCAACCCTCCCTTTGCCACTGCCCCTCCATCCACTCCATGCTCCCTCTGCCACCGTGTAGGCTGAATGACAGGAAGTATTCCACTTGCTTTATGTTATGAGATTTTTCTCTGCTCTCCACCAGTGTTCTGTAACTTCTGTTAGCTGTGAATGGCTGGCATGGTCCCTTTAGGTTGTGCACTCATAAAGGGATTTTGTTTTGTGTGTTTCTTCCCTTCATGGCACATTCCTGATTGCATCTGTGCATCGGTGCAGCTTCGAGAACGTTGCCCTGCACAATTGATAAAATTGTCAGCTTGGACACCAGTGTCGGCTGCATTCACTCAATGTAGAGCAATGCATTGGATGACACCCTTTATTTCCCTCAGTGGGAGATTTGGCTTGTAAGCCAAAGAGAATTCTAGCACATACTGTGAGCTAAGTGCTAAGGCCACGGCTACATTGTTTCATTAGATCTTGGAACTTCATTGCCTGTCTATCCTGCTGGTGCGATGTAAATGTAGATGAGACCACTGAAGCCCAGTGTAACACACTGGGAAGTCACCCATCAGACGCCCCACATAATCGATTGATTAATGTCATATTAATATCTGATGGCAGCATCTGCGGAGTGTGTCTCATCTGGGAATCCCTTCCATAGCTTTTAACATACTGATTTAAAAAAAATTCATGGGATGTAGGCATCACTGGCAAGGCACGTCCCCAATTGCCCTTGAACAGAGTAGCTAACTAAGCCATTTCAAAGGGTAGGTAAGAGACACCCACACTGCTGTGGGTCTGAAGTCACATATGGGCCAGACCAGATAGCAGTTTCCTTCCCTGAAGGGCATTAGTGAAGTAATTTTTTTTACAACACTCGACAACTGTTTCATGACACCATTACTTTTTGTTTAAAATTTGTTATTTATTGGAATGAGGCCTATACTGTTGCTCATCTGTAACTGCCCTGAATTTGAATGTCTTGCTAGGCCATTGCAAGAGGCAATCGGTCTGAATCTAGAATCATGTGTGGGCCAGATTTTTTGCATTTTGAATTATTTTATTTCCTTCTTACAAAGCCAATGTGCAGAGTGGACAGGGCAAGCCCTTAAGCCATACCTTGCTTGCTCCAAAAACCAATTCAAATTTAAATTGAATCCAATTCATGGTCCCCACAAGAGTCACAAACAAGACTCAAGCTGACAAGATAAGGCATTGAGCTTGATCTGATGCTGGACCAAATTGCCTGCATTTTCCTTAATGAACCAGTTGGGTTTTTAACAACAAGCAATGATAGTTACCACCACTGAGACTAGTTTTCAATTCCAAATGTATTAATTGAATTTCAACGGTGGGATTTGAACCCTTGCTCCTGTAGCATTAGCCTTGGTGTCTGGGTTATTTGTCCAGTGACATTCCGAAGTATAGGACATATATTTTCTGTTTCAAGATTTTTCAACTGTCTGCTTAAAAGTTTATTCTTCTGCATTGTGAAGTGTGCTGCCGCATGTGTCCTTATCTTATGCAACATTCAAACCCACTAATAGATTTCCTTCAGTGAAATGAAATTCTATTTAATCGGCAATAAATTGGATACAGTAATATTACATGAGCCTTGAAAGTGGGAACTCCCAGCAGAGACAGTTCCCCCTCCCTCCCCTGAGGCCTTGTTCAATTCCCTCACTGTGACCTGCAAATCCACCGCTGTCTCCATTGAACCTCTTTTTGTGAACATGGTATTGATAGGGATGGTTCAAAGGGCAAACAGCAGGTTGGTATAAGCTTACGACATTATATCCTAGCTTCACCAAGTCCTGAATTACTCAGGAGTAGCTTGCCGATGGGATTTCTTAGTTGATCTTTCAAAGAATAAAGAACAAAGAACTAAAAACAAAACAGCATGGGAAACAGGCCTTTCGGCCCAACGGGCCTGCGCCGCCACCTCGGTGTTTCCACTTCTACCCATGATCCGTGTCATTCCTGTGTGGATTAGCGAATGGGTACTGAATGGTGTCTTTCATCCAAAGTTATTTTGTGAAAATTGAACAATGTATTAGGATCCAGGATCAGAACCCCAAGGTATGCTATGAAGCTAGACAAGACCCCAACACTTATCTATTTTGCCATAAATATGGGGAAAGAATACTTCCTTCTGGGAATAATTCCACTGACATATTAAAAATCTTTTTAGAGTAAAACAAGCTTTATTTAATAACACAGTTTAAATATAACTCTAACAAATGAAGCAATTTAACTGTCAACAGTTGAACAATATTTAAAAATGAAAAGAAAACAACTTTAATTTCTAAATTATCACTGTTTCAATTCTAAATAAGCAACATTCCTCTTAAAGACTTAAATGCCACTTGAAATACAGTTAGCAACCGTAAATTTACTTGCTATAATAAGTATGGATAGTCTTGAAGTTTTCAAGAGAGACAGAGTTTTAGAGTTTTAGAAACCTGAAAAAGCCTTCAAACGTCAACTGGGCTTCAGCTGCAACTAACTGTTTTTTGTAAAAAGCTTTGCTCTCTGTTACAGACTTGGCTATGCACATTAACTACATCATCACATGGCCCTTTCAATCATTCTAATCGAAAATCTCAGAGAACTTAAGTCCATAACCACTTGCAAGGTTGAAATGAATAATTATCCTATTCCCCTATCATCTAAGTTGTATTCCTACCAAACATACCGACTGTCTTTAGAATAAGCTGAATTTGTAAACGTTTCTGTTAAGCACAAAAAAATCCATCTCAATTGCACTATCACTATTACCATGTCAATGTGCAACACTCTTCAATAAGAGTGGTATATTTCAATGTGGAACCATTCAGCACAGATTGAGGCCATTGAATTCATCGTGTCTGTGCCAGCTGTGTGAAGGGTTATCAAATTAATCCCATTTCCCTGCTCTTTCCCAGTAGCCCTTCAAATTGTTCTTTTTCAAGTATTTATCTAATTCTACAAGTAACACCTAAATCTGCCTCCATCAGCCTTTAGATCCCAACTCACATTGTAACAACTTACTGTGTAAAAATAATTTCTTTTTATTTCCTCCTGGTACTTTTGCCAAATAATGTAAAATCTGTGTTCCTCTCATCACTTCTGGAAACAGGTTTACCCTATCTACCTGACAAACAAACCCTCATAGTTTTGAACCCTCTATTAAATCTCCCTTTAATCTTCTCTACTTAAAAGGGAGCCATCCAGCTCCTCCAAATAACAGCAGGGTGCAGTCTTTTGAAAATGATTTTTGTGCTCACCAATGTGAAGGATGTTAGAACTAGTAGTGGAACTGTTCAGCATCAAACAACTCCCTCCCCCCCGCCACATCCCCAAAGATCAGATACCATGAAGCTAAATGGAGAATAGAATTCCATGTACACTGTCAATATCGCAGCCTGCTGCACCAGCATGACATTTTCCACACTAGCTACCCTGTGATTTTAATGAGTGAAATTGTCCATTAACACTGTTGTTGTCATCTGTCGCTAGAGGTGTAATTGAAATTGTTCAAATCCCCCCAGAACTGAGAACAAGAAAATGTGGGCTGGATTCGAATCCAGGTTTTTGATATAAAAGCAAGAGGAGTTTAATAGAACGCACCATCTAACTCCTTTGCAGCATAAATTGTACCTGACACCATGTGAGAAACTGTGGCCGCAAGCTCAGGTCATAAGCTAGGCTAAAAAGCAAAGAAGAACAAAGAACATTACAGCACAGGGAACAGGCCCCTTGCCCTCCAAGTGTGCATCGACAATGTTGCCCGTCTGAACTAAAACCCCTTACCCTTCTGGGGACCATATTCTTCTAGTCCCATCCTATTCAGGTATTTGTCCAGACACCCCTTAAAAGTCACTTTCCAATTCCACTGCTTCATCCTGCAGTGAGCTCGAGGCACCCACCACCTTCCATGTGAAAAAAACTTGCCTCGTACATCTCCTTTAATCCTTGCCCTTTGCATCTTAAACCTATGCTCCCTGCTAATTGATTCTTCTACCCTGGGAGAAAGCTTCTGACTATCCATTCTGTCCATACCTCTCATAATCTTGTAGACTTCTATCAGGTCTCCCCTTAACCTCCGAGGCTCCAGTGAGAACAAACCAAGTTTCTCCAAATGTGTAGTATTGTTTATTTAATCATCGTGGCAAGGTGGCATTGTCATTGGACTAGTAATCCAGAGATCCAGGATAATACCTAGGCATCTGGGTTTGGATCCCATGATGGCAGATGGTGAAATTTGAATTCAACAAATATCTGGAATTAAAAGTCGAACAAAACGACCATGAAACCATTGTTGATTGCCATAAAGACTAAAGAAAATCTGCTGTCCTTACCTGGTCTGGCCTAATGTGACTTTCAATCCATAGCAACGTGGTTGACTCATAATGAAATGCACTCTGAAATGGCCTGACAAGTCACTTAGTTCAAGGGTAATGAGAAGTGGACAATGAAGGCTGGGCCGGTCAATGATGCCCGCATTCCACGAATAAAAGAAAATTTCTTATGGTTTTCCTGTGCGTACAAATGTTACTATCTTTTAAATGAAGATGTCCCACGTTGCAATATCACTTCCATGAAAGCTGACTAATAATTCTGTCATCCTTACCGTACCCTTGTATGTGCTGACTTACTTTAGCTCTCAGTCTAGAGATGCTTCAAATGTAAAATTCTCACTTCTGTGTTCAGTTTCCTCCATGGCCCAACCCTCCCTTTCTCAAATTTGCTCTTTCGCTACAATCTTTGAAGAATTCTATGCTTTCCAATTCCACAATATGGAGATGCTGGAGTTAATGTTAATTTGTTAATTTGACAGTGCCTTCACTCATCAATGTGTGATTTTAAGTGAGGAAATCTTGAGGTGCGCAGGCATGCAAGCTGGGCCGGAGAATAATGCTGAGTTCAAATTTCCCCTTGAGATAGTTCAAACATGTTAGAAAAAACACAAGCTGTCACTACCCCTGGAAAAACAAATCACAATAACAGGTCACCATCCGGTGGTTGGGTGCAAAGGAAATCCACACGTATCAGGTTTAAATGAGTCACAAGTCTCGTTTCAAATAAGAGACAACCACAAACTGGGCGCATCAAACACCCGACCCTTCCCTCCCACCACATGAACCCTTAAATTGGATAAGCCTTTTGGGTTATTTCAGTGACAGTCATTCTGAGGAAAAGATAAGCCCTTGTTCTTCAGTGTTTAGAAACCCACTCAGTTCAAAGCAAGCTCCCCCCTCAGTAAGATCAATTTTTGTTGGAATTTCAAGCCTTGCCTCAGCAAATCTGAAATCTGATGATTGCAAAAGAGTCCCTATGTGTCACCCTTTCTATGCAGCATGCACAGAATATGAGGGCCAGCGAATGTGGACATGACACCTAATGCTTTGACTTCTCCTGAGTTGGAGCAGTATTTTAGAATCATAGAATCTCTACAGTGAAGAAGGAGGTCATCTGGTAGCAATCACAATCCCACTCAGGCCCTGGCCCCATAGCCCCTCGTATCCATCCTTGCTAATCGCCCTTACATTAGGAGGCAATTTAGCATGACTAATCCGCCTAATCTGCATATTTTGGACTGAAGGAGAAAACTGGAGCATCCGGAGGAAACCCACGCAGATACAGGGAGAATATGCAAACTCCATACAGACAGTGACCCAAACTGGGAATCGAACCCAGGTCTCCGGTGCTGTGAGGCAGCAGTGCTAACCACTGTGCCACTGTGCTGCCCATTTTGTGAACCTTTCTACAATTGCTGCCACGATGATTAGTACAATGAAGGTGAGATGCACCCTGACTCAAAAGAACTTGCATTTATATAGTGCCTCTAAAATGATTAGACATTCCAAGATGGTAATCTGGCGTGTGATCAGATGGAATTTGACACTGAATCACATAAAGAGATAATAGGACAAAAAGTGCTTGAGCAAACAGTTTGGTCCTTGAGAACATGTTAATGGAAAGGAGAGAGATTGTGAGGCTTAGGGAGCACATTCCAGAGCTTAGAGCCCAAGCTGTTGAAAGCCTCATCAGCACCTCTGGAGTGATTAGAATTGGGAACATCCCAGAATTATTTCCAAGCTCTGCAATTCCTTCCATGAGCCCATGAATTTTTTTGGCTTTACTTTTTTAAACGTGTCCTGAAAAACTACCTCTCTGACAAACGTTTTGGTCACTACTCCCAAGATCAAACCCAGGCACCAGAACAATCGTGCCACTGTTGTTAGCCAGGGTTACTCCAGGTGAAGTGAAGAGGAAATCTCATTCTACTTTTTTCCAACAGTGTGCCCATCTATTAGGAGGGATGTCAGGAGAACTTTTTCACTCCTTCCTGGGGTGGGAGGTCAGTTGGAGCTTTCAAGAGCAAGTCAATCGTTTTTATTTATTAAGAAGCGGGGTCAAAAAGTACGAGGAGAAGGCAGAAACAAGAGTAAGACCTTTGAGTCTACCCTGCCAATTCATTTTGATTATGCCTGATCATTGAATGTAATATCCTGATCTCACCTTCCTCCCTTATTCCCTGATCTCGTAGACCCAAGAGCTATGTCTAATTTCTTCTTGAAATCAGACTTTTTTTTGGCCTCAACTACATTCGGTGATAATGAATTCCACACATTCATCACTTTCTGGGTGAAGAAATTTCTCTTCACCTCAGTTGTGAAAGGTTTACCCATTATCCTCAAACTATGACCCCTAGTTCTGGGCTCCCCACCATTGGGAATATTATTTCTGAATCCACCCTTTCTAACCCTGTTAGAATTTTATACATTTCAATGAGACCCCCTCTCACTTTTCTAAACTCCAGTTAGTGTAAGGTACAGATACAGGTACAGATTAACCAGGTTCTATCTGAAGCAAGTTGGGGGAGCTGTTGCTCTTTGGGCCTTTCACTGCAGTCTTTCTACTTCCCAAAGTTGTCAGCCTGTTGATTTGTGCAGCAGGTTGTTGATTTGTGAAGCAGGTTGTTGATTTGTGCTAATCTCTGGCCAGTTTTGTGCTGTGAACTCATGTGCATTAACAATTGCTCAAACTCCAGGACCTACCAAGAGGATTTTTTTCTAAAATCCATTTTTAGTCTGGTTTGCATTAAAATTCCAAACTCAAGGGGTGACAGAACAGTGTGCGAACGAGCTGAGGCAATCTATTTCCCCCATATTGTGGAAAGACAGTGGCAATAGTGTCTGAGGTGGATTGTGTTGCCAGTGTGGGATTGGGATTCAGTTGCTTGATGCAATTGAGAATCATAAAAATAAAGATGCTGTTCTTGGCACCTTTGGAATATAAGCCCCTTTTGTAGAGAGAAAAGTCTATATTTACCTCTCCCATTTACATAAAGCTAGCCCACAGTCTCAGCAGCACACAAAATTGTATAATCTTACACAAAACGGATGTAATGCAGCAAAAGATGTAAAAAAATTCAAACTCCAAATTATTTGAAAGGTCAGAACATAATTGGAGATTTTCAGTAAGTGGAGCCACTGGAAATAGAGCCAATGTTTAAAAGTAAGATTTTAATGAGTAACGTGAGAAGACTGGGGGGAATTTTCCCATCCTGCTGGTCATGGGAATCATAGCAGGCAGGGAATGGGCCATGGAAAGGAAGGAGGGGAAAAGTTCTTCTGACATTCCTCTTAACAAGTGGAGACACTGTTGAAGTAAAGTAAAATGAGATTTTCTTTTCACCTAATCTGAAGTAATCTGTCGACCTTGGGCAGGATTTTTCAATTTTGGGGCAAGGGCAGCTGAAAAATCCCACTCAATGTATACATATAACTCTTTCAAATCATGACAGCATAGAATGGCGAAATAGTTAATTTTGGGTGGCATGGTGGCACAGTGGTTAGCCCTGCTGCCTCACAGTGCTGGAGACCAGAGTTCAATCCCAGCCTTGGATATCAGTCTGTGTGGAGTTTGCACATTCTCCCTGTTTCTGTGTGGGTTTCCTCAAACAATCCAAAGATGTATAGGGTTAGGTGGATTAGCCACGGTAAATGCATGGGCATCGGAGGCAGGGAAAGTGTAGTGGTATGCTTTTTCAGAGAATGGGTGCAAACACGATGGATTGAATGGCCTCCTTCTGCACTATAGGGATTCCATGAATTTTTCTTATGTTTTTAAACACAAGGGATAATAATAGTGGTTTTTAGTTGAGGCAATGATCATCTCCTAGCAGAAAGGAAAAATTCAGGTTGGAGATTAGGGGGCTCCTTGACAACAATTTATGATGACTTTACATTGGAGGGTAAGCTGCTTTTGCACAAGATGATTGCTCATGCAGGTTCTGGGAGATTAGCAATTATGAGACAGCTCTTGTCTTGAATACAGAGGCCTCTTACCTCATCATGACAATCATAGACTCACAATAAATCACATCTAGATATCTGCTGGCTGATTAGAGCAGTGTAGAGAACCCAGATCTTGCCTGTGTGATGTGGGTCCGCTGGAATCAAGTTAGGTAGATGATTTTACAAAGACCTGTGAGAGTACACCTTAACAAATTACCTCATCTGGGATTGAAGATAAGAGTATCTTTTGCTGACCATTGATTATTATGCTCCATCTTTATTCAGTCATTACTTTTGGAATCACAACGCCAGAGAATTTTTGAACAATAGGAACTTTCCGATAACTAATAAACTGTCAGGAAAAGGATGGGATAACATTAAAAACTCATAGGAAATTGGTGAAGAAAATCATAGAATCATAGAATCCTTACAGTGCAGATGAGCATTCGGCCCATTGAGCTGCACCAAAAACAATCCCCGGCAATTGGGAATTGGGAAACAATCCTATAATCTTCCAGTTTATTTCTACAAAATGTTCTGAGCGCGCAAATTTGAAATGAGATCGCTAAAGTTGATACTACAAAAAGAGATGTATCAGACATGGGAGGAAAGGAAAGTTTTGTATCATAGCATGCCTTCCTGACGTACTGTTGAACCAGTATGGCAATTAATAGCTCACACACAGCAAGTGAGGTAACAACTTGTTCATCTTTCTTTGCTGATATTGGTTGGAGGGAGGTAAATAGGCCTCAGTGAGAATGCCTAAGCAACACTAACATGTGGGGCAAGATTCTGTGGCCTCTTAGCTACCTGTTACCCGTCAGCAGGAGGTGGCACATTGTTTGCTCATGATAGGATTCTCTGGTTCCACTGACATCAATAGGAATTCCCATTGATGTCACCCCACACTGGCAGAAAATTCCCAGGCGAGGTGTGCTGCCAGTTAAAATTTAACAGGTTGTTTTGCATACTTGTCTTTGCTTTAACCACAACCAATACATATAAAATTGATAGGAGCAGAATACATGGAGTACAAGCCCTCTGTTGAACATTAAGCTCTATTCTCACTCTACAGATGCTGTCGGACCTGCTGGTTTTTCCAGCATTTTCTGTTTCTCGTATGTAATGCAAGTAACAGAGTGTGTGAGCTCAGTTGACTGGATAGCAGGTTAGTGATTCAGAGCAACATGAATGGTGGGGGTTCAACTCCCAGCTGACATGAAGGCCCTGCTTTCTCAATCTTGCCTCTTGCCTGAGGTGTGGTGATCCTTAGATAAAATGATAATGACCAGGTTTTGTCTGGTGATATTTTTTGCGGGACAGGTATTGGTTTTAGGGATAACTCAATTTCAGATTAATGATGTGAATGATACCCATTGAACCAAAGCTGCTTCATCAATAACCTTCCCGCCAACGTAAGATTGGAAGCGTGAATGTTTTACTGATTGTTGCACAACATCCAGTCCCATTTGTGACTCTTCAGTTTGTCCATATTCAGCAAGATTCGGACAACATTCAGGCTTGGGCTGATAAGTGAAATTCATGCCCACAAGTGCCAGACAATGACCATCTCCAACAAGAGTGAATCCAACTATCACTCCTGAACATTCAATGGCATTGTCATCGTTGAATCCATCTCCATATCAATACCTTGGGTATTACAATTGATCAGAAACTGAACTGGACTAGCGAAATAAATACTGTGGCTACAAGAGCAGGTCAGATGCCAGGAATCCTGCATGAATAATTCACTTCCTGACTCCCTAAAGCTTGTCTATCATCGATAAGGCATAAATAAGGAGTGTGATGGAATATTCTCCACTTATCTAAATTAGTGCAGCTCCAACAACAATCAAGAAGCTTCACACCATCCTAAACAAAACAGTCCGCTTGATTGGTACCCAATCCAGGACCTGCAAGTTAATTCCTTTCACCACCAACACATAGTCAAAGCAGTGTGCTATCTACAAGATGCACTGCAATAACTCACCGAGGGCCCTTCAACAGCACCTTCTAACCTGACATCCTCTACCATCAAGAAGAAAAGGGGTAGCAGATGCAGGGGAACACCAACACCTCCAAGTTCTCCTCTGAGCCACACACCATCCTGACTTGAAACCATTTTGCTGTTCCTTCACAGTCATTGTGTCAAAATCCCAGAATTCCCTCCACAATGACACCATGGGTGTGTGCCTGCACCACATGAACTGCAGTGACTCGAGTTAGTGGCTCACTACCATCTTCTCGAGGGCAATTAAGAATAGGCAGTAGCCCACATCCCATAAAAGAACGCATTAAAAAAAGATCTTTAACTAACAAGCTGATAACAGGCGAGTGAATCTCCCACAGCAAATTGTATGTGTATTCTGAATGTTCATTGACAACCTTTCATCCTCAGGTGTTGCCTATTGGGTTTATAACTGCTGCAGCACTTTTTATTAGTCTTATTTGTGATAATGAAGAATGGCAGTTGGCACTGGTGTTGTCCCGTAACTGTGCAAATGAAGATAACTGATCCTGCACTATCATTTTATTGCACAATGTGTTTTGAATCCACTCAGTGGAGAAATATTTTCTCAGTAAACTTTGTAATGAAATTATAAACCACCCTTGATGAGCGAGCTTACAATTTGCTGAAGAAAATTGTTCACCACCATGTGTGCGTTTAAGAAAAAGATGGTCACTGTTGTGTGATTTGGTGGGTATGCTGTGACATAACTGACCTTTGACCTTCATGCCATGATTCAGTTTGGCGGATCTCAACATCAAAGAGTAAATGTCAATCTACAATGAGACATGTCTGTCAAAATCCTTCAATAGTAAGTATTTTTTCACCAAAATAGCAGATTTCTTTAATCATTGTACAATAAATCCACAACGTGAAACGCTTTAAAAAGTTGGCAAATATTATGTTGCAGGGCAAAGGTCACAGCTGCATCCCCAAGCTTCTTGGTACAACCCAGCCCTGGCCTGAAAACAGCTCAGAAAGGTGGCATCCAAATGGAACGCTTGCACTTCTGAACCCGAACCTCCTTCACACATTAACAGAGATGAATAGTTCCACTTGTTTTCACTGTAAAATATCAGCAGCACCTTTGGCCTAATTTTGCTTTAAAGTGTAACTCTCTTTTGTGGTAATACTTGGTTTGGTGAGCTCCAGTATGATGTGTCAGGTCATGCCACCCTTTTCAAGCGTGGTCTTTTCGAAATCTTTTGGAAAAATAAAGAATCCACTTAATTAGCAGGGTTTGCGTCACGCTTCCCGATTTCCTCACTATCCGTCTTTTCTTGCATTTTTTGTCACATTTTCAAAGGGCCCAGTTCTGCAGCATTTACCCTTTGTCAACACTTTCAAACTTGAATAGAGATTCTTTTCAGGTTGAATGTGAACAATAACAATGTGAACGTGACAAAAAAAGTGTCTGTGTTCGATGACAGTGCCTTGACAGGCCTACAATAACTGCGGCTTTATTAAAATATTATTTGCTCTTGAATTATTGAATCTTTACCCAAGCTTCACGCTAGAAGAGAGGTAAAACTTTAGTAAACAAAGGTTCCTGTGAGACAATTTTTCCCAAATTCCCTCCCTCTTGCTCTTGGAATTGTTGACATATGGTTTTGATGAGTCAATGATAAAGGGTCACTGTAACTCAGGAATGCAAATGGGCCAAACAGCCCCTCTGTTCCCCATCTCAGTTCTCTAATCCTTTAACCCCCTTGCCGAACAAAAATCTTCATTTTGAAATTTTAAGTTGATCCCCATCTCAGCAACTTTTCTGCGAGTGATTCCAGATTTCAATGTTCCTTTGGAGAAGGTGGTAATGTTGCAGTGCTAGAAATTCCAGTTAGGAGGGGAAAGGAGAGAGTTGCGGTGGGAGGGCGCAGGGGGGAGAGCAGTTTGGGGAGTCAGTAATTAGGGGACATGGATCTGAGGTAGTTAACAGAATTACCAGAGGGGAGATGAGGCAAGAAATTTGAATATAGTGGGTGGAATTCTCATAAAATCCTGAGTGCTGAAATTCCACCGCTTTTTCTCAGCAGGATTTTCAAAATGAACCTCCCACAGTCTGTGCATCAAAGAGTTCCTCAGTGTGACTCTTATTAAAAATCAGGGTTAAAAGTCCTGAAGAGGCCAGCAGCATAGCAGAAGCAAGCCCCTGTGCCGATCTGTCATAGCGGAGATTAGCACGTGTGCAGTAGACCCATTCTGTCAGTCTCTCGACTGCTGGCCAGCCCCATGACCCCACGTCGCTAGCCACGTGATCCCTTCCGTCCCGTCCAATCATGCCCCAATCTCGATCTTTTGCACCCCTCAGCAGTCCCGTTCTCACCGCCCCACAACTGACACACCACGTAGCCCCAACCCTCCCAGTAGATGGACCCCCTCTCCTTCACCCCCATAGACAACCCCAATCAGCTCTTTCTTCTCTTTGTCACTGATCCAAATTGTAGAATGGCAGTGGGATCCCCCAATCCCCCGGTCTCCCCCATCAGAGGGCCCATCCCATGTACGTCCTGTCCCACCTTCAGTCCCAGGCCAGCTAATGACACTCAAATCAGTTCCACGCCAATTTTTGGCACGGAGCTGAGGACAGTGGAAATTCAGCGACTGGAGACGCACAGAGGCTGTGATGCCCTGCAGGAAGCCCTCTACATGGCCCCTGCTTACACCTCCTAGCCCACCCCGCTGTTCTCACTGCTAGTGCCCACAGTGAGCTGTAATGCCCTGTCTGAAAGAGTGGAAGCAGACTCAATAATAACATTCTCACGGGCATGGGATAAATACCCAAAAAGAAAATATTGGCTAGACTTTGAGAAAAGAGCAGGGGAATGAACTAAGTCTCGCAAAGTGCTGGAACAGGCACGATGGGCTGAATGGCCTTCTTTCACCTTGTATTCAGTGGTTCTCTAATTCTGTGATTAGCTGAAGACAACAGTTCCCTGTCCTGACTTCACAACTGGCCTTACATCACCTCATGGATGCCCAGGGGGAGTTCAGGTGGTACCTGTTGGAGAATCTCATGGGTTGACATTTCTCAATACCAACATCAGCCCCCACCCCCACTATTCAGCCCATACGTTCCAGCACCAATAACGCTCATCAGGGTGAACTTTAAGTACTTTGCCCGACAGTCAGATTTGCCTTGAAGACTCATTACCGTGCGCTGCTCCTCATGCAAATTTTAAGGCGCCCTTTCAATAAATGAGACGAACAATACTGAGCAGCGCGGGCAATGAGTGAAAACAGAAGTGTACACATCTTTAATGTGATGCGTTTCCTATTCTGGGTCATATGTGGCTTTACAATTTTTACCCTTCTTTTTCACTCATTTGAGCTTTCTTAATGGAAAAAAAAAGTGACACAGCCGGAAGACTGAAGCCACAGTGTTTCGTCGTCATTTTCAAGCTGAGTTTGTGCAATCTATTTTTACCCACTGTCTGTGAACCAGTTTCCTGTTTATACTCACTAACTGGTGGGCGTTCGTTATACCTGTGGCTGATCCTCAGTCAGAGACCATTTCCTATCAGCTATTTTTAAACTCTTCCTGAAATGCAATACATTATCACACACACACACGCTTATCAGATCAGTAGAAGAGAAATGAGCGGGTGATGAAATTCCTCGGCTTCTGTAGAGCAGTCAGTGCAGGTTGGCCAGCACCTGCCCCTGTCTTTAATAATGGACTTGACCAAGTGTCTGTTTTAGGGTACTCCAGGTCACTGCTAGCAGAAATATACTGGCCCAGGTTTTACCGGGTGAAATAGTGGTGGGTTTCCCGGTGTTATTGTAACGAGGAGAAGACTTGCAAATTGGCACAGGACGCTGTGCAATTTGCACCGTTCTACCATTCGCCTTGTGATAACAGCAGCTCACCCTCAATGGCCCCGTGAGTTTCAAAAACGTTCACTGATTGCTAGTCAAGCTTCCGGAGAAAGTTCAGGGTAGAGCTTAACACCACCCCACTTAAGGTGATTGAAACTAGTTCAGGACATTTCTCTGGCGCTGCTTTCATGAGTAGAATGAACAAGCTTCAGTTTTTGATCACTCCAAAGGCCTCCCATCTTCCACCCTTAGTAAATTTGTGCTCATTTGTTGTCTGTGTTCTAACTCATACCAATTCCTGTTCACCTGTTGTGCCTGTGTTGGCTGACCTGCAATCCCTCCATTATAATATTCTTATCCTTGAAAACCTTTGATTCTTGGATGCCCTCCTCCCTCCCTATCTCTGTCATGTCTTCCAGCTTGGTAACCTTCTAAGGTCTCCGCCCTCTTCTGGTTATGGCTTCACGTCCATCCCCATCACTCCACAATTGGAGGGTCTTGTCTTCAGCTGTCAAGCCTCACATTCTGCGAATCCCCCTCCAAAACCTCTTAGCTTCTCCCCCTTTCTCTCCTTTCTAAGACTCTCCTTCAAACTTACCTCTTTGATCAAACATTTGGTTACTCGCCTCAATAAAATATTGTTCAATTACATCCTAATGGAACATAGCAGGATGCTTTGCTGCATCAAAGGTGCTACTTAAATAAAGTTTGTTTCTTTATACTGTTTTACTTCTACATCCATTCAGTAAAATCTGTGTGAATGTTGTAAGAGACTGTTTGGCAGCATGAGTGAATCTGAGTTTTATTAAAAATTCATTTATGGGCTATGGGTGTCACTGACTGGTCGGCATTTATTGTCCATTCCTAGTTTCCCTTTGGGGACAGTTGAGAGTCAGCTACATTGCTGTGGCTTTGGAGTCGACTGGGTAAGGTCAGTGGATTACCTTCTCCTGAAGAATATTATTGAACCAGTTGGGTTTGTCCAATGATCGACAATGAATCAGTAGATTCTTATTTCCAGATTTTTTAAAAAAAATTCAATTCAAATTTGACTATCTGTCATGGCAGGATTTGAACCCCAGAACATTAGCTGAGTGCATGGGTTAATAGTCTAGCAATAATACCACTAGGCCATCATCTCCCCTTAAATGCCTAAGCTGTGATGCTCCACCTGCTTAGTCTCTAACTCCATACCATTATTTTCAAGAGGAATTGGTGTAGAGTCTAGACTTGGAGTGTAAGGAAGACAGGTAACACTGATCAGTGTTTGATCCCCACTTCTGTGTGATCAGATCACAACTCTTCAGTCGCTTTCTGTTGTCTGCAGTTATTTACAGTAACTGTTCAGCTTTTAAGTTTTGGTCCAGGGAGTGGGGTAGCTTCCTCTGGATTTATTTTTGCTGCTGAGGTTGATGTAGAGACAAGCCGTTGCTATGCTCCAGGACCTTGATTCTTGATGACATTCATACAAGATGCAGTGTTATATTGAGAAGTAACTAGGAGCCTGCTACTGGGAAATTCTGCAGATAATACACGTTGTAATTGTTCAATGGCAGCCTCCCAGAAACGAGTAGCATTGGTTGAATACTATCTGCCTGGTGATTTAGGCGCATGACCCACAATTAAGACCGGACGTACAGTAAGTCTGAATCTCTCCGGCTATCTCTTATTAATCTTTGTGTGCTGAATTCTGCATGTTGGACTTTGTTGTATGCCTACAAATGATGATGGAAAGAAAATGTATTTTCAACTTTTAATTTTTAGTACTTCAGAAGCTTTCCTTTTTGAGTTTTTGTGAAACTGTCAGCTCTTTGCACTGTCCCTCCTGTGGTGCATTGCAGATTCTGGAGTGCACAGTACAATTTCCGGCAACTAGCTGCATGAACATGTGGCTCATTGGGTAGCACCATTCTTGTGAATTAGAAGTCATAATTTAGTTGGTTAATTCCAGAATGAAGGACTTGCTTTATGCAGAAAAATTGAGCAGTTTGAGTGTACATTCTTTAGAGATTAGAAGAATGAGGAGATCTAACTGAGGTATATAAGATATTAAAAGAGATTGACAGGCTAGGTATAGAATAGATGTTTCCCCTTGTTGGACATTCTAGAACGAAAAGTCATAGTTTTAGGATAAGGGGTGGCAGAGTCAAAACAGAGATTTGGAGAAATTATTTCTCACAAAGGATCATGACTCTGGAATTCACTATCCAGAGTACGGTGGATGCAGGGACATTAAGTAAATTCAAGGAGGAGCTAAACAGATTTTTAATTAGTAATGAATTGAAGGGTTATGGGAAATGGGCAGGAAAGTGGAATTGAGGCAAAATCAGCCAAGGTCTTATGAAAGGTGGAGCAGGCTCGATTGGCTGAATTGCCATCTCCCGCTCTTAGTTCTTATGTTCAAGCCCTACTCCAGGACGTGGACACAACATCTGATCTGACACAGGAATGCAGTCCTCAGGGAGAGCTGTGTTTCTTCCTAATTAAGCCAGTATTTTGTGAGATCTGCCAAATCCACTGGCATCCTCTCCCAAACCAACGTGCCAATCACCAAGGTGTTAATCAATCAAAACCATCTCCGGGAGAGATATGTCATTTGTGTGCATGACACCAGAGTTCCAGATGAACTGCTCTGCTGGAATCCAGCTGTGAAAGGAAACTCGCCAGGAGGATAGTGGAACTAAAAGAAAAAATACTGGGAAATCTCAGCAGGTCTGGCAGCATCTGCTGAAACTTTGACAAAGAGTCATCTGGGCTCGAAATATCAGCTCTTCTCTCTCTCTACAGATGCTGCCAGACCTGCTGATTTTTCCCAGCATTTTTTCTTTTGGTTTCAGATTCCAGCATCCGCAGTAATTTGCTTTTATCAAGGAGGACAGCGGAAATGCTTTCGTGATGTCCTTAAACCATTCCCGAAGAGATCAAACAACACCCCTCCCCCCCCACCGAATTTCTGAGTGGCCAAAATGGAGGTGATTTTTTTCAGGAAGGCACCAAACACATCGGGAGGCTCTGTTGGGAACACGCGAAGGTAAAGATGAGGTGTTGGAGAGAACGCACAAACCTTCTGACAGCCGATCCTACCAAGCCTTCCAGCATCAAGCCTCACATTGGGTTAGAGTTGCAATTTGTGTATTGGACTTAACAACCACCTCAGAACTCACTGAACCCAAGGAGAGGTGATTCATTCTCCTTATCAAGGAGCTGTGCAACAACATGAAGCCAAGGCCACTCCTCCTGGTTCAGATTCGTCGAGAAGAGTCAATTCTTTTTCAGAACTCCTGGCTAACCTTCCCCCTTCGACCAATGCTACTTAAGCATATTATCTGGCCACTTCCCTCGCCATTGACTGCGGAATCATGCTGTGTGCAGATTGCACTGCCATATTTAACTGCCCAGTAACTGTTGGGTAATCGTTTGCACGTAATTGGGGAAGCAGGTGCAAATTGCTTGAAAAATTGCACCCGTTGGAAATTTTTTTCTCTTGAACTTCCGCTCATTCTCATTTGCATATTGCTAAATTCAAAATCTGCACACTTACAGACAGCGATTTGTAGTGTAATTTTCCTGAAGCACAAAACTTTTGCTTGAAACATTGCTGATATATTTAAGAGCAGTAACTTGAGGCAGGTTGGTTATCACAGCTGAAGATGGGGGTGTCGGTGGAAAGAAGCATTTTGAATCATAGTCACAAGAAGCAGATGTAGGCCATTTGGCCCTCCAAGCCTGCTTCACCATTCATTATGATCATGGCTGGTCATCAAATTCAATATCCTGATTCCCCCCCCCCCCCCCCCCCCACCTCATATCCCTTTAGCCCCAAGAGCTATATCTTATTTCTTCTTGAAGAAATGTCAGTCCACCTAAACCTGATTTTAAATAACTGAAAACGATTTTATAAAAACCAGACGGAACCATTTTCCGGTTAAAGTGGGGGTTCAGTTGCCAATATTAAAAATAATTGTATCATTATCATCCTTGTGTTCAAAAGGAGTTTCTGAATTGCCTAGATGTCCCTGAAGGCTCACAATGAGAACAATTAGCAGAAGCTCCAGTGCTGATTAATTCATCCAGGAGGCAAGGCCAAGTTTCATTGGTGGATCTGGCATCTAGCACGATGCTTTATAAAGTGCCAGAAAAACAAATCCTTGCAGAAATTTAATACTCGCAGAATGTAATTGACGTTTAAAATTCAAAAGCTTCAAGTAACCCACTTGACCCATCCAGCACCTTAAACATTAATTCTTTCCACCACCAATGCATAGTAGCAACCGCACATACCATCTACAAGGTAGCAGCAAGTCCACCTTCAAGACTTGCGACCTCTGTCACCTAGAAGGACAGGGGCAGAAGAATGCACGGGGATGTCATCGTTTTCAAGTTCCAGTTCCAAGGCTGACACCGTTTTTTGAACCATAGTACCATTTCTTCACTGCCACTGGGTCACAGGCCTGGAATTCCCAGCCCAATAAGTACTGCCCGTGTACTGCGGTGGGTGGACTGCCGCGATTTAGAAAGACAGCTCACCACCATCTTCTTAAATGAAATTAGGAATGTGCAGTAAGTGTTGGCCTCAGCAGTGTTCTCATCTGCCAAGAATGAATGCACTTTTAAAAATTACATAAAGTTTGGGCTGAGCAACTGTGCAAAACCTCCAAACCTCATTTAATATTTTTAAATTAAGATTTTTTAAGATTTTTCTTAATGCATTGGCTGATTGATTTGATTTGATTTGATTTGATTTATACTTATCACATATATTGCCATACAGTAAAATGTATTGTTTCTTGCACACTATACAGACAAAGCATATCCTCAAAACATAAGGATGTAAGGACATCTTCAGGACAGGAGAGGTGTAAATTTTTCCTCTGGTGTTAGAAAGCCTGAAAATATGCTCTAGGAGCATATATATGTTTTGTTATTTATAATAAAACATGTTTATTTATTTATCAGTGTTGCAATTTACGTTAACGCTGCAGTGAAGTTACTGTGAAAGTCCCTTGGTCACCACAGTCCAGCGCCTGTTTGGGTACACCGAGGGTGAATTTAGGGCCAATGCATTTAACTAGCACATCTTTTGGATTATAGAAGGAAATCAGAGTACCCGGAGGAAACCCATGCAGACATGGGGAGAACGTCCCAACTTTGCACAAACAGTCACCCACACTGGGAACCAGGTCCCTGGCACTGTGAGGAGTAGTGCTAACTACTGTGTCACTGTGCCACCTGTTGTACATTCCTAGGTCTGATTATAAGAATTCATTAATTTTACTGGATGAGGAATTGCTGTTGGGCATAAACATGGAATTTTTACCTTTGTGTTGCCATCAGCACCACACTCGTTGGTAATACAGTTTTGATAAATGGTGGCACAATGGTTAGCATTGCTGCCTCACTGCGCCAGGGTCCTGGGTTCAATTCATGCTTGAGTGTGGAATTTGCACATTCTCCCCATGTCTGCATGAGTTTTGTCCGGGTGCTTTGGTTTCCCCCCACAGTCCAAAGATATGGAGGTTAGATGGATCAGCCAGGGAAAATATGTGGGGTTACAGAGTTTGGATAAGATACTCTGACAGAGAATCAGTGCAGACGTGATGGGCCGCATGCGCACACACCCACACACACCCACACACATGCACACAAGCCCACACACACATGCAAACACACACAAAGACACGCACATAAGCCCATGCACACGTACAAACCAGCCTCTCTTCATAGATCAATTGACCCCATTTAAAGATTGAATGACTAACATTTACATAATATCGTATCATTGTTGCAGATTTTGGCTACCCAAACTTATATTCTGTTGTGTCAAGAGACCTGGAGGCAGTTCCGATTGTTAAAGTTTGGAGCTTGTGCCGGGGGCAGTTTGACAAAATAAGCAATTGCTCAGATTGCAAAGTGTGATAGTAATTTTCCTCATAACATATTGATGCTCTTGGGTTAAATGAGTCCCTACCAGTATATCATGATGCCATCAGGAAAAAGCCCTTAGCAATTTGGCAGTTTACCTCTGACTGTCTCTCCACTTAGAAAGCCTTGCATTTATATAGCGCCTTTCACAGCCTCGCAATGTCACAAAGCACTTTTGAAATGTGGACACTGACAAAGTTGGAAACGCAGCAGCCAATTAGCACACAGCCACCGCCCAAAAACGCTGATGTATTCCAGGCGGATCTTTGATTTTAGTGATATTGATTGAGGGATAAAGATCGGCCCCGACATTTGGGGAAGATTACTCTGTTCTTTTTTTGGAATAGTGCCAGGAATTCTTTCTCTCCCGCTTGAGACGGAAAGTAGAGCTCCAGTTTTGCATCTCATCAGAAAGATGAGACCTCTGGCGATGCGAATTACGTGTTCAAATCCCTGCTCCAAGCACTTACAAGAAACAAAATAATATAAGCAGTTGATCCAACGTTCTCTGTATTAATGCTGAGAGAAAACCTCTCTATTGTTTCTCTTATATTCCCAACCTTCTAGATGTGTTGCTTCTTTCAGGGTTTCCAAGTGGGCTATACAATCTTTGGCCCCTTTAGCACACCAGACAGAGAGTGTCAGTAAGCTATTTGATAGCAGAGGACATCACTGCCAAATCCATTGACACTTGCACCTGACATCCAGTCATGTAAATAATAGCCAAATACAGTGGATCCGGGAGGCCTGAGAGTGCTGGAAATTCAGCAGATCCGGCAGCATCTGTGGAGAGAAAGCCCAATATGACTTTTCTGTGGAAGGTGTAAAGTGTGCTGAGCAGCTGAAACCGTGATTGATATATTTTTTTCTTCTCCATCCCTTCTAACTGGTCCTACTTACCACCCATCTCGTCACATCCGACTGTATCATGGCCCTTGTGATAACCATTGTTGACAAATGGTCAAGCTCTTCATAATGATTAATAAAGGCTTTGACCTGGGTCCCTGAACCTATCCCAATTGTGCTGGGCCTCATAAACTGACAGCAAGAAAAATCAGACAGGGAAGTCAATAATTTAGCAGTTGCTATATAAAGCTGCTGAAGTCCCTAGGGGGGGTGTCTGCTGTTACAGACCACTGCTATTGCTGCTACCCAGAGAAAATTGAGATGAGCTGTGAAGAAGATTTAAAAGCACACACGCTCATACTTGGGCACATGCGCAGAAACAGATACACACTCAAACGCAAGCGCACACACACACAAGCCCATACACACATGCAAATGCGGGCACGCACACAAGCCCATGCACACATGCAAACACACAGACACACATACACACACAGACACACACGTAAGCCCATGCACATATATAAACCGGCCTCTCTTCATAAGTCAATGGACAGTTGAAGCCATTTAAAGATTGATGACTGATATTTACATAATATCATATCATTGTCTCTCTAAAAACATTCCAAAGAACTTTGCAGAGAATCACTTTGGAGTAAAATGCCATTGCTATGCGGTGGAATATGGTGGCCATTTTCAGCAAGTCCTCCAAACTCTAATGAGATGAATGTCTTGTGAATTAGTTGGTTTAGTTGGTTTAAGCGATGTGGCTGGGAGTTTATTGGCACAATCAGAGCATGTAGAATTGGAATAACCTTGTGTCATGGGTGAGTAATTGCTTGGGAAGTAGGGATATTGAGTAGGGATGAAAGGAATGTGCTCTGATTGACAGGTTGTAACAGGTGGCGTTCCTGAGGAATGTGCAGTGGAGTCTCACCTTTTCACCATATAATGATGACTTGGATGAAGGCTATAGATTTATAGAACAAAGAACAATACAGCACAGGAAGAGGCCCTTCAGCCAGTACGGGGTTTCTATCCATTTGTTTGCCTTCCATTCATTTCTCTTTCAAGATACACTTTGAACATTGCTAACAGGTTTGCTTCCACCATCTCCACTGGAAGTGCATTCCAGGCACATACCATCCTTTGTGTGAAAAATGTTCCCTGCACATCTCCCATAAACTTACCCCTCTCACCATAAACCTGTGCCCTCTTGTAGTCAACCCTTCCACCCTGGGAACCAGCTTCTGGCTATCACCCCATCCATGCCTCTCATAATTAGGCAGAATTCTATCAGAACATCCTTGGTCTCCATCTTTCCAGTGAAAACAATCCAAGTTTATCCAACCCCCCTCATTCCTAAAACCCTCCACGCCAGGCAACATCCTGGTAAACCTTCTTTTTTCTCTCTCAAAAGCATCCAGTCCTTCTGGTGGACTAGCAACCAGAACTGCAGACAATATTGCAAATGCGAGCTAACTAAATAATAGACTCAGGTTCACCTGTGATAGTAAGTTTGGCCATATTGTAATTGGTCTGGATGGAAACAGGAAGTTGTGAAGGGACAAAGTGAATAATGGAATCATTAACTGAACTACCAGAATGACTGGCAGATGTTGACTTATAGTCTGATCCAAAAGCAACCACCTTCAACAAGGTATTAATACTCCTTCACTATCAGACTGCAATGCGAACCTAAATTAGGAGCTTGGTTCCTGGAATGAGATTTGGAATCCTCAACTTTATGGACTGGCTGGTGAAATGGGGACGGGTTTTAACATAGGACAAATGTCTATTTTGCGCACTTGCTATTAACGTGCTACTAAATGAAGATGGAAGCAAAAACACTGCTGATAACATTGATGACGTAAACTGAATATTCCACTTTTCGCATTCTTTGTTCTCAAGAGCTTAGGTTATGTCTAGACATTTTGTCATCTTTGCCAAGTGTTGATCACAGTGTTGCATTTAAGAACCAGTTCAGTGAGCTGGTGAAGTCTTTGTGAAACAATAAAGTGCTTCCAGAATTTAGAAGCAAAGACTCCCTTAACTGTACAGCGATCAAAGTTAAAATGCTGATTTGTTTTATTCTCGCCAAGTCTCCACTGTGAGCTGTGACCCATTTGATGGGTGGGTGTTACCCAGGATCATTTACCTGGAGGCGGGTAGTCAGTGCCAGAAGACAATTTTAAATCAGGGGAATTTGTCCCCTGGCACCCACTACCCACCTCCAGGTAAATGATCCTGGGTAACATGGAATCCCACAGTGCAGAAGAAGGCCACTTGGCCTATGGAATCTGCACTGACCAGAAACCCCCTCAGCCCTATCCCTGTAACCCCACGCATTTACCCTAGCTAGCTCTCCTGATAGTAAGAGGCAATTTAGCAGGGCCAATCCACCTAACCCATGCATCTTTGGACTGTGGGAGGAAACACGAGCACCCGGAGGAAACTCACACAGACACGGAAAGAATGTGCAAAATCCACATAGTCTGGAGACCTTGTTGAAAGAGTTGGTTTTGCTATCTGCTCCCTCTTCGTACAATAAGGCGTATGTTGTACTGGCCTTCATTAATCGAGGGATTGAGTTTAAGAGTCGGGAGTTAATGCTGCAACTTTATAAGACTCTTGTCAGGCCCCACTTGGAGTACTGTGTGCAATTCTGGTCGCCTCACTAAAGGAAGGATGTGGAAGCTATTGAGAGGGTGCAGAGGAGATTTACAAGGATGTTGCCTGGGTTGGGAGGCATGCCTTATGAAAATAGGTTGAGGGAGCTAGGTCTCTTCTCCCTGGAGAGATGAAGGTTGAGAGGCGATTTGATAGAGGTTTATAAGATGTTGAGAGGAATAGATAGGGTGGATTCTCAGAGGCTATTTCCCAGGGCTGAAATGGTCGCTACGAGAGGACACAGATTTAAGGTGCTGGGGGGCAAGTACAGAAGAGATATTAGGGGTAATTTTTTCACTCAGCGGGTGGTGAGTGAATGGAATCGGCTGCCGTCAGTGGTGGTAGAAGTGAATTCGCTGGGGTCTTTTAAGAGACTTCTGGATGGTACATGGGATTTAATGAGACTGGGAGTTACAGATAGTTCTATGGCCTGGTAGGTACTGATATGATTGGCGCAACTTGTGGGCCGAAGGGCCTGTTTGTGCTGTAGCGTTCTGTGTTCTATGTTGATAAGGAATGAGATTGAAAATCATATAAAATGGGACTACTGTATCTAATATCAGAAACTGCTTTATTTTCTTTCCATTTTTAAGTTCCTCATAAATGCCTTAAATTTAGAAATTCTTTGTAAATGAATAATTTGATGAATAAACACTGATTCACTGACCCCTCAGTAAGTTTACTGTCACAGAGATACTGATCAGTTGTAAAGCAGAGAAGAGAATCAGGCTTGAATTAATGATCAAAATGTTACTCATCCACAATGAACCTGTGAATGAAGCACATATACACTTCTGAAATTAGAGGTAAAAAAACAGCAGCTTGGTAGGAAAGGGGAATGGTTAAGCTGCTAATATTTGACCAGAGTAGCATTTGAGCTAGAATCTGAGAGACTGCGTGAAATTTGGCACACATGTTATTGTGACGAGACTGTGCCTTTCAGAAATGTATTTGAATCATGTATTTTGTTCAGAAGATTTTTTGAACAGTCTGTTCTAATCGCTGCTGCTGGATCTACAACCAGCATCCTCTATTGTTACTGCAGTAGCATAATTGCACTTAATTGCTGGAACCATCGTTTTAATCTGGACTAATGATGTTCTGATCTTCTCAATGTTCCCCTGTGGTTTTATAGAGTAGTACCTGATAAGAGTGATTGACAAGGAACAAATTGTGTGGCTGGGTGGAGGTAGGCTTATACAGAGTATTCAAATTCATTGGCTTTTGGGAGTTATGGAAAGAAGAAGTAGCTCTGAGTTTCTGAAGTCTGAATCTGAAATCTGAAGTTGTCTGAAGTTTGAAATCGTCTGAAGTTTGAAGTTGTGTGAAGACTGAAGTCATCTGGATTCTGAAGTCGTTTGGAGTCTGAAGTCTGAACTCGGCATGGTTTATTTCTCTGATGTTTTGCTGTTTGAGGATATATCCTTCTCTGGGAACTGCTGCCTGGATCTCTGTCCAGAGGTGTTGCAAGGCTGGAAATCTAGCACCCACATGAGTATATTAATGTTTGGTACGAACTGGTTCTAAAGAAGAGATTTATGTTGATGGAATCCTGCTAAAATTGGAACAATTGTATAGATCACTGTTAAGCATCATACTTTATCATGTTTAAGTATTTTATGCCAATGATGCCAATTTTTTTCTATTCTAGCCGTGTTCTTAAATAAAGTTTGCTTTGATTAAAGTTTCCAATGGGTCACTCGAATCATACTTGAAATGAAATAGCTTATGCTCACCCTAATGTCAAAATCAAATGCAAAAATTGAGGCCAGGCTAACTTCATAGCATACCTTGGAGCTTTTGATCTGATCCCTAACAATAAAGATATTGCATGAGGTATGTATATATTTATAGCTTTTTGTTGTTCTGTGCAACATAGATATGAAGATGTTTATGGACAGATGTAAGTATATGTATGGATACATTGATTGCGCTGACTGTCTATCCATCTATCTATTATGTATAAAATTACACACAGGCAAATATTATATTTAGAGGCTGCCTTTCCGATCCTCAGGATATCTAAACAACTTTATAGTCAACACATTGGGCAGGATTTTCCTGGCCTGTGGACTGTGAGAGGTTGGGGGTGGGGGGTGGGGGGGGTGGTGTGGAGGTTATTTAGAGGGGAAGGGAGATAGTGGGGAGGGAGGGCTAGGGGGAGAATGCCAGGCCTGACTGGATAGTTTTGTGATGCAGTGCTGCTGCTGGGGAAGATTTCAGCAGCGGGTTGGATGCATAGCGACTGACCACCGAACAGAGGCATGCAGCCAATTTAAATATTTAACAATTCATTTCAGCTTAATTCCTTGGGCATGCATTTTTCTGGCACAGGAACTGCCTCTTGACACTTTGAGACAGCATCATGGGGGCAGCCACTCTGGGCATTCGCTGGAATTGTAGTCTCCATGACCGAAAGAGAGGTTGTGGGCAGTCATGGGCCTCCTCCTTGCTGCCTCATGGCAACCCTGGAAGGGTCTGCCTACTCGGCCCCTGGGAATTTCAATTTAGCACTTGTCTCTTTGACATTCCTCACCAGCGCCTGCTTCTCCCGTCCTCAGGTTAGACCAATGGGAATCAGGGGAAGGAGCCTCCACTGGTTGGAGTCAAACCTGCCACAGAGGAAGATGTTTGCTGTGGTTGGAGGTCAATTAATTCAGCTTCAAGACATCACTGCAGGATTTCCACAGGATAGTGTCCTCCGCCCAGCCATCTTCAGCTGCTTCATCAATGACTATCCTTCCATCATAAGGTCAGAAGTGGATGTTCACTGATGATTGCACAATAGCCAGCGATTCCTCAGATACTGAAGCAATCCGTGTCCATATGTAGCAAGACCTGCAGAATATCCTGACTTGGACTGACAAGCGGCAAGTAATATTTGTGCCAATAAGTACGAGGCAATAACCATTGCCAAGTAGACAAAGTCTATCCCTTTCCTCTTTCTATTCAAGAGGCTTTACATCATTGAAACCCTCATTATCAACATCCTGAGGATTACCATTGATCGGAACTTGAACCTGACCAGCCATATAAAATTCTGTAGCTTCAAGAGTAGGTTAGCGGCTGGGAATTCTGTGCGGAATAACTCACATCTTGACTTCCTGAAGCCTGTTCCACCTATTTGGCACCAGTCTGCATTGTGATGGAATCATCTCCACTTGCCTGAATGAGTGCAACAAGATGCAAGAAGCTCGACACCATCCTGAATAAAGCTGCCTGCTTTTATCCAATACCTTCAACGTTCAGTCCCTCCACCACCAATGCATAGTGGCAGCAGTGTGCAGCATCTACAAGACACACTCCAGCAACTCACCCAAGCTCATTGACAGTATCTTCCAAACCCAGGACCTCTAACACCCAGAAGGATACAGGCAGGATGTCCATGGGAATACCACCTCCAGCAAGTTCCCCTCTACGCCACACACCATCCTGGCTTGGAAATACTTTGCTATTCCTTCACTATCAATGGAACTCTCTTCTTAATAGCTCTGTGGGTGTACCTACAACACATGGACTACAAGAAGGCAACTCACCTCCACCTTCTTATGGGCAATTAAGAATAGACAATAAATGCTGGTCTAGCTGGTTATACCTGCGTCACATGAATGAATATATATTTTAAAAATGCCACCTCTACTAAGATTGCTGGACAGGTGAGCCGTTGTGAGCTTGGGACCCTCCATTTAGCCCTGACATCAGAGTCCCAAGCTTGTATGAGAATCCTACCTGGTATGTCTGAAGTTGTGGTCTGTTGACATGTGAGCAAATACTGCTTCCAATTTTCAAACAACAACTACGCTATGTGACTAATTGATCTAATTTGACAGTGGTGGCTGGAGAAGGAATGTTAGCCAGGACTCCAAAAGTACTTCTTTGTTCTTCCTTGGAGATCCTTTGCATCCCTCTGAACAGCTCCTCATCGGAGGCAGCACTTCCCTCAGTATTGCCGGGATTATGTGCACGAGTCCTGACCTTGGGGCTGCAACTGACAGACTACTGGCTCGAATCAGGAATGCTAACAGTGAGATGAGCCTGGTGACCATTGGATTGGCCCAGGCTGTGATGCTTTCCACTGTGAGATATTGTAATTGTTGTGTATTCATGTTACTTCTAGTGTTTGCTCACTAGCAATTTTGCAGTAGAACTGAGGCAAGTTAAGAGACTGCAATGACTTCAATCAGGTTGTTCTACTGGAGTATGAACTTCCTGATTCAGAATCCAATTGATAGGGCAATCAGGGAGTCTTTGTCAGTTCCTGTGACACCTTCGGAGATAGACTGCTAACTGCTTTTATGCTCTGTACTCCTGTTCGAGTTTGTAAATGAAGGGATTTTGGCGAAGCGACTTTTGCTCCCAAAGACTTATTACAAACACTAATTATGTGATGCCATTATCAGCCATTGCACGGGCAAAAGGGGAGTGTATCTCAGCAAACCTGAGATGTTAACACCCTTACAGTAAAGTTCTTTATTTGTTTAAAACTTTCAAGACCTGCAGATACCCTTCCAAAAAAACACCACAGTAATGGCACCCTGCACCCTGCTGGGTGAGACCATAAGAACTAGGAGCAGGAGTACCTGGCCCCTCGAGCCTGCTCCGCCAGTCAATAAGATCACGCTGATCTTTTCGTGGACTCAGCTCCACTTACCCGCCCGTCACCATAACCCTTAATTCCTTTACTGTTCAAAAATGTATCTATCCTTGCCTCAAAAACATTCAATGAGGTTGCCTCAACTATTTCACTGGGCAGGGAATTCTACAGATTCACAGCCCTTTGTGCAAAGAAGTCCCTCCTCAACTCAGCCCTAAATCTGCTCCCCCTTATTTATGAGAAATGGCCGGTGAGGAGAGCGTGGAGACATTACTGCAGTGTACTTTACAAAAAAGGAGTGATGAAGGTAATCGGCAAATAAGTGTGGTCGAAACAGAATGTTCTGAGAAGTTCTCAGCCGGTCAGTCAGCATCTGCAGAGTGAGAAACAAGTGTGACCATTTCAGGTGTTCCGAATTGGAAGATGCTCAGAGAGGTGTGGAATTTGTTGTGGTTTTTAACTGTGGGTGAGGAAGGGTTAAAGCTGATGCCAATCCTGTGACTTCCAACACAGTAAGAAAGTGTGCTGATTAGTGTGAGGGTACAGCTGTTAACATTCCTGAAGTTGGCTACTTCTCACAGCTGACTGAAGGAAACAGGGAAGTGAAACTCCGGCCTTCCACATTGTTTGCTGATGTGCTGTGAATCCGACCGACGTTCAGTCATTTCGTTTACTCAGGAAAGTGTTTAACAGAGAATTATTTTTATGAGAATAATTTTCCAGCATTCAACTTTAAACTTCACTCTGAATGCTTCAGGTACAGTCTAACCCTCACCATGTTTATGATGAGATGCTTCTTGTGAATGCCTGCACAAAAAAAATCAGGTTACTTTCAGTTTACATGCATGTTGTGGAACACAGGGGAGAGATGAGAACATGTCTGTAGCCAAGTTGGTTATGTGAGGATGAGGAAATACTGAGACTACTTGCAATGAATTTTCTCAGGGCTGTTTCTCTCCTGACTGACGTTATGTTATAGAAATTTAAACAGTTCAGATGTTTTGTCTGACATCAGAGGTGGCCAGGAATAAAACTAGCCTTTTGACAATCTCCTGTTTATAGAAATGTGTACCTAATGTGTGTGTTTATGTAGAAACTGCATGTGTATGTTTGCTGCATGCATATGTGCTACACATGTGCATATATACACACGTTTACTGCATATATCTATGTATCATCCATCCTCAATTCAAGGGACAATGACTCTATGTGTTACTACTGTATGTTTTATGTTGCTTGTGTGCCTTCTGCACTTCTGTTTATATAGACATGTGTATGTAAGTCGCATGTATATAAGCTGCACATCAATATATTTTTGTTGTGTATTTATTATATTTTCTGCCTGCTCATGCTGGTGGGATCTTCCAGCCTGGCTGATGTTGCACCCGCAGCGCGTGTTCCCTGGCAGCAGGAGTTGCCGACAATGGAAAACCCCTTTGACAGCAGTGGGACCAGAACAGTTGCCTTTGCAAAACAGGTTGCGGAGAGTGAAGGGGGAGTGGTGATGCACAGAGAATCTGGCTCTATATGTGTGGGTATATTTGAAGAAAATGCAAAAGGTCTAAGGCCTTAGACACTTGGAAAAATGGCTTGATTCAATCCCTGTTGGAAGTATTTCAGTGTCCTTGGGGCAGACACTATTCGGAAATTGCATGCAACCAGGGTCTTATTTCTGTCTCCTTTTGTTTTCATATATTTCCAATTAACATAGTAATGTATAATGGAAACGTAACATATCTGGAAGACTGTGAATAGTTTTGGTCCCCTTATTTAAAGAAAGATATACTGGCATTGGACACAGTCCAGAAAAGGTTCACTAGGTTGATCCTGGATAGGGAGGGATTTTCTTATGAGCAGAGGTTGAGTAGATTGGGCCTGTTCTCATTGGATTTTAGAAGAACGAGAGGCAAACTTAATGAGACATTTCGGGATCTGAGAGGGCTTGACAAAGTCGATGTTGGGAGCTTGTTTCTGCTGTGGGAGAGTTTAGGACCAAAGGGCATAATCTCAGAGATGAGAAGGAACTTCCTCTCTGAGGCTAGTGAATCTGTGGAAATCTTTACCATAGAGGGCTGTGGAGGCTTAAGTATGTTCAAGCTGAGATCGACAGACGTTTAATCAGTAAGGGAATCAAGGGTTATAGGGATAAGTGGGAAAGCCCTCATCTGAGGATTATATCAGATCAGTCATGATCTCATTAATGGTGGAGCAGACTCGATGGGCTGAATGGTATACTTCTGCTCCTACATCTTATGGTAACAATGAGAACTAAATGTACAAATTTAAAATGAGAACTAAATAATACAAATTACAGGAGTCTCTAAACTTCCTTCAGCTTGAAGCAATGATTTGCTCCCTAACTTAGTGAGTGCAACACGATGGACAATTGACTTCTCATGGTCAAAATCTTGCTTAAAGTTTTTACTTCCTGTCACATGGTCCTTCTCAAAATCTAGTATATTTTCTAACTTAGCAAACTTTCTAAAAAAGCCAATGGTCTACTATTAGTTTTAAACTTCTTATTCCTTCACTAATGATTCTCCAACAATTGTCCTAGCTTGCGTTAAAGGGAAATTCTGGGTGGAATTTTACGGTCGTCATGGAAATTGTAGTGGGCGGAACACAGACCCTGCAAAGCAGGTTAATCTCGGGTGGGATTTTCCAGTTTTGGGGTGAGCGCTCTTTTATCATCTCCTATAGCTTGAGGAGATTTCTTAGCTAACCTGAGACTAAAAGTAAAAGTTTATTTATTAGCCATAAGTAGGTTTACATTAATACTGCAATGAATTTACTGCGAAAATCCCCCAGTCGGCACAATTCAGCGGCTGTTCAAGTATACTGACGGAGAATTTAGCAGGGCCAGTTCACATAACTAGCACGTCTTTGGAATATGGGAGGAAAGTGGACACCTGGAGGAAACCCATGTAGACACGGGAAGAGTGTGCAAACTCCATACAGACTGTGATCCGAGGTTGGAATTGAACCTGGGTCCCTGGCGTTGTGAGGCAGCAGTGCTAACCACTGTGTCACAGATTAATACCACACTCTGCAATATTAGTAACGTGATGTACTCTGATGAAAACCTTCTGAAAACTATTTTAATTTAAGAATTCATGGGTATTTTAGACAATTTTGCATTGAGCTATTTATTACAAACATCGCCTGATGCACTTTTGACCTCTCTGATCGACATTGCAGGCTTTCTTTAATTGTTTATCAAAACTCCTAACCTTTATTTCACTATAAAAGTTCATGTTTTTGACATAATAAACTGTGATGAAGAGAGGACTTCATCTGTGTGAAGAGAATTGTCAGTATAAGGAGGTGTGTGGCTGAGTCATTACCTTCCCATTATAGCAGTGTCTGGTTTCTTGGTTTGGATAGTGAATAGTTAGAGAAAGTAAAGAGCCTGTGAAAATCTGATAAAAGTAAATGCTATAAACAGTATGCATAACTTAAAGGAGATGGAAAAAGCTTAATGCATGTCCTCAGTTTCCAATAAGAACAGAGAAAGAACAAAGAAAAATACAATCAGGAATAGGCCCTTCGGCCCTTCAAGCCTGCACCGATCATGATGTTTGCCTAAATTAAAACCGTACGTACTTACGGAGTCTGTATCCTTCCATTCCCGTCCTATTCATTTATTCGTCCAGTTGTCCCTTAAATGCTGCAATCGTACCTGGTCCCACCACCCTTTGAGCAGCGCATTCCATCACCATCTGTGTAAAAAACTTGCCTCGCACATCTCCTCTAAACTTTTCCCACACATCTTAAACCTATATCCCCTAATACTTGACTTTTCTACTCTAAGAAAGAGCATCTGACTATCCACTCTGTCCATGCCACTCATAACATGAAAAACGTGTACATTTTTAAGGTCATCCCTTAAAGCTCTGTCATTCCAGTGAGAACAAACTGAGTTTAATTGACACATGAATGTACAAAATGTGAAATCTTTTGCTTCTGCATGCATTTCCTATCAATGTTTTGAGTATAAATCCCTGAGGGCGATTTTCTCACCTCGCCACACTTGGCACAGGTTGTGTCGATCTTGGAAAATAGTGTGCGGGCCTAAAAATCAGTTTAGTGCCCAGCAACAAACAGTTTGAAATCGCCCTGGTCCCCTTCTAATGGCACAAACCCGACTGCACCCAGAAAGGGCACGAGACTGATTAGCATGGGATTGATGGACTTTATGAGTTCAGCACGCAGTTGTCTCTTCCTCCTGGAGTGTTCAACCTTTCTAGCGGGAGGGGATATTGGTGTGCTGATGGGGGACCCATCCGGAGGGTCTCTTTGCAAGCAGGGTGGGGTGGGGGAACATGCTGCAAGTGAGAGGGATGTCTTAATCTCCTTGTGGGGAGGAAGGGGTCTCCCGGTGCACTGTGAGATAGGGGCACCCTTGGGAAATGCGCTTGAGTTCTCTGAAACTGCGTTCATCTTGTATTTAGGTACGTGAGGACTAAAGAAGTTGATAGTAATGGCTAAAGATAAGATAGCTGCATGTATTAATGGGAGAATAAAGTTGTGTTCTATGAGAGCAAAACAAAAGAACAGATGGCTGTGTGTACATGTGTGTGCACATGTGTGTGTGTTGTTTGCGTGTATGTGTTGTGTGCATGTCCGTGCATGTTGTGTTTTTGGTTTGTGTGTGTATCTATCTGCATGTTGTGTTTTTGGTTTGCATGTGTGTGTGTGTGTGTGTGTGGTGTGTGTGTGGGTGTGTGTGTGTTGTGTGTGTGTGTGTGTGTGTGTGTGTGTGTGTGGAAAAGGGGGACACAGTAGTTTTGCTAACAAAAAACAAAGGATCAAAATGGAGGAAAAAGGTTGTGAAGTGCCTAATTGGAAGATGAGGTGCTGTTTCTCCAATTTGTGTTGAGCTTCATTGGAACATTACAACAGGCCAAGGACAGACGTGTAAACATAAGAGCAGAATGACGAGTTGAAATGACAAGTGACAAGAAGGTCTGGGTACTACTTTCAGATGGAGCAAAGATGCTCCGCAAAGCAAACACCCAGCCTTAGTCTCCCCAACAACATTGTGAAGAGCAAACACAGTGGACCAAATTGGAAAAAGTGCAAGTGAAGCACTGCTTAACCCGAAAGGAGCATTTGAGACCTTGAACAATGAGGGGCCTGACACAATCTTCATGCCATATGTGTATTTCCTGTGCTGTGGCAACTGACACTTAAGCTTTTCTACTTAACAGTTCACACATCTGGCTTTTACCTGCTATGTGCTGCTTGTATTTTGCATCTTTCATTGCCAACTTAATTCACCATCTTAGATGATTTAACTGCAGTCAAGTGTGTTCAACATTTGAAAGCATTGATTCAAGTTCATCTAAGATTACAATCTTCCTATACGGTACGTCAGCACAAACATAATGGAGAACAAATTATTTAAAGGTGTGCATAGCGCAATGATGTTGTAAATGTATTCAACTAGATCAAACTCACCCACACACCAGAGCATTTCTTCCCCCAATGTTGGCTGGAATTTTCCAACCTCGCCCACAGCTGGGATTCTCCAGTCCCACTGCAGTGAATGGAGATTTGGCTGAACACCAAATTCTCCATTTTTGCTGGCAGTGGTAACGGGGCTTCCGACATCAGAGAATTCCAGTCAGTGTGCGGGATCTTCCTCCCACTTTCGCAGTGGCGGGAGGTGGTGCACGCTTACTGGTGGTGGGATTTTATGGTTCTGCCATTTTCAATGAGGTTTTCCATTGACCGCACGGCTTGCAGCCAGGAAACCTGTGGTGAGGGTGCGCCGCCGGCGAGATTGTAAGACCCCGCCGGCATAATTGGTGGTAAAATTTCAGCCATTATCTTTTCCCTTTCCTTGAATTTTAAAAATTTATTTACATTTTCCCCAATTCCCTGAAGACATCAATCCTTGTTGTGCCAATGTTCCTGAGGTAGTCGCAGCCTCTGACAATTCACAGAAGTGATCATTGTCCTATGAACCCAGATGGTGAATGTTGCAGGCTGTTTGACATTCAGAAGGTATAACAGAGAAGCAGCTACAATCACTTTCCACACGGTGATACTGTCACTGAACTGTATTCCAGAAATCCTGGGTAATGCCGTGGGGACTTGGGTTTGAATCCTACCACGGCAGATGATGAAATTTGAATTAAATAAAAATCTGGAATTAGAAGTTCAACGATGACCATGAAACCATTGACGATTATTGTAAAAACCCATCTGGTTCACTAATATCCTTTAGGAAGGAAATCTGTCATCCTTACCTGGCCTACATGCGACTCCAGAGTCACAGCAATGTGGTTGACTCTTAAATGTCCTTTGAAATGGTCGCTGTAGGGCAGTGAGGTTTGGACACTAAATGCTGGCCCACATCCCATGAAGAAATAAGTTAAAAACACGGAGATTAATCAACATCAGTAAAATATCCTTGATTTGATTTGGTCTGATTTATTGTTATTGCATGTATTGGTATACAGTGAAACGTATTGTTCCTTGCAAGCTATACAGACAAGCATACCATTCATGGAGAGGAAGAGGACAGAGTGCAGAATGTGGCGTTACAGTCATAGCTTGGGTGTAGAGAAAGATCAACTTAATGCGAGGTAGGTCCAGTCAAAAGCCTGACAGCAGTGAGGAAGAAGCGATTCTTGAATCAGTTGGTATGTGACCTCAGACTTTTGTATCGTTTTCCTGATAGAAGAAGGTCCAGGGTGTATGGGGTCCTTAATTGTGCTGGCTGCTTTCCCAAGGCAGCGGGCAGTCTAGACAGAGTCTGTTTGTGGTTTGTGAAATGGATTGGGCTACATTCACAATCTTTTGTAGTTTCTTGCAGTCTTGGGCAGAACAGGAGCCATACTAAGCTGTGATACAACCATTAAGGATGCTTTCTATGGTGCATCTATAAAAGTTGGTGAGAGTCATAACAGAAAAATATTTGCCTCATTGCTGTTTGTAGAGTCTTTCTGTCCCCAATCTGGCTGTCAAATTTGTACATTAGCACAATGACCATTCTTCAAATGTGCTTATAGGTCCATAGAAAAAGGAGAAGGCCATTTACTCTCTTGAGTTCCATCATTCAGTTAGATCCCAATTGATGTCCAATTTGCATACAGTAAAATCCCATAAACCATATGAAATAATAATCAGAGAATCTGTTTTAATGATATTTGCTGAGGTATAAATATTGACCAGAATGGATGTCGCAAACCTCACAGGGCACTGTAAGGCATTGCCCCCCTCGCATACCTTGTGTTCTGTTAGGAATCTTCTTAATGCTCTTGAAGCATTAAAGTAACAAACAGTTGTTGTCTATTGATGTGGTATTCATGTTTTGATTGGTTTGACAGAGTTTGTATGTGTGGTATATGTGGGGTGTTTTCGGTAGTGGCTGTGATGTTCCCTAATAAGGGCAGTTTCATAGGAGTGTAGGCAGTTACTCCAAGGACGTCACAAAAACAATTTTCCATCAAAAATAAGTTTAGCAAAGACAAAATCAGCCCCACATCCACACAGAAAATAATCTTTATTTTTGCATTAGTAAGATCAATTGGTAATAATCTGTCGTCAATTACATTTTCTCCCTATTGAGTCTGCGTAACACGCAGTCCATTCTGCAGTATGCTGAAAATGTGAAAAAGAATTTCTGCAAACACTGGAAATTCAGGGAAAAGTACAGGAAATGCTGGAAATGGGCTGGATGTCTGACCAATAGGGCAAGGAAATTGGGACCATATGAATGTTGTTTTATAGCACACACTTGTATGCCCTGAGACCCAGCAACATAATTACTCTGGAGTATTTCTGGATGGGGATTTAAGATGGACTGAATGGATTTCCTCGTCTGTAAGTGACCCATCACCTTGTGTTCGCTGTGCTTGCTGAATGAACATAGCTCTCTGATGTTAATATTCCCATGTTCCTGTGCAAATCCATCCTTGGCTTTGTCCCCTCCCAATCTTTGGAATTTCCTCCAACTCTACAATCTTCTGAGATTTCCTTCAATTCTGAATTCTTCTGAATCCCTCTTTCCATGACTTCAGTGTTGGCAGTTGTGCCTTCTGCTGCCAAGATCTCTTTCTCTGGAATTTCCTCCCTCACTGCCTCACCACCTCTCTCTCCTCGTTTAAGTCACTCCAACCTCTCAGGCTAAGCTTTTGGTCATCTGTTCAAATAATCTCTTACCAGTCTCTGTGTCAGATATGCCTCAGGAAGCTTGACTACATTCAAGATTCTACCACTGAACTTCCCCAGTCCTGTAGAAATGGGGCTGGAAATGCAGCGAGGATAATCAAGAAAATAAGAGGGAGGTTAGATGCTGTATTCCCAGCTCCGGGGGACTTCCTAGGGATGACGGAGAGTTAGCTGCTCATTCCACAGAGGTGAGCACTAAATTAATCTGAATAGAGCCCCGCATAGGGACCATTATGTATCAAAGGCAGTATTTTACCAATGTTGGAGTGACCCTCTTCCATCCCTCCACCCCTCCTTCCTGTTTGGCACTTTAATGCTTCAGGAGCATTGAGAAGATTCCTAACAGAATGCAAGCTATGGGAAGGGGGCAATGCTTTACTCTGCCCTGGGAAGCTCGTAAAATCTATTCAAGTCAATATCTATATCTCAGCAAATATCATTAAAACAGATTCTCTGATTATTTCATACTGTTTATGGGAACTTACTGTGTGCAAATTGGCTATCATTTGGGATCTAATGAATGATGGAACAAGCTGATTCATTGTGGCCTTCCAGAGGCATTTTGGTAGAATCCTGAGGTTGAAAGGCTGCAGCGCTGTTCACCACCTGTCACTGTGGGAGAGTTTTCCCTCCAAGTCAAGAGTTTACCATCATTGGGCCTCTCTGTAGCTGATTAATTCTACAGCTGTAGGCACCTTCGTGTTGAGGTGTCCTCATGCTTGCCTGCTGCCACTGCAATACTCACCTCTCCTGGTGGGACACGGCGGTCTGACATTGCTGCACGCTTTCTGACCTGGTCTGCAGCCTTGGGAGCCTAACCATCATCCTTCACCAGATAGTTAGCCTGGAAGCAGACCATCAGAAGGTCTCCTCCAAGTGGGTTGTGACGACAGGCAAGCTAACAACATGGACGGACTTGGGATCCCCATCTGGGCCTGCTAGTAAGTCTGAGCCTATTAACTGCAATTTATTCTAGTTGAACACTCTTAGTGCTAACAGAAAAATGACCTGCTATAGCCTGCTTTTAGTTCTTGCCGGGGGCAATGACGTCAAAAGTGAGAGAGCGCACTTCTCTCATCGACTTCCTATCCTCAACCACATCCTGGGGTTTTCTTTGTCATTGCGATAAAGGCTAAATATTGCACACAGAGGCTAAATTTAGATCCCCGCCCACCGACTCTGACTTGCGTGGGCCGGAGGGGTAGAGAGGTGAATGGGCGTCGCGAAATGTCATTTTTGGTTTCTCACTTCCCCTTCCACTGTTTGACACGTCAGACACATTGTCGGCACAACAGTTGAGCTGGGTATTTTTTCTTTCTCTCTCTCTCTCCCTCTCTCGACTCTGTGAAACCCAGAAGCGGTGCGTTTCCTGACCGAGAGCGAGAGAGATGCAAAAGAAAAGAACAAGCTCAACGCGCTTATTTTTAGCCTCACCCACCCCCACCACCAGATGATGTTTCGAAGACTGTCATTGTTGCGGAGTAGATAAACATCTGTTGATCAGCGGGACGGTTGAGAAATATTGGGAGCTGTGGCCGAGCATGTGGTACCATGGACGGACTACAATGGCTCATTTGAGGATTGACAGCGCATCGCTGAGCTGCAACAGAGATCTGTCTCATGAATGAAGTGACCTTTGTATCCACTGGCATCACTGCTCATGCTATGTTCTCAACTGTTTCCCAGCTCAGTATCCAGTTGATGGCCCCTGGTGACTGAAGGTAAAACTAACCTGTGCAGGCCGTCAACAATAACCAGAATCTCAGCCGGATCAGCCATATATGCGCTGTGGATCCTACAGCACCTGGAAGCAAGTCATTTGCTGAAGCCCTCCCAAGGTAGAAGTGGAGAGGTGTGATGGAATACTCTCCACTTGCCTTGATAGGCACAGCTACAACCACACTCACAAAACGCAATGCCATCCCGGACAAAGCTGCCAGTTTGATTAGTGGCCCGTCCACTACTTCCATCACTCACACCTTTCACTACCGGCACACAGTGGCAGTAGTGTAAACCATCTGCAAGATGCACTGCAGCAATGCGCTAAGGCTTCTTCAACAGCATTGTCCAAACTCACGAGCTTTGCTATCTAGAAGGACAAGGGCCGTAGGTGCCTGGAAAGTACACACATCCTGACTTTGACAGAGATCACCATTCCTTGCTCGTGACTGTCTTGGTCAAAATCCCAAAACTGCCTGACAAAGGTGGGAGCACCTTTACCAGACAGACTGCAAGTGGTTCATGAGAGATAATCTCCCCACCATCTTTTTGAGGGCACTTATGGTCAGTAAATACTGGTCTTGCCGGCCACTTCCATATCTCGAGGGTGACCAAAAATGACCTGCACTTTCATTAAAACATAGAAACTAGAAACAGGAGTAGGCCATTCAGCCCTTCGAGCCTATTCAACCACATCCACATTTTCTTTTTTTTTGCCATTCATTATGATTATGGCTGATCATCAAATTCAATATCCCAATTCCCCCTTTCTCTCAAAGCCCCTTGATTCCTTTAGCTCCAAGAGCTACATCTAATTTCTTCTTGAAATCAGACATTTTTGGCCTTAACTACGCTCTGCAGTAATGAATTCCACACATCCATCACCCTGTAGGTGAAGAAGTTTTTCCTCACTTCATTTCTCAAAAGTTTACCCCTTATCCTCAAACTACGACCCCTAGTTCTGGACTCCCCCACCATTGGGAATATTATTTCTGAATCTACCCTGTCTAACTCTGTTAGAATTTTATAAGTTTCTATGACAACCCCTCTCATTTTTCTAAACTCCAGCGAATATAATCCTAACCAACTTAATCTCTCCTCATATGACAGACCTGCCATCTCAGGAATCAGCCTGGTAAACCTTCGCTGTACTCTCTCTATAGCAAGGACATTGGACAATGGTTCTTGTGAGCCATTTTCACATGTTGCCATGTTGCCATGCGTGCATGAATAACATTGTAAAATTAAACACACTTTTAGTAAATTGTTGAGAGGCTTTACTCTCTTGCCGAGCTCCTCTGATTGGATGTGCTTCCATCACAGGGCTGGCTCCATGTCAACTCATTTGCACCTCAGAATCATCAAATGTGCAATACACCAAGGCTCCCAGTATTGGCTGAAGGGCCCTGATGCCTGTGACACACAGGGTCCCTTCTCTACTATACAATGGCTTGAGAACCAACCAAAGAGATGCAGGCAGCTGGGCAGTGGGCGCTGGGGGGGAGGTGTGGGGGATGATTCTCCCACCGTACTGTGCCACTCAAGTAGTGCAGTGGGCGGGCAGATATGCAAGGGGCCTTGTCGCAGGCTTTCCATTAGGTGCCACAGCCTCTGCGCATCTCCGGAACTAATATTTTTGATATAATCAGCTCCCTGCTGGAAGTCAATGTGGAGCTGATTACCATCGGGAAATTTCCATTTCCAAATGATTAGCTGACCTGGGACTGAATTCTCCGGGCCTATTAGTGTTCTCACCAGCCCACCTGGATGGTTTCCTCCAGCAGGGTTTACTCCTGCTCCTCATTAATGGGGAACAGGCAGACTGAGCCCGCTGAAGGGAAGAGAGGCCATTGAGATTGGGTGGTTGGGGATAAGAGTGTTGCCCCTTGAGCACTGCTACCTTGCTAGTGCCTGCCTAGCATCATGACACTGCCCACTGGGTATCAGGCAGTGCCAAGGGATGGGACCAGAGTGGTGAGGCTTACTGGGGTAGGACCTGTGATGGGGGGTGATCACTGCCAGGAAGGGGTACCTGCTGCCACTCTGCCCAGGGAGGTTTGGGAGGCTGGCAAACAGGGCTAGGATGGTCTGGAAGGCCAACAATGATGGGGTGCTGGGCATGCCAGTGTTTGGAAGGGTTGACATTGGGAGGCTGGCAGTAGGGAGTGGGCTACTATGCATGCGCTGATCTCCATGCTGACAGATCGGCACATACACAATGGCCCACTCAGCACTCAACTGCCAGCCTCTCAGGTGAGAATAGGCCCTGATTTGCAGAGTGAATGACACTGAGACACTCATCTCTGAGTGTCAGAGATTCATTCTGGAAATCACAGTAAAAGAAACGACAGGATTTACTCCCATTTTCCTGCACATTGGGAACCTGGAAACTATTTTGGGACAATCCCAGCTGTGGACTCTACCTCCTTTATTTCCTACAGTACAAAGTGTCAACATTTCCAAAATACTTAATTGGTTATAAAGCACTAAAGCAAAATACTTAATTGGTTATAAATCACTGCAGTGATCATGGAAGGTGCAACATGCAAGCAGAAATATATTTTCTCTGGATGTATGTTTGGAGGGAAGATGCTGTGATTGGCTGACCCAGTGATTTGCCATCGCTGTTCCCGTTCTTTGGTCATACAGAAAATGCAGAGTGTGGGGAGACCAGCAGAAATTCAGAGCAATTTGGACAAGACACGTTTGTGCCTCAACAAAGGTAGAAAGTTGCCAAAGTCCAGATGACTCCCCTTGAAGGGAGAGAACTAACCAGTAGTGATTTAATCTGAGGATTACCACACCTCAGGCAAGGGAGAAGGTTGAGAAGCTGGGCCCCTATGAATAACCTCAGCTGGTGTATACATTGAACCTGCACTGTTGGTGTTACTCTGCATCACTAACCAGCTAACCAGCTAAACTGATCCACTCAATATATTTATGCACTAGGGTTAAATTAATCTCAACGATATCCATAATGAACATGTTTTTGAAACTTAAACTTTAAAATAGCGCAACATGGAATTTGACAACATAAGTCATTTGTTAAGAAGGATTTCACTCCTTCCATTGTTCAATATTAGTGTCAGGATCAAAAATTGTCAAATGATTGAGAACTGCCAAGGATCTGATAGTTCGTTATTTTTATTGTCTCTGCAGGTCAAGCAATGAAACTGAATTAGAGTTGTACAGAAATCCACACAGGGAGAAATAACAGGATGGACCTGTATTAATATCAGCAGAAAACCAAAAGGTAAAGAAATGTGTCCTGGTTTGGTGTTTCAATGGGGAATGTTTAATGGGATGTTGGCCTTTTAATCTCTTCAAATCTGGTGCACTGTTTCTGGACTGGGCCCCATCCATTGCTGAATATAGCTTCAAATGTTACCATTTGGTTCTTGTCCACCCCACAGTACTTTATCTCCCTTCCAACTTTTAGTTTTATAAAGTCACGCTCAAATGTAGATATGGGAACTGGAGTGGGCCAAATTTATTGTTGATGATGATGAGGACTCTTTCAGATTCTCCAAACAAAGCTGAGGGTGGCCCAATGGCGGGGCTTTGTCATTAAACAAGGACATGATGTCCTTAGGCTGATGTGTTGTTTGATTGGATGGTTGGTAATGTGTGGCTGGCCAGAGGCAGACAAGAGGATTGAGAGTTGGCAGCAGATAATCTGTATGATTCATTGGCACATATACAAAAGACTATCTTTAATGGCCTCTCCACTCAATCTCGCTGTCCTGTTGAAGGGAACATGGAGATCACAGTTATTGCTGCAATTCGGAAAATGGGAGGTAATAACATTTTTCCTAAGACACCTTTTTGGATAATATATTTGATGATCATAAAACTTTGATTACTTGATGGCGCACTTGATTTTTTTCCAAGTCATAACAGTTTATAATTCTTTTGAAGGACTTATTTGACATCCTGAGGTCACAAAAGGCATTATATAAACACAGGTCTTTAATTTTGTTGGATATTTAGAGGATGGTACCATTCACATAACACAAAGGATTAGCATTCTGGAGTAACATTATCGAGGCACGATGGGACATTCCCCAGGGTAATACTGTCCTTCTGTTATGAGGTATTGTCTTTCACTAAAACTCACTGAGGATGAAATTCCTGAATATTTTTCAGCAAAAATAATGAAGGAACAAACATACTTATCCTTGTGTGTTGAAGAACACTGACTCAGGGTACATGCTCTTCTCCCAGAGTACTACTGCCCCAGCGTAGTGCTGTCCCAGCATAGTTCTGTACCAGAGTAATATTGCTGCAGGGTAATACTGTCCCAGGGTATTGCTGTCCCCAGGTAATGACTATCCCAAGGTAATGATTGTCCCAGAGTGATTCTGTCTCAGGGTAATATTATTGAAGGGTAATACTATTCCAGAGTCGTAAATGTCCCAGGATAATAATTATCCCAGGGGGGTTAACAACTATCCCAGGGTAATAACTGTCCAATGTAATGCTGTTGCAGGGTAATAGTGTACCAGGATAATACTGTTGCAGGATAACATTCAGGGTAACATTCTCCCAGGGTAATTCTGTCCCAGGGTAATTTTGTCCTAGGTTAATACTGTCCGGGCTAACTTTGTCACAGGGTAATAATGTCCCAGGGTAATAACTGTCCCAAGGTAACAACTATCCCAGGGTAACACTATTGCAGGGTAATATTCTCTCAGGGTAATTTTGTCTCATTTTAACCCTGTTTCAGGGTAATACTCTCCCAGGACAATTCTGTCCCAGGATAATTTTGTCCCAAGTTAGTACTGTCGAGGGTAACTTTGTCCCAGGGTAATAATATCCCAGGGTAATTCTGTCCCAGGGTAATATTGTCCCAGTGTAATGCAGCTCATACACTTGCTCTTGAACTGTTTAACACTAGCAAGAAGATCATTGTTCCACATAGGTAATTACAGATGAGGTGGGCTATGATTTTCTATCATCACATCTAACTGCAGCTTGGATAATTGTAAATTGTTGATATCCTCCACCCTTTCAAAGGATCATTACTGGTATTTGTTGCTCTTAATGTAGTGAATTGCTAGCTAACACTGAATGAGTCAGGACATTGTCTTGCCTTTTACTCTTTTATATTTATGTGCTATTTTAAATTCATGGTTTACCTTGAAAGAGTGGTGCAGAATCACAATTTTGAGTTTGTTTAGTACATTGAGAATCTGTGAGACAGTTGATTGCTGTAATAAAACACGATCCCATGTTTGGCACGCAAAGGAATCACGGAATACCTATTTGTGTGAAGGTGTCTGTCAAACAGTAGACCTGTTTTGATATGTTATATTTGGAACTTGCATTCAATATTTTGTTAGGCAGTCCAGTCAGTGACCCAATGTCTTACATTTAAATGTGTGCCTGGAGAAATGTGAGTAAAATTGCAAGGAACTTAGCAACAGGAGAAAGAAGAAATGGACATTGGGCCAAAGAAGGAGATATTGGAGAAAGTGACAAACATTTGAGGGCCTGAATGATGTGGTGGGGATTGGAAAGGTTTAACGAGGGCGGGACTGTGGCACTGTGATTAGCACTGCTGCCTCACAATGCCAGAGACCAGGGTCTAAAGTCAGCCTTAGGTGACTATCCACGTGAAGCTTGTATGTTCTCCCCATATCTGCATGGGTTTCTTTCCACAGTCCAAAGATGTGCAGGTTAGGTGGATTGGCCATTTTAAATTGTCCCTTAGTGTCCAAAGAAGTGTACTTTAGGGAGATTGAGGTAAGTGTGTGGAAATAGGGTGATACAATGGGAGTGGGCTTGGGTAAGATACTCTGTCAGGGAATTGACACAGACTTAATGGGCCAAATGGCCCCCTTTGCACTGTAGCAATTTTAGGATTCTAGCAACTTTGGAGCATGCAATGTAGCAGGTAAACAAACAATGGCTGGGTGATGAGAATGTGTTGAATGCAGAAGAGATGAGCATTAGGGCAGTGGAGGGTTTGGGGAAGGGTGTACAAGGCAGAATGAGAGAGATTAGAACGGATTAGGTGTCATGGATGGATTCAAACATGAGTATGAGAAGTCTAGACAAGAATTTACATTTGTAGTTCCAGTAATGCTGCACAACTCCCTGTTACTGAAGTAGTTATTTTTTGAAAGCTCAAGTAATTCTTAGACAAGGGAGGGATAAATCAATAACGCTACATTTGCCATTGGTACAGTGCCTTTGGCACAATAAAACATCACACAGCCATTCACAGATGCTTATTAGACATGATTTGAAACTGAGCCATCACAGTAAATGACAAAAAGCTTGGTCAAAAAGATGGGTTTCGAGGAGTGTCTTAAGAGGCGAGAGAGGAAGACACATGGAAGTGTTTAGAGAGGGAATTCCGGTACTTAGCTCTAGGCAGCTGAAAGCATGGTCACACGGCGGAGAGATTAAATCAGAGATGCTAGAAAGGCCGGAATTGGAGGAAACCTCGGGATGGTTTATAGGCCACAGAGATAAGGAGAAGTGAGGTCATAGAGGGATTTGAAAACAAGGATGAGAGTTTTAAAATTACGTTGGATGAAATGGGAAGTTCAGACAGCAGCTACCACCTCAGATTCAGAAGGTTGTGTATTCAAGGTCCATTCAAGGATTTAAGTTAAGCTAAGCTTTTAAAACAAGAAGTAATGCTTACAGTTAGGGAGCAGCTTGAATACTGAAAGATTTAAGTTTATTTATTAGTGTCACCGGTCGGCTTACATTAACACTGTAATGAAGTTATTGTGAAAATCCCCTAGTCGCCGTATTCCAGCATCTGTTTGGGTACACTGAGGGAGAATTTAGCATGGCCAATGCACCTAACCAGCACGTCTTTTGGACTTGGGTGGAAACCCACAGAAATATGGGGAGAACGTGGATTGTCTGTGCCCAAGCTGAAAACCCAGCTGGGAACCCAGCAAACCCAGGTCCCTAGTGCTGTGAGGCAATAGTGATAACCACTGTGTCACCATGCCACCCATAAGGTTTGAAAATGCTTTGCACAATTCAACATATTGATCTCTTTAAACATTAAATTTGGCATTGATTTAATATACAATTCAGTTGCACAATTAATGATGAAGTCAATGACCTTTCTCTGTGCAAGCGACTGAAGTGGGGGAGGGGGGCGAATGAGGAGGCGGGGGGAGTATGTTGGCCAGGATGTGGGGTGAACTTTCTCCTCTTCTTCAAATAGAAAAGAGATGACCATAGAATTTCTCCACCCACTGCTCACAGTTCAATGAAACCAGCAGTAATCAAAGTGCATCCTACACGCAGGTTGTAGTACTCTGTGCTGTGTGCTTGCAAACTACAACAACTTGAGAGTCTGTCAAACCTCTGAACGTATAGTTGTATTTTCATGCAAGTGTTTTTGGGTGAATCATCACTGACCCACTTATGCTCATGTGTAGTAGGTTCTCTGGAACAATGAAATAACCTTCCCACAGAGCACAAAAATCTCTCTCACTTTGTTGCTAGGTGCTGTGAATACCATGTCTATTCGTGCGCACTTGCTCGAGTTGTATGAAAAACAATTCTGTGCAAGAAAATAAAATGAACATGTGGAGGCGACGGTATTGGCACAAAGTGTGCGTGGGAGGAAAGATGCTGAAATTTATGAATAGCCAGCTCCAGCTCCAGCAGTAAAATTCTCAATCAGTCACATCCCCATTCATAGCCCAGTGCCGTTCTGATGCTGTTCATCTCAAAGCACAGTTCTCCCCGGAGTCACAAAGTGCTTTTGTATTTCCGTTCCATACTCATTCAAGTCTAACACCGCCCCACCTCCATCCCCACCCCCATACTCCAGCCTCACCACCCCACTGCTCTGATCAAGACCGCAAGAAACTACAAAGGGTTGTGAATGCAGCCTAATCCATCACGCAAACCAGCCTTCCATCCATTGATTCCATCTACACTTCCTGCTGCCTTAGCAACGCAGCCAGCATAATGAAGGACTCACGCACCCTGGACATATTGTCTTCCACCTTCTTCCGTTGGGAAAAAGATACAAAATCTGAGATCACAAACCAACCAACTTAAGAACTGCTTCTTCCCTGCTGCCATCAAACCTTTGAATGGACCTGCCCCATATATTAAGCTGATCGTTCTCTACATCCTATCAGTGAATGTAACACTATATTCTGCACTCTCTTCTTTCCCTCTCCCCAATGTACTCTATGAACAGTATGCTTTGTCTATATTGCGCAAGAAACAATATTTTTCACTGCATCCCAATTCATGGAATAGTAATAAATCAAATCAAATCAAGACCCCCCACCACCACCCCTGCACTCCAGCCCCCACACCATCCAATGGTGTTGCTGCTTTGTTTCAGCCTTTGGGTAGGGAGGGTCAGTTTTGTACGAATACCCTATACAAGGGAAAGCATCCACAGACCCGCTTGTGCTCAATATTGTCTCGAAGCCGATCAGGGGCTGAAACTGTGGTTTCTTTTGTAAAGTAAAATTAACCAAGGGTTTGAGAGGCAAACGTTTAGTGGGACCTTGAGTCCAACCTCCAAAGGTGCTGGATCACTGACAGGAGCACAAAATCTAGAGAGAACTGGGAATTGCGAACCTCAGCAGCACGATTCACAATTTCCGGCTTTCTTCACAGGCGGTGTAAACAATGCCCATAAACAATGACAACCTGGTTTTAAAATATTTTAATAAATTTGTATTGAATTATCCAGCCCCCTCGCCACATGAGCAGCCCCCCCTCCCTAAGTATTCACACTTCACTGACGTGATATGGATCTGGCAAGATTGCCCCCATTGAGTAGTACAGCAGAGAAGAATGCCATTGGGCCCATTGAATCTGTGATTGTTTGAACTCTGCCAAATACTTATGTTGATGTTTCCACCTGTTGCGGGAATTCAAAATGCAGGCTAGAAATATGAGCTAATAAATCCAGTAGGGAATTCAGAAGAATTTTTGTTTTAAATTCTGAGGGTAGTTAGAATGTGGAATTTGCTACCACTGAGACTGTTTGAGGCAAATAGCGCAGATCCATTTAGGTGGAAAAGAGAACAAAGAGAAGAATATTCTGATAGAGTATGTGGAAGATGTTGGGAAAGAGGCTTGTGTGGAGTTTCTATGTTGTGTGTTCTGTGCACTTGCAGCCACTGGAGACTGAATCATAAAGCTTGACATGTTGGGCCAGAATGTCTCTGGCGACGTTAGTCTGGCACAATCTATCAACACGACTGTATCGTGCTCTGCCTTGGTGGCATGTTCAGAGTGCACAGCAGGAGAACGTTGGAGCTCATTGTTCTGACAAACATTTGCGAACGCTGTGATAAAGTGGCCAAAAATAAAAGACTGCAGCAACAAGTTGCCTGTAGTACGAAGATCTCATTCTCACAGTTACCACATTCTTCATTGTGCCTTCAGCTCAGTGTTGACAATTCTTGTCAATCATGGTGGTACATATTCTCAGAGGTTTTATTGCCTGCTCCCACCCCTCTCATTAACCCATCTGGTCAAAATAGTCTTTCTCCACGTTTACAGAGTATCACAGAAAAAAATGTTCAAAGAAATTGAGAAAAGCATTCCCTGTTTCTTATCACAGGATTCCTACGGTACAGAAGGAAGGCCATTCGGCCCATCAAGTCTGTTTGACCATAATCCCACTTAGGCCCTATTCCAGCAATCCCATTCATTTACCCTGCTAATCCCCTCGGCATATGGTGCAATTTAGCATAGCCAGTCAGCCTACCTGCATATCTTTGGAGTGTTGGGAGGAAACTGGAGCACACTAGGGGAAATCCATGCACACTAGGGGAGAACATACAGACAGTTCCCTGAAGCCAGAATTGAACCTGGGACTCTGGCACTGTGAGGCAGTAGTGCTAATCACTGTGCCATCATGCTCCCTCTTATCATGTCCTGAGACTAATTCTTGGAGAGTCCAGGACAATCTTGGAGAGTTGGCAACCCTACTCCAGCCTAATGCAGCTGTGATAGCAGTGCACAGCTCCAGACTGAATCATCCCTATTTCATAGCCACATAATTACAGCTTGCTGGTTCTCTGGTTATACTCAACTCTGACCAGGAGTTCTCTGCAAGCCTCCCTCCATCCCCAAATCATAGCTTTCTCTCATGAGCTGATATTATGCTGCTTTCACTTATTTGAATCTTTTCCAATGACAACCTCTATAAAGAGCTGGCGTGGGGGAGCTTAAAAAAGTGCAGACTGCAGTGGACAAGATTCTGTTTGTTCTTAAATGACAAGTGACTACATTCAGAAGAACTCAGTATGTTACATTCTTGTCCTCTCAAGTTTCAAGTCCCTGTTCAGGGGTTGAGTGCAAAATAAAACATGGCTGGTATTTTAGTGCAGTTCTGAGGTTGTACTGCCCTACGGGCACTTCCATTGCAAGAAACTACAGAGGTTTGTGAATGTAGCTCAGTCGATCACTCAAACCAGTCTCCCGTCTATTGATTCCATCCATACAACCAGCTGCCTCGTGAAAGCAGCCAGCATAATGAAGAACTCCACGCACCCCGGACATACTCCATTGCAACACCAACAGACTCAAGAACAGCTTCTTTCCTGCTGTCATCAGACTTTTGAATGAACCTACCATATATTAAGCTGATCTTTTTTTCATTCGTGAGACATGGGCGTCACTGACAGACCCATCCGGGTTGCCCTTGAGAAGGCGGTGGTGAACTGCTTTCTTGACCTGCAGCAGTCCACATGCTGTGGTTTGACCCACAATGCTGTTAGGGAAGGAATTCCAGGATTTTGACCCAGTGACTGAGTGAATGGCTTGTTGGGGTATTCCACGTATCTGCTGCCTTCTAGATTGAAGTGGTCAGTTGGTTTGGAAGATGCTATCTAACGATCTTTGGTGAATTACTACAATGCATCTTGTAGACAGTATGCACTGCTGCTACTGAGCATCAGTGGTGGAGGGAGTGGTTGTTTGAAGATATGGTGCCAGGCTGCTTTGGTGGTGTAGGTGGTGTCAAGCTTCTTGGGTGTTGTTGGAGCTGCACCCACCCAGGTAAGTGGAGAGTATTCCATCACGCTCCTGACTTGTGTCTTGTCGATGATAGGGATTCAGAAGATGAGTTATTTGCTCCAGTATTCCAGTCACTTTTCTGCTCTTGAAGTCACTCTACATCCTATCTGTAATAGAACCCCATCTTTTCCCCTATGTACTCTATGAATGGTATGTTTTGCCTGTATAGCAGGCAAGAATCAATACTTTTCCCTGTTTCCCACTACATGTGACAATAAATCAAATTGAAATCTTTTGAATGCAATGTTAAAACAAGGCCCCAGCTGCCTGCTTGGGTGAACATAAAAAGACCCCATGGCACTACTCTATGAAGGTTATCCCTGTGTTCTGGATAACATTCATCCCTCAATCAGCCTCTCAAAAATAGAGCATTTGCTGTTTGCGGAAGTTTGCTGACTGCAAATGGGTTGCCGTGTTTCCTACATTGCAACAGGGATTACACTTCAGAAAGTACTTAATTGTCTGCAAAGAGCCTGGGGATGCCCTGAGGTTGTGAGAGTCAAGATGTAGATGCTAGACTCTCTATTTTTCTGTGGGTCAGTGCAATTACATACTGAGCACATTTTTGCAGTTTGTGCTGCCACTTACTTAATTCCAATTGAAGAATAGCTCAGGCCTCTGAGTTAAGACAGGCTTGCATTAATGTAGCACCTTGTTATTGCATTGAAACATCTCAGAGTGCTTATATCGATGAATTATGTATTTTGAAAGATGCTGAGCCAATGTGCAGCATCCCATAAACACAAACGAAATCACTTACAGTTTTTTCCTCTCCATGTGTGGATTGAGGGAGAAATGTTTGTAGAGAAGGAGGCCATTCAGCCCATCTTATCTGTGAAGCTCTTTGAAAATGCAATTCAACATTTTCTCCATTTGATCACCACAATCGTGCAAAATTTCTTTTCCAAGTATATATCCAACTGCTTTTTCAAATTCAGTCTGCTTCCAGCACCCTTTCCAGCTCACTTTGATCAGAGCAACTCACAGAATCATCGAAACCGACAATGCAGAAGAGACTGTTCGGCCCATCAAGTCTGCACCAACCACAATCCCACTCAAGTCCTCTTGCCATAACCCATGCATTTATCCTAGCTAGTCCCTCTGACACTAAGGGGCAATTTAGCATGGCTAATCCACCTAACCCACACATCATTGGGCTGGGGGAGGAAACCAGAGCACCTGGAGGAAACCCGCAGGGTTTAGGGGAGAATGTGTAAACTCCACTCAGACAATCACCCAAGCTGGGAATTGAACCCAGGTCCCTGGGGCTATGAGGCAGCAGTGTTAACCACTGTGCCACCATGCTGCCCCTCACTGCGCAAAATAAAATTTCCTCACCTCATCCCTGGGTTCATTTGCTAATTATCTTAAATCTGTGTCCTCTAGTTACCCAGTCCTCTGCCACACGGAAACAGTTTCTTTTTATTTAGTCTATCAAAACCATTCATAATTTTGAACACCTCAATTTGTTTTCCCACAAACTTTTTCTAATCTGAGGAGACCAATCCCCACTTTTTCTGGTTTCTCTAACGTTGTCTAGCTGGAGAATTCCTCTTGCCTCACCTTGAATAGGACAAGGGGCTTGTTGACTCCATTCTGAGCAAGTTCTCCATCCGCAGAGTGCCACTGCCCTCAAGTTGCCTTGGATGGTGAGCCTATGCCAGTGGTGGGTAACCTGCAGCCTGGGGGCCACATGGGGCTCTTCAGAGTTCTGAGTGCAGCCCACAAGGCATTTTGTTGACAGTTGCCCATGCACAGGGTTACCAGATTCCACTGGTTTAGATCCATGTAGTTTTTCCTGCCGACTTGACAAAGATCATCCTTGTAAACCAAGGGCACATGAAGTGAGATGTCAACTGATTGCTCACAACATTGATGGCGAGAGCCCTTGTATCTGCACAAAGTGTAAATACTTATTTTGTTTTTACCATTTGAAGCTGATAGTTTTATTAATAAATGAATGGTAAAGCACTTTCTACACCTTGTTATGAAATAGTCAATGGGCATCTCAGTGATTAGCACTGCTGCCTCACAGCGCGAGGGATCCGGATTCGATTCCTGGCTTGAGTCACTGTTTGCCTGGAGTTTTCATTTTCTATCCATGTCTGTGTGGATTTCCTCCTGGTGCTCCAGTTTCCTCCTACAGTTTAAAAGACATGCAGGTTAGGTGTATTGACTCGAACAGGCGCTGTAGTGTGACAACTAGGGGAATTTCACAGTAACTTCATTGCAGTGTTAATGTAAGCCTGACTTGTGTCTAATAAATAAACTTCAAATGTGCATGCACTGCATTCAATTTTATTCATGGGGTCATGATTAGTGACGAGATTTCAATCTTGCAGCCCACCGAGATGATGGAGGGTCACTCGTGTGGTCAACTCACCAGTCTAGGTTGCCCATCCTTTGGCACAGACTATCTGTTCAAGTCTCTGGACTGGAACTCCACAATTGTCTGTCAGAGAGACGAGAGTGATGGCACTGTGCTACACGGTCATAGAAAATAGAGAACCTGACATTCTGAGGTACTGCCGCTCAGCTTTCCAAGTCAGGCTAGATTTATTTCTGGAGGTCTACAGCTGCCCCACTTGGTGCTTCTTTCGCCACCGCCAATACCTTCATAGCTCACAAAAACATTCAAACTAAACTTGACAACAACGCTAACAATTTCTCTCTCCACTTTGCTCAGACTCTTGACGATAGTAGGATAATCCTGGATAGTTGGTAGCCCTTTTTCCTGGTGATGAAGGGCTGTGAATCCAGCACAAATATTTCAGGAAATTAGGAGCCTATCTTCATATGTGACTCTACAGTGACTGTATAATACCACCAGGCAATATCGCTGCACCATTAATCCAGACACTCAGCTAATGTTCTGAGGATCCAGGTTCAAATCCGCCACAATAGATGGTAGAATTTGAATTCAATAAAAAAAAAATCTGGAATTAAGAATCTACTGATGGCCATGAAACCAATGTTGATTGTCAAACAAATCTACCTGGTTCATCACTGTCCTTTAGAGAAGGAAATCTGCAGTCCTTACCTGGCCTGGCCTACATGTGACTCCTTACCTGGTCTAGCCTACGTGTGACTTCAGAGCCAAAGTAATGTACTCGGCTCTCAAATGCCCACCAAGGGCAACCAGGTCTGGGTAATAAATGCCGGCCAGCCAACAAAGCCCATGTCCTTTGAACAGATAAAAAAAATTATTAAAATCAAGATTGCCTAAGATCATATTTTTAATGTTAATTAATTGTTTAATAGCCCTACTTTTTATATTTTGTGCACTATGGCAACTTCAGAGGATACATGTTTGATGCAAGAATGTATATAAATAATACAAAAAAAAGTATAGAATCACATGAAGAAATAATTTGCCTTTTTATAGCCCATTTTGTGGATATCCCAAAGTGCTTCATAATCAAATTACCTTTGAAGTGTCATCACTGGTGTAATGGATCTTTTACCAATGAGAGCCAATTTGTATTCCACAAACTCCCACTAATGTCAAAATGATACTTACCAGATTAATTGAGAGACAAATATTGGCCATGAGACCAGAAGAATCATCTGTTCTCTGCTGCATAGAAATAAGATACATGTACATATAGATTGAAACATATATGGAGATTTTTGTTCAATTATGTAATGGGATGTGGGTATTACAGACTAGACTGGCATTTTTATTTTGCCCCTTTAGAAGGTGGTGGTGAGCCGCCTTTCGATCTGCTGCGGTCCAAGTGATGCAGGTACACCTGCGGTGGTATTAGGGAGGGAGTTCCAGGAATTTGACCGAGCAATGGCAATAAAGTAATGGCAATATAACCCCAAATTGGGACGGTGTGTGACATGGAGCAGAGCTTGCAAGTGATTTCCAGGCATCTATTGCTCTTTCCCTTCTAGATGGTAGACGTGACAGCTGGGAAGGTGCGGTCAAAAGGATTTTGATGAGTTGCTGCAGAGCATTTTCTAGATGATACACACTGCTGTCACTGTGCACCAGTGGTAGAGGAACCAGTTGTTGGAGATGGTGGATGGGGTGCCAATCAAATGGGATGCTTTGACCTGGACGGTTTTGAGTTTTGAGCTTCAGTCTTGTTGGAGCTGCACTCATCCAGGCAAGTGGAGAATATTCCATTACACTGCTGACTTGTGCCTTGTTGATGGTGGACAGGCCTTGGGGAGTCAGGAGGCAAGTTACTTTTCACAGAGTTCCCAGTCTCTGACCTATCATTATAACCATGGTATTTATGGGGCTTGTCCAGTCCGTTTCTGGTCAATGCTAACTCCCAAAATGTTGATAATGAGGAATTCAGTGATAGCAATGCCTTTGCTGGTGGATTCTCTCTTCATAGAGTCATAGAATCCTGCAGAAGGAGCGCAGAAGAAGGCCATTCGACCCATCGGATCTGCTCCGACAACAATCCCACCCGGGCCATTTTCCTGTAACCCCACATATTTACACTACTAATCCCTCTGACACTAAGGGGCAATTCAGCGCAGCCAATCCACATAATCTGCACATCTTTGGACTGTGAAAAGAAACCCACGCAGACATGGGGAAAACATCAGAGATATCCATTTTCTGGCACTTTTGTTTGACCAATGTCACATAGTCTGCCCAGGTCTTGCTGATAGTGAGTCTGATTATATCATGGTTGATGTGTGCTAACACCGTAACACAGAAAGCCATGTGTTAAAGAAAGTAAGTGACGCTTGGAAGAACCGTACGTTTCACTAAAGACTTTGGTGACGTTTCGGAGAGAAATACATGATTTTAAAAAAACTGAAAGTTACATTCACACCTTGGCCTGATCAGAAGATGTGATCACGCCTGCCTCTGCACTTGTTTAATCTAAGTGGTAATCATCGTGTCCAAGAAGCGAGCAATTTCATTAACACCCCAATGAATTTCTGTCAATGTGCCATCTCAGCCAGCTGGTACTTGGGGAGGGCAGTAAATTAGGAAGTGCCAGACCAGGCATCTTCATCATACTACAACATCCCCAGGCGCATTGTAAAACACAGTATGACACTGGGCCACATAAGGTGGTACTGGCTGGAATTTTCTGGCCGTTTGTGCCAGGTTTTCCAGCAGCGAGGGGTGCTTTCAACTGGAAACCCCATTGCCAATGATGGGACCAGAAGATCTCACCATTGGCCGACGGCCGGCTGCCTTCACTGTCGCAAAAACGTGGTGGGTTGCACGGAAAATCCCGCCTATTTGGTCAAGTGGTGAAAGGATTGGTCAGGCAGAGGGAGGAAGGCAGGAATTTTAGTGCTTGACGGCACCATCACCAGCTGTGGATCAATAAAATTAGGGAGGCACCGAATTAGAGGAGTACAGATATCTGAGGGTCATGGTGCTGTAGGAGGTTACGGAGATTGACAGTGACAAGGCCCTGAGGGATTTAAGAACAAGAATGGGAATTTAAAATCGAGACATTGGTTGGTGAGGAACAATGTAGGTCAATGAGCGCAGGAGTGAGAGGGGAATGGGACTTACAGCGAGATAGGACAACAGCTTTGTGAGAAACTTCAGGTTTACAGAGGACAGAAAGTAGAAGCCCAGTCAGAAGTGCATTGGAATAGTTGAGTGTCGAGATAAGAGAGTTTCAGTGGCAGGGAATGACAGAGACAGCATTTGCAGCACACCGTCCACAAGGAAACAATCTGTGATAGTTGGGAAGAATTGGTGCCTTGTGAACTCCCTCTTATTTGCATTGCATATTACTCTCCGCTCAAACGGGAGCCACCAATCCTTGAGGATTGTCCTGGAGACTCCAGGAATTTGCAGATTAATCTCCAGGGCACACTGTGAGTAAAATCTGGAGTAAAATCAGAAGAGCATTCTTTTCAAAAGAAAGCATCTGTTTATTTTATTTGTGAGCAGCATCACAACAAATTGAAATACTGGGCGGGATTTCATGGCCTCGCTCATTCTGAAACCATAAAAGCCCACCCGAGATCAAGGGACCTTTTCATAGTCCACCCGTCACCCGCTCCATTTCCCGTGGTGGGCAGGGCAATAAAATTTTGGCTGTTATGTGTGGAAAGTGCACATCTAATCCAGTTTATTTTAACTAATTTTACTCTGGTTCAAAGAAAACATGAGTAGAAAGTCATTGCTGAAATTTGAAGGGCTTTGGCCAATGCTGGGATTTCTTAACGCACGCACGCCCATGCCAGCTAAAACCACTGAGGTTTCACACCATCTGTTTTCCATTTATATATAATGTATATATTTAAAAACCAAGATGTAATTACTCAATTGTAAAAAAGCCAGAAAACTGTTTACTTGAACAAAGCCTTCCTAACTTTCAGGGAAGCTGACAACTACATTGCAAAACTGGAATTTCAGCAAGAAAAGCACTCAAAACTCAAGGAGTTATCAAAAATAGTCTGATTAAATTTAATATTTCTTTGGGTTTCTTTTTTTTCTCTCTTAGATTCTTCCTTCACACTCTCAGTCTTGGTGTCCGCTCCTTCTCTGTGACCCCACTCTCTCTCTCTCTCACACACACCGGTTTTCTCGCTCACTCTCGTTCATTCTCATGATTTCTCACTCATTCTCACTCTCAGTGACTCTGTGCTCCCTCTCACACTTAGTGACCCCTCGCTCACCCTCTGTGACCCTCTTGCTCACTCTCACAGTTGGCGAGCACTCTTCCGGACTTAACTAATGTCAGTTATTGAGTAACAACAATCATTTTGAAACTAAAGTATTCAAGCAGTTCTTGCTGATTTATGCTGCGCGTCAGTAGGTTTCCCCATCACATGTTCCTATTTTATCAGACATTCTTTTGGCAACTCTGGGAGAGATTGCCAATGATGATCAAGCATCAGGCCATTGTGAACTGGATTGCTATTCCACTTCAATACATCCCACTTCCGACCTTGGCAGTCAACTGGGATTGCAAACCTTCACTCATGTGGTTTGGGTTGAATCTGAACTTTGGTTCAGCAGTGAAAGGTCAGAATGTGAACTCACAGCACCACATTGTCCCCCCTGAAATCCTGCCATCTCTCAGAACAACAAGGTACCAACTTAAAGTAAGCAGACGTGATCACTGTTGTTATTTGTTCTGCAGATGACTTGTTAGCGTGTTGGATTCTAACTCCTCCTCTGGCCCAGCTATTGTAAGAGGTAAGCAGTTGAGCCGCTGCGTTGACATCTGGCTCAGTTCCTGCTCACATGCATGTTGACAATAATTTGGCCTCAGCCCATGTAGCATACAAGCCCTTTGACCGGGACTTGTGTTCTGCATGGATAGCAACAGGACGGGCTCCTGTTTGTCTGTAAATCATAAAGAAAGGAAGGACTTGCATTTATATAGTGCCTTTCACATCTCAAAGCTCTTTGCAGTCAACTGGGACCTTCAAAGTGTCATTGCTGTTGTAATTAGGAAATGTAATGAGCCCGTTTACACACAAGCTTCCATACAGAATTGGGTGAGGAATGAATATTATCCAGTGCCCTGGAAGAACTCCGCAGCTTTTCCATAAAACAGTGCGGATGGGATTTTATGGATGCACCTGAGAGGACGGATGGAATTCCCAAGTGAAAGGTGGCAATGCAATATTTTCTCAGCACTGGACTGGAACATCAGCCTGGGTTGCATGCTCAATGGGAATGAGGTGTGAATGCCTGATCTTCAGATTCAGAGGCGAGAGCATGATATCACCCGTGTCTCAGATATATCCCTCTGAGACACGGGTGATATATATGTTGTATCAGCACAGAAGTTTTCCCTGTCGTGGCTCACAAAACAATCTGCGGTCATCTGGTTAAGGTAATAGACAGCTTTAGGAGCACGTGGAACAGTCCACTGATAACAGCCCACACATTACTGGGATGAAGAAGAGGAGAAGTTAATGGAAAAGTGCTTGGTGTTGCGCGTATCTCATATATTAAAGAGCTTGAGCTTATTCAAGAATTGGACTCTCAACCTCTTATTTCAGCTTATCACTGAAATAATTTTTAAAAATTCATTCATAAGACATGGATGAATAAGCTGGACAACATTCATTTCCATTTCTGTGAGCTGTGCTTTGTTATCTGAATGCATCCCAGAAGATGTGGGATTATTGGGGTGCAGACTTCTCAAATCTAAATGAGAGTCAGATTCAAAATGTTTGGCATACTGTTTGAGAGATCTGTGAAGCCATCCTGTCTGTGATCTGCGCACAAACAAGTAAATGCAAAACAAGAAGTTTAAAATCTTCTGCCAGAGATGCTTGTTTTGAAACCTCTGGACAAATTGAATTTGTTGCCTGTCTTCAGGGAGAGAAATGATTGGTATTTACTTCCCCCACAATTATGTCACTGCCCCCATCCCTAGTTGCCCTTGGAGAACCATTAAGAGTCAAGATTGCTCTGGAGTCACACGTACGCCAGGCCAGCTATGGATGGCAGATTTCCTCCCCTAAAGGATATTAGTGAACCAGATCGGTTTTTCAAGAATGGTTTCACGTTCATCAGTAGGTTTTTAATTACAATTTTTCTTACTGAGTTCAAATCTGCTATGGTTTGAAGCCATGTCTCCAGTACATTAGCTGAATTTCTGGATTAACAGTCCAGTGGTTGCTTAGAACAGAAGCAATAATCACATAATGTCACCATTAAGCAGAGGAATCACGCAATCTAACCACCTAAAGCACTGAAACACTCGCTGTTTGCTGTCTCTGCGGTGGAATTTCCCACTGTCCTATTCACATAGTATTGGAGGAAATTTCCGTTGTTAGGGTTTAGAGTCAGCAATGTACTGAAAAGTACAAAACAGCTCATGATGAGTCTAGAAAAAAACAACAATGTGAATGAAAGGAAAGAAACCTGGTCAGGACTGTGAAAAAAATAAAATGTGGCAACATTTGAAAAAAACCTTTTTTGAAAATAATCTAAGTAAGGAAATACATAATTAGACTGGAAGAAAAGTGTTTCACGGTACAGTAATACGTTCTATCTCTGCATTCTGTAACTTCCTCCAGTTCTACAAGTCTTGGAAAATCTCTTGTGGGAAAATCCCACCCTTTGTGGCAAATCTCTCCGTTCCGCCCACCACGGGAATGAGAGCAAGCGAGAGCAGGCCATGGAAAGGTCCGTTGACATCGGGCAGGATTTTTCGGTTTCGGGGTGAGCACGACCAGAAAACTCCACGCTATATTTCTCCGTCTCCGGCCTCTTATATATGTCAGCTTTATTCACTCTGCCATTGGCCACCACGTATTCATTCTCTGAGACCCTTAAGCTTTGGAATTCTCTCCTCAAACTTCCTGCCCCGCTACCTCTGTCTACATTGAGGTTTCCTTGAAACTGATGTTTTGACCAAGCCTTTGCTGACCTGTCTTAATATAAAGAACAAAGAACAAAACAGCACAGGAAACAGGCCCTTCGGCCCAACGAGCCCGCGCCGCCACCCTGATGTTCCCACCTCTACACGCAATCCCTGTCCATGTTTATGGATCTATGGATTAAAAACCAAATTTGAGACAATTTAGGGAGAATTTGTTTTGCCAATTAGCCTAAGAGCACATCTTTGGAATGTGGGAGGAAACCGGAGCACCCAGAGAAAACCCACACAAGCATGGGAAGAATGCGCAAACTCCCACAGACACAGGTCCAAATCCATGTATCTGCACAGCACAGCGATAGTCACTGAGCTGTTCTGTTGCCCATCAAGTAGTCCAGGTCAAGCGTACACTAATGACGTGAAGCACTAGGATACTCTCGAAAAAAATCCAAGAGCAGCCCTCTCACGACCCATCGCGTGTGTGCCCCTCATTAGACAACAAAGTGGACCAAAGTACTTGTAGGATAAAAACAAATACATCGATATCATCATCTATTTACACACTTCTCAGGGACTCCCAAGGCTCATGATCCCTATTTTAAATCAGTTTTCTATACCCCTCCATTCCCATTCTATTCATGTGCCCATCTAAGTATTTCTTAAATAACTCCAGAGTACCTGCCTCCACCACTTTACTTGGCAGCGCATTCCATATTCCCACCACCCTCTGTGTGAAAAAACTCCCTCTAGCATTCAAATTATACCTTACCCCCCTCACCCTAAGCCCGTGACCCCTCGTGCTGTTCGAGTCCAACCTAGGAAAAAGCTTAACCCTGTTTACCCTATCTATACCCTAACTGATTCAGAGGGGGGGTGGGATCCTGAGTAGTTTGGATGTTAAGAGGGACGAGAACAGGGGGGTCATAGATGAGAACTGTAAAACACAGCAGCGTACGGGTGGAGTAGGGCATGGTTTGAAATGCGTATACTTTAATGCAAGAAGTATTCGCAATAAGGTGGAGGAACTTGCAGCTTGGACCAGTACCTGGAACTTCGATGTTGTGGCCATTTCAGAGACATGGATAGAGCAGGGACAGGAATGGTTGTTGCAGGTTCTGGGGTTCAAATGCTTCAGTCGGAGTAGAGAAGGAGGTAGAAGGGGGGGAGGAGTGGCATTATTAGTCAAAGACTGTATCACAGTGACAGAAAGGAAGTTTGATGAGGACTTGTCTGTTGAGGTAGTATGGGCTGAGATTAGAAACAGGAGAGGAGAGGTCACCCTGTTGGGAGTCTTTTATAGACCTCCTAAAAGTTCTAGAGAGGTAGAGGAAAGGATTGCAAAGTCGATCCTGGACAGGAGTGAAAGTAATAGGGTAATTGTTATGGGGGACTTTAACTTTACTAATATTGATTGGAATAGCTATAGCTCTAGCTCGTTAGAGGGGTCAGTTTTCGTACAAAGTGTGCAGGAAGGATTTTTGACTCAGTATGTAGATAGGCCAACTAGAGGTGAGGCTACATTGGATTTGGTGCTGGGCAATGAGCCAGACCAGGTGTTAGGCTTGGAAGTTAGTGAACATTTTGGTGATAGTGACCACAATTCGGTTACGTTCACCTTAGTGATGGATAGGGATAGGCATGAAGCTGGGGGCAGTAGTTATAGCTGGGGGAATGGTAATTATGAGGCCATAAGGAGGGAATTAGGGTGCATAGGTTGGACTAGGAAACTACAGGGACTGGGAACATCTGAAATGTGGAGCTTATTCAAGGAGCAGCTACTGCGAGTCCTTGATAAGTATGTCCCTGTCAGGCAAGGAGGAAATGGTCGAGTAAGGGAACCATGGTGTACTAAAGAAGTTAATTCGCTGGTTAAAAGGAAAAAAGAGGCTTCTGTCAGGATGAGGCTTGAAGGCTCAGTTAATGCAATGGATAGCTGTAGATTATCCAGGAGTGAGCTAAAGAGTGAGTTGAGGAGAGCTAAACGGGGACACGAGAAGACTCTGGCTGATAGGATCAAGGAGAATCCTAAAGCTTTCTTTAGATATGTTAAGAATAGAAGATTGGTTAGGGAAAGGTTAGGGCCAGTCATAGACAGCAGTGGGAAGTTGTGCGTGGAGCCTGAAGAGATGGGAGAGGCACTGAACAAATATTTCTCTTCGGTATTCACGCAGGGAGATGTAAATGTAGTTGTGGAGAACACTGGGATACAGGGTTGCAAACTGGAAAATATTGAAGTAGATAAGGAGGATGTGCTAGATATTCTTGAGGGTTTGAAGTTAGATAAGTCCCCTGGGCCGGACGGGATTTACCCTAGGATTCTCTGGGAGGCAAGAGAGGAGATTGCAGAGCCTCTGGCTCTGATCTTCAGGTCGTCGTTGGTTACGGGTATAGTGCCGGAAGACTGGAGGATAGCGAATGTGGTCCCATTGTTCAAGAAGGGGAAGAGAGACTTTCCAGGGAATTATAGGCCAGTGAGTCTTACTTCTGTTGTGGGCAAAGTATTGGAGAGAATTATTAGGGATAGGATTTATAGTTATTTAGAGAGAAATGAATTGATTGGGGATAGTCAGCATGGTTTTGTGAAGGATAGGTCGTGCCTTACTAACCTTATTGAGTTTTTTGAAAAAGTGACCAAAGAGGTGGATGGGGGTAAGACAGTTGATGTGGTATATATGGACTTTAGTAAGGCGTTCGATAAGGTGGCCCATGGAAGGCTTCTGCAGAAAATGCAGATGTATGGGATTGAGGGTGATTTAGCTAATTGGATTAGGAATTGGCTAGCAGATAGAAGACAGAGGGTGGTGGTTGATGAGAGATATTCATCGTGGAGTTCGGTTACAAGTGGTGTACCTCAGGGATCTGTTTTGGGGCCCCTGCTGTTTGTAATTTTTATAAATGATCTGGATGAGGGTATTGAAGGATGGATTAGTAAATTTGCGGATGACACCAAAGTCGGAGGAGTGGTAGATAGTGAAGAGGGGTGTTATAGTTTGCAGAGAGACTTGGACAAGTTGCAGAGCTGGGCCGAGAGGTGGCAAATGGAGTTTAATGTGGAAAAGTGTGAGGTAATTCACTTTGGCAGGAATAACAAATGTGTAGAGTATAGGGCTAATGGTAGGACTCTTAATAGTGTTGAAGAACAGAGGGATCTTGGTGTATATGTGCATAGATCCCTGAAAGTTGGCAATCAAGTCGATAAGGTTGTTAAGAAGGCATACGGAGTCTTAGCTTTTATTGGTAGGGGGATTGAATTTCGGAGCCGCAACGTCATGTTGCAACTGTACAAAACTCTAGTGCGGCCGCACTTGGAGTATTGTGTACAGTTCTGGTCCCCGCATTATAAGAAAGATGTGGAGGCATTGGAGAGGGTACAGAGGAGGTTTACCAGGATGTTGCCTGGTATGGAGGGCAGGTCTTATGAAGAGAGGCTGAGGGATTTGAGGTTGTTTTCGTTAGAAAGAAGGCGGCTAAGAGGAGACCTTATTGAAACATATAAGATGATTAGAGGTTTAGATAGGGTGGACAGTAATAGCCTTTTTCCTAGGATGGAGAAAGCTAGCACGAGGGGACATAGCTTTAAATTAAGGGGTGGTAGTTATAGGACGGATGTCAGAGGTAGGTTCTTTACCCAGAGGGTGGTAAGGGTATGGAATGCCCTGCCTGCGTCAGTTGTAGATGCGCCAAGTTTGGTGGCGTTTAAGAGGTTAGTAGATAAGTTTATGGATGAAAAGGGAATGGTTTAGGTTAGAGGGTCACTGCTTGTTCCTAATTGGTCGGCGCAACATCGAGGGCCGAAGGGCCTGTTCTGCGCTGTAATGTTCTATGTTCTATGTTCTATACCCCTCATAATCTTGTACACCTCTATTAGATCTCCTTTAAGTCTACGTCTTTCTAAGGAAAACAGTCCCAATTTGTGTAACCTTTCCTCGTACTCAGACCTTCCATATCAGGCAGCATCCTGGTAAACCTCCTCTGCACTATGATTCCTAATGTGGCTTCATCTCACATTCTGTTTGGAAATTATACTTGTGAAGCACCTTGAGACATTTTTGCTATGTTAAGGTGTGATATAAATGTCAATAATTGTTGTGGGGAATGTTTGGAATGAGAACGTCTATGCTGGCTCCAATGGAGCGCTCCAGTCCATTCCCTGAATGAAGATTTCAATGGCTCGCTAGCCATGCCGTGAGGAACCACAATGGAGGAGGCTGCTGCAAAATCCCAGATTTTTATTTATAACTCATTCAGGTGACGTGGGTGTTGACATCTGTTTATTGCCCTTGAACTGAGTGGCTTGCTGGATCATTTTAGAGGGCAGTTAAGAGTCAACTACATGACTGTGGATCTGGAGTCACATAGAATCCAGAAGGAGGTATTTCAGCCCATCAGGCCTGCACTGACAACAATTCCACCCAGGCCCTATCCCCGTAACCCCATGTCTTTCCCCAGCTAGTCCCCCTGACACTAAAGGACAATTTAGCATGGCCAATCAACCATGGACAAACTGAGATGAGAATGGCAGATTCCTTTCCCTAAAGGACATTGGTGAACCAGATGGGCTTTTACAACAACCAGCAATGCTTTCATGTTTTAGACTTTCAATTCCAGATTTTTTTTTTATTGCATTCAAATTTTCACCATCTACCTTGGTGGGATTTGAACCTGCGTCCCCAGAGAATTGCCCTGGGTCCCTGGTTTATTAGTCCAGTGACAATACCTCCACACCATTGCTTCCTCTAGAGCAACATCAAGAAGCATAAACTTAAATTAGAGCTTCGGGGAAGCTCTTCTTCACACAAAGAAACCTCTTCCCAAATGCTGTTAAGGGGATGGAGTCAATTATAAATTGCAAATCTGAGTGATGAATTTTTTTTAGGCAAATGTAATAAAGCTCAGGGAATTTGGCAGCTAGATTTAGTTACAATCAGATCAGCCGAACTAAAAGGTGGGACAGGACTGAAGGAAGAGTGTCTGCTCTTGTTTCTATATTCCTACTGCAAGGGGAATTCCCTGAAGATAGTATATCAGTAAAAACAAATCTGTTATCAGATTTCCTCTCTTTCTGCTGAACATCAGTATTAACTACTTTGGAATGACAGATGTACATCTTCTCCAACAGACATGATGATCAGGACAGAATTAGAAGCTTCAGTTTCTGTGAGCCATGCCTTATTTTCTGATTGCGTCCCAGGTTTCGTTAGATACAGAATTGTCGAGATACAGACTTCCCAGATGTAAATGAGAATCAGAGTCAAAGAAGCTTTGCATAATGCTTGAGAGGTTTCTCAAGCCATTTTGCAGGAACTATTCTGTCTGTAATCTGCACACAACTAACTAAATGCAAAACAAGAAGCTTAAAACTTTCTGCCAGAGAAGCTTGTTCTGAAACCTCTAGATGAATCGAATTTGTTGTCTATCCCTCAGTGGAGGGAAAGGACCGATTGGCATTTCCTTCACTCACAACTGTGTCACCACTAGACTTCACTGATCCAATGCTCTCCTGACCAGCCTCCTGCTTTTCAGCCTCTTGCGAACCTGAGTTCATTCAAAACCCTGTTGCCCATATCTCTACTCGGTCCAAGTCCTGTTCACCCATCATCCCGGTACTTGCTGATTTCCATTGCTTTCTGGTTTGGTGATGTCCGACAGTCCAACAGTTGAGAGCAAGTTTTCATCTTTGGTCTCAAGTCACACCATGCCCTTGACCCACCAATGCCCTGAGCCCACTGAATCCCTCCATTTCTGGCTCTTTGCACAGCTTTGATTTCCATCGCTCCACCAATGTACCATTGATGGCTGTACCATCAACTGCAAGGGCTTAAAACTCTGGAATACCTTCCCCAATCCCCTCTGATTCTGTTTACTTGCTCTAATGCTGTCCTCCAATGCTCTTTCAATCCTAATTCTTTAACTAAGACTTCTGACCTGTCTCCTTTGCACCTCAGCATTGTATTTTGTTTGACAAAGTCCTGTGAACGTTAAGGTGCTATATAAATGCAAATTGCCATTATTATTTTGTACATTAAGAAGTCTCATAACACCAGGTTAAAGTCCAACAGCTTTCGGAGTGCTGCTGAACGTCACCTGATGAAAGAACAGCGCTTCAAAACTTCCAGATACCAAATAAACCTGTTGGACTTTAACGTGGTGTTATGAGACTTCTGACTGTGCGCATCCCAGTCCAACACCAGCATCTCCAATAATAATAATCATCATTATTTTATAATATCCTGTTAATATTTTTTAAAACAAATACAAAGCTTGGTTAAAAGGTACTAGAGTTTTCTTGCTATCCAGTTTAATAGCAAAAGACTAAGTACTCCATTGCTAGCAATTAAGGTTCCCTGATTCCAAAACACATGTTAACAAGAGGTTCTTATTTTGGTGTTATTAAGTATTGAGTGCACATTCTTCCCACCTGGAATTTATTTTGGATAATTTAAAAAACACAGTTGTATTGATTCCCACAATCCTGTGACAACAAGAATCCGTAGAAATAAAAAAAAATTCGGTTGAAAGTTTTTAAAGTTGGCATGTCTATTTTTTGAGGGAAATGCTTCTTATTTTTAATCCTTGCTTTGGAAAAATTCACCTGATGAAGGAGCAGTGCTCCGAAAGCTCGTGGTTCCAAATAAACCCTTTGGGCTTTAACTTGGTACTGCGTTAGTTTTATTTATTGATCACAAGTAAAGCTTACATTAACACTGCAATGAATATACTGTGAAATTCCCCTGGTTGTCACACTCTGGCACCTGATGCAGTCAAGGCACCTAACCAGCATGTCTTTCAGATTGTGGGAGGAAAGTGGAGCACCTAGAGGAAACCCACGCAGACATGGGGAAAATGTGCAGACTCCACACAGAAAGTGACCCAAGCCGGGAATCAAATCTGGATCCCTGGTGCTGTGAGGCGGCAGTGCTAACCACTGTGCCGCCTGCAAAAATTGGTTCTCATGACATGGATGATATTGTGTTCATTGCCTATTGCCAGTTGGTATCAGAAGGCTGTAGCAAGGACTGAGTGTTTCCCCGCTGCCTCCACTTTGAGCCACTGCAGGCTGGTTCTCCACAATAATATTGGACTGAGGGTTTAGAGTATTGACCCAGTGGAGTTGGGGCAAATCAGAATGAAGAAATCTTGAGGGCAAAGATATGTCCATGACATGGTTCTGTCCTTCTCCATAATGTTGGGAGTCAGCTGGGTGCCACAGTGCCAGAAGGGAAAAATTAGCTCAAAATTGTCAAAAATCTGTCCCTGCTGGCAACAGGCATTCCATTTTCTGGAATACGAGACTATGCAGTTCTCTTATTTCTGAGTTTTACTCTTTTTCCCCTTCTGAGCGCCACCACGAAGCACTAGTGAGGGTGCTGATAGATCTGAGGAGTCCTGTGGTGGGAGGGTCATTGATGAAGGAAGCTGTTCTGAATGATTTTGCAGCGATGAGCAAGTGGTGAGCATTCAATCACACTCCCGTCACGAGTTGAAACACCTAGAAGTTGGTTCACAGCCACAGTCAGGCACAAAACCAGGACATCAAGCAGTTAATAGCTGCTTGGAGGCAAATTGTTTGTTCTGGCTTCTGAAGACTTGGCTGGGCCAGAATCAAGGATTCTGAGGCCACCCTCCTCGCTATACACAAGGTTCCCCCTGTGTGGTCTGGAGGTCGGGATAGGATCAGATGGCGATACTTGAAGAAGAACAAGGAGTTCTTCTGGTGTCCTCCCTTGAAAACCACCAAAAGCAGATTACTTGCTCATTCAGCTCATTGCTGTTGCAAAATGGTCAGAATGTTGATTGCACAATGTCGTTCATTCTGTGTGAACTGCTTTGGGGTGCTTCTGAGATTTATGATAAACTTTCATCTTTTACACTTGCTGGTGGACCTGGACCCAATTAAATATATGCCAATATTTTAAACGAAGCTTGGCTGCTTTTCCTTCAAAGTGCCTCCCGTCAGAAAAAAAACCGGGCAAAGGGAAGTGTTTCTTTTTCTGTTGAAATATGCTAGTCACTTGTACTCAGAGTGGACTTTGCTCCAGTGCTGATTACATCTATGAAATACTCTTTATGCTGGGAATATCCCTTTTGTCTTTCTCTCACTCTCAGTGAATGGGAACTCAGTGACAAAACGTATCTGTTTTGCCCAACAGGACGTGACCTCAAAACAGTTCAGTTGAAGATGACAATAACCCAACTTTGTATTTGTGTTGTAAGCAATTAAATGTGCAGCATGCATTCCCATTCCCTGCCCCCAACTTACACAGAGGTTTTTAATAGCTCAATTAATCTCCAGCCTTTAACATCGGGGACATTGAAACATTTTAAATTTTTTAAAAGTTTATTTATTAACGTTATAAGTAGGCTTACGTTAACACTGCAGGGAAGTTACTGTGAAAATCCCTAGTCACCACACTTTGGCACTGGTTCAGGTACACTGAGGGAGAATTTAGCATTGCCAACGCACGTAACTAGCTCTTCGATCGGACTGTGGGAGGAAACAAGAGCAACCAGAGGAAACCCACACTGACACGGAGAGAATGTGCAGATTCCATACCAACAGTGACCCAAGCTGGGAATCGAACCCTGATCCCTGGCGCTGTGAGGCAGCAGTACTAACCACTGTGCCACTGTGCCACCCTATGGATGGAGATATGGATACAACTGTTTTATTAGTCAGATCTTCTCATGCCATTGGTATCCATTGTGCACATCTCACAGATCTTTCAGTCTTCTTAATCTATTCTCCCTAAGCATGGCATGGCTATTTTCCCCCATGATGTCAAAAGCCTCCTCACAACTTCCCGGTCCAACTGTTTTAATTCAGCTACTGCTTTGCCATCCATGTTTCCTGAGTGAAATATCTGAGCATTGCATAGAATGTACAATAACTCTTATTCCTTCTAATCCTTTCCTTCTGTTCCTATCTCCCTCATCTGTTTACTTAACTTCACCTCAAACTGATTCATTTTGTTTATTACATCCTTGGCTCATGTTGATAGGTCAACAAACAAATTTATTTTCTGTTCACGGTATTCTCATCCGAACTAGGAGCGGAAGAAGGCCATTCAGCCTCTTAAGCCTGTTCCAACCACAATATGATCGTGGTTGATCTCATCTTGGCTTCATCTCCACCTCCCTGCCCGCTCCTTCATCCCACTACTAATCAAAAATGTATCTATCTCTTCAAATTTGTTTTGTGTAAACAAATGATGGGCAGTAATACTTAAAAGTTATAGGAACAGGAGGAGGCCTTTCAGCTCTCATGTGTGTTGTACTATCCAGTAAGACCATGGCTTAACTCCAGTCCATCTGTTTAGCTTCAGATTTTTTTATGCCGTTGTGTAAAAATCTATCCATCTTAAATCTAAAATTATTAATTGAGTTTGTGTTACAATGCAGTAAAATTTTTGTCCCTATTCCATTCAATCACCCACCAATGTCTCCTGTTTAAATAACAACATTGGATAAAATGAGACTCAATTGTTGTAGCCCTTTCATTCTTGTAGTTGGCTAACTAGTCCATATGGAGGGACCAATTCTAACTTGCAGGAAATTGATAGCTCTTGTTCTTGTGCTCTGAGTGTCACTGGCAAGGCTAGCATTTGTTGCCCATCACTAATCATGGAATCATAGAACTTACAGTGCAGAAGGAGGCCATGTGGCCCATCGAGCCTGTGCCGACAACAATCCCATCCAGTCCTGTCCCTGTAACGCCACATATTTACCCTGCTATTCCCCGTGAGACTAAGGGGCAATTTATCATGAACAATCAATCTAACCCGCATATCCTTGGAATGTGGGAAGAAATAGGAGCACCTGGAGGAAATTGATACAGACAGAGGAGAGCATGCAAACCCTCAGCAAATAGTGACCCTCGTCCCTGGCGCTGTGAGGCAGCAATGCAAACCACTGTGTCACGAATTGCCCGAGAGAACGTGGTAATGAGCCATTAGCTTGAGTTTTTAAGCTTATTTATTAGTGACACAGGTAGACTTACATTAACACCGCAGTGAAGTTACTGTGAAAAACCCCCTAGTTGCCACACCCTGGACCCTGTTCAGGCGTGCTGAGAATTTGGTATGGATAATTGTTGCAGGCCATGTGCTGTATTTAGACCCAATTTGCTGTTAGGGAGGGCATTTCAGGATTTTGACTCTGACAGTAAAGGAACAAACATTCAAGATTGTTCTGGAATCTCTGGAAAGCTGAGGAAAGAAAGAAACTCTTCGACTGGATGAGGCAGTTGGAAGCCAGAGGTCATGTAATGTAACCTCCAGGAATATGTCTAATGGGATTTGGCAACACATAATGTTTCCACTAATTGTGGCAACAAGAGGCACTGCGATTTTAACCCTCATTTAAAGACTGGCGAGTGACCAGTGAGATCTGACTCTGACCTTCCAGGGAAACTGCAGGACTCCTTAGTCACCAGTTGCTAAATGAATTGGTTTGGGGGAAGAGTGTTACTATTCAGGTCGAAAGTAGAGTTGCAATGGGATCTGCTCATCAGGACATAACTAACAACTGTAAATCCTCTCCTGCATTGCAAAGGCAGCTTAGCGTCTTGTCTCGAAGCTTGGGGTTAAAATCAGAATCAGTGGGATCCAAGGCAGCTTTCTGCTCACTTAAGTAGCCTGTTTTAACTTACAACCTGCTGGCTTAAAATTGCACCCTAACCTCCTCAGACTGTCTGTTAATCTGTGAGGAATTGCCCCTTGAAAAGTGATACAGCCGCTGTCGGTAATCCATACCATAACTTCTCGAAAAGAGGGTAGGAAAAAATAGCAGCAAGATAAAACAATCAACTCTATGTGTCATTAACAGCGGGAGATCTGACAGCTAAACTAGCTGTGTCCGTGTATTAACTTCACTCAGGCACTGAAGGGTAGACAGCGGCTAAGCTGTTAAGAGAGCATGCCGAGGGAGGGGAATGGAATGCGTGCTTGCATGTTTAATTACACATGACATGAAAACAAGGCTGTCATCTCTGCCTGAACTGGGTTGAGGTCACGTCCCGTTTGGGGTGGGAGGGTGGAGAGAGAATTAGCAAGTTTTGTTCTGCAGGCTAAGACATTGAACAGTTTCAGCCCATTGAATTCTCATTCAGTGAGAGAAAGAGAGAGACAAAAGTTGGGGGGGGGGGGTGGAATACCTGGCTTGAGACCATTACGCAAATGTAATCAGCCGGAAAGATCCCCGACTGGGAAAATCCTCGGGCTTGAGGGCTGCCAAGAGATACGTCATAACGAGGGATTCGTTGCGTCGTAAATCAGATTGTCAAGCAAGCATGGTGTGTGCGTATGTGTCTGTGTGAGTGGAGTGTTCCCTTACTAAGTGTTTTTCTTGCATTGCCCGACTGGACAGCAGTAAGAAACTCCGGCAGCGTTAACCCTTTCACTGCACTCAATGTTTTTATTTGATTTGATTTATTATTGTCACATGTATTAGTGTACAGTGACAAGTATTGCTTCTTGCACATTATACGAAGCATACTGTTCATAGAGAAGGAAACGATAGAGTGCAGAATGTAGTGTTACACTCATAGTTAGAGAAAGATCAAGGTCATAGAGGTTTACAACATGGAAACAGCCTTTCGGCCTGACTTGTCCATGCTACACTTTTTAGCCAGCAGGCTAATCCTAATTCAAAGGTTTGACGGCATCAGGGAACAAGTTGTTCTTGAGTCGATTGATACATGACTTTCATACCTATTTCCTGGAAGAAGGCAGAAAAGAGTACGTCCAAGGTGCGTGGAGTCCTTAACTATGCTGACTGCTTTTCCGAGGAAACGGGAAGTGTAGACAGAGTCAGTGGATGGGGAGCTGGTTTGCATGATGGATTGGGTTACATTTACTACCTTTTGTAATTTCTTGTGTCTTGGGCAGAGAGCAATGTGTTCTGTTTTAAAAGGGCGCACATTTATTGGGCCAGAATATGCTGTCAAAATAGCAGGAAGGTGACTACCTTTATTTATCTATCTATTCCCCAACCTCTGGAATTCCCTCTCTCAACCTCTCTACCTTGCTTGCTTCTTTAAAGATGTTGTTTAAAATCTACTTGTTTGGCCTCTGAGACTGATAACTCCATATGTGAACCTGCATCACATTTTAATTAATAATTCTCCTGTCAAGTGTCTTGAGGCATGTGATTATGTCAAAGACACTATAGGAATGCGTATTCTTAACTTGTAGAGTTTATTTATTAGCGTCACAGATAGAGTTACGTTAACACTGCAGTGGAGTTATAGTGCAAATCCCCTAGTCACCACACTCCAGCACCTGTCTGGATACACTGAGGGAGAATTTAGCATGACCAATGCATCTAACTAGCACGTCTTTCAGACTGTGGGAGGAAATCGGAGCACCGGAAGAAACCTTCGCAGATACAGGAGGAACATGCAGACCCTACACAGACAGTGACCCAAATCAGAAATTGAATCTGGGTCCCTGGTGCTGTGACCCAGCAGTGCTAACCACTGTGCCATCGTGCCACCCTATGTCTTATTGTAAGCCCTACTCATTGGAGACCAGAACATCTCATTCACCTGATGAAGACCAGAGGGTCGAAAGCTTGTGAGTTTACTATCAAATAAATCAGTTGGTTTTAAACCTGGCATTGTCAGACTTCTTACTGTGATTACGTCAGTCCAATGCCGGCATCTCTACATCAGCTTTGCAAAAAACAGCTCATCCTTAGCTACCCCAGTTACTTTTTGGAAACTTCTGCTGTGTTTGTCCATTCATTGCTCAGTAAACTAGCCATAGAAAGATAGATCTTCTCGTGACAGTGGGAGCAGCCTATTCCACAAAGATTTAGATAGTACCCTACCTCTCAAAATGCTTCATAACCAATTAAGTACTTTTGAGAACAGGAAAGCCAATATTGTAATGTAGGAAATGCGGGAGCTATTTTGCACATAGCAAGCTTCCACAAAGAGCAATGTGATAACTACCAGATAATTTGTTTTTGTGACATTTCTTTAGGGATAAGTGGGTGGGTTAGGTTGATAGGCTATGCTCAAGTTAATCTCAGGGAGATAACCAGGGTAAATATGTGAGGTTACATGGATAGGGATTATTGTCAGTGCAAGCTTGATGGGTCAAACGGCCTTTCTGCACTACAGGAATTCTATGACTCTATGAAAAGAAAAGTAAGGTTTTATTTAAAATTGACACTTTTAAAATTTCCCCAAAAATTCAAGATTTAAAGAAATGAGATACCACAGTTACAGTGGTAAATTTTCAGTGCCAGAGAGATCATCCAGCAGTGATTAACATATTTTATTACGTCATGATTTTCTTTTGGATAAGACATTGTACCAAGGCCCCTTCTACCTTCTCATGTGGACATAAACCATCCATTGCTGTTCTGAAATAGAGCAGGAGAGTTATCCTGTTGTTCTGGCTGATGACTTATTTCTTACTTATATTGGAGTGTGGACAGAAACTGAAGCATGCAGAGGAAACCCATGCAGACACAGGAGAATGTGCAGACCCTACATGATTCTCATCAAGGCTGGATTTGAACCGGGTCCCTGGTGCTGTGAGTCAGCAGGGCTAACGATTGTGCCACTGTGCCAGCCATTCTGGCTCCTTTCTTTCTCTCTCTCTCTCTTTTAATCAAATCTTTCCACTCTGTTTTACTTTTTGTACCTACAGCTTTTTGGCATTTATTTCATTTCTCCCTTCTTCTGAGTCTTTCATGTGTTCATTTCCCAATCTTTAAATGTCACTGGTTAAGGAGATACCTGTGGGATGTTGGGTTTCTCATGCATTGTTTCTCTTGTTGCATTTTAAGGAGTTTTGTGTGAATCAGTTTTTGAGCTGGTATGTGATTCTAACGAATGGCAATGGCCATTAGATGTCCTACTCGTTGGCATTTCTTCCACCATTGTTAAGAGTATGTGAAGGTACGACCTGTTGTTACCTGGATTTGACCAGACACAGAATCAGAAATTGAGATTGTCATCCCTGTTTTGGTTCTGCAGTTCCCCGTGATACAAGCATTGAGGGAGAAGGATTCAGAGGAGCATAAATTTAAGGATTGACTAGTTTGGTTGAATGGCCTGTTTCAGCCCTGTATACTCTATATAGCTATATAACTTAAGATCACTTCTATGAAAAGTTATTGGAGGAGCAAACAATCAATCATAATGAGTTCCATTACCCAACTTGTATCATTGTCCAACATGGATATGTCAACCTGAACCTTTCCCTTTAAATCTACGTGGGCCTTTGCTTGGGTCAGTTGGTAGCATTCTCATCTTGAAGGTTACAAGTTAACTTCCAATACTTGAATACGAAAGGCAGAATTCTTGTCTCCTGACAATGAGCAAACCCGTGTGAAGGCCAAATTCAGAGAGGTATGGGCTGCATTTTTATACAAGCCTCCAATTCTCAATATCGATTTGGGAAACCTGGTGGTGTGCAACCTGGCACTCATTTAAAGTGACGTTGGAACTTTCTATTTAAATGCATATTGTAAATTCAATTTTCCCTCTCATTGCCATTTTAGTGGAGGTGGTTGAGTTTCTCAGGGCTCTCAGAACTATGCCAGATAAATCACTTTGTGAACACAGGGGAAGCGTGCTGTGATTTGGCAGCCTTTAGATAGTTAAGTTTAAAATCTTTTGAACTGTCTTAATGTTTGATGATTTAATACGTTTTCAATGCAGTAATCGATCCTAGAGCTCTGTCCTGAAAAAGTAAGAGACTATTAACTTGGTGACCACTATTAAATGTTCAGATGCATTGGAGTCCTTTCTCTCGTGGATAACATTCTCCTATGCATTTTGCCATAAAAATAGAGTCAGAAATGAACCTATGTAGAGGACCCTGTGTTTTGATTTTTACAATGATTTAATGACTTGACATCCATAAAGCCTTTGAGGCACTCTTCCAGTATGCACTAGGTGTGCAGCCAATGAGCCATATAATAATACTAGCAAATCATTTTATTAATATTTCATGAGCATTTCAATCAGCCAGTCAAAACCTCTCAGAAGACTATCAATCATGCAAAGGTAGTAGAAGCTTCATTTAAAAAAACCTTGAATCCTCTTAACAACTCTTAAGCTCAACCAAATAAACAGACATTGGAAAATCACTTTCAAACTGGCTTGGTTGCATAGTCTGTTTCTTCCTTCCTAGAGTTCCTGTACTCTATATAACTATATAACTGAAAGATCATTCCTCTGATATGTTATTGGAGGAGCAAACAATCAATCATATCCAACTATAATCATTCTCCAACATGGATATGTCAACCTGAACCTTTCCTTTTAAATCTACATAGATCTTTGCTTGGGTCAGTTGGTAGCATTCTCATCTTGAAGGTTTCAAGTTAACTCCCAATACTTGTACACGCAGGGCAGAATTCTTATCTCCTGACAATGAGCAAACCTGTGTGAAAGGCCAAATTCAGAGGAGTGCAAACTCATAAACAATCAGTCAATCAAATAAAACTAGACGTCCCTTTCAGGCTATGAGAACAACTGCCCCCTTCAATAATAGAAGTGCCAAATGCTCAGTCTTGGAACTCAGCCAAGCATTCACAATCTATCAACTGTATCATCAAAGGCAGGCTTTATGGCTAGGCTTCTGTCAGATAATTTTACAGCTATAATGTTGCATCCAATGCTCCCAGCCATTTCTTTACATCATATGGATTGAATTGACTGAAGACTGTCATTTGTTCTGGTGGGTCCGACCAGAAGAGAGTGAGAGGAATCATCCACTCGGCATTTCTAACTGAAGGTAGTTGCAAACGCTGCACCTTGTCTTTTGCATTCATTCTGAGCTCTTCCGTTGTTAAGAATAAGGATATTTATGTAGTCTTTTGCAACTCCCATTAGTTGCATGATTGTCCATGACCATTCAGGGCGGAGATTCACAAAGGAGAGAAAGGTGGAGAGGACTGTGAAAGAAATTCCAAAACTTAGGCAGCTGAAGACATAGTCACAGGAGACTGATAAAAATCAGAGAACACACAAGGGGCCAGAATTAGGCTCAGACGACGACCTTATTTATTGCTAGAAGAATGGAAATCCTGGCTTGATTAAAGGTCCTTTTCTACCATTATACGCGTTAGCAATGATTTCTGGAAGCGATATCGCGCTGCGAATGAATAGTGGATCGAAGACAAAGCCTCGGCATTGTGCAGGGATGAAAAGATAGCATGTGGGTGGCAGCAGTCGAGTCTGCTTATGCATCGGTGAGCAGAACAATCTTCCTTCTATCCAAGTGATGGTTGGGGCTTGTTTATACTGTCACTTCCTCTTGCGGTGCTTTGCAACACCTCCACTGATTTACAATTATTACAGAACCATTTACCAAGGTGTGATCTTGATTCATGTGTAAGAGATGGCCGCTATCTACATATTCTTTAATGCACACAAGGCATGCGTTTTTCCATCTATGCCAAGTTTTTCCTTGTGTTGACTGCACACCACGTCGAGCACATTGCGTAATTAGCGGTTTCAGATTGTGCCGTTTCCCTGCTGAGATGGAGGTTCTTCTCTGAGAAAACCACCAATGATAATGATCTTTTCAGTTCCCCACACCCTCCACCCTGCTCATTATGCTGCAACGTGAACTCTACCATGCAGGGGGTGGGATGGGCCTTAAAAGGAAATTCTTGCCCTTTAGTCTTGCGCCGTGCTAGCGTTCCTTTGCCTGACTGAAATAATGAGGCTACTGTGAAGGGAGCCACAAAGCTGCAATTCATCACAGGGGTTCTCGTGACATCATACCCTACCAACTCACATTTTGGGGCCATTTCTGCACATCAGCAAATAGCTGGGGGTGAAATTCCGCCCTTTGGCCCTGTTCATAGAATTGTCTTTTTGTTGTGCTGTATGCTGACCTCAGGATCAACCTTCAGGGACTTTGTTCCTGGCACAGGCTCTTACATAATGGGACTGTGGCTCAAAAGACTGGTGTAGGAATGAAGGGACTTGTATTTATATAGTACCTCTCATGGCCTGATGATATCCCAAAGCGCTTCGCAACCATTGAAGTGCTTTGAAGCGTCCTTGTCGTTGTAATGTATGAAATGCAGCAACCAATTTGTGCACAGCAAGCTCCCACAGACAATGTCCTGATCCATGATTCATGCGGAGTGGCATTGTGGCACAGCGGCTCACACGGCTGCCCCACAGCAGCAGGGACCTAAGTTCAATCCCGGCCTTGGGTCACTGTCTGTGGGGAATTTGCACATTCTTCCCGTGTCTGCATGGGATTCCTCCGGGTGCTCCGGTTTTCTCCCCCATTCCAAAGATGTGTGGGTTAAGTTAATTGGCCATGCTAAATTGCCCCATAGTGTCAGGCGGATTAGCTAGGGTAAACACTTAGGGTTATGGGGATAGGGTCTGGGAGGGATTGTTGTTGGTGCAGACTTGATGGGTTTAATGGCCTCCTTCTGAACTGTAGTGATTCAATGAGCAGGACATGAGGTGTATCCTTTCTGAAAGTGTCACTGTTCCCAAGGAAGGTATTGTTCTGAATGTTCACTCCTCACGAGGAGACTCCTTTCAGCAAGTTCATTCCTGAGAAGGAATGTCTCTCCTTAATTGTCCCTCCTCCTGTGGGGATTATCAATCTTTTAATGCTGAGGTTTAATTGAGGAAGGGATTTGACGTTGCATGCATTGCATGTGCTTCCCCGGGTTCCTTATAATTTGCATAAACCAGTTAGTACAGGCATTCTCTCACCAGGAAGCTGTGATGTTTAGTCTGTACAATAGCTGGAGCAAAACAGAAAAAAAAGAATGACGGATTCTGACTGATTTGCTAGTGTTGTATTTGAGAGAAAAGAAACATTGTTCACGGGCGTGAAATGTTGTGAAAACTAGATTTTTTGATGGTTATCAAACTCTTGTCTAATTTGTTTTCACCATCAGTAAGGAATTGAAAAACGTAAATGAGAGTTGGATTAACCCTAAACTGCTCTAAACACAAAATAACTCACGTTTAAAACAAAAAGTTGAAACCACAAACTTGCATAAACATGTTTAGCTCACCAACCCTCATCCTACATTCAAACTTTGCCAGCTTTTTTAAAAGTTCAATGAGAGACACCCCAGTCATTCCAATACTGGGTGAAATTCAGAATGGTGCCCCAGTCTGCAGTGGGTCCAGCAATGTCCCAGATGAGGGAGGGTGGAATAGACTGGGAATTAACTGCTGCACCACTTTCTCTCTCCATTTCTCCTTTGGTCAAATGACCAGAATGTTTTGGATTCGGTCCCTGATTGGAAGTGAACTTCCTGGGCCTGCCGCTGGGGGAGCTCTGGTGTGACTTTCCCAGGGAGGAAAATTTGTAGCGTGCGTAGCGATGTCGCTTTTTAATCCTTTGATGTCAGCTCTTCCTATCAACGTGCAGCAGAATTCACCAAGCGTTGGATTGCTCACCTACTCATAGGAAATGTGAGCTGGGTTTAGACCATCCTGAGACAGGTTAGTTTTACCCTACTGATGATAAGAAGTGTTGCTGCAATAGTAATCCTGCTCAGTACGAGAGGAAACACAGGTTCAGACGTTTGGTGTATGAGCTTGGCTGAGGAGCCAATGGTGTGCCAACCATCAACTTAAGCGGCAGAAACAAAGATACGTGGTATATTATTGTTGAGGTCAGAAACTCCAAAGTGTATTATGGAACCAATCTGGATCATAAGCTTTGCCTTGAATTTAGCTAGGATATGAATGATATGTTTACTTCAGGTATGATTCAAATCACCCACCAGGAAGCTTTTATCAAACAAAGTTTATTTAAGAATATAGTTAATATGTATAATAAGAAAATTAGCAGGAATTCTTATCAATGACAAACAAAAAAAAACAACTACTATAATGTATAACCCTTTCTCCCAATCAATCCAATCCCATAGATAAAAGACCCTTATCACAGGCTTAACACAGCAAAGACACACAGGATATTAAACTTGAGACCTTTGAATGAAGTCTGGAGTACTTTGAATAGACTCAGAATGGTTTGAACAGCTTCCTAAAACACATGGTAGGTCTAGTCAAGCCACCAACAGCAGATATTCTCCTTCAGGAAGGCTTTTTGCTAACCCACTGAATTTCCAAAACCTCCTGTTTATCGCTGGAGAGCTTGAGGCAGACAACAAACTTTTTTGGGACTTTGGGAGGTCGTAAAAGATGACACATTATTGAACCTCTATAAGGAACACCAAGAGAAGGCACTGGTCAGCTCCAGGCATCTCCCATCTCACACATTCTTTCATCTGTAATGAATAGGGATAGATTTGATAATATTAAAATAGTCCCAATCCAGAAATGCCTCATATATATCCATTCATCAATCTTTTTTCTTTGTCAGCTTGGCTCAGTTGGAAGCTCTCTAAACAAAAATGTCATAGAATCCCTACAATGCAGAAGGAGGCCAATTGGCCCATTGAGCTTGTACTGACAACAGTCCCATCCAGGCCCTATCCCCTTAACCCCACCTATTTACTCTGCTAATCCCTCTGACACTAAGGCAATTTAGCATGGCCAATCAACCTAACCCACACATCTCTGGAGTGTAGGAGAAAACCAGAGCACCTGGAGTAAATCCATGTAGACATGGTGAGAATGTACAGACTCTACACAGATAGGACAAAGCTGGAATTGAACCCGAGTCCCTGTAGCTATGGGGTAGCAGTGCCAACCACTATTCCACTGTGCTGTACTGAGGGGTTGGGTAAATTACTTGTTTAAAAAAAATCACTGGCACTCATCTGAAACAGTTGGAAATGATGCCAAGGAAGGAGAAGATAGGTTAAACTCGTGGTTATAAACCCTCCCTTTAATATTTGTAGATATGTTATTTTTATCCAAATTGGATAAAGAAGCCCCTTTGTTTACTCAGTGACTAATTCTAGAATACCAACCATACTGTGTTCCCATTATGGTGGTAAAGTATTAAATCATTTCTCAAACGCTCTTCTTGCCAATTTGCTCCAGGTGTGGATCCCCTTGTGTTTCAGAAAAATACTTCTGATCATCTGTCCTGAATTCCCCTCTCAAAATCCTGACTTTCCCTCCTCAAGCTCTATACAAAGGATTTTTTTGTCTTTGTTGGTATCAGAGGAAAGAATATACCCGAGGCTAATGCAAATGACTGCAACAAACACTGAGTCCATTCAAAGAGGTGCAGCCAATGGTTAGCAGTGAACCTCGGAATGTATGAATTTCAGATCATTCCCATAGGTTCTGGGTCACCGCAAGCCACAAGTACTAGTCTAAAACCACTGTGAGTTCCTCATTAACATCTATAATTCATTTGCCAAGCTTTGGCTTGTCTGTAGCAAGTTGGACTTGCTGTTATTCATGTTGCAAACCTCGAGAAAATTCACAGCACTCACTCATACATATGATCTGTAAATTGTCCTGAAATGTAATGTGTGACATGTATATGGACATATGCATGATATCCACCCTCTGCCACCCTCTCCATCCCATCCACACCAATTACCCTCCTCCTGCTTGTGTTCAGTAAAAAGTCCAACAGGTTATTTGGAATCACGAGCTTTTGGAAGTGCTTCTCCTCCATCAGGTAAGCACTGTGAAAGCTCGTGATTTCAAATAAACCTGTTGACTTTAACCTGGTGTTGTGGGGCTTCTTACTGTGCCCATGCCGGCATCTCCACATCCTGTTTATGCTTGTGAGACAAATGGCGCAAAAGGTTCGCTGTGACCCTAAGTATCAATTACAAAGGTGTTCATTTTACCTCTGTAGAACAGGCAGAGCGCCAATTCATTTCTTGGCCAAAATGCAACTGGACACAGGACAAGGAGAATTGAGAGACTATTTTGGGCTGTTTAAAGTTATTTGCACCTCTGAAGCAGAGTTATCTGTCATCAGTCCACTTCAGGCACTCCCGATGTCATTGGTTACCCCCACTCCTCCCCCACTCTGTGCAGCCTTTGAATCTCCTGCAATGTAATGCTTGAATGAGGGAGAAGGATGAAAGGAAACCTCTACCTGCCTCATTCAGCTTTCATTGCGAGAGAACTCTGTAAAGTACATTGAACAGCAATAATACCAAAATGATGAATAAAATCATGATCCAAGTTGTTGGTTGTGATGTTACACAGGGTTGGTTGAGGTCATCTCCAGGGCAGTTACTTCCCTTTTTCTTTCTCTGATCGGAGACATGCCGAGCCTTGTCAGCTTCACTCCTTGGCTTGCACAACTGATTTTGGGGAAGTGCCATAACGGCAAATGCTGGTCTACGTGGAGAGATGGAACTCAGCTTTTTAACAATCCTTGTGTTTCACCATGCAAATGGTGATTGTATGAACATGCTTTTGAAAGTGCTGGAGTATCCATTCACAGTGGCTCAGTGGCTGGCACTCTCACTTTCGATTCACAAGGTTGTGGATCCATTCTGCACAAAGTGAGCACAGAATCTCAGCTTGATTGTAGCAGTGCAATCCTGTCAGAGAATTGCCCTGGCAGCTCAGGGGTTCCTTTGCACTTTTTACCGAATGTTAAAGACCCCAAAAAGATCATAGAATCCCTACAGTGCAAAAGGAGGCCATTCGGCCTATCGAGGCTGCATCAACCACAATCCCATCCAAATTCTATCCCCACAACCTCACTTATTTACCCTGCTAATCCGCTGAGTCTAAGGCATGGCCAGTCCACCTAATCTGCATATCTTTGGAGGAAACCCACGTAGACATGGGGAGAATGTGCAGACTCCGCCCAGACAGTGACCCAAGCCAGGAATTGAATCCAAATTCCTGACATTGTGAGGCAGCAGTGCGAACTACTGTGCCACCATGCCGCCCCATGAAAGCAAATGATTTTCTGGTCATTTATCTCATTTACAGCTGTGGATCCATTCTGCACAAAGTGTTTTGGGATGTCTGGAGATCATGAGAAGCGATATCTGAATGCAAGTTCTTTTTATCTTCTTGACACAAATGTTGGATTGGATCACTATTATTGGAACACCAGGAGCAGGCAGTGGTTGGCTGCAACCATCTCTCATTTATCACCTGCAATTTTTACCTGCAATGAACACAAATGCTGGTCAGTGTTTGAACTCATCCAGCCCAGACCTAGCCTACATGGTCAAGTACCCAAACTCAGCATTCATCATAGAGAGCAGAATGTCTGCCTTTATCCCTGAATCTTTGATTCCATAAATTTACAGGGCTACAGGGAAATGACAGGGGAGTTAGATTAGCTGACTAACTCAGTAGCTCTCTATAGAGAGCTGATACAGGTTTGATAGACCAAATAACCTGTGTTGTAACCATTCTATGATTGTAACTAATCATGAGGTCATTGCAAATATTTTATCACCATACCGAGTTAAGATTTATTTTCAAAACATTGAAATTAATCTTATATAAATGTCAGCGTGCGTTTATATTCCTAGTGTCTAGGCTAAACCGAAAGGTATGTGCTGGAGTCATTCTAATCTCTACCATTTAATGCTTCATACATCACAGTGTATACTTCCTCTTAACAGCCTTACTATCAATGTTCTTTCCACATTGCTGAACCCCAGAACACTTTGGATCATTCTTGCTGTCCTGTGTTTTCCATTTGTCCAGTTATGTGTACCACAAATGAAGACTTCAACTTGAGGCTAGAAATCATGATAAAGGTGACTTTTGCCACAAGTTGCCCTATTGAGTGACATTAAAGATGATTTCGCCACTTGGATTGGGGAGGAAAAATTGTAGCTTCTGTGATGGCAATGAGTCCGTAACATCATAAGCTGCGATCCTGCTGATGTTTTCCAGTGTGTTTTCCACTATTGTACAGAAGAAAGCCATTTGGCCCATCGAGTCTGTATTGACCACAATCCCACCCAAGCCCTATCCCCTTAGCCCCACTTATTTACCCTACTAATCCCCCTGACACTAGCGTCAATTTAGCATGGCCAGTCAAACTAATCTTTGGGATTATGGGATCGTATTGGTGATGATCAGATATTGATTCACCTTGGTTTTGGTCTGTTTCAGAAACATTTCCTCTATGTCTGCATACTCAAATCCTTTCATGATCTGAGAAACATCCGATGGATCAACCCTCAGCTTTCTTTTCTGGAATATCAGAAATAGGAGCAGGACTACACCATGACCCTTCAAATCTATTCTACCACCAAGTGCAATCACATTTGATTTTCTGCTTCAACTCCCCTTTCCCACCCTTTCCCACATTGTTCCTTTCTCAGGAGACAGAAAATCCCTCTCAATTGAAAGGAACCCAACCCTTTCCACTTGATAGAATATCTCATTTCTGATCTCACGCATGTAGTCCTACAAGTTTATTCATTAGTGTCACAAGTAGCTTTACATTAATCTTGTATTGAAGTAACTGAAAATCCCTTCGCAGCCACACTCCAGCATCTGTTCAAGTTCACTGAGGGAGAATTTAGCATGGCCAATGTGCCTAACCAGCACATTCTTTGGACTCTGGGAGGAAATTGCAACACCCGGAGGAAACCCACACAGACACGAGGAGAACATGCAGCTCTGCACAGACAGTGACTCAAGCTGGGAATTGAACCCAGGTCCCTGGCGCTGTGAGGCAGCAGAGCTAACTGTTGTGCCACCATGCTTCGATATTCTGTGTTATAATATGGAAACCAACATTGTATGCATGGTTACCCAAAAGACTAAGCTATAGAAGTGGTATGTTTCAGCAATCCGTTGGTTCCCTCTTTGACTTGATGTTGCCTCGGGGCTGTGCGAAGTGTCAAGTTTGGCAGCAGATGTAAACGGACCCTACTTACACTCCAGCACTTTAAGTCAATAACTCATTCCTGTCAGCCAGCCGTATTTCAGGATGTTTTCTATGGCCAATGTAAATAAAGTTGGTCTTGACACGTTAAAAGCGTGCGTCTGTCTCATCCAGTTTAAGCTTTCATAATTATTCTAAAAACTGGGTGCAGAAGAATGGCTGTTTTTATTAAACCCAACTACATTTTGGAAATAATAGGCAACTTGCATCTTAGAAAGAATCAGTGCTTCATGTGAGTTTTGATTCTACCCCTGGAATTCTGTCTTCTAATTATAGCCCACCGCCTTCCCTGCAATGACAAAACTATCTAAGTACTTAAACACTTGGACCTGGTGCTACAGAATATATTGGATTGAATAATGTCTGCTAACATCTTCTTGCCTGGAGGGCAAAAGCCAAACTGCTTCATCCAAGGAAAACCTCCCCATCTTTGCTGGCTGGAGGAGACATTTATTATTTAACGTTTTGTACAGAGTCTATTACATTCAGACAACTGACCCATCAGGCCCCTGATGTCCTTCTGACAGCTCTCTCAGAGTTGCTTTGTTACCTCAGGTATCCCAGTATCATTTCTCCTTAAACTGCAGCTCATTCTGCAAGTTAATTGACCCAAGTCACCATCTTTGGCACAGTATCCTTCAGATATTACCCACAAGGTATCAGCTTTAATAATGTTGGGGGGGGGGGGGGGGGGGGGGGGGGGGGGGGGGAGGCGTTAATAACAGGCACCACATCTCTCTCAGGTTAAAAGTCTTTCATCCTTACTCACCCATTCCCCCTAGCCTTCACAGACAGTGAAGCGCCAGATCGCAGACAATTCTTCGGGCACCTGTTGTTTATCCAGAAGGAAGAAGGAACTCTTCCAGTGTAGACAAGAAAAATATAACAAAACTTAATCCAACTTATAAATCAAAGAAAAGGTTTAATAGGACTACTAATTAAATGGAGAAAAGCTGCAGCATGCGACGGTGCAGAGGGACCTGGGGGTCCTTGTGCACGAATCGCAAAAACACAGTATGCAGGTGCAGCAGGTGATTAAGAAGGCGAATGCAATGTTGGCCTTTATAACTAGGGGGATAGAATATAAAAGTAGGGAGGTTCTGTTGCAGCTGTATAGGGTGCTGGAGTACTATGTGCAGTTTTGGTCTCCGTATTTGAGGAAGGATATATTAGCCTTGGAGGGGGTGCAGAGGAGGTTTACTAGGCTGATACCGGAGATGAGGGCGTTGGATTATGAGGAGAGACTGAATAGGCTAGGTTTGTACTCTTTGGAGTTTAGAAGGCTGAGAGGGAATCTTATAGAAACGTATAAGCTAATGAAGGGAATGGATAAGGTAGAGGTTGAGACACTCTTCCCGCTTAACAAAGATAGCAGGACTAGAGGGCACAGCCTCAACATTAAGGGGGGGGCGGTTCAGATCGGAGTTGCGGAGAGGCTTCTTCATGCAGAGAGTGGTGAATCTTTGGAATTCTCTGCCTGATGAGGTGGTGGTGGCTTCCTCACTGAATATGTTCAAGTCAAGAGTGGATAGGTTTTTAATTGACAAGGGAATTAAGGGTTACGGGGAGAAAGCGGGAAAGTGGTACTGAACCACTACAGATCAGCCATGATCTTATTGAATGGCGGGGCAGGCTCGAGGGGCTGTATGGCCTACTCCTGCTCCTATTTCTTATGTTGTTATGTTCTTATGTTTAATAAAGAAACTACATTACTCCAAACTTAAGGCCTTACCCTGGGCCTCCTCCAAGCAATCTCACAATTCCCACAGGTTCTTATTTAAACTGAGTCAACTGGTCAGCTGATCATCACATCATTATGTCATTGGTTACATGGTTTACTGGGTCAGCTGACCCTTACAGCTTCTTACCATTGGTCACATTACAACAGATCCAATGTTATTACCGGTTAGATTCTAACACCTGTTATTCCATTGTAAGATTGCCACCTGTCATTGAATATTCTCACAAGATCTCCCTCCGCTAATCACCTCACTCCTTGCTGTGGGTCACTCATCATATCCATCCTGCCATCAGTCTTTGAATGGAGCTACCATACATTAAGTTGACTTTTCCCTACACCCTATCTATGAATGTAACATTACATTTTGCACCTTCTTTCCTTCTTTCCAATGTACTCTATGAACAGCATACCCTGTCTGCATAGCACACAAGCCAAATACTTTTTGCTGTATCCCAATACATATGATAATAATAAAGCAAATCAACTCAAACGTTCACTGGGACTGCTTTTCCCTATCAATCGGAAACTGATAGATTTTTCATGGCCTGATTGAATGATTCTTCATTTTCCTGTAACAGCATTGCCCCCCCCTCACCCCCCATCTCCAAAATTTTTAATGAATTTGATTGAAAAGTCGCATATTTCATGAAAGCCCTGCTGTGAAGTTTTCCTCCTGAGTGCCACTTGCAGCTATGTCCAGCAAATGACTCTTTAATATTTGTGGATTCCAGGTTAATCCTAAAGGCATGGCCATCCTTACTCTGTGTACCAGTGCATCCCAACAGGGCAGCACTCTGACTGATTTCTCCCCTCCCTAAGTTCAGGTTGCTGAAGGCTCTAAGGCTGAGACCAGCTCACTGAGTGCTAGTTATGGAGTGAAATTAGGGCTGACCATTTAATTTCACAACTCAGTCATTCAGACTAATAAAATCAGTTTCAGCCTTTCTTTCTGCCTTCCCCCCAGAGGGATTAGGCGCATAAACATGTGGAGTTATGGGGATGGCACCTGGGTGAGATTACTATCATGTAGAGAAATCGCCGGACAGAGACAGGTCACTTGGTCGTGTCTTTCTTGGTGTTTATCATCTTCAGGGGAGGATAACTTTAATCCCGCATTCCAAGGTCACCGCATGTCCAACATTGACCCTGGAGACATTGAAAATTAATCTCCAGGTCAGTGTTGGAAACAACCTATTGTTGCCAGTTGTTCCTTCTGCTTCAGAGGCCAGGGACTAATCCTGAGCAGAGCAGGCTTGGCTTATCCATTGCATATAATAGCAAAGGAACTAAAACAGCAGCTAGACCTCTCACCAACATGAAAACCAGGCAAGTCCAAAGATGTGCAGGTTAGGTTGATTGGCCATGCTATATTGACCCAAGTGTCAGGGGATTAGAAGGGTAAAAATGTGGAGTTATGGGGATAGGGTCTGGATGGGATTGTGATCGGTGCAGACTCGATAGGCCGAGTAGTCTGCTCCTGCATTGTAAGGATTCTGTGATTATATGGTTCTAGAATGGGCAGGAAAGCTGCTCCCCTTGTTCACTGTCCAATCATTGAAGCTGATACTTACCCTTCTTGTGCCTTTCCCACTCTTTATTCCTATATATAGGCAGCATGGTGGTGCAGTGGTTAACACCGCCGCCTCACAATTGCAGGGACCTATGTTCGATTCCCAGCTTGGGTCCCTGTCTGCAGAATCTGCACATTCTCCCCGTCTTTTTGTAGGTTTCCTGCGGGTGCTTCAGTTTCGGCCCACGGTCCAAAGATGTGCAGGTCAGGTAGATTGGCCATCAGTCAAGCAGCCTTCTGCATTGTAGGGATTCTATGATATGTGCTCATTTCCTCATCCATGCCCTGGTGATCCCAGTATTCTATCATGTCATGTGTGTCTGTCTTTCAATCTTTTCCCTGATGTATGGTGTTTATCTGACTCTCTTCCCTTTGTCTTTTGCGCTCTGTATGTGTGTCTTATTGTCTATCATTATGGTCTAGATTATCCCACATGTTTCAGGGTCCCAAAGGACCAGTAGCTTAGGGGTCTCAACAAGTCCCACTGGGGGAGGTGGACACTCCTGAGGTGGGCTACAAGTGTGAGGATGCCTCAAAATGATCATGTTTTCATAAAGATTGAACATTCAGAAAATTAATTCATGGCCACAAGCTTCCAGGCCATCACTGTGGAGAAGGGAGTCCCTGTATGGGATGACCTGTGGCTATGACTTTGGCCTTCACAGCCCAGTGGATGCGTGCTGGGCTGTTTTGCGGGATACTTCTCTGACCCATCCTGGCCTTCTGCCCTGAAGCCATCATCCTTTCAGCTGTAGGCTTCAGTCACGTGAGGAGGCCCTTGTGCCGCCTGGAAAACCCAGACAACTTGCGAAGAATGCCCTGAATTGGCACCTTAATTGGCTACCCAACACTGGCAGGTGATTAGCTATCATCTCTCACAAGCTGTCCCCTCTGAAAAAAGGCCAGAGAAGGGGATCATGGTGCCAATCGCACCTCCAAACCTGCCAGAGTGTGCTGCAGAATCCAGCGTAATATCTTCTACCGTTTTCTTTTTGAAGTTATTTGCTATTTGCCATGCCTGTCTATCTGTCTCTAGGTCTATCGTTGTTACATCTTTATTCTATTGTAATAGTTTCTGATTTCTTCTACTGGTTCTATTATATTGTTAATTTCCAGATAGTTTGAGTAAGAAAGTGCTGGAAATTAATGACTGTTTGATTGGTATGTGAATAAGTAAGTTAAGTGAAGATTAGCTGGAGTCTTTTAATGCAACATTGCCGGGGGTGTTAACTACCTTTCTGTTCCAGAAGCTGATGAACCATTGTGCATATTTGCTGATTTGACTAAAAATTAGTCACCTTTTTCAACTTTTGTCTACCTGGTCGCTCTCGTATCCATTACGTGTGTCTCTCTAACTCAGCATGTTTTGTTCTATAGTAGTTTAATCCATTTCTTTTTTACCATTATTGGTAAGTTGTCCACCATATTCCTCGCACAATCTAATTCAGATTTACATTCCAAAACAGGCTTTTCAATGTTTATGCTCCAGTATTTCCACAATCCTTTGTCTTGTTCAGTCTTTCCTGATAGTATTAACCTCTCTTCTCAAGGTTGTTAATACACCATGCAATGTGGAGTTCAACCATAACGTTGAGCTCCTGGTTTAATTTCTGAACTCTGACCTGTGTTTAAAACCACTTTAACAGCGATGTCCAGCTCCGCCACATTATCTGTGTCCACCTCCTTCACTTCTACTTTGCCAATGAAACCTGTATGCGTCCCATCATTGTCTCCTGTCTTGACTACTCTACTCCAATGTTCCCATTCTATGGTCGATGTAAAATCCAACTTGTCCTAAACTCTGCCTTTTCAGAACTAAATCCCTCTGGTTTTGTATGCTCTTTCTCTTTCATCTGGGGAAGGTGATGGCCAAGCGATATTATTGTTAGACTAGTAATCCAGAAACTCAGTTAACATTTTAGAGACCCAAGTTCGAATCCCACCGTGGCAGATGGTGGAATTTGAATTCAATGAAAAAAATCTGGGATTAAGAATCTATTGAAGACCATGAAGCCATTGTCGATTGTCAGAAAAACCCATCCAGTTCACTCATGTCCTTTATGGAAGGAAATCTGCCATCCTTACTTGGTTTGGCCTACATATATCTCCAGAACCCCAGCAATGTGGTTGACTCTTAACATCCCTCTGAAATAGCTAGTAAGTCACTCAGTTCAAGGGCAACTAGGGATCAGCAATAAATGCTGGCCAGTCAGTGACACCCTTGTTGGATAAAACAAACATTGACTCCTTGTCTGTCAGTGTGTTCAATAGAAAATTCTTAATTTCCATCCTGTCTCTCTAACCTTTTCTTGTTTTCCTTCTTCAACCTCTTCACTTCCTCTAAACCTCTTTGTCTCTACCTTGAAAATTAACTTCAAACTTCCACTCACCACTTTTAATCCTTTCCTCAGTGACCATCTGTTTCTTTTTGTGTATTTTTGAAGAATGTTACATTCCATAGAATTTATGACTAGAAACAAGTTATTCATCTCAGCTTATTCATCTGAGCCCCCTTCAACCCTACATCATCTAATTCCGAGCTATTCCTTTCTCCCACGTGTACTTATGAAGCTTTCCCTTAAATGATCTGTGCTATTTGCCTCCAACACTCCATTTGATAGAAGCTCCACATTGTAAATATTCTCTGCATAAAGAGGTCTACCACAAATTGCTTATTAGAGTTATTAGTTATTATGGTGCATTTATTACCCTAAGCTTTATTGTTCCCTTGAAGTGGAGCCATTCTTGCTGCGCCTACCTATTGAAGAGTGGCATGACAGCACAATGATTAGCAGTGCCAGCTCACAGTGCCAGGAACCCAGATTCAATTCTGGCCTTAGGTCATTGTCTGTTTCAAGTATGCACATTCTCCCCATGTCTGTGTGGGTTTCCTCCAAGTGCTCCAGTTTCCTCCCACAGTCCATAGATATGCAGGTTAGGTTGATTAGCCACGCTAAACTATCCCTTAGTGTCAGGGGACTAGCAAGGTAAGTATGTGGGGTTACAAAGGTAAGGCTGGGCTGAGCTTAATGGGCTGAATAGCTTCCTTTTGCACTGTAGGGATTCAATGATTCTATGATAATTTTAAAGACTTCTGTTAACAGTCACCTGTAATATAAAACCTGAAAGTTGCTGAAAAGGGAGATATATTGCCAAAGCTTTTTGTGTTGCTTTCATCAGGAAAACCCAAGAATGTCAAATTTCAGATAATTACAACAATTAATGCTGCAAAGGAAAAGTATAATGATTGGTTGGTAAGTCAACTCCGATTGGTTGAACTGTTGGCATGGAAAAAACAATGAGGAACTATAGGCTCTACAAGCTCCCGAATAATTCAAAAAAAGCTGCCAGGCTAAACATTTCTTTTGTTTGCAGCTATGTCACTAGAAGCAGTTCCTGCTCTGGGAGGTTGGGTTTGGGATAGAGTCAAGACCTGACAACATGGATGCAGTGCACAGCCTGCCATCGGGACAGATGAATGCCTATGTGAGCTGGTTAGCAGATCCACCTGGATCCTGTGGGACTTCGATCCAGTTGGTTTATAAGTTATGAGGATCTCTAATATTGCCCCCCTCATCTTCACCTGACCTATCCTCAACCCCCAACCTCTCCTCTCTCCATGATCTTTCATATCCTCATACATCCTCCATAGTCACTCACTCATAATATGGATTGGACATCAGGTACCATGTGTAGATGAAAAGAAAATAAACTTCTCATAATCTAATACAGATCTCATTCATATAAACATGGTAGTGAAAAAGACCCCATTCATAAAATTCATTCACAGCTTTTAACTCTCCTCAAGTGGTTAATCACTTACAAACACAAACAGATTTCTATTTAGCAGCCACATCAAAACCTTTAACAGTCTCTTTAACTGTCAATCAAACTGTGAACTCAGAAAACTCTGCCGAGATAATTGTAACTTTTGATACTCAGCCAAGCTTTCATAATGACTTACTGCTGGGCCTTGGGGAGATGTAATCTAAAGGCTCTACTGAAACTGCGTGACTAGATGCTACTTTTTTTTTTCCAAACCTACGCACACAGAGCACACCAGAATGATAGGTAGTGGGATAGCTTGATCTTGGTTTCAGATAAATCTCAGCACAACATCGAGGGCCGAAGGGCCTGTACTGTGCTGTACTGTTCTATGTTTTATGTTCTATGCTTGTCAATCAATGCAGCAGAGGGTTTTTTTTAACTCTCACTGACAATTACAATCTTTTGCGTTAGCGCTTAGAGAACAGGATATTTAAAAGCTTCAGATCTTGACAGTCCTTATCAGTGGTATAAAAACCTTGTTTGCTATTCATGAGCATTTATGTACCCAAGTCATTAACAAGACTCCCACACTGCAGGTTAAGGTCTTCAGACCAGCCAAATGGGGTTTGCTTAAATTCAGCACTCAGCCGAAACAGCCCTGCTGAGTTTGTGTTTCCTGTTTGTGTGATCCATGCCCCACTCCCATTTGTTGCCCCCTGCTGCCAACGTTTCAATCTGGGCTAGGATCTGGACTTTCACTCCAGGCCCGATTGCCATTTTTAAACATCTGGCCCTGTGACCCTGTCACCCTCTGACAAATAAGTGGTCTCATAACACCAGGTTAAAGCCTAACAGGTTTACTTGGTAGCACAACTTCCAGAGTGTCACTTCTTCTTCAGGTGAGTTAAGAGTTATGTTCACAAACAGGGTATCCATAGATATTTGAATTATTCAGGAGTTGAGTTCACAAACAAGGCATAAATTTAATTTACGAGATAATAGTTGGAATGTAAGTCCTTACAGATAAGTTTTAAGTACAGACAATGTGAGTAGAGAGAGGGTTAAGCACAGGTTAAAGAGATGTGTATCATCTCCAGCTGGGACAGTTAGTGAGATTTTGCAAGCCCAGGCAAGTGGTAGCATTTACAGATCGTGTAACATGAATCCAAGATCCTGGTTGAGGCTGTCCTCATATGTGTGGAATTTGACTACCAGTCTCTGCTCAGTTTTCAGTTTTCCAACGGAAAGAGAACACTCTGCTTGGTGATTGTTGAGCGGTGTTCATTCATCCGTTGTCGAAGTGCCTGTATGTCGGGGAACACTTCAGCAGTCATGGGCATTCAGCGTCTATAATCTTCAGGTAAGTGTTTTCCAAGATGGCCTTCACAATATATGACAACGCAGGATCGCCGAGCAGAAACTGATAGCCAAGTTCTGCACACGAGGTTGGGCTCGACCGGGATCTTGGGTTCATGTCACAGATCTGTAACCCCCATGACTTGCCTGGGCTTGCAAAATCTTACTAACTGCACTGGATGGAGACAATACACATATCTTTAATCTGTATTTAACACACTGTCCACTCACATTGTCCGTACCTTTTAGACATGATTATCTGCAGAAACTTGCATTCCATCTATTATTTTGTAATTGAGTTTGTGTCTATAAATGCCCTGTTTGTGAACAGAACTCCTCACTCACCTGATGAAGGAGCAATGCTCCAAAAGCTTGTGGCTTGTGCAACCAAATAAACCTGTTGGACTTTAACCTGATGTTGTGAGGCTTCTCACTGTGCTTAACCCAGTCCAATGCCAGCATCTCCACATCACTGTATGACATGACACCATAAACCAGGTGAAGTACTGAGAAGGTGCTAGTTTGTAAAATTATTTGTTTTTCGGTTGAGAGTTGCATTGTAAGAGACGCAGGGTGTGATTTTACCAGTTTGCCACACCGAGGAAACAATGAGCTGAGCTGGAAAACTAGTGCATAACACTGAAAATTTGATAGTTACCCAGCGCCAATCAATTTGCTATTTTCTTGGCCCTCCAATGGCACAATCTGCTTCATGCCCAAAAAGGGCATAGAGTTGATTAGAACATTTAAAGTAACATTTAACTACACATTCAAAACCCAGCATGTGGAATCTTCTGGCCTTTGGGCATGGTGCCACAATGATGAGAATCAGAACATAGAACATAGAACATTACAGCGCAGTACAGGCCCTTCGGCCCTCGATGTTGCGCCGGCCAGTGGACCCTCTAACCTAAACTATTCCAATATCATCCATATGCCTATCCACCGAACATTTGAATGCCCCCAAAGTAGGCGAGTCCACAACTGCTGCAGGCAGGGCATTCCACGCCCTCACCACCCTCTGTGTAAAGAACCTGCCTCTGACATCCGTCCTATAACTACCACCTCTTAATTTAAAGTTATGTCCCCTCGTGTTGGTCATCACCATCCGAGGAAAAAGGCTCTCACTATCCACCCTATCCAGTCCTTTGATCATCTTATACGCCTCAATTAGGTCACCGCGTAACCTTCTTCTCTCTAATGAAAATAACCTCAGGTCCCTCAGCCTTTCCTCATAAGGCCTTCCCACCATACCAGGCAACATCCTGGTAAACCTCCTCTGCACCCTTTCCAATGCTTCCACATCTTTCTTATAATGCGGCGACCAGAACTGTACGCAATACTCCAAGTGCGGCCGCACCAGAGTTTTGTACAGTTGTAACATAACCTCACGGCTCCTAAATTCAATCCCTCTACCAATAAAAGCTAACACACCGTACGCCTTCTTAACAACTTTATCAACCTGGGTGCCAACTTTCAAAGAGCTATGTACTTGTACCCCAAGATCCCTCTGCTCGACAACACTATTAAGGGTCCTTCCATTAGCCCTATATTTCATATGCCTGTTATTCCTACCAAAGTGAATCACCTCACACTTATCCGTATTGAATTCCATTTGCCACCTCACGGCCCAGCTCTGCAACCTATCTATGTCCCTCTGCAAACTGTAACATCCATCCTCGCTGTCTACAACTCCCCCCACTTTGGTATCGTCAGCAAATTTACTAATCCAACCCTCTACACCCTCATCTAGGTCATTTATAAAAATGACAAACAGCAGTGGCCCCAAAACAGATCCTTGAGGTACACCACTTGTAACTGCACTCCAGGTTGAATATTTCCCATCAACCATCACCCTCTGTCTTCTATCAGCTAGCCAATTCCTAATCCAAACTGCTAAATCACCTTCAATCCCATGCATCTGCACTTTCTGCAGTAGCCTACCATGGGGAACCTTATCAAACGCTTTGCTAAAATCCATATACACTACATCAACTGCCTTACCCTTATCTACCTCTTTGGTCACCTCCTCAAAAAACTCAATAAGGTTTGTGAGGCACGACCTACCCTTCACAAAACCGTGCTGACTATCCCTAATCAATTTATTTCTCTCTAGATGCTTATAAATCCTATCCCTTATAATTCTTTCCAAGACTTTGCCCACAACAGAAGTCAGGCTCACCAGTCTATAATTTCCAGGATGGTCCCTACTCCCCTTTTTGAACAAAGGGACAACATTTGCCATCTTCCAGTCTTCCGGCACTATACCTGTAGCTAACGATGACATGAAGATCAAAGCCAAAGGCTCTGCAATCTCCTCTCTAGCCTCCCAGAGAATCCTGGGATAAATCCCATCTGGCCAAGGGGACTTATCAACAGGAACAGGTCCCCATTAGCGCAAACCTGCCACAATGGTGATACTGGAGGGGTGGGGGGGGAGGGGTGGTGCATGGAGGCCATTGAAGGGATGTCATGATGGACAGTGTGTTGAGAGTCATGATGGGAAAACATGCTGGGGATCCATTGGAAGGGCCCCAATGCCATCATGTGGGCAACCCGTATTGGAAGTGGAGAAGCATGCCTCCAATGGTGAGGGTGGGAGGAGCTCCAGATGCAAGTGGAGTGTGGGAGGAGGTCTCCCAGTGCACTGTGAGATCAGGGTGTCTTATGAAATGGTGCCCAAATTCTCCACAGCTGGCTCACCAGTATGTTTAGACCCCATGCCCCTCAATACCAGCGCATAACCCACACCTCTCCAAAAATGTGACCGAGTGTTGGAAGATTATGATGTGGAGCATCCCTGAGAGACCAGAGAGGACCCCCCCGATTTTTCTCACCGTTGAGGCACTTAGAAATCTTTTGGAAAATTCCTCCACAGCTTTTCAAATGGGATGTAAACTCTGTCAGGTTAATTTTAAGAAGAGCAGGGGAGTTCCACGTCGTGTACACTACAATATTTAACCCTCAACCAACATCACTTTCTAAAATATTATGGATGGGACTTTATGGTCTCACTCATCCGAAGCTGTAAAATCCTGACCGAGGTCAACAGACTTTCCCAATGTCTGCCCCTTGTCCATTCTGAGTCCCATGGTGGGCAGCATGGTAAAATTCCAGCCTATCTAATTATGACCATATTGATTCTTGTGGGATCTTGCTATGCAGAAGTTGGTTGCCAAGTTTCACACATTATAACACTTCATTGGCTGTAAAGAACTTCAGGATGCCCTGAAGTCATGAAAAGTGCTATATAAATGCAAATCATTCTTTTGGTCATCTGAGGACAAGCCTTTGATGAGGTCAAGACTTTTCATGATTTGCTCACTTCATAAATGATGAAAATACGCCAACCCTTACGACTGGATGGGCAGTGGACTGAATTTCACCACTCAAGTGCCATTCCTCATCCAATCTAATCCGTGTTTACTTGGCTTCCCTCTTGATCCCTCTCTAAGTAAGAGTTGACAATAAGCTGTCATTACTCTACTTAAGTTCCCGAGCCATCTGCATGCATAAAGTGTAATTACAGGAAGCTGTGTGGGTGGCTGGACAATCATCAAATAGAAGGGAACAGAAAGGTAAGAGTTTGGTGTTCCTTTGGCAGGATAGTGGGGGAAGGTTAGAGGGAGTGTGCCTTTTGATTCAAGGTAATCAATATCTCTGTAATTTCCCTCCGTGTCCTCGCTTTCACTCCCGCTTGGTTTGTCTTCAGTCCAACAATTTTATTCTTTCTGGATGGGGCACTGAATTTAGCTCTCATTCCAGTTCCAGTCCCTCCCTCCGAGTGTTGACTGAACGCAGCAAATGTGAAAATAAAACTAACGGACTGGGGGAAGATATAATCTGTGCCTTATAAAACTGTCTAAGATAGCAGTGGATAGAGGAGGAAAGGGGGAAACAATTATGGTCAAAGAGGCCAATGAAGAATACGAGAATTGAAAACATTGGCGGGGTGGCGGGGGGGGAGGGGGGGGAGGGGATGGGGTTAAAAGTTGGGACAAGACCACTGGGGAAAGATCCCCTTGGTGCAGCTATGAGAATAAACAGGGCAAAGTGAAACATTACAGCAAAAGAACAAAGCTAATTTGCAGTCGGCTCCTTGCAAATTCACCGGGGTGACTGACCACATTACAGGGAACTCCAATGGAAAATGGAAATCAGCTTTCAGAAAACTGGAGGAAAGCAATTGGAAGGAAATGGGTTGAGGGAGGCTGGATAGCCTTATTATTGGGAAGGAAAATGGCACAAGTCATCACTTCTCCTTTGAAAAAGGCAGAAGGGAAAGGGGGGGTTTGTGCAGAGAGGACAATTGAAAGAAGGGAATGTTCAAAAAAATAGATCCTCTTTCTTTTTCTCTCTGCCCCTCTTCCCCTGGCACCCTGGTGATATAAAAAGCATCAGAGTCTGTGTTGGCCAACTGCTGAAGGCTGTGCTTCATTCCCTGCTGAGCAGCCTCGAGTCTGATCATATGACCCCAGGCCTGGCTTCAGTGGAAAGTGCAGACATCAGCAACAGCAGGCTGATTCCAGACGTGGCATCATTTTCTCTCTGTTGCTTGTCTCTATTTCCACCCCGGTTCTTGCAGCAATGCCCCCGACCCTGCCCCATTTTGTTCCCTCTCCCTCCCTTCCCCCCTCCACCTCTCCTCATGTCGCTGTAACAGCGTGTTTCCAGCTCCCTCGCAGTTCAGTTGAAAGATCAGACAAAGGGCTGCATTTCGGCTGTGGCGCAGAATGTATTTTCGGACCTGCTGAAGAGAATGAAAGTACTGCAGTTTAAACCACTCATTATTCTGTTATTGTATAGGATCTGCTGCCTGAACTCCTTAGAGGCGATTTGCCCAGACGTGCAGAATTAGTGGGAAAACTGTTCTGGATCATGATTGTTTTGTCAGTTCAGCTCCTCACTGGAATCTCCCCATTCTGTGCAATGCAGAGGTCTCAATTGTGAATCTGATTAAAGACCCGGATGGGGGAGGGTGCAGGGCGTTGGGGACTGGGGTGGGTGCAGGGCCTATTCACGCTGGAATCTGACAGTTCCAGAACCCTGTGCACGTACAGTGGTCCCCGTTTACTGCCAGTGCTACCTGTCCAGTCTCCCCACCACAGACCGATCGCAGCCCCCATAACAATTCCAGGGCCAGCCCTGACCCCCTCCTCCACATCACCATTCCCACCCTCCCACCCCCGGCCCTGGAGTGCACCAATGTCCAGCCCATCCTCCTCCAGCAGTGGCGATCCCTCCATTCCCCCTCCCCCCCCACCCCCACCGCCTCACCCTGGAAGACCTCCCCCTACTTCCCCACTAACTTCCTCCCTGGGGTCAGACCTCACCCAGAAGGCAGGCACATCTCCGGCACCAATCACTACCCTCCGTCCAGCCCCGGCCGATCCCCAAGCAGAGTGGCAGTGAAATCCCTTACTACCCTGATCACCCCTATGCCCCGTCCACTTGCCACTGCCTGATGCCCGGTGGGCAGTACCAAGATGCTCCCTGGGCATGGGCATTTTGCCCCTTGGGCACTGCTGGGAGGAACAGGCTGGCACTGCCAGAATGCCCATTCCCGGGGAACTCCACCCCCTACCGCCCAGCCCTTGGGGGGGTCCTGATTGTCCCCTCTTCATTCTGGCAGAATCTCCCGCTAGTTCCCTGAATGTAGGGAGCTAGTCTGAATCCCGCTAGAATGAAGTACTCCTGGCAGGATGGGAGATTCAATCTGGACCTGCAAGTTCCTGATGATGAAATGTAAAGCATATTTAAAATACATTAAAAAAAGATTCAAATTACTTACCTGTCTTCCCACCGGTTTCTAGCTTTGTCTGGTTTCTGAGTATTCTCTGGCTTTGGGAGATGCGCGTGCATTCCCAGCGCATGTGCAAATCCTGGAACAAGGCCAGTGATATGCATGTCCCAGCCTGACCTGCCAGAAAAGTTGAGGATGGGGATGGGAGAATTGCCCCCCTTGTTTCTGCTTTGGTTTCACCTTGGCCCCTTGGCAATGACAGTAAAATTCTTGCAAAGTTTACACTCACAGAGATCGGTGTGCTGGGGTGAATATTAAACTCCCCTTTGGGGATCGTGGCCCATTTTGCAACCTGAAATATCAATTTAGACATTTCACAAATGATAATGATACTCGTAATGCACTTTTGTTTTTGACAAATTGACCGAGTGATCAATGTTAAGCAATATTAACCAACGATGAAACTCTGCTGTATGGAAATTATCCCCAAGAGGCTGTAGATGATTATCCCTGGTAATAGCACTGAATCCATTGTACATTTGCATGCCAAATGCTCTGTCTGCAATTCCGACAGGGTTGTTACTGTTCTTATTTTTCATGTTAGAGGCTCCATTAAAAATAAGGACAGCAAAATGTCACATGAATGCATTGAGCACCCTCGCTAATAGCGCTGGGCTATACCTTCGAGTAACTCTCAGCTCTTCAGCAAGTTTAAAATTTATTAATATCACAGGTAGCTTACATTAACACTGCAATAAAGTTACTCTAGTCGCCACACTCTGGCGCCTGTTCAGGTACGCTGAGGGAGCATGTAGCATGACCAATGCACCTAATTAACACATCTTTTGAACTATGGGAGGAAACCTGAACACCTGGAGGAAACCCACGCGGACATGGGGAGAAGGCGCAGACTCTGCACGACAGTGACTCAGGTCAGGAATCGAACCTGGGTCTCTGGCACTCTCAGGTAGCAGTGCTAACCATTGTGCCATGAATTTATCAGAAGTACAAAAAATGTTTGCATTTCTACATTACATATTGGTGATAGTACGTAGCAATCTGCACAAAAATCAGTAGCATGTTGCAAAGATTTTGAGTAACTTTCCCCTGCATGACTTTTGGTGGTTAAAAGGAGTATTCCATCTTTACAACTCCACTGTATCATGAGATGCGGCATGATATAAAGCAGATGATTCTGTTTTTCCTCTGTCAAAAATGTCTCATTCCATTACTTATTGCAGTTGCTGAATCACTGTAGTCTGTGGTTGAGTTCCAAGCAATTCCCAGTATTGGACAAACATCGCAAACACTGCCTCAGTGTTACTGTATGTTTTCTTGTGATGTAATGCACTGAGCTTCATTCTTATCCAGTTACATGCAGCCTTTAGAGGCTCCTCTTATTGCCCGAAGCCTTCGTTAAGGTTGCCTCAGAGTTTGCGTGTCAGGATGCACAGAGCAAGCCTGCAAGCAAACTTGACAGTTTGGAATGATATTACATCACTGTATTGCAATCAGCAGGCTGTAATCAACAGAAATGTCCAATGTAGTCCAGAATTGCACTTTAGAGACAGAAAAGAAAGTGCGAACAGGTACTTTTATCAAGAGTTGAAATGCAGATAGGTTCCAAATTGGTTCACGACAATGTCCTGATGCCTTCTGCCTTTCTGCAGCCGAATACTTCTGAGTACACGTTTACACAGCATCATAAACAGACAGATTGCTGTTTTGTTCTTCTTGGCCTGCTCAAGCCATTCTCCTAAACTGAGGAGAAAAAACATTGTGGAATCCCTACAGTGCAGAAGGAGACCATTCAGCCCACCAAGCCTACACCGGCAACACCCCCATCCAGGCCCTGTCCCTGTAACACTCTGAATTTACTCTGCTAGTGCCCCTGACACTAAGGGGCAATTTAGCATGGCCAGACAACCTAACCTGCACATCTTTGGAATGTGGGAGGAAACTGGAGCACCCAGATGGGACCCACGCAGAGATGGGGAGAATTTGCAAACTCCACACAGGCAGGGACCCAAGGCCGCAATTGAACCTGGGCCCCTAGTGTTGAAAGGCAACAGTACGAACCACTGTGCCACTGTGTATAATGCTTTAGGTGCCAATTAACAGAGTAGCAATGGATTAAAGTCTCCTTTTGAGAAATTTACAAAGCACATTTAGATGGCAGGGGCTTGTGGGGAAGAATATAAGGAAAGAAGGAAAATGTGACCCATTCCATTTGCTGTAGTACTCTGTTAAAAAAGCACTGTAGCTTTGTAGGCTGTCTTCATGGATTAGTCAATTGGGAGTTGCATGAGTGGTGATAACACGCCCTTCGTGACTTCCATGTGGCTAATAATGTGGAACTCAAATTAAATAAGTGAGGGAACTAAGGAAGGAAGCAGCAACTTGTACTCTGGTTGCATGCATCTACTATACTTCAGATCCACGTCATTGCACAGCACAATAGACTTTCTGCTGAGCTTGCATTGAGGAATTGAGGAAGTTAGAAGTAAGAAGGGGAAGTAAGGGCAAACCTTTTCATCCATGGACTTGAGGAATAAGTTACAAGTAAGATTTGTTAACTGTCATGAATCCCCATAGAAACTGAAGGTTCAGCCTGAGGATATTGCTCAGAGCAAACCCAAGAACACATAACAGCACTGAACTAAGTTATGCTTTTCCTTTGATTTTCTTTGAAAGGTTTCATTTATTAGTTATAAAAATATTGGAGATGTTGGGGGATCCTGCACCAACAACAACCAGAAGTCAGAGTTCTGGAGGATAGAACAGTGGTAGATATGTGGGAATCAGTGGATTCAAATCAGGAATCTGTGACAAAACCTTCAGAAATACTCCCAGCCAGAGTTGTCAAACCTAGTTAGAAGGGAAGCGCATTCAAATAGACAGCGTCAACAAACCCAACAAATAATTAGATCCAGCATTGACAGGATGTGTTTCTGGAGGTAAAAGTGATGCCATGGGAAGGTGAATAATTGGGTGGATTTAAAAATAAGAGGCTGGCCTCTGCAGATAATGGGCTTTTGCTAAAATCCCTTCAACCCTTGTGAAAACCTTTGCTTGTCATAGCCTCGAGCCAACTATTTGTGTTGTATCTGCAGGTTCTGAAATAGAACAGGTGACCTTGCGCTGCAGTGAGTCTCAAGTTCTCCTGCAGCATTACATAGAAAGAACAAGGTGAGGCACTAACAGCTGAACCTTTTTCCAAGAATATTCAACACAGAATCACCAGAATGACAACAGGGCTTTGAGGGTTAATTTGTTGAAAACAGTTAATGTAAATGCTCCTGGCAGAAGATTTCTGAGTAATATATTCAAAGTTATTAAAATGTTGAAATGATTTTAGAGAATGATAGAATCCCTGGAGTGCAGAAGGAGTACAGAACACCTGATTTGCCTGATGAAGGCCATAGAGCCAAAAGCTTATGAGTTTACTATCAAATAAATTGGTTGGATTTATAACTAGTGTTGTCAGATTTCTTACTGTGCAGAAGGAGGCTATTCGGCTCATCCAGTCTGCACCAAAACAATCCCACCCCCTATCCCCGTAACCCTGTATGTTCACCCAGCTAGTCCCCATTAAGGGGCTATTTAGTACAGCCAATCAGCCTAACTCACACAAGTTTGGACTATGAAAGGAAACTGAGCAGCCAGGAAAAATTCATATGGACATAGGAAGAATATGCAAACTCTATACAGACAGAGACCCGAGGCCAGAATTGAACCCGGGTTCCTGGCACTGTGAGGCAACAGTGTTAACCACTATGCCAATGATAGCATAGACTAAAGCCAAAAAAGGCAAGAGTAGTTGAGAGACTAAGTGGTTTAGGCATGGAATTGCTTAACTCCTTGGCAGAGGAAGACATGCCCTCCAAGAGTGGAGCAATGGAAATTGGAGACGTAAAGAAGGCCAGAATTACAGGTGGGCAGAGATCTTGGAGGGTTGTAGGGATGGTAGAGATTGCAGAGATAGGACGAGGCAGAGCATGGAAGGATTTGAAAACAAGAATGAGAATCTTAAAATCATGATGCTACCAGGATCTTATTTCCACCTACACTTTGAATCTATCTCTGCACGGATGACTATGCGTCACTGAGATTGAAGAACAAAAACAGAATGAGAAACATGGAGACAATGAATGGGTGACTAATTGCTACCCTTTTTTGTGGATGAGACATTGAATCTATAATGCCGATACAGCATCAGAAAAGATTCTACACTTCAGCTCCTGAATTAAACTTCTTCCAAAACAGCCTTGACATTATTGGACAAAGGATTTACTTTAATTGCTTTAGTCTGGAAGCTGTTTGAGTAAGGGGCAATTGCATGACCTGTTATTTAAATCATTAAACAGGTAGAAGTTGTTAAAGGAACAAATGAGTCACTTTGTGTTATGGATGCATTTTAAAAAACATTTAGATCACCTTCAAGTGTGACTTATTATCCCATGAAGTGTAGCCCATGACAATTTTCAGGCTGAAAATCTCTCACATCGCACCGTCCCCCCACCATGGGAATCATAGTGGGTGCCACAGAAAATTCAGCAGACCATTCAAAGATCGGTTGAGCTTGGGTGGGAATTTCCAATCTTGAGGCCAGAGAATCCTGCTGTAGTTAGACAAAAAACCCTTCTATATCTGTAAAAGGAGATGTGGCCTAATCTTTTGCTTGGAGGATCTGCGCATGAACTACTGCTCTGTTACTTGCAACAGGGGTCACCATAAGATATAAAAGCAGAATGAGGCCATTTGGCCCCTTGAGTCAGTTTCACCATTCAATTATGGTTGATAAGTTTCTCAACCCCATTCTGCTGCCTTTTCCCCACAACCTTTATCTCCTTACCAATCAAGAGCTTATCTATCTCTGTCTTTACACTCAATGACTTGGCCTCCACAGCTTTCTGTAGCAATGAATTCCATACATTCCCTCTGGCTGAAGAAGTCCTTCCTTATCTTGGCTGTAAAGGGACTAGGATCTGAATCTGGGCCCTCAAATCCGAGTCTTGCCTATTCATTGAAATATCTTCTCCACATCCACCCTATCATGTTAGCAGTGAAGTAGAATAAACTTTCAGTTTACCCCCTGCTAACCGAGACAAAGCTCCTTTATTTTGTAATTTAAGGAGGAAGCAATGCTCCCCAGCACTGTCCCCTAAAAAATGTCTGACCAATTTGTTTGTTTATTGGTATTATTAGTTGAGGAGGGAATATTAGCCAAGATCTCTTTTCTTAGTGCTGACTATGAGCCACAGCATTTTGTCAGTTCAATTTTCCACCTGGAGAAATAAAAGCTCTGCATCAGAGTGAATGCTAACTGAAATAGTGTACAACAACAAGAACTTGCATTTCTGCAGCCATTTTATACAAGTGTTATCAAACAAAGTTTGGACACACAATTGGAGATGTTAGTACAGGTAATTAAAAGATGGGTCAATGAAATAGTTTTTAAGGAGCATATTTAGGAGAGGCAGAAAGGCTGAAGGCTTGAATTCCAGAGCATACAGTCCAGGTAAAATAGATAACAAGTCGAATGACAGAAATGATAATGGTGAGAGAGAAAAATTGCTGCTTTATATAATTTACAGTGCAAAATAAATGTACTACACGATTCTCAGTATCTGTTGTCCTGTACTCTGTCAAATCTGAACTCAACACCATCGCTGATTCAGTAATTTGCAGTAGGTTTTTTTGAAGAAAAATGTTTACCAAGTGTTTTGTTTGTGAGTAAAAAAAATTGCTCTGTGTAAGTGGAAAAAAAAATGTTGACATTTAGTTTAGACTGCAGAGGAGAGGGGGAATGGCTGAATCAGCAGAGAATGCAGCAAGAAATGACTGGGGAAAGAAGGGATGTGTTCACAAAGGGATGATTATGCTGTGTGGAAGGGAGTGTGTATCACACAGCTGAATTGGTGAAGAATGGCAGTTTGCATTGCGTTGAACTGACAATACAGAAATGTGTCTATTTGATGTTCCTGATCAGCACTTTGTAATTTTGTTACACAAAAGCCCGTTCCCTCTTTATCTAATCTTCTACTTCCTGTATGTTAAATCCTCTCAAATCTTTGACAATCTCAATCAGGTCTCATCATCCTGCATAACACCACCCCTTTCCCCCCAGCACCACTAGAGTTGCTCTTCAGAGCAAAGAAAGTTAAGATGGTTTCAATACTGTTGCTCCAAATTATAGGGGGTTTTGAGAGGAGATAAGCAGGAGCAATTTCCACTGACTGAAGATCAATTACCAGACAGAGATTTGGTTCAAAAAACACAGTTGATGTGATCTGGTAGGCACTGCCTGGATTAGATTTCCCTGAGGGTGTCAGGATGTTGGTGTCGGGCCCACGTCTTCAGTATAATATTCTCAAACTTAGTATGTCAGGCCAATATTCCCACTGGGAGAGGAGAGCACTGCCCAGAAAGTTCCAGGGTGCCTCAATCATAGAGGCACTTAAGCTGCCTTCACTGAAATTAGAAATTAAAAGATCCCAAAGTATGTATGGCCATCAAATTGGGGGAAGCCCCCACCTGACAGGCTTATTCATGGATGGGACTGCGATCTCTCATCCCTCCAGTGGAGCCTCTGGCTCAATTGAGCTGCCAGTCTGTGCAGATAATAGGTTTGCTCCAATGTTGGTAAAATATTGGCACCGGCACCAAAAGGTCCCTGAATGGAGTGAGCAAAATTTGAAAAGGCGGTGGAAGCAATAGGAACTTGCAAAAGGGAATTGGATATACACTTAATATAGAAGAATAAAAGCACAGTGATGGGGAAAGAACAGTGAAGTGAGAATAATTGGGTAATTTTGTCAAAAAATTGGCACAGACACTTTGGGCCAAATGGCCTCCTTCTGTACTTATGATTCTTTGACTCCTTTCCAGTATATATACAATTTTCCATTCTCAAAGGATCAGCCTTATATTGAGTTTGAAGACAATGATGAATATATTTCGTGCCATCTTAATAAACTGATCAGCATATGGAAAAAGTGCAGTTTTTATTGGTATGAAGGTGTAACGTTCTTTTGAACGTAAAGTGCAACAGAAATATCAAATTCATGTCCTAAGTCAACTTTGAAACGCTTGTTAATACTCCATTCTTCCACATTAGAATTTTCTAACACATTGGGCAAGGTTTCTTGGCCCTTCCCCATCAACTCCCCCCTTTCCGGTCCCACCTACCGCAACCTCCCACCGTGGATTCCCCAGTGACAGAGAGTGCAAACAATGGGAAACTATGTTGACAGCGGCAGGACTGGAAGATCCTGCCGCCAGCCAATGGAGGGCCGTCCTTGCTGCCACAAGACGTGCTGCGGGGGAGGGTGAGAAAACCCCCCGCCCCCACCATTTAGAGTTTGCTGAATGCATTTGGATCAGATTCACATATACAGAATGCTAACAGCATCATTTATCAGTACCAGTTCTTAATAGTTATTTTGTCTCGGTACATTGTCAGTTTGTGGAAATATTAAGTTCATCAAGAAATGAAAGATTTCTAAAGGGTGGCTGAGAAAGGTAGAAAGCTTCTGCCTTTTTATTCTCTCATTGGTTACATGTTCTAATCAGCTCTTTCACGTTATTAACTTTTTTGTTTGAGTCAGTTTTCAACCGATGAACTGCAGGGAAAATTCTCACTTATTTTGACAGCAGTCAAAATTTTTTTTTGCAGTCAAAAGTGACATAATCTGAAATTTTCCACACGCTCGGCTTCTTTTTATTTTGTCTTGTCTAAATGTCAATCATCAGAAAACACCAGTAAAGTTGCTTTAACTATCTTGAGTTTGACATACGGTTTTCTGGACTCGAAACATCAGCTCTTTTCTCTCCTCACAGATGTTGCCAGATCTGCTGAGATTTTCCAGCATTTTCTCTTTAGGTTTCAGATTGCAGCATTTGCAGTAATTTGCTTTTACCTATCATCCCGTTTCCCACAGGTAACCCTTTGTAATCCACAAACATTCACTAATGTGGTTATCGACTGCTATTCTTGAATTTTGACTGTAGTTCATGGGCCATTTCCAATTATTTTTTGATTTCTGCACTATAATCAATGTGATACTGTTATTTTGTAAGATCCAGGTTATACCCGCTGCTACCCCCGGCATTACTAGAACAGATTAGATGGCTATCATATTGCTAGAATGGGATCTTGTTGTTGCCGCGTTTCCTATATTATAACAGTGACCGCACTTCAGAATTCTTCATTGGATATTATGAGGAAATGGGTGTATATAAGTGCAAGCTCCTTCACCCTCTGCACTGCAGCAATGTGTCAGTTTCACCCCTCTTTCCCAGTGTTAATTGTTTTCCTCCTTTAACATACTCCTGAAAATTTACCTCGAACCAAGATTTTAGCCGGGGTGGCACAGTGGTTAGCACAGCTGCCTCACAGCACATGGGACCTGGGTTCAATTCCCAGCCTTTGATCACTGTCTGTATCAAGTTTGCACATTCTCCTGTTGTCTGCATGGGTTTCCTCCGGGTGCTCCGGTTTCCTCCCACAGTCTGAAAGAAATGCTTGAAAGATAGATTTTTGGTTTTTGAACAGTAAAAGAATGAAGGGTTATGGTGAGAGGGCGAGTGAGTGGAGTTGAGTCCATGAAAAGATCGGCCAAAGTCTTATTGAATGGCAGAACAGGCTTGAGGGGCCAGATGGCCTACTCCTCCTCGTAGTTCTTATGTTTAGGTGCATGCTAAATTCTCCCTCAGTGTACCTGAACAGGTGCCAGAGTGTGGTGACTAGGGGATTTTCACTATGACTTCAGTGTTAATGTGGCACTAATAAAATTTAATTTTCATTTTCATTTTAGCTATCCTCCGAAATCTTGCTGTCATTTATGTTGGTGATATCTTACATCCTGCCAACGATGTACCCCCACCGCTGCTTCCCAGCCAGCGAGGGATGTATGCAATGGGAAGCCCCATTGACAACAATGAAGATCCCGCTGCCAGCAAGTGGCGCACCACCACCCACTGCCACGAAACAGCGACTGCAGAGCAGGAGGAAATACCCACCTTCTCCTGTGGGTATCTCCTGTGTGGTTCAATGCCCAATTTTGTTTTCTTTTGTAATGCCCCTATGAAACGCCTTGGGACCTTGTAATCATGTGACTGGCTGAAGTATAAATTGATGTTGTAGATTTGAGCATATGGTATATTTCAACCAACGTGAATAAGTTATCACATGGAAGTGTTTTGAAGAAAATGGTGACGGGAACGGTGGCGTAGTGGTAATGTCGCTGGATGAGTAATCCAGAGGCCCAGGTTATTGCCCGGGGACATTTTTTTTATTAGTTTGTGGGACATGGGTGTCACTGGTTGGCTAGCATTTATTGCCCATCCCTATTGCCTTTGGAGGGGAGTTGAGAGTCAAGCACATTGCTCTGGAGTCACATGTAGGACAGGCCAGGTAAGGACAGCAGATTTCCTTCCCTATAGGAAACCAGATAGGTTTTTCCTAACAATCGACAATGGTTTCATGGTCATCAGCAGTAGATTCTTAATTTCAGCTATTTTTTACTTAGTTCAAATTCCACCATCTGCTGTGGCAGGATTCAAACCCGGGTCCCCAGATCATTAGCTGATTTTCTGGATTAATAATCCAGCAGTGATACCACTAAACCATCAACTTCCTGATGCAGGTTGAATCCCATCATGGATGCTGGTGGAATTTAAATTCAATTCGTTAATCTGGAATTAAAACTGCTCTCAGTAACAGTGACCATGGAATGATCATTGGTTGTTCTACATGTGTTCCAGACTCACAACTGCCCTCTGAAATGGGCCAACATGCCACTCACTTCAAGGACATTTAGGGGTCTGCAGCAAATATTGGCCTTGTAAGCGATTCCCACATCCCACAAAAGAATAAAATAAAAATATCATTCTCAAATTCTATAAACTTGACCTAGCTTGAGATGCACTCTCTAGGAAAGAAAGTGAGGATAGAATGCCTCAATGCAGAAGGAGGCCACGTGTGTCTGCAGTGATACTGCAACACAGCATGTTATTCAGGCTCTAACCCATATATTTACCCTGCTAATTTTTGCTTCTTTTGAAGGAAACCCATGCAGACATGGGAAGAATGTACAAACTCCACATAGACAGTCACCCAAGGTCAGAATCGAACCTGTGTCCCTGGCATTGTGAGAGAGCTGTGCTAATCACTGTTCTACCTTGCCTCAAGTTGAGAAATGGAAGAAAAGCAAATTACTTCATAGTAATTCATGGTCTGCGCCTCACTGGCAAGACCAGTATTTATGACCCATCCCTAACAGAGCTTGAGAATGTTGCGGTCAGTGGGTTAATTTTGTGGGATTTAAAGTCCAGTGTTGTAGTTTATTGTGTAGCATGTTGTATTTGAGCTTCTCAGCTGCTGCCCAGTGAAGGAAACGCAAGTCCTGCTTCTTCATAACCTCCCTTCATTTTCTGATTCAACTCCACATGCACATCACCAACACCCAGTGCCACCTGTAACCTCTTGATATGGCCCAGGGAATTCTATTAAGTGATTAACATCCAATTTAGGACGTGAGTGGGAGGTAACTGTTAACCCGTTCCTAACATACCGAGTTTCCTGACCCCAGTGTAACGAGGTAGAAGTGCAATGTTTATCTTCTGAAAAGTCCAAAAAAAGAGCTGTGCCTGAAGCTGAACAGAAACGGTGGTGTTTGACTCTGGGATTCTGGCCAGGGCCAGCACTGAGTATTTACACTGGAGGTGAGCATTCCTACACTAATGCGTGGGTGGCACATTTAAATAGGGTTTTTCTTTGTCGAGAGCCAGAAAAACATGACATAGAAAAAAAAAGTCAAAAGTAGTAAGGCACATGGGGGTAAAAGCAGTTCTCTCATTGTGATTTCTAGTCATACAAGCGCGGGGCATTCTTACCATAGCCAACCTTCCAGCCAGTCCTGCGGTGGACATTGGAATTAAGTAACCAGGGCGTCGATTTGTCTCCATTGTAAGCAACTCTTGTCTGGTGGTCGGAAGTTGTGGCTTCGAGATCCAGCCCATTACCTCAGAGCGTGACTTTCACTGACTGACACCCCAGTGCTTCTGGTCAGGTTGCAATCCTTCAGTGTCCATTCACCAATTGAAGGGACATTGAAATATGGCAGCAAGATGGTAGGGCTGGCTGTCTGGAGGGTTCTAAGAGCATAGCGGCAGAACAAATGTCTTTATCCTTGTCGCTGATCAGCTTTCCATACTGTTTCTTCTTCCAGTAGCTACATAAATCATAATAACGAGGCTCAGACAGCTTACAATCATCCCAGGTCAATATTTATCCCTCAAGCAGCATCAAAAACAAAACAGATGATCTGGTCATTATCATGCTTCTGTTTTGTCAGAGATTGTTGTGGTCAAATTGATTGCCATGTTTCTGACATTACTACATTTCAAAAGTAGTTCATGAGCTGTGATTTTCCAGAAGCGAAACAAAATCCAGTAAAAATGAAGAAATAAGAGTATTTCCCCATTCCCCAGGGGCAGCACAGTGGCACAGTCGTTAGTACTGATGCTTCACAGCACCAGGGACTTTGATTCTTGGCTTGGAGTCTGTGTGGAGTTGACACGTTTCAGCGTGGATTTCCTCTAGATGCATCGGTTTTGTCCCACAGTCCAAAGATGTGTGAGTTAGGATTGGCCAAGCTAATTTTCCCCTTAGTATTAGGAGCACTAGCTGGGGTAGATGCATGGGGCTATGGGCAGAGAGCCAAGGTGGGATTGTGGTCAGTGCAGACTCATTGGGCCAAATGGCCTCCTTCTGGACTGAGGGATTCTATGATTCTAATACTGATCCCAACTATTGGGTCAGAATCACCAATGTCCATCTCTCCTCCCTCTATCCCCACCATGGATGGTGGACGTTCCATTAATCCTCAACTTTTCCCCATTCAGCTTCTCCTGCATATCCTCTGAATCATGTAAAATCTTGCTTAAAACCCACGTTTTTCAACCAACATTTTGCGTACCCACTGAGCTCTACTACTGTAGCTTAGCATCAGATGCTTTGTACTTTCTCTCCATCAGCTGTATGGAGCAATTTTCTGCATTAAGTTCTTTTGTGGAAAGGGGCAACTGAGAGGGGAATTTCCAGAGGTAAATCGGACTCTTAAAGTATCTCAGCAGAAAAATAGAATTAAGAGCACAAGTTCAAGTTAACCTTGACAGTGAAGCAAGGGAACACATTTTAGCCTTTCACCAGTTTGTCTGTTGGAATGACACTTGAGAGCTATTGCTATTTGCCACATAGAAGAGGTTTCAATCGTGGAAGCTGCAATGGTGGGGGGAGGGGGTGGGGGGGCTAGTTTTGTTGCTGCATTGCCAAGGTAGGAGAACTTTCTCTTCAAGTCCAAGGTCAGTGGTGATGCTATGTCACTAGTGACAGAAACACTTCAGAAAGCACACTCTCTGGCGAGACAGAGTGAGGTCATGCAAACACCCACTGTTCCTTCCATATAATCACTCCCAGATCGCCACTATTCCTCTGTGGCTGCAACAGTATTTATGGAAGGAGTGTCTATAATACTACATATTTGATGTTTACAGAGTCCCGCTGACTTATGAATGGGAATCCTGCTGAAAATTTTATAAGTACTCAGTATTTCCTTAAAATGCTCGCAGATGTACATCAATGGAACCATGAAACCATAAGTTATGTTTAATACTATCTGGAACTGATTTAAAAATAAAACATGAGGCTTTTCCAATAACGCGGTGAGTGAGGGCACTGGGTGATATGGGCTGGAGCCAAACCAATACAGAAGGCCCCATGTTCAGTGCCTGCAAACTAAGATAGGGCCAGACATTCGCCACTGAGGTGGGTAACTCACAACAGGCGATCTCCTGACTCAACAGGCCCTCCTCAGTTTAAAGTTCTGGATCACGCATGATCATGCTCCAGGGTGGGGGCAGATATGAGAGAGAGCCAGATCCACCAACAGGAAAGCAGACCCCAGGCACATATTAGTGCGCTGACTTCACCTCAGTGTTAATAAAGGCACTTAGACCCTCTAGGACTCACTTGTCACACCTCCTCAACAACCCTACACACTCCCCAGACTCCTCGTACTCTGCACGTCAACTCATGCCCCCCGTCAATCACTCCCTATAGCCCCTCATGCTCTTCATGTTAACTCAATGCCAATTCATGCCCCACAGTCACTTAACGTGACTCTTATACCCTCCACACTGACTCAATGCCAACTTGTGCTCCCCAGTAATGCCCATCATCCCTCATAATGTTCACACCAACTCAATGCTAATTTGTGCTCCCCGTTTACTTCCCATGGCCCCTCATACTCCTTAGACCAATGCAGTGCTAATTTATGGCCCCAGCCACTCTCTATTGCCCCACATACTCTCCATGTTAACTGAATGCCAATGCCAACATATATACAATGACAATGGCAAGTGTAGAACTGCTGAGAGGAAAAAAATATTCAGAAATGTCCTTTGAAAATATCTGCTGTCCTTTCAATCCTATCGACAGACCACTGATCTATCAATAACAGAGTTTCAAAGACTTCACATTGTTATATTATACACAATGGAGAATGGCTACCTCCTTGCCCCCAACAATTTCTGCTGCTTAGGTTGGGAGTGCAGGATACATGTTCACTACTCTTATCCCACACTGGCAAAAATTACCCAGTGCTGGAAAACATTCAGGAATCCTGATCTCAGATCCTGCCCACCATTTTTAAACAGTGCCAGAGTCATGCCAACTCCACAAGATCTAGCTCAGAACATTCACTAGTTTCATTAAAATGTTGCACCTAATGTCTTTGGTTTTGTGAAGATGAGATCATGTCTCACAAACTTGATCAAGTTTTTCAAGGAAGTGACGAAGATGATTGATGAGGGTAGGGCAGTGGAAGTTGTCTGCTTTGACTTCAATAAGACCTTTGACAAGGTCCTTCATGGCAAAGTGGTGCAGAAGGTGAAGTCGCATGGGATCAGAGGTGAGCTGGCAAGGTGGATACAAAACTGGCTTGGTCAAAGAAGTCAGTAAAGTCTGGCAACACCAATTTTAAATCCAACTGATTTATTTGATAGTAAATCTGTTTAGTAAAGCAGGTAGTAAATCTGCTTAGCAAATATGATAGTAAATCGGTCAAAAAATTCAGCAGAAGGGTACATTTCTGAAAAGAGGGCTGTGACAGAGGGCGTTCCTCAGGGATCAGTGCTGGGATCTTTGCTATTTGTGAGATATATAAATAATTTGAAGGAAAATATAACTGGTTTGATTAGTAAGTTTGCGGATGACACAAGGTTGTGGATTTGCAGATAGCAATGAGGATGATCAGAGGATGCAGCAGGATATAGATTGGTTGGAGACTTGGGCGGAGAGATGGCAGATGGAGTTTGATTCGGACAAATGTGAGGTAATGCATTTTGGAAGATCTAATACAAATAGGAAATATACAATGGCAGAACACTTTAGAGTACTGATAGACATCCTTCCTGGATGTACAAGTGCACAGGTCACTGAAAGTAGTAATGCAGGTGGAGAAGGGAGCAAAGAAGGCGTATGGCATGCTTATCCTCATTGGGCGGGGCATTGAGTTTAAAAATTGGCAAGTCATGTTGCAGCTTTATAGAACCTTAGTTAGGCCGCGCTTGGAATATAGTGTTCATTTTTGGTCGCCACACTATCAGAAAGGTCTGGAGGCTTTGGAAAGGGTACAGAAAAGATTTACCAGGATGTTGCCTCGTATGAAGGGCATTAGCTATGAAAGGAGAGGTTGGTGAAATTTGGTCTGTTCTCACTGGAGGTTGAGGGGCGGCCTGTTAGAAGTCTACAAGATTATGAGAGGCATGGACAGAGTGGAGAGTCAGAAGCTTTTTCCCAGGGTGGAAGAGTCAATTACTCGAGGGCTTAGGTTTAAGGTGTGAGGGGCAAGATTTAAACGAGATGTACGAGGCAGATTTTTACACAGAGAGTAATGGGTGCTTGGAACTCGTTGCCAGGGGAGGTAGTGAAAGCAGATATGGTACTGAATTTTAAGGGGTGTCTTGACAAATACATGAATAGGATGGGAATAGAGGGATGTGGTCTTTGGAAGGTTAGGGGGTTTTAGTTACTTTGGGCAGCATAATCGGTGCAGTCTTGGAGGGCCAAAGGGCTTGTTCCTGTGCTGTAAGTTTCTCCATTATTTGTTCTTTGTCTGTCGTATACAACATCACACTTGATGTGGAAAGTAACTGTCACATTTACAGGCGCGTAGCATACATTTCGCATTCATAAAACAGAACTACACACATCAGAGTTATAAAGATTAAACCTCACACATAAACTGTCATTGAAAGGTAACTATGGATACATGAAAACAACAAATCCAGAAGTAAAAGCTCCCCATTTATTTAAACAAGACAAGGTGCATTCAGCAGCTTTTAAAAAAAATCTTTGCAGCTACTTTCTTTTCAAAAGAGAATTGAGGATAAACTCGAAAAAGCCGAATTTTGCAGAACAAAGGGGTGAATCAGGCCAATTTAATAGCTCAAAAGAGCTAGCAAAGACCTGATGGGCCAAATGGTCTCTTTGTGCTGTAACGTTCTGTGATATTAGTTTTGCATAAGGCTGAGGACTTGCTAATGGGCATAATATTCAACGATTTAATGTAGAACTTTGCAAGAAAATGATTAAACTTATCCACGGAATAAGTGGGTAAGTTTCCAGTATTCTTTGTTGTCTAAGGCCATTGCCTATCTGAGTCCTGTGGGAGTGACATAACTTGGTGATGCGCAAGAGGCTGGGCTTGAAGGAGTGCCGGGAATCTTGGATTGCTGGAGAATTGGAGATTACAGAGGTAGTGAGGGCATGAGGCCAGGCAGAGAGTTGAAAACAGGGGTGAGTCTTTTGAAATTAAGACACTGCTGGATTAATCAGAAAGCTGAACTCAATTACAGCTGAGGAAAAATATCAAGACATAGGGCACGGGTGGAAAATCTCAGATTGAACCTTCAAGTTGTGTCTGCTAATGAAGTGATTTAAAGTAATCCTACAGTGCAGAAAGAGGCCATTCGGCCCATCGAGTCTGGACCGACTACAATCCCACGCAGGTCCTATCCCCATAACCTCATGCATTTACCCTGACACTAAAGGACAATTTAGCATGGCCAATCCACCTAACCTGCACATCTTTGGACTGTGGGAGGAAACCAGAGCACCCAGAGGAAATCCACGTGGACACGGGGAAAATGTGCAAACTCCAAAGTGACCCAAGCAGGAATCAAACACAGGATCTGATATTCTGCACGCTCTTCCCGTGCTTTGCACATTCTCCCCATGCCTGTGTGGGTTTCCTCCGGGTGCTCTGGTTTCCTCTCTCAGCCTGAAAGATGTGCTGGTGAGGTGTGTTGCCTGTGCTAAATTCTCCCTCAATGCATCCAAACGGGTGCCAGACTGTGGCAACTGGGTGATTTTCACAGTAACTTCATTTCTGCGTTAACGTAAGCCTACCTATGACATTAATAAATAAACATTAATACTTTATACTCTACTTTTTAGATTCATATAAAGAGCTGGTGAATTGAGTTCAGGTTTAGAGGATTGTTCATCGAATCGCTACAATGCTGAAGGAGGCCTTTCGGCCCATCAAGCCGACAATAACCCCAGCCAGGCCCTGTCCCCTTAACCTCATGTATTTACCCTGTTAATTCCCTGACACAAAGGGGCAATTGAGCATGGCCAATCAACCTATGCCACACGTCTGGAATGTGGGAAGAAACTGGAGCACCCAAAGGAAACCCACACAGACACAGGGAGAGGTTGGAAACTCCACACAGACAGTCAGCCAAGGCTGGAATTGAAGTCAGGTCTCTGCTGCAGTGAAGCATCACTGCCAGCTACTGTGCCATTGTGTTGCCCACATTAAGTTCTGAGAAGCGGTTCTGCAAGCAGGGTCTTTTTAGTAACAAAGATTAGTGTTTGCTGAAGTATTTAAAAAAAAAGATGCAATTTAGTTAAAGCTTTACTCAAATTGTACATATATTTGGCTTTCAAATCATAGAATCCTACAATGCAGAAAAAGGCCATTGGGCCCATACTGACTACAACCCCACCCAGGACTTATCCCCGTAATCCCATGCATTTACCCTAGCTGGGCCCTGACACTAAGGGGCAATTTAGCATGGCCAATCCACCTAACCGACATATCTTTGGACTGTGGGAGGAAATGTGCAAACTCCACACAGACAGTCACCCAAGCTGGGAATCGAACCAGGATCCCTGGCACTGGGAGGCAGCAGTGTTAACCACTGTGCCACCCACATCATCAATAGAAAGGGTGAGGATTGAAGTCAATCTTTCTAGGATAGGGGGCATAACCTCAGAGTAAACGGTTACCCATTTAAGATAGAAATGAGGAAGAATTTCTTGTGTCAGCAGGTAGTGAATCTGTGGAGTTCTTTACTGCAGAAGGCTGTCGAGACAGGGTCATTGAGTATGTTCAAGACTGTGAAAGACTGGCTTTAATAATAATGGTTATGGGGATAAGGTGGGAAAGCAGAGTTAAGGACAATCACATCAGTTCAGTCATGGTCATATTGAATAGTGGAACGCACTCAATGGGCTGAATAGCCTACTTCTGCTCCAATGTCTTATAGAACATAGAACATAGAACAATACAGCACAGAACAGGCCCTTCGGCCTTCGATGTTGTGCCGACCAAAATAAAAAGCAATGCCCCTCCAAACTAAACCATTCCCTTCTCTTCCATATACTTATCAATTAACCTCTTAAACGCCACCAAACTTGGCGCATCTACAACAGCTGCAGGCAGGGCATTCCACTCCCTAATCACTCTTTGAGTAAAGAACCTACCTCTGATATCCGTCCTATAACTCATACCCCTTAATTTAAAGCTGTGTCCCCTCGTGCTAGCAAATTATAGTCCTATAATTTCAGGTGAACACAAAACCCCTGTGTACTCCAGAAATTTTTCTGATTTTTTTAACACTCACGACCCTTTGTGTAAATTAGTGTTTATCTTTCCGAGTTAGCAGAAATTGATATACCCAAAGCTTCTGGGTTCATAACGTGTCACTGTGAATCATTACAGATTCGATATGAATATATTTTTCCTGGCACCACATTACATGAGTTAAGCAGGCTCTTTCTACAATTATTTGTTTCTGTTTGTTAGCTGGAGCACTTCATAGCTTGCACTTGACTTTCAGTCACACATTTTTTTCACGGTGAGCTTTGAGCCTTGCCAAAGCATTACGTAACACCTGCTGAAATTCAGCTTCTCATGTAGACGTGCTGCAAGAATGTGTTGTTTTAACAACGACAGCAAGCATTCCCGTATGGATCTGAAATCACTTTAACGCGCAAGGAACCCGAACACATTCTTCAGACTTTCAATTGTTCTGGGGAGCCAGACCGTGTCTTCATGATGAAGCAGAAATTCTTGCCAGACTGGCCTTGTTGCCTCCGAGTGACGTGGTCACGGATTCAAGCCTCACACCAGAGACTGGAGCAATGATTCAGTTTGGCACTCCCAACAAAGGAGTTTTAAAAAAAAATACATCTTTTCTCAAATTGGCCTTCAAATCGACGTCATCAAGAGAAAAGGCAAAGCATTAAGTCAATCTTTACCCTCGTGGGTGGGTCTATCAATTGGAGATGTTAAACTGAAAATCCCATGGCATTGTTCAAAGTCAAACATTATCCTTATCGATAAAGGCAATTACCTCTTCATTATCTCTCTGTTGTTTGTAGATTCTTGCCTTTTTTTTCATTTATGCGATGTGGGCGTCGATACCGAGGTCAGTATTTATTGCCTATCCGTAGTTGCCCTTGAGAAGGTGGTGGTGAGCTGCCTTCTTGAACCATTGCAATTCCTGAAGTGAAGGTACATCCACAGTGCTGTTTGGGAGGGAGTTTTGACCCACTGGCAGTGAAGGAACGGTGATGCCAAGTCAGGATGGTGAGTGACTTGCAGAGGAATTTCCAGGTGATGGTGTTCCACAGGTATCTGCTGCCCTCGTCCTTACAACAGTTACTAATTGGAGTTTTCCCCTCCCGCCTGCCGCGGGAATTATAGTGAGCGAGGGGAGGATTATGCAAACATCTGTTGACCTCGGGGTAGGATTTTCCAGTTTTGGGGTGAGCATAGCCAGAAAATCCCATCCACTATGTTTCAAAAGTACTTCATTAACAGTAAAATACTTTGGGATGTGAATGGCGCTATATAATGCAGGTTTGTGCCTAACTTAGCCCGATAATTCACTGTTTGTGGTATTTCTGAGAGATGTGATCACAATATAAATGTAAGGTTGCTGTTTTTTACTCAGAAGGAAGGACAGCTACTTTTCCGGTGAAATCTAAGGTTAGTCATGTTTGATGCTGGAGTAAGCGTACAGCCAATGGCCCAATCTCCTTAGTTGGTGCACTGGATCTTGATTGTAGCTTCTGTCCACACAGCTTTGTTATTTTAAATATGTGATGGCCAAGAAATGGGAGTTCACATGTGGGATTAACAAAACCCTTAATAATGAGTAGCAGCCCGGGTGTTCTGAAATTTATGTGTTTAAAGATTGCCAGCCAATGTTTATACATCTGGACTAAACCCATTTGGACTAAGCGGGTGTTTATACTACACAACAGCTTTAACCCAGCCTTCTTCACTTCACACTATCAGCTCTATTCATTTCACCCTCATCTGCTACTGCAATCTTTTTAATGCATCAAAGCTATTTATCTCAACTGTGTTCTGCGGTAGTGAATTCTACATTCTGTTCACACTCTGGATAAAAACATTTTGCTGAATCTCTGACCAGGGTTATTAGTGATAGTTTGGGGCACCATGGTTAGCACTGCTACCTCACATTGTCAGGAACCAGCCTCAGGTGACTATTAGAGTTTGCACATTCTCCCTGTGCCTGCGTGGGTTTCCTTTGGATGCTCCAGTTTCCTCCCACACATCAAAGATGCGCAGGTTGGGTTGATTGGCTATGCTAAATTGCCCCGAAGTGTGCCAAGATGTGTGATTAGTGATGTAGCTACACGGGTTTACAGGACTAGGAGAGAGAGTTAGTATTGCATCTACTTCCCCCATTCTTTCAGCCAATCAGAACAACCCGCTGCATGAAATTACCTTTTTATTTCCCTTTATTACTTATAAATTTTCTGAAATCTGTATACCCAGTTATCAACCCATCCACCAAAAAAAAAACCTGTTCTGCCAAAAACACTCGATCTTCAACAACTCTTTGAAACCCAGTGGCTCTGGTCTCTAATTGGGTGGGATCCAAAGGGGTGACTGCAGACATAGGGCTGGAATTCTCTAAACATTCATGGCCCCACGTTGCTGCCAGTGAGAATGGAGAACCTGGTGCAAAATTTGGGACCGGAGAATTCCAGTTGTGGGCAAGGTCAGAGGATCCAACCCAGGATTTGAATCATTCAATAGGGATAGCATTAGGTAGAAGGAAACAATAGCAACATCTACTTGCAATGAAGAAAAGAACATCCTAATAACTATGAATTGCAAAACAATCTTGCCTCTTTTTGTTAAATTTGCTATCTAAATGCAAGCAAATGGGGTGGCATGGTGGCGCAGTGGTTAGCATTGCTGCCTCATAGTTCCAGGAACCTGGATTTGATTCCTGGCTTGGGTCACTGTCTGTGTTGAGTTTACACATTCTCCCCATGTCTGCATGGGTTTCCTCCAAGTTCTCTAATTTCGTCTCAGAAGTCAAAAATGTGCGGGTTATTTGGATTGGCCATGCTAAATTTATCTTAGTGTCAGGGGATTAGCAGGGTAATAGGGGTTGCAGGAATAGGGTCTGGGGGAAATCGTGGTCGGTGCAGACTAGATAGGCTGAATGGCCTCCTTCTGCATTGAAGGGATTCTATGATCTTGCCTCGGTGTGTTAAAGTCGTTATTTAAATACAAGTGTTTTGCTAAGTGTTCAAGACCTGTGACTTCTGTATTGGATTTGCTGCACTGTGATACACAGCCAACTTTTGACTCAGAAAATTATGGCTTTCATTTGGTGATTCTTGTCACTTTGTGACATTAAGAATTGAACTGACCCCATTAAGCTCAAAACTACTGGAATAGAGCGGCATTATAAAATTCAGAAGAGTTGGTGAAGTCCTGTCAGATAAAAATATCAATGAGGACATCAAAGGAACTATTGTGTCAGTGTTGCCAATCTTCCAATGTGCAGCAGTTGCACAATCAAGTGTAAAATTACTTGGACTCATGAAAGAAGTGGGCCATTCGACCTGCTGTCAACAGGTATACCTCTCAGCCAGCTTCAGGGAAAATATAATGGAGAGAAGGAACTTGCATTATATAGACAATGTCAGGACCCTCCAAAAGGCAAACAATGATGTCCCTTCTGAAGTGTAGTCAGGTTTGTAATATAGGGAATGCACAGCAGGATCCCATATGCAGCACTGTGATAGTGTTAACTGTGATATCTTTTTTTAATTGACGTTGATTGTAGGTTGAAGTGTTTTTTCACAATGGTGCCATGACTCCAAGACCAATCCCCCTTTGGTTTAACATCTCATCTTCTAACGGTGGAACTCTCCCTTAGCACTGCACTGGATTCTGTGCTAAAGTCTCCAGAGTTAGATTTGAAGTCACGACTTACTAACTCTGAGGCGAGAATGTTACCAGCTGAGCTCAGACTGACACTTAAATATTAAAACTGTATATTAAAATTGAAAACAGGCGACCGAATTCACGTTACTCACAAAGCATCTGCTTGAGTTGACAGAGAGCTTGTGTATATGTGTGTGTGTGTTTGTTGAGAGAGAATGTGTGTGTGTGTGTGTGTGTGTGTGTGTGTGTGTGTGTGTGTGTGTGTGTTTGAGAGACAGTTTTGTGTGTGTGTTGAGAGACAGTTTGTGCATGTGTGTGTGTGTACGTGTGTTGAGAGAGTTTGTGTCTGTGTGCGTGCATGTGTGTGTATGTGTGTGTGTTGAGAGAGATTGTGTGAGTGTGCATATGTTGAGAGAGAGTTTGTGTGTGTGCATGTGCATGTATGTGTGTGTATGTGTGTGAGTGTGTGTTGAGAAAGTGTTTCGTGAGTGTATGTGTTGAGAGAGTTTGTGTGTGTGTATTGAGAGACTGTGTTTGTTGCGTGTGTGTGTTTGCATGTGTGTGTTTGTGTGTGTGTGTGTGTTGTGTGTGTGTTGAGAGAGAGTTTGTGTGAGTGTGTGTGTGTTGAAAGAGAATTTGAGTGAGTGTGTGTGTTGAGAGAGTTTTTGTGTATGTGTGTGTGTGTTGAAAGAGAATTTGTGTGAGTGTGTATGTTTAGAGTTTGTGAGTGTGTGTAGAGAGTTTGTGTGAGTGTATTGAGAGACTGTGAGTGTATTTGCGTATGTGTGTTTGCACATATGTGTTTGCATGTGTGTGCTTGTGTGTGTGTATGTGTGTGTGTGATATATCATGTGCTCAACAACCAATTTTGAGATCGTTGAAGTGAACGGATTAGTTATTGTGAGAGATTTGAAAAGAATTTAACACTGAATCTCATCCCCCACTTCCTCAATCGAATCATAGATCATGGAACGGTTAAAGTGGCAATGCAGACCACTCGGTCCTTTGAGCTTCCAAACCTTCTCCACAAGCTTCCTTCTAAGATTGGGAACTCAGATGTGTGGTGAAGGCAATCTATCAACATCCTACCTTGATCTGCCCTGTTTGACTCCTGCTATTTAGTTGGCTTGTTTGTCACACTCGCAAGCTATGTGGAGAAGGACTTCCGCAGACATCAAGGTAGTATTTGACAGAATATTGCATTGAGGAGCCTTGGCAAAATTGAAGTCAGCAGGAATTGTGGTGGGGGGATCTCTTGCCTGCTTGGAGTCAAAAAGAAGATGGTTGTGGTTGTTGGAACCACATTATCTCGGTCCCAGGACATTACTGTTGAAGTTTCTCAGTGTGGTGTCCTAGACCCAACCATCATTAGCTGCTTTAGCAGTGACCTTTCCTCCATCATAAGGTCAGAAAGGGGATCATTGATAACTGCACAGTGTTCAGTACCATTCCTAACCGCTAGATACTGAAATAGCCTGTAGCTGCCTGAAGAAAGACCTGGACAACATTCAGACTTGGGCTAATAAGGAGCATTTGAACCATGCAAGTGACAGGCAATGACTGTCGCTATCAAGAGGAACTCGAATGATCTCCCTTGACTTTAATGACTATTGCTGAATCTCCCACCATCAACATTCTAGGGGCTACCATTGACCAGAAACTTAGCTGGTACAGCCACAATGTAACTGCGAGAACAGACTAGAGGCTGGGAATTCTGTGACAAGTAGAATCATAATTGAATGGTGAAGGGGACTCAACGGGCCATATAGCCTATTTCTGCTCCTATATCTTATGAACTTACGATTTCACCTCCTTCACTGTCACTACATAAAAATCCTGAAACACCCTCCCTAACAGCACTCTGGGTGTACCTCCACCCGTGAGACTGCAACAGTTCAAGAAAGCATCTTCTCAAGGGTCATTAGAGATGGACAATAAAGCTTGCCTTGCTCACAATACTCAAATTCATGAACATCTAAAAGGTTTTTCCCAAAGCACATTGTGGTATATAGAATCTACTGAGAAAGACTCCCATAAAATACAAGAAGACATTAATAAATAAACAGAATTGGTGTGTAATTGGCGAGGTGATGCCTTGTGGTATTATCGCAAAGACTATTAATCCAGAAACTGAGCTAATGTCCTGGGGACCCGGTTTGAATTCGACCATGGCAGATGATGGAATTTTAATACAATAAAAAATATCTGGAATTAAGAACCGAGTGATGACCATGAAACCATTGTTGATTGTCGTAAAAACCCATCCGGTTCACTGATGACATTTAGGGAAGGAAATCTGCCATCTTTATCTGGTCTGACCCACATGTGTTTTCAGATCCACAGCAATGTGGTTAACTCTGAACAAAGGCAACTTGAATGGGCAATAAATGCTAGCCAGACAGCAATGCCCATGTTCCACAAATGAATAAAAAAACATGTATTTCATTGTAAATAAGGGTGAGATGTTACGTTTTGAAAGGAGAAATAAGAAGGTGGCCTACTCCTTGGAAAACAAAAGGGAACATAAAGGTCTCAGGGCACAAATTGACACATTGAAAACAGCAACCCAAATTAAGATGGACAATAAAAAATTCAAACAAAGCCCTTCTAGATTAATGGAATTGAGAAGCTGCAAAGTTATCTTAAACCTGCGTAGAACCTTGGTTAAATTACACATAGCAAGGGTCTTGAACCCAAACCTCTGTCTTAGAGGCAGCGTTCAGCAAAGGTAATGTAGGTGACACAGTTGTCAGCACTGTTGCCTCAAGTCCTGTCTTGGATCACTGTCTGCACAGTCTGTACGTTGTCCATGTATCGGCGTGGGTTTCCTCTGGTGCTCCAATTTCCTCTCTGTGCTCTGAAAGACAGGCTGGTTAGGTGTATTGGTCATGCTAAATTCTCCCTCAGTGTACCCAGTGTTCTCAGCCACTGCAGCATAGCAATTCGGGGATTTTCACAGTAACTTCATTGCAGAGTTAATGTAAGCCTACTTGTGACACAAATAAATAAGCTTAAACGTAGTGTTGTTGAGTATCAAGTGGAGATAGGTAGATTCTCAGTGCCAGATTCTCAAGTAACAAATGTTACTTGACACTTCTCAGGCCTTGTCTGAATATTCTCCAGGTCTTGCAGGGTTTATGGCCTCCTGGACTTCCACATCTTGAGTGTTTAAAGAAAAAACATGCAAGATCGAGGAAATAAAATCCTGTGCAAGCTTTGAGCTGCTGAGACTGAGCTTCCATTGACAAAGCAGCAGTGGCAAGCGGTGTTATCCGAACCTGTTTAAATTCTTCGATAATTGTGTCTGTGCAGGAGTTCTTACCAATCTGACTTCCTTCATGGAAAAGGAAGCGGGGTTAGGACAACTTGTGCTATTATTGTTGAGTTCAAGAAAATGAGCTCACCGCAAGCTTGGAATGATCGGTCGGGAAACTGAAGTGCCTGGAGTACTTCATCGTAATTGTTGGCCAGTGTTGAAGAATTGCAGTTTGAAAAGTTGAAATTGTCTCCTGATAATCCAGTCATTTTCTTTTCCACATTAGAAATATGTAATTATCCAGGGGCTTGAATTGATTGATGTGAGTGGCACAACCACCTGCAAATTTAATTACTCAGTTACAGAATCATGCAATGAAATAAGAGTCCGTTCGGCCCATTATGTCTGTGTCAGCTCTTTGAACAAGCTATCCCGTTCATTTGCTCTTTCCCAGTGACCCTGCAATTCTTTTCCTTCCCACATATTTAACCAGTTCCCTTTTGAAAGCTACTATTGGATCACCTTTCACCATCATAGAATCATAGAAGATTATCGCATGGAAACAGGCCTTTCAGCCGCCCTTTTTTTTGACCCTAAGTTCCTTCTAAGAAGACGTCTTCCTATCTACTCTACCTACTGCTTAAGCAGATAGAGAGGTCAGTTTAGCTCAGTTGGCTAGATGTCTAGTTTGTAATGTGAAGCGATGCCAACAGCTCAGGTTCAATCCCCATACCGGCCGAGGTTATTCATGAAGGTCCACTTTCTCAGCCTTGCCCCCTGCTTGGTGTGGTGACTCTCAGGTTAAATCACCACCAGTCAGTGCTCTCCCTCAAAGGGGAAAGTAGCCAGTTTATGGTTATTTGGGACAATGGCGACTACCTTTCAACAGACCGAATAGTAAGATGATCCAAATTAAGCAAGCTTGAATTAAAGGGATGTAGACTGGAATCTTAAACAATTTCAAAGGTATTTAAAGGAATTTTTCCAATAAACTGTAAGGAATTCTCTGTGGGTGTCTTTTTTATGTATTGTTTCCTTACGCATTAGCAGAGACAATGCAGCCAAAACTAATGTTTTTAACAAATGCTCTGGAGATTATTGGCACAGATTTTCTTTTTCCATATTCTTTTACCCCTCCAATTCGTTGCCACAATTGTGCAGTTAATAAAGACGCTGGTGTTTAGTGTGTAGTGCATGAACTTCAGTGGCTCCACTAAGCTTCATATGTGAATGGTAAGTTTCAACAAAGAAGGCATCGTAAACACAGCCACTCCTATTTGTTTACGACACACGATCGCAAGATCTGATGTGACGCTGATGCCCAGTTAACATTTTTTCCTTCCTTTATAAATGTTGTTTAAAAACTTGTATTTAGAGAACACCTCAATACATCACTCCAAAACAGCTAAGTATGTATTTTTTAGTCATTCATGGGATGTGGGCATCACTGGTTGGGCCACAAATTGTCCTCAGACTGAGTGGTTTGCTAAACCATTTTAAGAGTCAACCACATTGCTGTGGATCTGGAGTCACATGTAGGCCAGTCGAGGTAGCAGATTTCCTTCTGAAAAAGACCTTAGTGAACCAGATGACAATGAATTTATGGTCATCAGTAGACTTTTAATTCCCGATTTTTATTGAATTGAAAGTTCACCATTTGCTGCAGTGGGACCCCCAGAGGATTACCCTGACTGTCTGGATTAATAGTTCAGTGACAATCCCACCATCACCCCATTGCCTCCCCACTACCTTCAGCAAGTTTCTTTGAAAGAGCTTATGACAGTTGATAGATTCACACATTGGCCATCTTATAAACAGCAAGGTCCCAGGTGTTGCCATGGAGACAATCACCAATTAATCTGTACTTCTGGTGTGAGTTGGTAAATTTGAAATGTTTCTAAAATGCAGCGAGAAAAGATGTCTACTTTCTGAAAACGTAAAAAAAGTCAACTGACTTTTGTAGACTTCTTAGAATTACACAGAAATGACAATACAGAAACAGCAGTCATGCCCAACTAGCCTAAGCAGTGTTTAAACTCCACATGAGTTCCATCCCACTCTAATGTATCGAACCCAATCAAAATACTCTTCCAATCCATTTTCCTTCATGTACTTATCGAGCTTTCCCTTGAATACATCTGTGCTCTTGTCCTCCCAGTGGCTGCAAATTCCACATTCCAATTTAATGAATGTCTATTTTATATTTATGACCTAAGCTTTTTGGTTTCCCCGATAAATGGGAATATCTCTTGACACCAACACTAATAACACCTTTCATAATGTCTAGGACATCATCTAGTTCACCTTCAACCCTCCCTTTTCTAGAGGAGAAAGTACTAGTCTGATCAATCTTCCCTGATGGTTATAACCCCTCAGAATTGCTATCAGAATTGAGAGAGTTCCATGTACTTCTAAATGTGACCTGTAGGCACAAAATTCACAACAGCTTGCTTATATGAGACATCTTGGGCAAAATATCGTAATGGCAAGAATAACATGCAGTCCGTACCAGCCCATCAGACGCGCTCTGGATCACAATCATCCCACACTCAATCACTTCTTGGGTGAGTGGTGAGCGGCTGGTACTGGGGCGGATAGGTCTAAACATGATGGTGAGCCTGGCTGCAGAGCACTCAGACACTATTTTACAAACATGTCCTGATCTCACAGCACACTGGGGACCTCCTTCTCCATGATATCTGAACACCACCACCGCTGCTCTCTCCTTCAATGGAATGCTCCCTCACCCCTCCCCCAAAACAAGTAACTTACCATGAGGCATTGGGGCCTCCCTGTGGTCTCCCTGCCTAATCCCCAACATCCCCCCCCCTTTGCTTGACACCTGAAATGTCTCCTCCAGCATGATCACCAAATGCCCCCCATCGTAACTCCTGAATGCTCCCATCATAACCCTGAATGCCCCTCCCATTGTGCCCTTGACATGCTGTGCCCTTGCATGACTTGCCTGCATAGTTCCCCTGACATAGCATGCGTACATACTTCCACTCAGGCCCCACCTGCACTCAGGGTGTTTGGTGAACACTGCCAATGTGCCAGGTAGGCACTACTACGTGGGCACTGCCTGACCCCAACCACCCAGGGGCTTCAGTGACCTCTGAGATCCTATTCGCCTGACAAAGGCCATAGAATCGAAAGCTTGCGAGTTTACTATCAAATAAATCAGTTGGATTTAAAGCTGGTGTTGTCAGACTTCTTACTGTGTTTACCCCAGTCCAACGCCGGCATCTCTCTGAGATCCTCAGCAGACCCATCGCGTTGAAGCCATATATTCCAGGTCATAACTCACTGTGTGGAAATTATTGTCCTTGTCTCCTCGCTGGTTCTTCTGCTAATTATTTCAAGTAAATGTCCTCTGCTTACTGATCCAGTTGCCAGTGGAAATAGATTCTCTTTGATTATTTTATCAACACCTTCCATGGTTTTAAGCAGCTGTCAAGTCTCTTCTGAACTCTCTGTGCTTGAAAGAGAAGAATCCCAGCTTCTCCACTCTGTCGAGAAAGCTGAATTTCACAATGAAAAATTATCTGCCGTTTTTTTAGAAGTTTATCTGCGCGGAGCACAGAAAATTCATCTCTGTTTTCACTGATATTTTCTCTTGTGGTGACATGAACTTCACCCGGGTCTGAGAACCAACGCAGATTATTCCTTGTGTCACCAGTCTCCCAAAATAACTGCTCAAGAAGAATAGCAGATGCTGGCTCGTGGTGTCCTGTGAAGCTCTTTGCATTGTGCGCACAAAATGTCAAACTGAATGAACACAGACGTCAGCGTAATCCCCCGAAGAGAAGGAGAGATTGAAACTCTTCAGATATCTGAAATGGTTTTTGGAATGAGGTGTGGTTCTGTCTCTCTGCTCTGCTGGGCAACAAGCCATTTTGCTGCTGCTTTCTCTTGCTTAGTAGATGACGTTTGCTGTTCAGTGACCCTAAAGTGCGCTCTTCAGCTAGTACTGCACTATCTGCCATTAATATTTCCCTGAACCAAAATTACTCCAAGTGACTGGGACATTTTGTCAGTCTCAATGCCAAGCTTGATGATAAACTGAATAGTAGAATTCAACACTATTCTGTAACTCCAGTGTGCTGGAAGCAGATTCAGCAAAAGAAAATGAGATAGATACTTGAAAAAGGAAATGTGCAAGGCTGTGGGGAATTAGGATAGAAATATTGAAACTAGAAGCAGGAGTAGGCCCTTTGAGCCTGCAGCACCATTCATTTTGTTCATGACTCACCATCAAAGTGAATACCCTGATTCCACACTTCCCCTTTCCCCCATCCTTTGACCATATCCCTTGGTCTCTTCTGTCCCAAGAGCTATATCTAATTCCTCCTTGAAATCACATGATGCTTTGTCTTCAACTACCTTCTGTGGTAGTGAATTCTCCACATTCACCACCTTCTGGGTCAAGAAATCTCTCCTCACCTCAGTCCTATAACTTACGATTCCCCCATCATCAGGAACTTACTTTCTGAATTCACCATCTAACCTCTTTAGAATTTAATAAATTTCTATAAACCACCTCTCACTCTTTTAAACTCCAATGAATATAATCCCCTGGCATTTCCTTGGAGTCCCTATAGAATCCCTACAGTGCAGCAGGAGGCCATTTGGTCCATCAAGTCTGCACTGACTCTCGAAAGAAAATCTTACCCAGGCCCACCTTCCATACCCTATCCCCGTAACCCCACAAATTTACACCACTAATTCATTTAACCTGCACATCTTCCTCCACATCTATGGAGGAATCAGCAGCACCTGAAGGAAATCCATGCAGACATGGGGAGAATGTGCAAACTCCACACAGACAATCATCCAAAGTCAGTATTGAGCCCAGGTCCCTGGCAGTGTGAGGCACTAACCACTGTGCCACCATGTCTCCTAAAGCCAAGGAAACCTGCTCCCATCTGTAATATTCAGTCTTGTGTAAAGGCATGGGTATGTCAGGGTTTTGAAATTGTTACACCATGCTTAGCTGAAATAAGAGATGCTAGGGATATATATTTCAGCATTGCTAATGTTAAAGGATTAGTGGCCCACACTCAGTATTTTTCAGCTGCCAAGAAGCTGGATCCTTCTTTAGAGAAAAGCACGAAAATATGCAGCAGTCATGAGCAAAGGCTGAATGGCTCTGTCATGCAGGGTTTTGAAACCTAGCAATGCTACCTTCTCCAAGTAACTTCCTTCCTTGTCCGTAACTTCAATATCAATCCCTAACTGAAATGTCCTAGTTTCGGGATCCTTAATCAAGATTGCGAGAAACTCTGATTTCTGGACTCACCTCTAGGGAAGACTTCTAGTTAGCTGTATTCATAGAAATCCAACATAATGCTTAAAAGCCTTCCAAAAGAATCTGCCACAGAGGATTAAGTCAGCTTCAACTTTCTGTCAGAAAGTGGATCGCTTTGGAGCTAACTCCAAGAGATGTAGCCTACAGTCATCTCTCTTCCCAAGAAGGATAGACACAAGTTTGAGCCTTTGTTTGACAGAAAACAAGCATCCATAGATTTTCTTATGTAGCGAGGTGATTGACTTTAAAATGTATCTACATTTCCTGACCAAAACATGGGTCACACAGAATGTTGGTTTTATCAGTTGGCAATGCAGAGGCTCAGGAGCAGTGCTTTGCTTCTCTCTGCACCCCACTCAAGACAGGCACCAAATCTTGGATATCTGCATGTGTTCTGGATCACATGAACTTATGAACTGTGCTTCAGACTTTCCACATCATCAGTTTGACTGCTGCCTGCCTTCAGATTGCTGGAGCCAACTGTTCAGGAATTCTGGCTGCCCATGTGCAGAGCTGTGCACCAGGCTTACCCATCACCAGTTGTGTTTTACCAGATGACTATGTTCAGGTTATTGGTAAAAGACATGCTCACCCTAAGGACAATGGCCTCTGCATGAATCTGGGGGCCAGGTGATTGTGAGTGAGATCGGTGTTAACCAGCTGGGGCTAGGTTATTAGCAGTGAAATGGGCATGGGACAGCTATCATACTTATCATCATAGAATCCCTACAGTGCAGAAGGAAGCCATTCAGCCTCTTGAGTCTGCACCGACAACAATCCCAGACAGCCGCTATCCCCTTAACCCCATGTATATATCCGGCTAATCTCCCTGACACTAGAGTCAATTTAGCATGGCCAATCAACTCACATATATTTGGATGACATGGGGCGACATGCTGGCACAATACTTAGCACTGCCACTTCACGGCACCAGGGACCCAGGTTCGATTCTTGGCTTGGGTCACTGTCTGTGTGGAGTTTCTGTATTCTCCCTGTGTCTGTGTGGGTTTCCTCCAGGGATCTAGTTTCCTCCCACAGGCCAATAATATGAGAGTTAGGTAGATTGGCTATACTAAATTGCCCCTTAGTGTAAGAGGGACTAGCTAGGGTAAATGCATCGGTTGTGGAGATGGGGCCTAGTAAGATTGTGTTTGGGGCAGAATTGATGGGCCAAATGGCCTCCTTCTGCCCCATAGAGATTCTATGATTCTAGATGCATAGAAGCTAGGAAGGCCTGGGACAGGTGGGTAGGGATCAAGTGGGAGTGGGACCGATGTGTAGGAGCCAAGCAGGAATGGGACAGGTGGATTGGAGCCGAGTGGGTAGGGACTAGGTGGGTAGGGGTCAAATGGGAATGGGGTAAGTGGTAGGAACAAAATGGGCAGGGGTCAAGTGGAGATGAGGCAGCTGGATGAGGGGCATTGCTTCATCTTCAGCAACCATTTTACCACTAGCCTGTTTCAAAGTTTGACTTGGCCAAACAAATTAGGGAATTGTTTCCTTAGCATTGTTAAGGACTCATGGCCATGAGTAGAACTGCTTCAAAATATCACGAACATGTCATGTTAACCTTCCTGTCCCAGTTTTCTTTGTTCCATCCTTGGCCGCCATGGTTTTAGCTGCTTAGGCCCTAATCTCTGAAATTTCCACTCTAAACCTGTCTGTCTCGAAATGGTCATGAGTTAAAAAAAAAGAGAAACTTTCTGCCTGGTAGCAAAACAAAGGGAAATAATCTTAAAGTTAGATCTTAACCTTTTGGAGTAATGTTATGGAGCACTTCTTCAAAGGAAAGATAATGGAAATCTGGAGTTCCCTCTCTTCATATAACTGATGAAAATGTCAAAACTGAGATTGACAATTGTTTGCAGTGGGTACTAAAAGTTACAAAACCAAAGTGGGTCAATTGTAGGATGTTGGATACCACTCAGTAGCTCCTTGTTGTCTTAAATGGATTAACCATTTGCATTTATTAACTACAAGAACAATTTATGTTCTTCAAGAAGCTGTCTCCATATTTACCTGTATTCACATCTCTGAGCAAAATTTATCTGATCTCTAAGATAATTTGTTCTCTGTGTGGTACTGCAGTCAGTCCCACATTAACTCTACATGTGCCAAACTTTTATATATACTTCCACCCTCCAGCTCCCCCGCTACCCGGCTGTCTCCGAATTCCAAGCCTCTATCCAATGTATTTAAAGTTATTCTAATTTATCCCATGTATTTACATCATTATTAATACACCATCTCCTCTCTCAAGTCCCTGAGTTCATAGGTTAAGGTGGTTTGGAGGTCTTATAAATCCTTCCATATCATGGAGGAGAGGTAAGCTTTGTTATTGTAGATAAACATTGTTGATTTGGAGGTTGTTCTAGTGTCTGCATAGCTTTTCATTCTCTTTTCTGTCTCTTGCTATTGAACCACTCTGTATTGACTTGATAGTTGCAATGATCGGTGGTTATTACTTCATCTCATTTCTTGTACATTCTTGTCTTCCTTTGTCGTGTGGATCACGGTGATGTCCTTTGTGTTCCAAGATGACCATTATGAGGATATGGTTTTTTGGTAAGCTCAGCTTTGCAATTGACTGTGTAGTGTTCTATGGGCAATGGATGGTTGATACTTGGTTCCAGCAATGTCTGAGGCACTCTCGTGCTCGCCAAGGTTCGCAGTGTTTGTTCTGTGGTCACACTGTTGACGTCATCAGCAAGTGTCAGAGCTGGAAGTTGAGTCTTTTCTGGTTTTTGGTTGTTTTCTTGTCTATCTTCCATCGGCATCGCAGTGATCATCCATGTGATTGGCTGGTATGATTAACAAGGGCTTTTCAGCACCTGTAATGAAAATGGACAAACCTGCTCTGTAAAGAGAGAAGACAATTCAGAATTGAAGTCCCAGTCTGAATACTCTGCCTTGTTTGAGTTCTTGGGAATTTGCAGTTCTGCATAGTTTATCATAGTTGTTGTCTTGATATCTTCTGCCATTTTGAGGAGATTTAGGGTTATACATGTATCTTTATTCATAAGAGAAAAAGACGTACATTGGCCCAAATATTTGTTTGCCGCCACATCACAGTAGTCCCAGAATCATACCTGTGACCAAAATTTTCTCCAGGTCTGTAGGGCGGTGTGTCAGTTGTTCAAAATCAAAGGTGTTTCAACCACAGTTCTTTGATTGGAGCATTACAGTTTACATGTGTCCAGCTTTGTGAGATGGACATTAACCAAAACATCTGCACTCCAGTATGAAAATCTAGGATCTTTGACTTTATCCAAGAAACATGGTCGTACGTCCTCTTGGTGGTATCTTGATCCCAATACTTATTCTTGGGTCATTTCTGCGCTTAGATGTTTCGGCATTATACAGTTTGCATTTGTGTCCAATTCTGTTTCATTAAAAATATTGAACCAAAATTGCATTACATTGAGCTGGCCATGGGGGGCGCTTTACTTCTCAGTTTTGGCATGGTTGCTCCATTGGTAGGTTAGTGTGTTGTTTCAGTAGTGTATCGCCAGACTCTGGGGTGATTCCCGCAGATGTGATGCCTCTAGTTTAAAAAAGGAGGTAGACAAAAGGCAGGTAACTATAGGCCAGTTAGCTTAACTTCTGTAGTAGGAAAAATGCTTCAATCTATCATCAAGGAAGAAATCATGAGAAATCAGGATATAAATTGACCCATTGGTAAGATGCAGCATGGGTTCATGAAGGGAAGATCATGTTTGACTAATTTGTTGGAATTCTACGAGAACATTACATGTGCAGTGGACAATGGGGAACCTGTGGATGTGGTGTATCTGGATTTTCAGAAAACATTTGACAAGGTGCTGCATGAAAGGCTGCTACATAAGATAAAGGTGCATGGTATTATGGGTAACATACTAGCATGGATAGAGGATTGGTTCACCAACAGAAAGGAAAGACTGGGGGTAAATGGATGTTTTTCTGGTTGGCGATCAGTGACTAGTGATGTGCGTCAGGGATCAGTGTTGGGACCGCAATTGTTTTATGATTTACATACATGATTTGGAGTTAGGTACCTAGTATGTCAAAATTCACAGATGGATGGCAGAACAAAGTGTGCAGAGGACGCTTAAAGTCTGCAAAAGGATGTAGATAACCTAAGTGGGTGGGCAAGGGTCTGGCAAATGGAATACAATATTGGTAAATATGAAGTCATCCATTTTGGTAGGAATAACAGCAAAATGGACTATTATTTAAATGGTAAAAAAAAATTGCAACATGCTGCTGTGCAGAGGGACTTGGGTGTCCTTGTTCAGGAATCTCAAAGAGTTGGTTTGCAAGTGCAGCAGGTAATGAAGAAGGCAAATAGAATTTTATCATTCATTCCTAGAGGGATGGAGTTTAAAAACAGCTGTATAAGGTGCTGGTGATGCCACACCTGGAGTACTGTGTAGAATTTTGGCCTCTTTACATGAGAAAGGATGTACTGACACTGGAGGGGTTGCAGAGGAGATTCAGTAGGTTGATTTTGGAGTTGAAAGGGTTGGCTTATGTGGAGAGACTGAGTAGACTGGGACTATACTCATTGAATTCAGAAGAATGAGGGGAGATCTTATAGAAAGATATAAGATTATGAAGGGAATAAATAAGATAGATGCAGGGAAGTTGTTTCCACTGGCAGGTGAAAGGAGAACTAAGGGGGCATAGCCTCAAAACAAGGGGAAGCAGATTTAGAACTGAGTTGAGGAGGAACTTCTTCACACAAAGGTTGTGAATCTGTGGAATTCCCTGCCCAGTGAAGCAGTTGAGGCTACATCATTAAATGTTTTTAAGGCAAGGATGAATAAATTTTTGAACAGTAAAGGAATTAAGGAATTATGGTGAGCAGGCGGGTAAGTGGAGCTGAGTCCAGGAAAAGATCAGCCATGATCGAGGGCCCAGATGGCCTGTTCCTGCTCCTAATTCTTATGTTCTAATGTTCTTCCCTTGGCTGGAGCGTTTCTATTTCTATGCTGCTTCCCCTGTACCACCATTTGCTTTCTCATTCTAAAATGGACCTACATTGCACACAGAGTTCAGACTGCCTAACAATCTGGTTAGCTTTCTCGAGGGTTAGATCTGTTTGAGGTTTTAAACAAAAAGAAAAGATGTGGCTTGCACACATCAGTTCAAACTAACGACAACAAATTTATTGAAGCCCCTGCACATTCCCTGCACAGAGCATAAACCAAAACTAAAAACAGGAACATCTGAAAAATCCCAGGGATATCACTGTCAAATCATGTGACCTGTTCTTAAAGCAGTCATGCGACTACTTAAATATATAACAAATGTCTGCTACACCTGCAACTATTCATCAATCTTTCTCTGTGCTGTAGAGATCTCGCCCCAAAAAACGTTCGTAACAAGTGGGAAAATGGGAGATTTTCCCAATCTCCAATTAATTATTCTTTTCCCTCTCTGGAGTGATGTCAGATGCCGTGTGGTCAAGTGCCCAGTCAGGAATCTGTTTTCTCTGCTAGCATTTTTAAATAACAATTTCTGGCCACAACTATTTAAAAGTTTCTCGGGACTTGCTTTGTCAAGGAATCCAAAAATTTCAGCTCACCACTGCTGAGTCTACTGACTCTGCACTCCAGAAACTGAAGCTGGATGTCCAAGAGAGCCCACAGGGTTTCTCTTGGCAGCGAGAAGTGTTAGATTGCTGCCTTCAGCTTCCATGCCTTGCCCTGGAATGTTTCTTATTGATTTTCCTTTGTGCTTCTGCTTCTTGGGCTTTTCTTCAGCTCAGCATGCTTCTTTGAATTTTTTTTAGTCTTGTAGGATCTTAGAATTTTTGTAAATTTTGAGAGTACCAGTGAATGGGCAAAATGTTGTTGGGTGTTGGATACTGTTCAGGAGGTCTTACTGAAGTCTTTGTAGATTTGTAGACAATAAATGGAGCATTTATTAACTCCAAGAGTTCAGCATATATGCACAGTAAAGGGTTCAAGCTAGGAGTTATCTCCATGCTTGCTTGTGCACATGGCTCTGTCCAACACTAGTCTGTCTCCCTAAGTGCAGCTGATGTGTTTTCTTATTTCAATCTGTGGGTGGTACTGCACTCAAGTCCATGTTAATGCTATATCTGCCAGACACTTATACTCCATTAAAATTCATAACCTCCATCATCTAACTGAACTGCAGAATTAGCTCGGGTGGCTGAATTACTCACTTATGTTCTATGTTAACTATGCTTCTTTGTGAAACCCTTTCCCCCACAATCTTCATTGTCAATGTTCTCTAAGTAATTTCTTACCTGAATGTAATTTGAAGTGCGCTGTTTTGATTTACTCATTCTTAGTATATATTGTTATATCTTTAAACCATTACAGCCCATCAGGAAAATGCTCCCACTGTGCTGTTGGGGCGGGAATTTCAGGATTTCGTCCCACCATCCTTGGGAGAGTGGCAATGTATGTCAAAGTCGTGACAAAGGGTAGCATAATGACACAGTGGTTAGCTGCCTCACACCGCCAGGGACCTGGGTTCGATTCCGGCTTGGCTCACTGTCTGTGTGGAGTCTGCCCATTCTCCTCCTGTCTATATGGGTTTCCTTCAGGTGCTCCGGTTTCCTCAAACAATCCAAAAGACATCTGGGTTAGGTACATTGGCTATGCTAAATGTTCCTTCAGTGAACCCAAACACGCGCCGGAGTGAGGTGACTGGAGGATTTTCACAGCAACTTAATTGCGTGTTAATGTACTTGTGACACTAATAAATAAACATTAGAACTTTAAAAGTCAGACAGATGTGTGACCGGAGAGTATGGTTGAAGTGATGGTGTGTCCACTGCTACCTTTGCTGTTCTAGGTGGATATTGAAGGTTTGGGAGTTTGGTGCCTCTGAGAGTTCCTGTAGCACATCCTATAGATAGGACGTACTGTGGCTGTAATGAATCACATAGGATACTCAGCACAGACACAAGCTGTTGAATACAGGAATTGGGACGTCTTGTTGAAGTTGTACAAGACATTGGCAAGGCCACGCTTGGAATACTGTGTGCAACTCTGGTCACCCTATTACTAAACTAGAAAGAGTGCAGAAAAGATTTACTAGGATGTTACCGGCACTTGATGGTTTGAGTTATAAGGAGAGGCTGAATAGACTGGGAATTTTTTCTCTGGACTGCAGGAAGCTGAGGGATGACCTTATTGAGATTTATAAAATAATGAGGGGTATAGACAAGGTGGATAGTCAATATTTTTTCCCAAAAGTAGGGGAGTCTAAAAGCAGAGGGCATAGGTTTAAGGTGAGAATTGAGAGATACAGAGGGGCAATTTTTTTAAACAGAGGGTGGTGAGTGTCTGGAACAAGCTGCCAGAGGTAGTAGAAGAGGCAGGTACAATTTTATCTTTTAAAAAGCATTTAGATGGTTACATGAGTACAATGGGTTCAGAGGGATACGGGCCAAATGCGGGCAATTGGGATTAGTTTAAAAAAAGGGCGGCATGGACAAGTTGGGCTGAAGGGGGCTGTTTCCATGCTGTAATCCTCTATGACTCTACAACTGTATGGTGATAGTGTTCTGTGCTTGTGCTGTCCTTATCTTAATTGGCAGAGGTTGCGAAGTGCTGTCAAACAGGCTCCACTGGCATTGACTGTGGCAAAGTTGGGAACGCAAATACAGTGGTTAGTCCGGGGGAAATGGAAAAATCGTTCGAATGCTCGCCCTTTGTCCAAGTGGCACAATTTGTATTCCTTTGGCTAAACAAAACCAGACGGCTGAGCAGATTTGTGGGTTTTGGCACGGAATTACCCACTTGATGGTAGGTATGAAAGTGAATGTCTCAGCCAGTAACTCATTCAGCAAGTGACCTGAGTTGGGCTCTGCATCTCATCCATCAGGAGCTTGCTTGCTGTTCTTTTTTCCATGACGTGTCAGCATCCTTAAGTTTCCAGGGGGAGAATTAATTTGGGAAAACATTTTTTCTGGGACAGGTATTAAAAAGAAAAATTCCAAGAAAAATATATGTATTTTCTTCCAGCGCAATCCAGGAGATGAGAATGACATATTGCTGAACATTGTTTGCCAGGCAGCACTGCTGTTACTACTGTTCAGTAGTGAAAGGTAATTCAAACAGGAGTTGATTGAGTTTCCAACGGTCTGGATTTCAGCAGCATACAAAGAATGAAACTTTCCACTAAAAGCAAAGTTGCTCATTACCTTTACTGGAAGACTATAGATTTTAAAGTTTATTCATTCATGTCATATTAACACTACAATGAAGTTACTGTGAAAATCTCCTATTTGCCAAACTCCAGTGCCTGTTGGGGTACACTGAGGGAGAATTTAGCGCAGCCAATGCACCTAAACAGCATGCCTTTCAGACTATAGAAGGAAGCTGGAGCACCTGGAGGATATCCACGCAGATTTAGGGAGAATATGCAAACTCCGCACAGACACTGGCCCAAGCTGGGAATCAATCCTGGGTCCCTGCCACTGTGAGACAGCAGTGCTAATTACTGTGCCAATGTTCCACCCTACGAAGGCGCACAGCTTTCAATGCAATCACAGCTCTCCCATAGCATTGCTCTCAATGAATTTGCACATTCTCCCCATGTCTGTGTGGGTTTCCTTCGGGTGCTCCAGTTTCCTCCAAGTCTCTGAAAGACATGCTGGTTGGGTGCAATGGCTATGCTAAATTCAGTGTTTAGTGTATCACACTGTGAAATGTATTACACCAAGGACACTTCAGAAAAAAACTTGCATGTATAAATCTTTCACAACTTCAGGATATTCCAAAGCTCTTTAAAGCTAATGAAGTAGTTTGGAAGTGTAACCACTGTTGTAATGTAGGAAACATACTTGCACTCAGCAAGGTTCCACAAACAGAACTGAGATCATCTGTTTTATTATTCGTTGAGGGATAAATATTGCCCAGGATACGGTGGAGAACTCCACTTCCCTTCAACAATAAGGCCAAGGGATCTTATGCACCCACCAAGAAGGCAGACGGGGTCTCTGTTTAATGCCAAAAGATGTGATTTCTCACAGTGCAGCATTTCCTCCATGCTGTGCTGAGGTCTCAGCTTACGTTCTATGCTGAACTATCCCTCTCCCCTCACCTCAACTGTCCCTCTCCCCTCACCCATAGCCCAATTAATAACTGCATTCCTCAGTGTGACAACAAAGAATTGGGCCCAGGTTGACCTTGGCCTGATCTCTGGCCTGTGATGAGGTAATCAAATCTAAACAAGTGGTTAAGAGCATTTGGCAAGAATTCCCCTACCCAATGAATTGGTGAAAAATCATCTCAGGTTATAGAGTAGAATCATAGAATCCTGACAATGTGGAAGGAGGACATTTGGCCCATTGAGTCTGCACTGATCACAATCCCACCTAGGCCCCATTCCCATAACCACACTTATTTGCCCTGCAAATCACCTGATAAGGGTCAATTTGGCATGGCCAATCAACCTAACCCCCACATTTTTGGACTGTGGGAGGAAACCAGAGCACCAGGAGGAATCCCACACAGGCACAGGGAGAATGTGCAAACTCCACACAGATAGTGACCTGAGGCCAGAATGGAGCCCAAGTCCCTGGCACTGCGAGGCAGCAGTGCTAACTGCTGTGCCACCATACTGTTCCTGTGGTCTGTGGTCCCTCAGTGCTTCTTTCTGGAAGTTTTCAATATGAGGGTAGGGGCAAAATTAGGATGAAAACATGTGTATCCAGAGTTATGGCTTAACAGAAGAGGAAAATCAGAGATTGAGAATCTGTAATGGTGTGTGAGCTTAAGCAATTGATGTGATGTCCAATGATGTAACATTATGCCAAATCACTGCACTGCACCCCTGTCCCTTAGTTGTCCATGGTGTGCAGGTTCGATGGATCAACCATGATAAATGTATGGAATTACAGGGATAGGGTGAGGGAGAGGGCCTGGATAAAATAGTCTGTCAAAGAGTCAGTGCAGGTTCAATGGGGTTGAATGGCCTCTTTTATATTATAGGGATTATACAATCTGTTACCCTTGTTATTCAAGATAATAGAAGCTGCAGCTTTAGCAAGTACTATCGAAAGAAGAACCCTGGCGAGTTGCTGCAGTGCAACTTCTAAATGATACAAACAACTGCTACTTTGCATCAGTTGTGCAGGAAGTGAATGTTTAGGGTGGTGAATGTTTAAGGTGCCAATCAAACAAGCTGCTTTGTCCTGCATGGTAAGGGCTTCTTGACTGCTGTCAGAGCTACACTCACCAGGCATTTGAAAGAATTCCATCCCACTCCTAACTTGAGTCTTGTCGATGGTGGACAGGCTTTTGGGGAGTTAGAAGGTGAGTTTCTTGCTGCAGAATTCCCAGTTCTCTGACCTGCTCTTGTAGCCAGAGTATTTATATGGCTGATCTTGTTGGGTTTCTGGTTAATGATGACCACCCAAATATTGATAGTAGGGATTCTGTGATGGTAATGCCGTTGATGTCAAGAGGAGGTGGTTAGATTTTCTCTTTTTGGAGCTGGTCATTGCCTGGCACTTGTGTGGCATCTATGTTTTTTGCCACTTATTAGCCCAATTCTGAATGTTGTTCAGGTCTTGCAGCATGTAGATACAAACTACATCAGTATCTGAGGAGTCGTGAATGATGCTGAAAATAGTGCAATCATCAGTGAACATCCCCATTTCTGACCTTCTGATGGAGGGAAGGTGATTGATGAAGCAGCCAAAGATGGTTAGACCTGGAACACTATTCTATGGGACTCCTGTAGTGATGTCATGGAGCTGAGTTGATTGATCTCCACACGATAACTATCTTCTCTTGAGCTAAGTATGACTCAAACCAATGGAGTGTTTCTCTTCTGATTCCTATTGACTTTAATTTTGCGGGGGCTCTTTGATGCCAGACTTGGTCAAGTGGTGCCTTGATCTCAAGAGTAATCAATCTCACCTCAGCTCTTGAGTTTTGCTTTTTCATCCATATTTGTTATTTGTTATGAGGTCAGGAGCTGAGTAGCCCTCGCAGAAGCCAGATTGACCATCAGTGAGTAGGTTATTACTGAGTAAATACTTTTTGATAATACTGTTGATGATTTCTTCCATAATTTCATTAATGATTGAGAGTAGACAGATGGGGCAATACTTAGTTGGGTTGGATTTGCCCTGTTTCTTGAGTTCAGGTCATATCTGGGCAATTATCCACATTGTCAAGTAGATGTCAGTGTTGTAACTATACTGGAACAGCTTGGTTAGGGGCTCAGCTATTTCTAGAGCACAAGTCTTCAGTACCGTTGCTGGAATGTTGTCAAGGTCCATAGCATCTACAGCATCCAGTACCTTCAGCCATTTCTTTCAGAGTCAATTGAATTCACTGAAGACTGACATCTGGGGACATCACGCAAGGGTGAGATGAATCATCCATTTGGCACATCTGGCTGAAGATGGTTGCAAATGCTTCTGCCTTTGTCACTGATGTGGTGGATTCCGCTATTATTGAGGATGGGAATATTTGTGGAGCTTCCTCCAGTTAGTTGTCAATTGTCTGTTGTTAGTCTGTTCCTTTCCCAATTGGCTATGGGAATGTGGTGTGCCTGAAGGATGCATCAATGATGACAGTCATTTCATCAGAGCAGCGCGGTGGCACAGGGCGGCACGGTGGCACAATGGTTAGCACTGCTGCCTCACAGCACCAGCGACCCAGGTTCGATTCTCAGCTTGGGTCACTGTGTGGAGTTTGCACCTTCTCCTTGTGTCTGCGTGAGTTTTTTCTGGGTGTTTCGGTTCCCTCCTAAAGAAGTGCTGGTTAGGTGCATTGACCATACTAAATTCTTCCTCAGTGTACTGAACAGTGGTAACTAGGGGATTTTCACAGTAACTTCATTGCAGTATTAATGTAAGCCTACTTGTGATATTAATAAATAAATTTTAAATATAGTTTAAAACAGACAGTTATATAATGATCTCATAGTTGGTGACCCTGATCAAAGGGCAGATAGCATAGTTGACTTCAATAATCTTTGACTAGGCAGGAGTGAAGTTTTCAGTGTTCCCAGTTCTGGTAACTACCCAAAGGCTGGTGCATTTGGAATGAAATTGCAGTGGGAGTCAGAAGTACAGGATATAAAGCACCTCTCCAGATAAACATTGCCTTCGCCGTGGTTACTGGAGAAACTTCATTCAGAAAGGGAAACAAGTTGTCTGTTCTTGCAATTCAGTTTTTCACATCAGCGTTTGATCTTTATCTTTATTTACATGGCAGTTATAAAGTGTTTTTAATTAATGAAACATTTCAAAATTCTTCGCAGGGAAACTTTAAAACAAAATATGTCACCGAGCCACATAAGACAATATTTGGTCAGATGACCAAAAGCTTGGTCAAAAAGATAAGTTTCAAGGAGCATCTTAAAGGAGGAAAGTGAGATCGAGAGATGGAGGGGAGCAGGGTAGGAATTCCAGAGCTTGAGGCCTCAGCAGTTGAAGGCACAGACAACAATAATGGATCAGTTATCAGTGGGAATACAATAAAAGCTAGAATTCAATGTGCATGTGGTATGTTGGAGAGTTGTGGGGCTGGAGACAATTACATAGATGGGGGAGGAGGGCTGAGCAAGGTCATGAGGCAGTGGTGGGCAACCTAGGCTAGTGAGTGGGCCACATGAGTGGCTTTCCTTCACTTCAGTGGGCCGCAAGATTGAAATCCGGCTTGTTCACTAACCATGCCCCCATGAATAAGATTCAGTATATTTAATACATGCTGAATATTTCACAATAAGTTATAGAAGATGTTTAATTATTTATATATTAATAGAAATGATAAAGGGATTCCATATATTAGAGAGAAAAAAAGTCAACGTCAAATGGCAAGAACAAGAGAAATATTTATATTTTGGGTATAAAGGGGATGCACAGCTCTCAATCACTATTGCTTTCAATCACCATGTGCCTCACTTCACTTGCCCTTTCTTTAGATGTGTATCACTTCAGTTATACCAGCAGAAGAAAACTACACAGATGGAAACCAGCGGAATGCATAGCCCTGTACATGGACAACAGTCAACGTAATATCTCATGGACTGCATGCAGGACCCATATGTTGGGCCCCCGGGCCTCAGTTTGCCCACTATTTGCACAAGGGATTTGAAATCAAGGATGAGAATTTTTAAATCAAGAGGTTGTTTGACAAGGAGTCAGTGATCAGAGAGACGAATGGGGCTTGCTGTGTGTTAAGATAGTATGTCAGTAAAAAAAAGCTGATCTCTAGCCTCAGTTAGACTGAATGGCCAATGTTGGCACTGAGCAATGTTCAGAAACGGTTGGCTGAGGCATCACCTTCTTGAAAGCATGAATCACATATTTAGAATTCATCAGAAAAAGAGAGGACGTATTAATACAGAAGGGGATGAAAAACAAACTTGTTTTTCTTTCCGAAATGAGCACATTTCCTCTTGGCGAGTGGGCACAATGATAATAGCCATAAAAGTTTGTGTTCCTGGGTGACACAAATTGGTGCTTGACATGCTTGAAAGAGTGAAAAGTGATGTAATTGGGATGGTTAAAATGATAAAGGGATTCCGTATATTAGAGCGAAAAAAACTCACCTCTGGGGCAAGAGAGGGTAAAAGATTAAAAGGCAAGCAATTAAGGATTGAAATCATGAAGCAATCTTACCAAAAAGAGGGCAGTGGAAATTGGGAATCCACTAACTATCTTTAAGAGATGGTAGAGCACCAGAAATTTACAAAATACGAGGTGGATGAATTTTTGTTGCATAAGGCCATCAAGGGATATGGAGAAGAAGCAAATGGATGAAGTTTTTGTACAGATCCACCATGTTCTAATAGAATGATGAAATGGGATCTCAAAGTTGAATGGACTGTACCTCTTCCTACACTTGCAGTTGTGTAGAATAAAGTTCAAACTATGTTTCCATTATTCCTTGCCTTCTGTGCTCATTCTTGCGCAAATGTGGAATTGTGCAGACATGTTTTTATTCATCACTGGAGCCTGTTGCTAGCTGAAATCCCAATTTGCACAACTCCAAGAGTAAATCAGTCATAAGACTCGTGCCTTCCTGATGATTCGTAAAAAGGAACAATGTGAAATGTTCTTTGGCAGGGGGGAGCCTTTCCTTTGTCTCCTGCTAATATTACTTTCATAGAATGGTTTAGTACAGAAGGAGGCCATTTGACCTCTCGTGCCAGTACTAACTCTTTGGTAGACTGATCCAATTAGCCCCACTTTCTTGCTCTTTCCCCAAAGCACAGTAAAAATGGTCCCTTAGAATAATTACCCAGTTCTTTTTTGAATGTTACTATTGAATCTGCTTCCACTTCCATTATGTCAACACACTCCAGATTCTGTCTGACTGGGGTTCTTTTTGGTTTTTGCTGCTTAGGGAGCGAAAGCTTTAAACCAAAGGATCAGTTGTACTTTAGACAGTTGTCCACATGCTTCTGACTATCTCAGCTGTTATATGTGAAGTGACAGCTAACCTTTGCAATGCTGAAAAAAGATTTTGTTGTGTTTACCTTGAATTGAACTGATAGACTTGGTAGGATATGGCTGCAGATATGCACCAGTGTTGTATTTTCGGCATTGCATTCGGAACCAGTTTCCTGTCACAAATCCATACCTTGGCTTGCAGATTACCAGAGATTCTCCATTCAGCTGCCCTATCTTCCCTTGACCTCTCGTAGAAGTTCTGTTTTCAGCCTTTCCTATTTTGTGAACACTTGTGTAAAAGCCGGGAATGGCCATCCCAGCACTCAGGACTGAGAAGCAGGAAAACAAGTCTGCTTCCTCACATCATAATGGCTGATGCATCTTAACCAGGCATTCACCACCCTCCCCTTCCCCATCATCTCCCCCCATCCCCAACAAATCCTGCCTCCTTCAACTCCGCCCTCTTGCATATCCCCAAATGTCATCGCTTCTCCCTTGGCAGTGACAGGCCATTCACGCCAACAGGATTCTCTGGTCCCCTGCAGTAAACACAGATTTGGTTGAGTGCTAAATCCTCCGTCCTCGCTTGCAGAGAAGGCGGGAAGTGAGCAGCCGGAGAATTTCGGCCATGCTTTCAGCCCTAAGGTCTGGTATTCTCTCCTCAAACTTCCCCAACCTTCTCTCTCCACTTTAAGGTGCTTCATTCTTAAAACCTTCTCTTTGCCAAAGTCTTTGGGATAAGTCTTCATACATCCTCGACCTGTGTCTCAATATCGAGTTGTGTTTGTAACTCTTGTGAAGCACCTTGAGATATTTTACCAAAATAAAGGCGATATCTAAATGCAGATTGTTTTTAATTTTTCCCACCCGACCTCAATGATTCTATTCACCAGTTAGAATATAGAATCCCAACCATATAGAAGGAGACCATTTGGCCTATTATGTCTGCACTGACTATAATCACACCCAGACCCTATCCCATTACCCTATGCATTTACTCTAACTAGTCTCCCTGACACTAAGGGACAATTTAGAATGGCCAATCCACCTAATTCACACATCTTTGGACTGTGGAAAGAAACTGGAGCACCCGGAGGAAACCCATGCAGGCACGGGGAAATGCGCAAACTCCACATAAACAGTGACCCAAACCAGGAATTGAACCCAGGTCCCTAGCACTGTGAGGCCACAGTGCTAACCACTGTGCCACCATGCCACTCATCAGCAATGAAGCAAAAGATGTAAAAAGAAAAAGGAACAAACAAATAATGAATGCATGACTAGGAAATATTTTTTCAAGTGTGTACAGTAAATTTTACGACATTATAACTTGTTGTTGTTGCTTGCACTTCCAGTCAGTAGTTTTCATGTGGCTTGTGGGTATGTGGAGTGAAACCTTCCTTTAAAATAAAAACATTACCCATAAGTTTCTTGCACAGCTACTCAGCATTTTCCCTCAAAAATGACTCCCTTTTGTAGCTACTGTTTTCTAAGCTCTTGAGAATCGAATTTCCTTTACAAGCTTTTAATAAATACACATGTTTTCAATCACGTAACATCTGCAAAGAAAAACATTTCAGTAAATTCCTCTGATTCATTATCTGTAAAAGCAAATCTGGGACATTTGTAAAATCTTGCAACGACAACAACTTGCTTTTATTTCCCATCAATAAGGCATTAACACATCCCAAAGCACTTCGCAGGGACCTTGTGAATCTCATGTCCACTAAGGTGATGTTAGGACAGATGTTCCAAAGCTTGGTCAATGAGGTAAGTTTTAAGGGGTACAATAAAGAAGGAGGGTCTGGTGGAGCAGTGGTGGTGTCCCTACCTCTGGGCCAGAAGCTCAGAGCTCATAGAAGGCACTTTCATAACATGGCCAAACAGTTTAACCTTTCCAATATGCCTGATGGCAGGCAGCAAGAGTGGGGCAATTTCCTGGTCTGCCATACTGTAAAATGCCACCATAAACTGTTGCAGTGCTTCACCAAATCTAATCATGGACCAATCCAGCGGCAGTCCATGGTCACCAACTTAGGGCATGGTACCCAATGGAGAAAGAGAAAGATAAAGAAATAAAGAGGAGCGGAGAGAGACGGAGAGGGTTTAAGAGAGATTTCCACAGTTCATTGCGGAGGCCAGTGGATTGCTATTGAAGTGTAATCTCTATCGTTATTCAGGTAAAGACAGGAGCAGATTTCTGTACAGGAAAATTGAACAAATGGCATATGATTGAAACCATTTGATAATCTGCTTTAGTCCCATTGTGGATGGAGAATCTACTTCCAACAGTTGGCTTCATGTTGCCAGACCAAACTGCAACACAGTAATCACCACAGAACCTCAGCACCATTGCCCCATTCTTCCCATGTCAATGCTAACTACTCCAATCCCGATACCTTAGGCATTTGGAAGGACTTAGATGTGTTTGTAGACAAAGCATTGAAAGTTAGCTTGCGGGTCCAACAAGTCGTTAGAGAAGCAAATGGCAAATTGCAAGATGGTTGGAATATAAGACTTAGTAAGTCTTGGTACAATTGCAAAAGGCTTTGGTGAGATCTCTCCTGGAGTAATGCATATGATTTTCTTGTCTAATAAAGGATTTGCTGACTTCGGGGTGGTGCACTGGATTGATTCCTAGGTTAAGAGCATTGTCTTCTGAGAAGAGCATGGATCAAAGGGGTGACATTCTCTGGAATTCAGAAAAATGACTGGTAATCTTATAAAATTCATCAAGAAAGATCAGTAGAATTTTGACACTAAGGAAATTAGGGGATAGATGGATCAGAGAGGAAAGTTGAGTTCAGGTGGAATATCAGACATGGATGCTGGAGGCCATTTGGCCTATTTTTTAGAATCATAGAATACCTACAGTGCAGAAGGAGGTCATTTGCCCCATTGAACTTCCACCGACAACAATTCCATCCAGAGCTTATTCCCATAACACCACATATTTACCCTACTAATCTCCCTGACACTAAGGGGCAACTGAACATGGCCACTCAACCTAACCCACTCATCTTTGGACTATGGGAGGAAACTGGAGCGCCTGGAGGAAACCCACACAGATAGGGGGAGAATGTGCAAACTCCACACAGACAGCCACCCAAGCCAGAAATGGAACTTAGGTTCTTGGCATTGTGAGGCACAGTGGCTATCCACTGTGCCACCATATTACACATTCCCATACATTTTGGATTCTTATCTGCTTCAAGTCTTTTCTAATTTCCTTTGCAATGGGTAGACTTCGAAAAGCTTGTGTAACCGTTCTTGTACCACTGAACCCATCGCAAAGACAGAAGCTGACGGCAAATGAATCCATTGAAATTTGGCGTGCCATTGGCAGCCATTTTAAAATACTGAAATCACAATCATTCAGAGCGCTCCTCCTTCATCAGTGGAGAGGTAGGTTTCACAAACACAGCATATATTGACAAAGACACAATTGCATCTGTAGTCCTTTCAGGATCTTGTCTGTTTTCTGGTATTGTTGTCGAAACTTGGGCCAGAATCGAGGGATGGGCAAGAGGCCAGAATTGAAGGGATGCAGAGATCTCAGAAAGTTGTAGGACCAGAGGAGGTTACAGAGATAGGGAATGGACCAAGAAGAAATTTGAACATTTGGCATTACTTGGGTATGACTCCTGATAATAGTTAACTTGGACAGGAAAATGAGTGATATGGAACCATGAGACATAATATCAAGTCATATATACACTCTTAATAGTGTTGAGGAACAGAAGGATCTTGGTGTATGTGTCAATAGATCCCTGAAAGTAGGCAGTCAAGTGGATAAAGTTGTTAAGAAGGCTTATGGAGTCTTAGCTTTTATTGGTAGGGGGATTGAATTTAGGAGCCGCAGCATCATGTTGCAGCTGTACAAAACTCTAGTGCGGCCGCACTTGGAGTATTGTGTGCAGTTCTGGTCCCCACATTATAAGAAAGATGTGGAGGCATTGGAGAGGGTACAGAGGAGGTTTACCAGGATGTTGCCTGGTATGGAGGGCAGGTCCTATGAAGAGAGGTTGAAGGATTTGAGGTTGTTTTCGTTAGAAAGGAGGCGGCTAAGAGGGGATCTTATTGAAGCATATAAGATGATTAGAGGTTTAGATAGGGTGGACAGTGATAGCCTTTTTCCTAGGATGGAGAAAGCTAGCACGAGGGGACACAGCTTTAAATTAAGGGGTATGAGTTATAGGACGGATATCAGAGGTAGGTTCTTTACTCAAAGAGTGATTAGGGAGTGGAATGCCCTGCCTGCAGCTGTTGTAGATGCGCCAAGTTTGGTGGCGTTTAAGAGGTTAGTTGATAAGTATATGGATGAGAAGGGAATGGTTTAGTTAGGAGGGGCATTGCTTTTTATTTTGGTCGGCACAACATCGAAGGCCGAAGGGCCTGTTCTGTGCTGTATTGTTCTATGTTCTATAATGGACAGCCAATGGATTATCTACTGTGGTGATTCTGTACCTACCGACTGTTCTATAGGCTGCTTTTCTTCATTGCGGGAACTTCATTACATCCTTAACCAACATCTGGTCTCAGCTCTCCTGCATGAAATAGTGGACAGGGATCAGAAATGGGAAGTCAACATTTTTTTTAATGTCTTGCTTTAGCAGTTTGTGATCTACTGGGATCAACGCAGGATTGAATGAAAGAACTTTCTAGGCTATTCTAGCCCTCTAGTATACTATCAGTAAAAAACTTCCACCACCCCAGAGTGCAAATTAAAAGGTGCAAAGGCAATTGCAAAACTATATCCAGCAGCTTAAATGTGATTTCTACAGTTCCGATTCCAATCATAGAATACTTCCAATGAGGAAGAGACTTTTTGGCCCATAGAGTCTGCATCAATTCCCTGACAGAGTATCCCACTCAGGCCCTCTCCCCCATCCTAAGCCTGTAACACCACATGTTTACCATGGCTAATCCATTTAACTTACATGCTTTGGGATATTAAGGGATAACTTAGCGGTAATTTAGAATGGTCAATCATTATGGTCAATCCATCACACAATCCACTTGTTCGGATAATGATTAGACTTCCATTTGCAATCTCTTCTTCCAAGGAATACTTGGACAAATGCATCTTACAGGATTAAGATCAATGAACTTTTGGTTTCTAAGATTATCAAAGGATGTGAAGCATGGGTGGGTGAAGAAAGTTTTGAGGTACATGTTCTAATCCATATCAGGATCTAATTGTATGGCAGTGCAGGCTCGAGGGGCTGTTCCTGTTCCTTCTGTTTTCAGTGTTCCTATTCAAGCAGAACAGGAAGTCCTCCTAGTAGCTTGACCAATATTCGTCCCTCAAACGATGCCATCCAAAATGTTGGAGATTAGCAGGTAATTCTTCATATTCCTGTTTGAGGGATCTTATCATCTACAAAAATAACTGCCACATATATCTGTGTGCCAACAGGCATTCCATTTCAAAGTGTTCTTTCTGCGTGCAGTGTTCATAAACTTTTCTAAGAGGCTTAAGAAAGCTCAGTGCACATGGAATTACATGAGAGATAACAATGGAGTAATAAGCCATTCAGTCGGACTGATCTATGTCAGCATGTATGCTGTACCCCAGCCACCTTCCCAATTAATTTTCATCAGTAGTGAAAATAAACATCAAATGGGTTGATTCCAGTTTTCATTGAGCTCTTGGGGGCCATGGTTAGCCACTGGGGCTGTATCCAGAGCAGGGATGTGAGTTAATGCACGTACCTGAGACTCACCATTTGAGTGTCTTGATGAATATGTGGCACTTTTTGGTACAGGACAGGGTGGCATAGTGGCACAGTGATTAGCACTGCTGTCTCACAGCATCAGGAACCCGGGTTCTTTTTGTCTGTGTCTGTGTGGGTTTCCTCTGGGTGCTCCGGTTTCCTTCCACGCTCCAAAGATGTGCAGGATGGGGGGATTGGCCATGCTAAATTGCCCCTCAGTGTCTCAAGATGTGTGTTAGGAGGAATTAGTGGGATTAATATGTGGATTTACAGGGATTGAGCCTGGGTTAGATGCTCTTTCGAAGAGTTGTTGCAGACTTGATGGGCACTATAGAGATTCTATCACAGGCGACATGGAGTCACCCATCACATCCCCTTAGAGCCCAAACAATCCCATCTTCTGGAAGTTGTAAACTAAGTTATGATACTCAGCCAGCACAAGGTAAGCATAAAATTGCATGGAATTGGATGCTCTCCTTTCTATTCACTGTGCTGCTGAAATATCCAGCAAGGACATGTCAACATGGGGAGCTCTGGATGCATTCCAATAGCACGAGCAGGAGAAACTATGACGCAATTGTTTCAGGGAAACTCAGCTCTTTCCTGAAAGGAATACAATTAGAATAGAGTTCACAAGACAGATTATCTTTGCCAAGGCTTTGTTTTCCATCTTTACTAAGTCCCACAGAAATAAACCACTGTTCCCACACGAGCAACCCGGTGATTATTTGTAACCTATAACATCAGAATCTGTCATAGGGGGAACATTTTAATTTGCTGGGGTTTTTTTTATAAACAACCTTGTAACTCTCTTAAGCAGTTCCTCACTGACTGAGTTGGCTGAAGACTCAAAGCTGTAAAGGGGGTTGGCGTCTTTGGTCCAGGTGAATTTGCTCTTAAAACTGTCAACTCCCCTTGATTTAAACATGCTAAATTCACAATATCTGATACCTAACACTATTAGTGGGTTAGTAATGGGAAAGTTATCCATAGAACTGCAAAAGGTTCAAAACAAGTGTTTCCATTTGTTCATATCCTCCGCCATCAGGATCCTGTGGTGGGGAATGCTGTTGGGAGGACCAGAATACCCTGCCACAGGAATGGCCAGAAAATCCCACCCATCATTTCTCCTGCATCTCACCCTCATTAAAAAAAAAACACATAGTTGGGTTTAAGTACTTTTATCCTTCTTTTCATCCTCATTCCAGGTTTTCCTGCCACTTTCTCCCAGTAAGAAGTCTCACAACGTCAGGTTAGAGTCCAACCAGTTTATTTGACGGTAAGGTTATTATCAAATAAACTGATTGGACTCCAACCTGGTGTTGAGAGACTTCTTACTGTGTTTATCCCAGTCTAACGCTGGCATTTCTACATCACTTTCTCCCAGTGCCAGTCACCTCACTTCACCTCAGCCCACAGTGCATAGAGGACTAGCATGGGTTAATCTACAAATACTTCAGTAAATGTTGGAAGATGAGTGATAGTGACTGCAGGAGATTTTCCCAATTAATTCTATTCTACCATAAATAGCTGCTCTTTTCCTTGCCTCCCTTTCTCTCCTAACCACTACATTCCTCCCTTGCTTCTTTTCCCTCTTCTCAGAAGTGCTGGCTGCTTGGTGGAGTACGGTCCCAGTGGTTGCTCTTTTGTGGTATTGGAGTGTGTCACATGAGTGCAGCAGCCCTTCGCTGCCACGTCCAATTGGGCGAATTCATGTGTACATGAACCTCTGACAGTTAAATCACCACACGGCGCTGAGGGAGGAGGCACTTAAAAGTCAACCCTGACCCCCAACCTCATTTCACATTCGCAACATGCACAGTTTCCAGCAGGAATCACCAGCCAAGGAACGAAGGAGAACAAGAGATTCTCTACACAGCATGCACAGCAACCACAATGCGCAATCACTGTCTGTAAGTTCGAAGCTCAGCAACTAAACCAAGTCGTACTTCCTTTTTTCCAAAGCTAAAAGAACACAATTTAGTTCAGATGGGCAGCATGGTTTGTGCAGGCTTGGAGAGCTAAAGGACCTGCTTCTGTGCTGTAACTTTCTTTGTTCTTTGTAATCCAAAGTCTGATTTACAATTGACATAGAGGAATGACTGTACGTACCCTGTGCAGGTGGCTTTATAGGTTACTCGGGGGGTTAGACACACAGATCTTAAAACGAAACCAGTTACAGCTAAAATAACACTCTTCATTTAGTGCTGCAGCTAGTGTGGAAGGACCATCAACATACGGAGGTTTTGTTTCAATTGGAGTTTCAATTCCGTTACAATAACAGGAATCGTAAGGTCTGCAGAAAAGGATTTCAGATAGAAATGACCAGTTAGGCTCCTGGAATGGTTTGATCTCAAGAATAGTGAGAAATCAAGTATGTTTGCTCTAATGTGCTCCTGTGGTGAACTACTTTTACATCCAGCCTCTTGTAGCTACTCCTGTTAGAGTATTTTTTTCTCTCTTTTGAAATAACTGAGAGCAAGTCATTGATGGTTTCTTGAGCGTGGAATGTAACATCGCAATGGCTCAGCTCCTGAGGGCAAGTTGAGGAGCTGGAGCCATGCACTTTTGGAAGCTCCCAGGTTCAATCCTCATTGTCCCAGGTTAACTGATAGCTGTGGAATTGCCAGCAACACCTTGACTTGAGAAGGAAGACACAAACCAGCCAGATTCCCAATCCCGATTTAGGACCCTCTGTCTACATCTGCTCAGGTAATGGTCCGATGAGCTTCATTGACCCTCCCATTGCCATATTCCATCCTTCCACCTTTCTGCCCCTCGAACAGTCAATCAAAACACATGATGGCACAGTAGTTCACACTGCTGCCTCACAGCGCCAGGGACCTGAGTTTGATTCCTGGCTCGGGTCACTGTCTGTGTAGAGTTTGCACATTCTCCCAGTGCCTGCTTGGGTTTCCTTCAAATACTCCAGTTTCCTCCCACAGTCCAAAAGATGTGCTGGCCACAAGGGAGAACCCTCATCTCCAAATTTCCCTCCAAATCACAAGCCATCCCGATTTGGTACTATATCGCTGCTCCTTTATCATTGCTGAGTTAAAATCCAGGGATTCCCTCCCAAACAGCGCTGTGAGTGTGCCTATACAGCACAGACAGCAGCGATTCACAGAAGGTGACTCACTTCTCACCTTCACAAGGGCTGTTAGAGATAGGCAATAAATGCTGACTTGCCAACAACGCCCACATCCCGTGAATTAATTTTTTTTTTCAAAATGGGGTTACTGTTGTTTGTTTGTATGGAAACATCTTCACTGAGTCTTCACATACTGGTTGGAACATTCTGCCAGAATAAAAAATACAGAAAAACATCAATGCCAGATTCACTCAAAAAAAACCCATTGGGCCCAATTTTACCGTCATGTTGCTCCCGTTTTTCAGGCGTGAAAACTTGGTAAGGTCATGCATGAGGCGAGTAATGTGATCCACGCCTGCCTTCACACTAACTTCCTCTTTACAAGGCCCAAAATGGCTGCGATCGGGATTTGCATGCATTTGAACTGACTTAATGGGTTGCAGACCCTACCAGACTAAGAAAGGATGACAGATTTCCTTCCCTAAAGGACGTTAGTGAACCGGATGTGTTTTTCCAATAACAGACAATGATTTCATGGTCATCAATAGATTCTTAATTCCAGATTTCTTTTATTGAATTTAAATTCCACCATTTGCCATAGCAGGATTTGAATCCAGGTCCCAGAACATTAGCTGAGTTTCTGGATTAATAGTCGAGCCATAATATCACTGGACCATCACTTTCACATTATATATAGAATTTCTTTCTTTTAAGGTGTCAGTTTCTGGCCTCTACATTTCAAGTAAAGTTTAGTCCCTTTGTATCTCAACTTCAAAGATTGATTGTCAGCCCTTTCCAGAATGATCGATAAATGAAAATATTGAAGCATTTTCAACAGCCGTCCCGGGAGAAGGCTTTCCGGCGTGTGGGATTCTCATTCCTTTCTTCTTTTACCTTGGCACTGGGCCACAATTTTACAAATAAGCTGGTGCATAGCTGCTTGGAGGCACATTGGTGAAGCAGCTGTCTAATTGGCTGCATTGTTAAAATAATGTGCGATAGGCACCCGCCCAGTTTACAAACATCGTTCACCCTCTGCCAAGACCCAGTCGGGGACAAGAAGAAACCTACATTGGCATGCAAACAGATGCCCAGAAAATCACAATTGTTGAATGGTTTTTTTTGTTTAATCTCCTTGGTGCCAAGCCAAGGCTTAGTGGGTATCACTCTATAAATAGAAATTCTATATATAATGTGAAAGTGATGGCCCAGTGGTATTATGGCTCGACTATTAATGTTCTGGAGACCTGGATTCAAACCCTACCATGGCAAATGATGGAATTTGAATTCAATAAAAAAAAATCTGCAATTAAGAATCTACTGATGACTGCGAGACTATTGTCTGTTATCGGAAAAACACATCCAGTTCACTAATGTCCTTTAGGGAAGAAAATCTGTCATCCTTAGTTGGTCTGGCCCATGTGCAACTCCAGAGCCACAATACTGTGGTTCCCCCATGGGCAATAAATGCTGGGTAGCCAGCAATGTCCATGTTCCATGAACGAATGAATAAAATAATAATTTCTACAGTGCTGCATACATCCTCAGGAATCCTTTTGATTGAAAGGTTGCGAGTTTGAGTCCTAGCACAGAGGTTTGAGGTTAAAATTTGGAAGTGTCTGCAAGGTGCATTTTTGAGACGCTATTTAATGCACATCTCTCCTTTTACTCAGAGTCAATGATTCCAGTCAGTTTAGATGCAAGTTGTGTGTTTCACAGGTCACTATAGATGGGAATTTCAGAGTATAATTTCCAATTCTGTACACCCTCAAAGGGTGCAATGCTCTGAAATAAGCTGCTGTTGACTTTTAGTCTGCGGTTGTCATGACACAATGGAAAAGTAATTAGAACTTGGAATTACAGCCAATTGAAACTGTTTGCAGGCTATTACTTTGGAAAGCACATAAAATGAGAAAAACTGAGCCAAGTAATGATGGTAAATTTACAGCACTATTATCGTAACCGTTTTCAAGCATAAAGATTACAGTTCTAACTTACTGAATGATTTATGCTGCAGCGCTTCGCAGGATTTATTTTCTCTTTGCTTAATGTTCGCCATAGGTGGCAAAGAAAAGGGATGAGGAAGAGAGGGAGTGTGAAGGAGAGGTGGGGTGGGATTTTACAGCCTTGCTTGTCCCAAAAGTGTAAAACCCCCTCCGAGGTCAGCGAACCTTTCCATGGTCCGCTGCCCACCTGCTCCGATTCCTGTGTCAGGCGGTGTGGCAAAATAAATGAAGGAAAGAGAGTGTGAAGGAGGAGAGGAGAGAACGAGGTGAATATTAATGGAGACATATAGGCTGGAATTCACTGGTCGTTCATGCTGGCAGGATTCTCCGATCCCACTGGGAGTGTACACCCACCCACTGGTTTTCTGCTGGTGTGGGGTGACGTCAGTGGGAATTCCCACTAACATAGAACACAGAACAGTACAGACGGTACAGGTCCTTCAGCCCAAAATGTTGTGGCGAGCTTTGTCTGAAACCAAGATCAAGCTATCCCATTTCCTATCATTCTGGTATGCTCCATGTGCCTAACCAATAACTGCTTGAAAGTTCCTAAAGTATCCGACTCCACTGTCACAGCAGGCAGTCCATTCCACAGCCCAACACTCTCTGAGTAAAGAACCTACCTTGGACATCCCTCCAAACCTCCCACAATGAACCTTATAATTATGCCTCCTAGTAACAGCTACATCCACCCGAGGAAATAGGCTCTGCATGTCCACTCTATCCCCTTCATCATCTTATAAACCTCTATTAAGTCATCTCTCATCCTCCTCTGCTCTAAAGAGAAAAGCCTCAGCTCCCTCAACCTTTCCTCATAAGACTTACCCTCCAAACCAGGCAGCATCCTGGTAAATTTCCTCTGCACTCTCTCCAATGCTTTTACATGCTTCTTATAGTGAGGTGACCAGAACCGCAGACAATATTCCAAATGTGGTCTCACAAAAGTCCTGCACAGTTGCAGCATAATCCCATAGCTCTTAAACTCTTTCCCCCGGTTAATAATTGCCAACACACTATAGGCCTTCTTCACGGCTCTATCCACTTTAATGGCAACCTTCAGAGATCTGTGGATATGAATCCCAAGATCTCTCTGTTCCTCCACATTCCTCAGAACCCTGCCATTGACCCTGTAATCTGCACTCAAATTTGTCCTATCAAAATGAATCACCTCGCACTTATCCCAGTGATAACCAGAAAATCCCGCCACCAGCAAACAATGCGCCACCTCCTGCAGCTGGGGGAACAGAAGAACCTTACTCATAGCGAGGAAAAGGGAAAGACATAGAGAAAGAGGAAAGACAGAGAGAGAGGGAGGGAAGGAGGAAGGGCGGGAGAGAGTGAGAGAGAGAGGGAGGGAGATAGAGAGAAAGAGAATGAGTGAGATGCATGAATGCGAGAAAGGAGAGACAGTGTGAGACAGAGAGAGAGGGAGAGAACAAGAGAAAGAAAGTAAAGGAAAAGGGAAGTTAGGAGAGAATCATAGAACCCTACAGTGCAAAAAGAGGCCATTTGGCCCATTAAGCCTACACTGACAACAATCCCACTCAATCTCTACCTCCATAACCCCATGTATTTACCCTGCCAATCCCCCAAAACTACACATGTTGGGACATTAAGGGAAATTTAGCATGGCCAAACAACCTAAACCACACACCTTTGGACTGTGGGAGGAAATCAGAGCACCCAGAGGAAAACCCACGCAGACATGGGGAGAATGTGCAAACTCCACACAGACAGACATTAAGAGATCCTGACATTGATATGATGAAAAGCGGATGAGAATCGGTAACTTCAGTAGAAACAAAAACTAGTGAGAGAAGCTTAACAGGCCATCGACTTGTTTCCAACTATTTTACACCATCACAAAAGTCAAAAACTACCCCAGAGAGAGAGAGGAAAAATGTCAAGCCGTGATAATTGATCTTCCAGACAGATATGTTTGTCATGCTGTCAAAGTAATTCCCAGTATCAGGATTGGACATTGTGAAAGAGTAGCAAGTGCTCGCTTTTCTCCAACATTCTAAGACATTGAACTCCATTGGTTGATATCAGAAAGATTAAAGACTCAGTAAGTTCTGTTGGATTTGCAAGTTTTAGTCTTGATCAAGTGCTCAAACAACTGAGCTGCCCTGGCTCGAGGAATCAGCACTGAATTTACATCCAAAAGGATTTGAAAGGTTGGACACAGGGAATCTGTTTCTTCCTGGAAGAAATCGAGAACAAGGTGATCTGTTCTTTAAATTAGAATTGGGGTATACAGGAGCAAAAAGAAGAGGGAATCTTTTACAAAATGATTAATAAAAATTCAGAACTCACTCCATAAATGTTGGGGATTAGCTGAAGATTTTAAAATGGAGGCTGTTAGATCTTTATCGAGAGCACAAAGGGATATCGACAAAGGTGGATAACATGGACACATAGAAACAAAGAAATTGGAAACAGGAGTAGGCCATTCGGCCTTTCCAGTCTCCTCCATCATTCATTTTGATCATGGTTGATCACCAAACTCAATATCCTGGTTTCCACCTCCCCTTCCTCCCATATCCCTTTAGCCCCAAAAGCTATAGCTAATTCCTTCTTGAAATCACCACAATGTTTTGGTCTCAGCTAAAATCTGTGGTAGTGAATTCCAGACATTCACCACCCTCTGGGCTAATGTGGAAATCAAATGTGAGTCTGAATCTGTTGCCAAACTGTATATCATAACACTCAGGGGATGGACAATTCCTCACCCACCTTCACACAAAAGCCTTATCCTGCCAACTATCCTCAATGTTCAACTCTCCACCAGATCCTGAAGAGGAGGCAATGGCCTCATGATATTATCACTCGACTATTAATCCAGAAACTCAGCTAATGCTCTGGGGCCACAGGTTCGAATCTTGCCACTGCAGACAATAGAATTTGAATTTGAATTCAATAAAAAGAAAAATCTGGAATTAAAAATCTACTGATGATTATGAAACCATTGTTAATTATCAGAAAACCCACCTGATTCACTAATATCCTTTAAGGAAAGAAATCTACTGTCCTTATCTGGTCTGACCTACATCAGGGGCTAAATAGGGTGGAGGTAGAAAGATTCTTCCCGCTTAGAAAGGAAAACAGAACTAGGGGGGCACAGCCTCATTATAAGAGGGGCGGGGGCAGTTTAGAACGGAATTGAGGAGGAACTTCTTTACTCAAAGGGTGGTTAATCTTTGGAATTCACTGCCCGTTGAAGTGGTGGAGGCTACCTCATTGAATATACTGAAGTCACAGATAGATAGATTTCTGATAGACAAGGGGGAATTAAGGGTTATGGGGAGAAAGCAGGAAAGTGGAACTGATCCACTTCAGATCAGCCATGATCTTATTGAATGGCGGGGCAGGCTCGAAGAGCTAGATGGCCTACTCCTGCTCCTATTTCTTTTGTTCTTATGTACATGTGACTCCACATCCACAGAAATGTGGTTGACTCTCAACACCCTGGAAAGGCAGGTAGAGATGAGCAATAAATTTTGGCCAGCCAGCAATGCCCATGTCCCAAGAATGAATAAAAAAAGTGTTGGGTCTCAGAAGTAGTAACACGGTAGGTTGTTGCACAACAATATGTGCATTTGAAGAAAGAAAGTGTTCAGGATATACCAAAACACTGTACAGCCAAAGGAGAACTTCCAAACTGTGGTCATTGTTTCAAATGTAGGAAATACAGCAGCCAATTTGTCCGCAGCAAACTCCCACAGGCAGCAATGGGATAATGTCCAGTTACTGACAATCTGATTCAGTGATGCTAATTATGGGAGGAACATTGGCCCAAGTAACACTGAGGAATACACCATTAATGCTTCTTCAAAATTGTGTTGTGGGAACGTTTACAGCCAGCTGCAAGTGCAGACAATGCTGATGCAAAAGACAGCATCCCCAGCGGTATACCTCACATCCTGTGCTGGGTGTATCAACCCAGATAATGTGCTGAAGAATCCAAAGTGAGAACTGAACCTAGATATGAAACAATAGGAAAGTGATTGAACCTCAGCCATTTTTTAAGTAGTGAGTTATCTTAACTACAGCCAGAATCCGGTGTCCAAAAAGTGTCTTTATTATGCAACAAAAAAGAAAGACAGTACAGCACAGGAATAGGCTCTTCGGCCTCCAAACCTGCACCGATCATTGTGTCTGCCTAAACTACAATTACGGAGTCCGGTTCCTTCCATTCCTAACCTATTTGTGTATTTTCTAGATCCCCTTAAATGCCGCTATTGTACCTGCTCCCACCAGCTCCCCAGGCAGCACATTCCAGACATTCACCACCCTCTGTGTAAAATACTTGTCTCACACATCTCCTCTAACCTTTTCCCCATGCTCCTTAAACCTATGTTCCATGGTATTTGACATTTTTATCCTAGTAAAAAGCATCTAATTATTCACTCTGTCCATGCCACTCATAATCTTGTAAACCTCTATCAGATCACCCCTCAACTTCCATCATTCCAGTGATAACAAACCGAGTTTATCCAACCTGTTCTCATGGCTAATACACTCCAGACCAGGCAATATGCTGGTAACCTCTTCTGTACCCTCTCCAAAGCATCCACATCCTTCAGGTGATATGGTGACCAGAATTGTACAGAATATTCTAAATGAGGCCTAACGTTCTGTGCAGCATGGCCCACCAAATTTTGTAGTCAATGTCCCGATCGATGAAGGCAAGTATGCTATATGCCTTAGTGACTACCTTATCCATCTACATTGCCACTTTCAGTGGACATATATGTCCAGATTTCTCTGGAAGAGAGAAACATAATGGAATCCCGATACTACTCTTTCTGGTTTATACATCAACCCACCCATTTCTCTGCAGGTATCTCCATTCAAACTGATGCTCTAACAACGGCAGCGAGTTGACCAGTGTGTGAAGGGATGTGGTTAACGTTTTGGGTGTGGAACCTGCAGTGAAACAGTTGATACAAAGGCATCCTGCCAATACTGCAGGTGCTGATCATCTCGATTAGAATGTCGGTGTTCCCATTTTTATTTTGATTTAAAAATAAGGCTCCCCAAAGGCCTATAAGGAAAATTTGCAGCACCCAACCTACCCAAAAGATGAGGTCCCAAGATTTGGTTGCTTAGTGGTTAGGTCACTTCTCCACGGTATTTTTGAACATTGCAACTAGCATTAGTTCCCTCTGGACTACAGAGTGAGGGTGGGGGGTGGAGGGGATGTAGTGGGGAGCGGAATAGTGTTTCTACTCCTGAATGCTATCCAATAATTCCTATAGGCAATGAATGAATGTGGTGCAAAAAATGAACTGAGTTGGACTTAGATGTGATGTCCTTCAGAGGTGAATAGTCTGCCACCAGTGAGAATGGCCACTCAGTTGCAGCACCAGAGGGTGAGAATCAGTACCTTCAAAAAAGGAGGGTGAGTAAAAAAAAGTATTCTTTAGTACCTTTTGCGACCTCACGATCTCCCCAAACATTTTACAGCCAATGAAGCACTCTGCAAAGTGTGGTTGTTGTTACAATGTAGCAAAGATGGATGTAAAAGACAGCAACCAATTTGCAGACAGAAAACTCACACCAAAAACATTGACATAATGACTAGGTAATCTGTTGATTGTGCAAGAAATATTGGCCAACACAATGAAGAGCTCCCTTTCTCCTCCTTCATGTAGTGACAGAGGCTGATATTTTACCACCTCACTCGGGTGAGGCTTGTAAAATCCTGCCTAAGCCCAACAGAAAATTCTGTTCTGCGTGGCAGTAAAATTCCAACTCTAGCATCTCTTACATCCACTTCAGAGGGCAGACAGGCCTTGCTTTAATGTCTCAGTAGAAAGATGAAAGAGCAGAATACAGTATGATGAAGGTGTTAGAAGAAGCAGACATGTGTAACATGATATAATTGTGGAAAGGAAATGGATAGGAGCATCAACTAAAGTCGATAATTAAAATGGATTTTAAAATTTTAAAAGTTTAAAGTTTTGAAATTTATTTCTTAGTGTCACAACTAGGCTTACATTAACACTGCAATGAAGATACTGTGAAAATCCCCTAGTCGCCACACTCCAGTGCTGTTTGGGTACACAGAAGAAGAATTTAATGTGGCCAATACACCTAAGGTAGAGAGAGATGGGTTGGAAGTTAAAGAAGTGTTATCTATTGGATAACATTCTTCACCTTGTATCTTGTCCAGCCATGGAAGAAGAGCTTTCTCAAGCCTGTATGTCAAATCTGTAAGATTAAGGAAGGCGAATTTTATATTCAGGCTGTTTTGAGGTTATGAGTGATGTATTGTGGAATCCCTTTATACTTCAGTGCAGAGCTCATAACAGCTTCCTGGAAGCAGGATTGCCTATTGCTGAGTGATTGATCGTGGTGTCTGCTCCATGCTTCTTATATGGTCGACAGTGTGCCAGAGGCTCCTATGATGACTCATTAATTCTGTGATATTCGCTTACCCTCATGATATACAAGACCCAGAAGAAATCAACCAGTCCATCAATTCATCTATTGCTACCACTGCTGTGAATGATTATCTTTCACCCATTGTTTTACATTGATTCGAGGACGTGCATATCACAAAGTAATAGATGTTACCTGTCATGTGGCATTGCCGCAATCAGAGACAAGAATGCCTGTTGTACATTACATCTCTCTTCATATACTGATTTCCCTCAGTATCTCCCAGCAGACTATCTGTTTAAACACTTGCCAGAATATTCTAGAACATATAAAAACACGCACAAGAGCTAGAGAAACACCTAACTGAGAACAGGAATAGCGATTATAGGGAAGATCGTAAACTGAAGTCATCAAATACTCAACAGGACGCAGTGTTCCCAGTGCTGTTAAAGATAAAAGAACAACTTGCATTTCTGTAGCTCCCTTCCTGACCTCAGCATGTCCCAAAGTACTTCACAGCCAGAAAAGTACTTTTGAATTGCAGTCTGTATTCAATGTGGGATGTGTGATATTCAGTCTAGTGCTGACCCGAGAATCTGAATGTCCTGATGTTGATTGGGGAGTACCTTTTGAGATCTCCTCTGGTCTTCTTCAAATAGTGCTATGATAGTTTTAATGTTCTTCTGAGAAAGAGTTCAGTTCTCATCTGAAATGGTCCCTTCCTCATTACTGCACGGAAATGTCAGCCTAGATGTTGAGCTCAAGTCTTTGAATTGGGCTTTAACCTACAACTTTCTGATTCAGAGACTATAATCTTGCACTTTCTTTCCTCTATCTTGTTCATCTTTACAAAATCAAATGGCGAGAGCTGTAAAAGGTGTCAAATAAAGTATACACAGAATGATGGCGTACTTCACTCCAGAAGCACTGGGCTCGACACTTGCTCTCCTTGACCAACATTTAAGAATGGGGTCTTTATTTTGGATGCTTCAGGGGGAAATTTCCTATCCTATCCACCACGGGAATTGCAGCAGGCGACCACATAAATGTCCATTGGTTTTGGGGCGAGCACAGCCAGAAGGTCCTGCCCTTGTTCCTTATTCCCAAAGTTAAACTTGTTAAAAATATTTATTGTGCGTTAACCCATGGAAAACCAGAGCATGTGGATATATATGTTTTCTGTTGCTCTGTCCGAAGTGAATGTACATGTTCTCTCTTTCGTTGCTGTGTGTCAGGAGTAGTTTAAGAAAATTGGTAACAGACAACTCTCTTGGTGAAATTTCATGAGTCAGAAAGTTTACTCCCTTTAAGTGGAGTTGACTCCACGATAGGGAGTGAAAAGAGTTGGAAACAGCTGCATCTCCCTTTACACCTTTGTTGAGATGACAATGAGTCATTTTTGATGCAATTCGATGTAAGTGCTCAGTAACTGAATGGAAAAGGATTGGCTCGACACTTCTCGAGACCTTGCATCTTACAAACATATCTGTCTGCAGTAATGAATATTTTTTTAGTTACTTATCAGTCGGAACTGATCAATGTAGTATGTTTTCGCTAGAAATGTTAAGAGAAATGTTTGCTAGCCATGAAATATTTCCAACGTGACATTTTTCCTGTGACGCACTCTATTATAGCCAAGCTTGTTCCTGAAAGCAACCAACCTCTTTTACCATTTGTATCAACAGCAACCTCCCCCAACCACTCCAATCCAGCTTAGATCAAGCTGCATACTGTGTCTTGTGATTCTGAGCTGAGCTTTAGATTTACAGTCCTCTTTTGCACACACTCCCACCTCTTGCAATATTGCTCACCTCTACTCTTGTCTCACCTCATGTTCTTGGAGCCCCATTTTTTTGCATGTTGACTCACCGGAAAGTGCATTCTTACTCTCCACCTTCTAGCTTGAGATGATGTTGCACCTTTTTTATTATTCATTCATGGGACATGGTTATCACTGGCTGGCCAGCATTTATTGCCTATCCCAAGTTGCCCTTGGAAGGCAGTTGAGCGTCAACCACATTGCTTTGGCTCTAGAGGCCACATGTAGGCCAGATCAGGTAAGAACGGCAGATTCCCCTCCCTAAAGGATATTAGTGAATCAGAGGGGTTTTTCCAATAATCAACAATGGTTTCTTGGTCATCAGCAGATTCTTAATTCCAGATATCTTTTATTGAATTCAAATTTCACCATAGTGGGATTTGAACCCGGGTCCCCAGAATATTAGCTGAGTCTCTGGATTAATAGTCTAGCGATAATTAAGCATGACTATCACCTCCCCCATTGCACTGATTTGCTGAGGCTCTTATAGGGATGGTTCTAGCTTTAGGTAGGGCATTCCAGGGATGTTTACTTGAATGGGAAGGAGATTCAGATGACAGGGGGAGGAGGTTTATAACACACAAGTCAATCCAATGCATTTTACTCCCATTGGATTTCGATGTGATTCTTGACTTTATGACAGTGGATGCTGGTGCTGTCAGACTAAGCTTATGTGAGTTGCTCCAGTGCAACCCATCATGAATGCTGGGTTATGATGGTCAGGTCATGGAGTGAGAGTCAAAAACAAAACTCAGAGAAGGTCTTTGGTGCTAAATTGGCATTGAAGTGGTGGACTGCAAAGGGGATAGAAAGACCATTTAAAAATAAGTCAGAAGCAGAGTACAAAATAGGCAGCCATAAGTACTAGCAATTTGCTCAAACTAAGAAAATTTGACAAGAAATCATTCATAGAGACACCGCTTGCTTTGAGGTACCTTACACCGCTGAAGTTGAGTGTGTTGTGTCTTGTGGTTCTGAGCCAAGCTTCAGATTTACAATCTTCTTTTGCACATACCTCCCATTTCTTGCAACGCTGATTGCGGAAGAATCAAGAATCCCAGCCTGATGTACCTGAGATCCAAATCTTATGATGCCACCATTCACTTTGAGACAATTTACACCCAGATAAAAAGCATTAACATGCAGATGGCAAGCACAGACTTCGACTTTGGGAACACAAAGAGCAAACAGAATGACTTGTTTGGAGATGATGCACAATAATCGTACGCTAGCTTGTGTGCTGCTTCTTCACAACACTTGCTGACATAATCCTGATGGAATGGTCGGTGAGTTAGATTAGAGCTTCAGAAAAATGCCCACCTCTTCTTTTTGGAATTCAGGTTCAATCAGTGTTGTTCCTTCTGAGCAAAAAGACCTTTCCTTTACTGTCAAAAAGAACAACAGAAAAGACACAGCTCTGAGGTGTTGGGATTGTGAGTTGGGAGTTGGATATTGAATCCGCAACTTTGTCAACTGCGGTTTTATTTACCATCACTCCCTGTTAGCTGTCCTCCAAGTTCTGATTGGCATAATTCCCTGCATTAGGGGTGGCACACAGTGGTTAGCACTGCTGCCTCACAACGCCAAGGACCCAGGTTCAATTCCTGGTTTGTAGAAAAAATGATTGGGAACTTCAAGTGCTTGGGTGGTTCAGATCACCATGTCCTGCCACCCCACCCCCCCATGCGATATTATAGCTAAGAAAACCCACCAACTTCCTCAGCTGATTAAGGAGATTTGGCATGTCTGCTACAACTCTCATCAACGTTTACAGATGCACCATAGAAAATATTATTTCTGGTCATATCACAGCTTGGCATGGCTTCTGCTCTGTCCAAGACTGCAAGAAACTACTCAGAGTTGTGCAAGAAGCCCAGTCCATTACCCAAACCAGCCTCCCATCCATTGTCACTGTCTACACTTCCCGCTGCTTGGAAAAGTAGCCAACATAATTAAAAACGCCACTCACCCCAGACATACTCACTTCTTCTGTTGGGAAAAATATACAAAAGTCTGAGGTCACATAGCAACCAACTCAAGGACAGCTTCTTCCCTGTCAGACTTTTGAATGGACCTATCTCGCACCACGTTGATCTTTCTCTACACCTTAACTATGACTTTAACACTACATTCTGCAGTCTCCCTTTTGCTTCTCTATGAACGGTATGCTTTGTCTGCATAGCATGCAAGAAACAATACTTTTCACTGTATACAAAAAATGTGACAATAATAAGTCAAATCAAATCAAAACTCACATCACCATATGTGTGGAGTCTGCATGTTCTCCCCATGTCTGCATAGGTTTCCTCCAGCTGCTCCGGTTCCTTCCCACAATCTGAAAGACGTTCTAGTTAGGCACATTGGCCGTGCTAAGTTTTCCCTCAGTGTATCTGAAAAGGCAACAGAATGTGGTGACTCAGGAATTTCCACAGTAACTTCACTGCAGTGTTAATGTAAGCCTAGTTGTGATACTAATAAATAAATATTCAAACTCCATGTCCCACACAGTAATCCACACATTCCTAATTTGCTAACATTTCTATCATGGTCTCCCCTTAGGCAGTCCCACTTGGTATCCCTTCCCTTTCCCCATTCTCCCACCTTTGACCCTCCTTTTTAACAGAGCCTTGCACATTACATGTTCAGTTCCTGCCCATTTCATTTCTCACCTCCAGGGTCTGTCTTTCACTTCTGTGTGCAACAATGCAACAACAAGTTGATTTGGCACCTTTAACAATAGTAAAGCACCCCAAGGTCTTTCACAACAGACTTTATCAAACAGGAAAACAAGTGGCCTACAAGACTATTGTAAGGAGTTTCTTAAAGGAGGAAAGAAATGCAGAATGGCTTTGAGAATCTAGGGCCCAGGCCGCTGACAGTGTGGTGTCAATGGTAGAGCAGTTAGAACCATCGAACTGCAGCATCTGCACAGCGCAAAATGAGCCCATTCAGCCTATCAAGCCTGTACTGACAACAATCCCAGCCAGGCCCTATCCCATAACCTCACATTGTAACATTGCTAATCCCCCTGACACTAGGGGACAATTTAGCATGACCGATCAAAGTAACCCACACATCTTTGGAATATGGGAGGAAACCGGAGCACTCCAGATGAAACCCATGCAGACACAGGGAGAACGTGCAAACTCCACACAAATTGTCATCCAAGGCCAGAATTGAACTCTGTTTCTGGCACCATGAAGCAACAGTGCTAACCGCTGTGCCACTAGTGTTGCTCAAAAGGCCAGAATTGGCAGAGCACAAATATGTCAGAACATTATGGGACTGGAGGAGGTTACAGTGCTAGGGTGAAGGTGAGGCCATTGTGGCATTTGAAAACAAGGACGTAACTTTTTAAAATGGAGATGTTGGTGGATTGGGAGCCAATATAAATCAATGGGCATGGAGAGTGACTGGGTACTTGATAATTTAGATTGTGAGAAACAAGAGTTTTAGAAAGGCTGAAATATATGAGGGGTGTTGGAAAGAATATTGGAATAGTTGACTCTAGAGTTAATAAGGAAGATCAGGGATTTAGTAGCTTTGACAGGAGTAGAGATGGGATCCATAACATTTCAAAAGATCAAAGGCATAGGCCAGAGGCATAGCTTAATCCCTCATGCAGACCAGCCTCCCACCCATTGACTCCATCTACACTTCCCATCGCCTTGAAAAAGCAGCTGGCATAGTCATCAATCCCATTCACTCCAGACGTACTCTCTTCCACCTCTTTACATCAAGAAAAAGTAGAAAGTTTCAGAACATCTACCAATCAATTAAAGAACAGTTTCTTCCCTATTATCGTAGACTTTTTAATAGACCTACAATATATTAAGTTGATCTTTCTCTATACCCTAACTCTGACTGTAACACTACATTCTGCACCCTCTCCTTTCCTTCTTCCTTATGTACTCTATAAATGGTACGTTTTTGTCTAAATAGCATACAAGTTTCATTGTATCCTAATACACGTGACAATAATAAATCAAATCAAAAAGCTCCAGGAATTAGCAATAGATTTGTGCACTTTATTGCACAAAGTAAAATAAAGCAAAGCCATAAATCTGTGGCAAGCACAAACAGATCCCAATCAAGTCAATGTAATAATGGACCTACTCAGGGGCCTGCTTTATACCAAGTTTGATACAAGAGCTCCACCCAGTTAGTTAATTACCAATCCCCAGGGAGCTTGTACTCATCCAGCCTTAAAGGGAGTGCTTCCCTATGCAAGTCTGTGGGGGTTATCACATAGTGCAAAAAAAATTAATAAACATTAAAATTTATTGATTTATCCTCCCCCCCCCCCACTTTGTTTTTTTTAACACTGTTTGACCAGAGTTCGATATGCAGTGATTTGCTGCTTGTGAACTGTGACCCCTGGAGTTAGTCGGTTGAATAGCAACCATCCTTGCCCCACCCCAGACTGAATTTTCTCTTGAGTCCGTTTTCCTTCAATGCAGGAAGTTTGCTGAGTCCTTCTGTGCTGGCTGCCGATATTTTTTTTCAAACAAACATTCCACAGTCGTTCAGCCTTTAACTCAGCACAAGGCAAAGGGCAGAAGGATTCCCTCCCTGCAATAACTGGGTTGCAGTGAAGAAAATAATGACAACAGGAAATGTTGTAGTGAATGGAAAAAGTAGGCAGCACTGACTGCAGAGCTTCCTCTTACATCACAGACCAAATAAGGTTCAGTGAAGTAACTTTACTATCAAACCGTGTCAGTATCTTGTTGTCATGTTTCTACCTCATGGGCTGCTGTACCGGCCAGAGCTGCACACACAGAATGGAGATAGCAGAGTAGGGGCGGATTCAGGATGAATCCTCCCAGAGGACAGTCACACCGCACACACACAGGTACAGCGACTTGTCTTTTTTTCTCTTGCTGCCGCTGAATTACTTCACCAGTGGGTGGGTGGGTCAGACCTGCAAAGGAGTTTTATCTGTCCATTCCCTTCTCTCTCTCTCTCTTATGTGTGAATGTCATGCTGTGAGTGCGCTGTGTCAGTTGGTGAGACCCGAGATTAATGCTCCGAAGCCTGCTTTAAAGTACTGTAGAAGCGTGACGGTGTGTAAACATTAACACAACTGTTTCCGCATTGAGAACAGATCTCTGTTTCAGCCTGTTCCTGTAAGTGGTAAAACTGGTAGTTAATCTGCAATTTTCTCATTTGACTTGCAGGCGAAGCTGCCTCCCAGCTGAATAAACTTTCTAGTGTTTCCTTAACATCAGTTGCTTAGGAGCCTCCAACTTTTCTTCCTGGGGTGAAATTTCTGCCCGTTAAAGCTATGAGAAGCTTTGGAACATGACAAGTGTCAGAGTGGAATGGCTCTTCCTATACAATTAGTGTGAGTGTGGTTCCACGTTTTAAAGCTGGATAAGGAGCGTGACTTTTTAAATAATCAACAAGAGGACAAATATGAATGATCTGGGCTCATAAAAAGAAACAATGGGATTTTTATCACTTATGTGCCAAGTTGTTTACAGTTCAGTCCCACTTTATTTCTTCCTATACTTCATGCTGTGAGGGCTGTGGAATATTTAACCACTATTGCTGACTTATTGATGCACTGTCTCATTCTGGAACAACCTCATTTTTTTTGGAATCCCAATTCTTTCTCAGTTTGATTTTGCCTGAGTTATTTCTGCTCTATATAATTCATCTCGTTCTATTTTTTGACTGTACTTTGCCTTCAGTGTAATTTTTAAAAAATTAGGCTCACAAATCCTAACACCCCCTTTATCCTAACCTCCCCCCCCCCCCGGCCCCCCCCTCCCCCCCCCCCCCCCACGCAGTCATTGTTTTGATTTCAAATAAGGCGAAAGTTCTGGTTTCCGGACTAACTTTTCAAAAAAAGTGCCCTGGGTTGATTTCCTCACCAGCTGTTTGTTTGGCTAGGGTTTCACGTTAACTTTACAAAGCCGCGGTGTCTGATTCCTTCCCCGAGCAAGTGCGGTCGCAAGTCGGCGGCAGTGACACGCATCGAAGCCTCAATAGTGAGTGAGTCTTTGCAAGAATGTATGCGTGTGGAATGTTGCTATTGGAGTTTGGAAAGGGGTTTGCTCTGGGTCATAGAGCGGAACAGGAAATATTGGGGGGAGAAAGACTAAAAAAAACTTGGTAAATTAACTTTTTTTTTCAATTCTTCACACCTGTTGTGCCCTGGTTCGAGAAATGCAAATGCGTATTTGCATAGAGTTGTGCAGAGTCTGGGTTCAGTTTTTCTGTGTGAGAATCAGTTAGTCAGTGCGTTACTTGAATGTGTGTATGATATATAATGTTTAAATTTATGTATATCATATGTATATATATCTTATATCAAGTGGATTTAAAAGTCTGAGCTCACCTACCAATAGCTGCTTCTCTGCTGCCATCAGACTTTTGAATGGACCTACCTTGTACTATGTTGATCTTTCCCTAAGTCCTACTTATGAGTGTAACACTACATTCTGCACTGTCTCCTTTCCTTCTCTGTGAATGGTATGCTTTGTCTGTATAATGCACAGGAAACAATACTTTTCACTATATTAATGTATGTCAATAAATCAAATCTACAGCACAGAGGCAGACCTTTCAACTAACTGATCTAAGCTACCATTTATGTTCTATGTGAGCCTCCCAACCATTCTTTATTTAACCTTATCAGCATAACCTTCTATTCCTCACTCATTTCCTAAGCTTCCCCTCAAATAGATCTACTCACCTCAACCAGGTCAGGTAGCAAGTTCCTTATTCTAGCCACCCTCTGGGTAAAGAAGTTTCTCCTGAATTCCTGACTGGATTTATCAATGACTGTCTTATAGCTATGCTGATTTATTCTGGTCTCCCCCCTGCAAATGGAAACACTTTCTCCATTTCTAGCCTACCAAGCTTTTTTGTGAGGTGGGATGTTACAGCCTCGCTCATCACGAAACCGTAAAATCCCACCTGAGGTCAATGGACCTTCCTGTTGTCTGCCCATCGCCTGCTCCAATTCCCGTGACAGGCGGTGTGGTAAAAGTTCCAGCAATGGTTTCAAAGACCTCCAACAAACAGGTTTGCTGTCGGCCTTACTATTTCCAGCGAAAAATGCCCCATGCCTGTTTGATCTTTTGTGATACTTCTGGGATCTGGCCTCACCCTTGTAGGTATTTTTTGCACCGTTTTACAATATGTGCACTTATGTATTTGTACATGTTTACATGTGTATGCATAGATCTTTGTTGGTCAAATTATTCCAAGCTCACCTATTGGTGCGTTCAGTGGCAGAGGGGACATGGGGAGATTGATGGAGGGGTGGGGAGAAGGGGGAGGTTAATGGAGGGGTGGTTTTGGTGGGAGGCCCAAAAAGATTGGTTTTACACTGGTGTGAATTTTTCATTGGATCTTCCACTGCTGCCTGGGGGGTAGTAGTGGAGGTGCAGGAGGGTGGGGGGAGGGGTGGTGCATCTACAGGTGGGTCTTCCGGGTTTGGTCTACTGGAAGAGATCCATCTTCCAGCCTCAGAACATTCCTGGAGATCCGCCTGCTTTTTTCAAGTAGAGACTCAGTGATGTCTTTTCAGTACGGTGTTTGAACAGGACGATGGAATACACACCATCCAGGCTTGTCCTTTCACTGATTGTGTCAGAAAACACCCAGTTGGATGATTAACTAATGAATAAATTTTTTAAAAGTTTGATAAGGTCGGAGCAGGAAAATGTGATGTGTTTTCCTGCTGGCCTCCACAGCGGGAAATACTCCATGCTCCCGCCTCCGCGTGGGACTCTAGTCCCAGATGGGGGAAATGCAAGCCTGTGTCTGCACAAACTGCATGTAAATGCAGTGTTTTCCACGCTGTACCTCCTGGCAGCAAATAACATCTGTTCTCTGCAGGAGCTTGATTCTTGCAGTTCATTCAGGAACCGTACTGTAAGCTCCACTGTGGAATTATATTGAGCTGAACTGAGCAGTGCAGTGTTGTTTCTGCATGGTGAATTTTAATCACCAGGAATGTTTTTTTTTGGGGGGAGATCTTTACTTTGGCCAAAACACCAGAAGAGCACTGAATTCAATAACAAGGAAACCGTATCCCAGGCAATGCCAATCTGACAGAGCCGCGATTTCGGTTTTCTGTTGTCTTCAAATACCCTTTGGCAAATAAGAGGAGAGCCGAGGGAGAAAGATTGGCAGCAGTTTCAGAAAATGAATGCAGTGAGATAGACAAAAGCAAACAGAATTGTCACATTTTAAGTACAGTATAAGAATAAGAGATGGGCTTCATGCCGGTTTGCTATCTCTGACGGTGAGGGTTTGACGTGTTGGGCCCTTCCCTGTTGCAAGTGCCGATGATATCACGTAGGACTGTTCTGTTATCAAGCTAACGATGTCAGAAGGTCTCCCACATTGATGTCTCTTTCTGACTCTGTTGCTAGTCCAGCCTCGGCACTTGCCAGTAGGTGGGGACAACTTCCTCGGTGAGAAAGTATCACTGAGACATCTCCTACTTTGAGGCTCCTGTCTCATGTCACAGAAAGATCTGGGCTTATCCAAGATCCACAAACCCAGTGCATCCGCTCGTGTCCAATCCGCAGTTGAGTATTTTGAGCAAAGATAAGGTTCCTCAGTCTTCAGTGAACTCACTGAAAAGAATTATTGGTGTTCAGACTATCTTTCCCCTATATCAAAGGACAAACAACAAGATACCCTGATTAGCAAAAAAACAGACATTTCTAAATCTTTCCTTGTGTGAATCAGTGCAATTGCAGAAACATCTCGTTTTTTAAATAATATTTGTTCTTGGGATCTGGGTGTCACCAGAAGAAATCATCTTGCTCTTATCTGGACTGCATATCCAATCTTAACAGTTGAGCATTGAGACCAAGTCTCAGCATGCTTTTCAACCATAAGAGTCTCACAGGTCAACAAGAGGCTGCCTTTGACCAATGCCAACTCCTGTCCAATAAGCTCTGCTGTACAAGTTCAGTACATCAGCTCAGGCATGTTTACACGTGAGCTTGTGTTTCCTAAAAGTGTACGAGGGGCCTTCCCACCAGAAAAATAAGCTTGTGCAACGAGCCCATAGAGGCCGGATGGTCCCAAAGGTCCATTTCCAGGATTGTCTTGACTTAGCCACTCTTGGCTTCATTGGTGGTTGGTTCATTTGGTCCGAGTGTGGCACTCCCCCCCCCCCCCTCCATTTTCCACCCCTTCCTCCATCTGCCTCTAAGAAGAGGCAATTCCAAGCTCTAGGCTTCCAACCCTCACCAGCTGCTCTGATAGTCCAGTCATGAAGGGGTTGAATGGGGTAAACACATAAGAAGTCTCACAACGCCAGGTTAAAGTGCAACAAGTTTATTTGATAGTAAACCCACAAGCTTTCGGGGTTTGCCCCTTCGATGGGTGAAAGGAGAGTTCTTTTCTCAAACAGAGCATATAACAGAGAATGAGTTGAATAGGAACAGGATTGGGTTCACTGAAATCAAATGCCTGGTCACTACAGTCAGGACTTTGTTTGTGTGTGTGTGTATGAGTAATGTGCTGTTGGGCAAGATACAGGGTGATGCCTTGTACTTTTAAAGCAGTGATCTAATAAAGAGTCATCTCTTTTCTGAGGAGGGAGGTAACACTGTGGTATTCTGGAGGTTATTCTTGAATTCCTGGAGAATCCAGGACAACCCTGGAGGTTTGGCAACCCCACTCATTTCTCACACCCTGTTTAAGATGAAGGTAATCCATTGGCTCCCTCACCTCAACCTGAGCTTTGAACGTTTGCAGGCATGAATCAGCTAAAGCATATGTATTAGTCTCGCAAGATCAAAAGAAGTCCTAAATTCTTTCAGAGCAGCTCTGCTGAAGCGTCATGCAGTCTTGAAATGTTGGTTCTACTCTCTCTCCACAAATGCTGTCGATTTTCCAACATTTTCTATTTTTGTTTCAGATTCCTGCATCTGCAGTGTTTAGCTTTTATGTTAGTAATCCAGAGAACCAGGATAATACTCTGGCGGACCTTGGTTCAAATCCCACCATGGGGTAGATGGTGAAACTAGAATTCAATAAAAAATCTGGAATTAAAAGTCTAATGAAAGCATTAAACCATTGTTGATTATCATAAAAATCCAAATCAGGGAAGGAAACCTGTTGCCTTTATCTGGTTTGGCCTGTACGTGACTTCAAAGCGACAGCAATGTGGTTGACTCTTTAAAATGCTCCCAGGGATGGAGAATATATGCTGGCCCAGCCAGTGACGCCCACATCCCATGAACGAATGAAATAAAAACATGGTTACCAATTGCAGGGAATGAGAAGGGGGAGTTTTCCTGTCCTGCCCACCACAGGAATTGTAGGAGGCAGGGAAGGGTGTGGACCATGCAAAGATCCATTGAGTGGGATAGGATTTTCCAGTCTTGGCTGGGCCAGCATTTATTCTCCATCCCTGGGGGCATTTTAAAGAGTCAACCACATTGCTGTCGCTTTGAAGTCACATACAGGCCAAACCAGATAAAGGCAACAGGTTTCCTTCCCTGATTTGGATTTTTATGATAATCAACAATGGTTTAATGCTATCATTAGACTTTTAATTCCAGATTTTCCAGGCTGGAAAATCCCTTCCAGAAGGTTTGATGTTCAAGCAACTGGAATCGAGAGTTCTGGAGAAGGTTGACATGTTGGAGATGATGACAATCTCTGCCCACACATGAAGTAATATAGTTAAAGTAAGGCAATGGCGGACTCTGCTCTGAGTCAGCTGATCCCAACCAGTGTTCCCTGTAAATTGTGCAGCACAGTAAAATGGGCTACAAACAGCCAAGGGAAATCAGAACAAGTGTTGGCCATAACCTCACATGAAGGTCATTCTGTCAGCCCTTGAATGCTTGGGAAAAACATTGTTGTTTCAAGAGGAAAATCCTGACTTTGAACAGCAGTAGCTCAGTTGGCAGAATTCCTTGTGGAAAATCTAGTAGTCAGCTGCGAGGGAAAACGGGGAACGATGGAGTAACAAAGAAAAGTTCGGCACAGGAACAGACCCTTTAGCCACCCAAGCCTGCACTGATCATGATGCCTCCCTAAACTAAAACCATATCCATTTATGGAGACAGTATCCTTCCATTCCCAACCTATCCATGTCTTCATCTATTGCCCCTTAAATGCCGCTATTGTATCTGCTCCTACCATCATCTCGAGCAGTGGTTCCAAACGTTCACCAGCCTCTGTGTAAAAAAAAAAAACTTGCCTTGCACATCTCTAAACTTTTCTCCATGTACCTTAAACCTATGTTCCCTAATACTTGGCTCCTCTACCTGAGGAAAGAGAATCCACTCTGTCCGTGCCACTCATAATCTTGTAAACCTCTATCAGGTCACCCCTGTGATAAATTTAAAAACGTGCGTTATTAAGAAAAAAAAGCCATTGTAATCAAATGTTTGAGATATGAATGCTGCCAAGAAAATGATTAGGATGGAACACATTTGACAGGTGGAGTATAAGTGCATTAGCACATTAGATGGCAGAGTGGTGTAAGGGGTGCAGGATTGCCCCCAGTCTCAGCTTTTGGTTTGTGGCATTAGAATGATTTGTATGAGTGTGGGTCAGTAGTTCAACAGTCAGTAATGTTTCAGTGCACAAACAGACATGATCAGTACTGGAGCACTGTTTGCAACTTCTTGCTACAGCAACAATACAAACTTCCTGCCTCCTTCTTGGAAAGCAGTTGGATTGTGAAAAGTTCCTGTTGAAATCCTTTTTTTTATATAAAGCAACTGTAATGTCGTATCTTGCCTCGGCTGTAATAACAGGGTGTTGCCCGATAGAGTTGTGACATCGCTTTTTTTGTTACTCGCCAGTGCGTGTCTGAATTACACTTCCCTTCCACCTCTCGCTTTCTCAGTGCCCCTGTTTTCTTTCTGAGTGAGTGGGATGTTCCTGTCTGTGGAATCTCCGTCGATTGCATCAGTAGCTGCTCGCTGGTCAATCTGGCAGAGTGCCTACTTGCGCAATGCTCAGAGGAATTCCTCCAGACACAGTCCTTACATCCCACCTCCGGATGACCTTGCCATGAAAAGAATGAATTGCCCCAAAAGCCTCAACTCAGCCAAAAAGCTGGGATTTGTGCTTGAGATAACTCACTGCAAGTCTGAGCTCCTCCAGACGGCACGTTTTGTGACAGCAGCCCTTGGGATCATTCTTCATTTCCACCATTTTCTTTAAAGAGGCAACCTCATAGAATCTCTGTAGTGCAGAAGGAGGCCATGTGGTGCGTTGTGTCTGCACCAACCACGATCCCACCATCTAACGTATTTACCTCAGTAATCTCTCTGACACGCTAAGCAGCAATTGAGCATGGCTAATCAATCTAACCAGCAAATCTTTCGGTCTGAGGGAAGAATCTGGAGCAACTGGAGTAAACCCATGCAGACATGGGGAGAATGTGCAAACACTGACAGTCACCCAAATTGAACCTGGGTCCATGGGGCTGTGACACAGCAGTACTAACTACTGTGCCACCATGCCGTGTTAGAGAATTTGCACATTTTTTTTTCAGCTCCATTTCGTCTTGCAGCCTTGCTGAGAGATTGCAACAGATTCTCTGACTTTATTACAACACGGGGTTTCCAATTTACTGTGATGCAACTTCAGAATAGAAAAGCCGTGTGAGAGTGGAGGGCGGAGAGGGCAGAGATACCATAGTGACAAAGCAGGGGATGTCAGCCAGGCTTGTATTCCCTTGAGCATAGAAGATTTTGAGGTTACTTCATGGAGATGCTTAATACGATTAAAAGAGTTGATAGGGTAGAAGCTATTTCCTTTGGTAATGGGAGGGAGTCCAAAATGCAAGGGCATAACCTTGAAATTGGAGCTCCGCCATGCAGGGGTGCTGTAAGGAAACATTTCCTCACACAAGACTCTTGAAAATTCGGAACATTCCCCGAAAAATTGTTGAAGCTGAGGGCTAGCTGGAATTTTGCAAACTGAGATTGATAGATTTTAGTTAATTAAAGGATTTTAAGGGTTGTGAAACCACGGCGGGGAAATGTGGTTAAGATGAAAATCAGCAATGACCTAATTGAGCAGCAGGATAAGCTCAAGGGAGTGAATGGCCTTCCTTTGATTTTCAGTCAATATCCCACCTGTATAGAGACTGCAGATTTGCTCTACTCCAGCTAATTCATCACGTCAGCCAGATTCAGATCAACAGCTTAGGTGGATTGGCCATGCCAACTTGCTCCTCAGTATCCAAAGAGGTGTAGGTTGGAGAGATTAGTAGGATAAATACGTGGGACTATGGGGTGGGACCTAGGTGGGATGCACTTTGGAGAGTCGGCGCAGACTCGATGGGCTGACTGGCCTCTTGCTGCACTGTAGGGCTTCTATGATTCTCAGTGACAGGCAAATCAGAATATTAGACAAACACGGATGATCCTTTTTCTGATTAAAAGGAATTGGGTGCAGAGTGACAATGAAAGTCATGTGGAAGTGTCATCGTTGCCTGCCCTGCTAATGTGGGGAGTCTGACATTTAACGTTACCAAAGTAGTGCCCATTAGAATCAGCTGAACGGTCTGCTCACACTTCAAACTTCACAACTGATTCTTTAAGACAATTAAAAGTATCAGAATTCTACCTCAAGCCAATGCAGTTTTCTGAACGTAGTTTCATCTTTATTTAATTTATTAATGTTACAACAAGGCTTACATTAACACTGTGACGAAGTTACTGTGAAAATCCCTTAGTCACCACACTCTGGCCCTTGTTTGCGTACACTGAGGGAGAATTTAGCATGTCCAATGCACCGAACCAGCACGTCTTTTAGTCCGTGGGAGGAAACCAGGGTATCCGGAGGAAACCCACGGGGAGAACGTGCAGACTCCACACAGGCAGTGACCCAAGCCGGGAATCAAACCCAAGTCTCTGGCATTGTGAGGCAGCACTGCTAACCACTGTGCCACCTTTACGCCCAGAAAGATATAAAGGTAGACTAGCATTTCTGGTCAAAGTCTTTCTGTAGGAAGCCAAGTGAATTCCAACATTTTAAGGAAATTTTTATCCTTTCTGAAGCACGTCAAACTGTTACGTAGTTCCAGCATTTCCTGACTAGCGGATGTTGATGGTCCGAGTTTTGTCACTGAGCTGTCAGGTTGTGCAATTCTTTGACAGTCCCTGTATGTAAGCTCAGAAATCTCTGTTGGCAATACTAGTCTGGGAGCAACACGACTTAACAACTCTCATCCTTGTGTTGAAGTCATAACCTTTGCATCTTCCGCCCAATCTTTGTGAGCTCCTCCAGCCGCTAAACCATTATGATCTGTGTGCTCTTTCAATTCAATTCCCTTCTGCACCTCCAGTTTCATATCGTTCAACCCTCAGCTTTCTAAACTCTAAAATGTGGAATTCCCTCACTAATTCTCACCAGCTCTCTATCACCTACTCCTTCTTCAAGATGTTCAAAAAAAGAACCTTTTGGTCCCCATGTGTCAGATTTTCTTTGAAAACACACCTTTGAGTATGTGGAGATCCTTGGGATATTTTGCTCCATTGAAGTTGTGCTTAAAATGCAAGCAGTGGATAAATTATATTGGTTATCACCTTCAAAATGGGGGACAGAGGAATACCTGATAGCCTTTGCCATAACATCATCAGCAATATTTAGATTCAGTGTTGGAATGGTTAATCTAAAGCTGAACCCTTCACTGGTAAATTACAGCTTCCATCCATAAGTGACTCAGCCGAATACATGCATCTGAATGGATAATAAATGACAGTCCAGTCTGAGCTTCTTGACTTTACCTTGGTTAATCTATAGTAAACCTGTTCAACCTCACACTAAATTGATCTTTCTCTAACCCTAGCTATGACTGTAAAACTACATGCTGGATTCTCTTCATTCCTTCTCAATGAACAGTATGCTTTGTATAGCATGCAAGAAACAATACTTTTCACTTATACTAATGTATGACAATTAAAAATCAAATCAAATAAATTGTTCTGTTTGTTTTCAAGTGTTCCCTTCCCCACCTTGCCTTGCTCAATTCTGTCACGCACAATGTTTGAGGCTGTATACTTGTCCCTGCTCAACAATGGGAGTTGCAGTGAAAATATCTGAATTATTTATCTGAAGTCACAAAAACAGATTCTGAGACAGGGCAATTCTGTGTGAGAAGCAGTCAGTGCAGGTCAGGGTGGCATAGCAGGCAACCAGGTAAATAAGCTGCTGAGATATTCCAGCCTCTTCTGGGAGTGTCCAGTGTAAAGACCGTCCTTATGTAGAAGCAGGCTTTTCCTCGCACACGTGGAATTAACTACAAATTACCCATGACGAGTCCACGTATCAGCCATGGGTAGCACTCTCACTGCTGAGTCAGAAGCACTTGGGCAGCGCTGCACTGTTGGAGATGCCCACTGTTGGATGCAGTGTTAAACAGATTCCCGTTTGCCATGTCTGGTTTATGTAAAAGAATCCATGATGCTGCTGGAAAGAAGAGCAGGGCATTTCCCCCCCAGTATATTGGCCAACATCAGTAAAACCAAAGATCTGGTCATTATCACATTGTTGCCTGTGGTAGCTTTGCTGTGCACCAATTAGCCGCCACGTCTTCCTACGTCACAGCAGTAACTACACTTCAAAAAAAAACTTCCTGGACTACAATGTGTTTTTGGGACATCCTGACATTGCAGAAGGCGATTCCTAAATGGAAGTCTTGACAGAAACAGAGAGGGAGGACCATTTTGCTGGGGACAATTCTGTGCCATCCACTGTATCACTGACGTGTCCTTGGGCCATATCCATGGCACCACATATTAACTTTGGATGGACAGGTAATGCTGTCCATGTCCCATTAAAGAACTGGCTGTTCTAAACTTTAGATGCCAGAGGATCATTCGACTTGGCACAAACTTCTATCACCAGCTGTTGGTTAAGAGCCTGCTTATTTTAACAGGAGATGAGTTGAATGGTTCTGGCGATATACAATATCCTTAAATCAAAGGCTGTGGTGTAAGTCAGAACCTTGAAAAAAAGATGGGAACACACCAGTTTGAGTCAGCAATTTGAGGAGATGGACAGTGAATGGGTCTGGAATATTGGTTGGGGCATAACTTGGAAGAACACGCTTTGAAACAGGGATATATTTGTGATCTTTCCCTGCAGTTTATTATTTCCTTCCAGTGAAACTGCGATAAATGGGATCTCCCACTCTAAATGAAGGATAGTGTGGCAGAGGGGTAGCGTCGAATAACTCTCAGATCTGGAAAATTATTCCCTTGTTTAACAGCTGTTGTTGTTTAGCTAATCGAGTCTACACTGACCACAATCCCACTCAGACCCTCCCCCATATCCCTTCATATTTAACCACTAATCCCTCTAATCTAGGCATCTCAGGATGCTAAGGGGCTATTTGTGTAATCGGAACAAACGCGAGACAAGCTGGTTGAGCAGAGAGAGGGGGTGATGGAGCCATTTGTCTGTCAGCCAATAGGGTTCAGTAGTGAGGGGTGCTGTTGGTTTTGCAACCCTAGCTCAGATTGGGTCGAGCCCATCTCTTTACATTTTAATTAATATCCAAAACTCAAATAGATTCCCAGGCTCCTAGCAGCTTTTAAGATTTGCTGTTTTACAGGGCTTTTCACAACCCCAAGACAACCCTAAGTACATTACAGCCAACGGAATGAACTTTCAGCATTGTTTCATATAGAAAGAGTGTCACCAGATTTGTTAACAACAGTGTCTATAAATATTATTACTACTATTATTACTAAAATTCCCCTTGCTCTTCTTAAAATGGAGTCATTTACTTCTCAGTGGAAGGACGGGCACAGTTTCAAGTCAGTGTCTCACCTGAAAAACAGATAAATTGACAAGGCAGCCTTCCTCGGTTGCACACAGGAAATATCGGCCTAAAGTAGCCTGCAGTCTGTATGGAGTTTGCACATTCTCCCCATATCTGTGTGGGTTTCCTCCAGATGCTCCAGTTTCCTGCCACAGTCCAAAGATTAGATGGATTGGTCATGTTTAATTGCCCCTTAGTGTCCGAAGTGTAGGTTAGGGGGATTAGCTATAGTGAATGTGCAGGATTATGGGGATAGTGCAGATGTTGGTTCTGGAGAGGATGCTCTTTCAGAGGGTCGGTGCAGACTCGATAAGCTGAATGGCTTCCTTCTGCATTGTAGAGATTCTGTGTAGTGGGACTTGAAATCATGATCGTTTGACTCAAGAGACAAGCATGCTACGCAATGAGCTACAGCTGACACTTGATCCTCCGCCCATTCCTGCTACTCTATTCCCCATACCACTTTAGCTTTTTCATACAACTTCTTCTCGGAAGCATCTATTGAGTGTGCTCTGTCTAATTCCTCAGCTCTCTTTCTCTGGGTGTGTATTTTTCTGAGTCACATCTCTCCCTATGGGTTTTGTTAACCAAAGCCCAGTGAGGAAAATGCTGGAGATGTATGACGGTCATTTCTGCTCCGGTAAGGGGGCAGCGCTTGTGCTTTTCATCCTGTGAATTTTTTCTTCTTTTAATTCACAAATTCACGAAGACCAACCGCTTGTCACGAAGCAGAGCAGTTCTGGTTTCATACTTTAGTAATAGCTTCTATTGTAGCTCATAAATTTTAGATATAGCCTTTAAAGAAGTTGCAGTTGATGTTTCAGTTTCTAGTTGAGACAGCTCAACCAAAAAGGCACGGGGAAAGATGTGATAGTCAGCCCCCAACTAGACTGCTAACACAAAAGCAGACTGATTTTATGACTGATAGAGGCTTACAGCGATTGCGTCACATACGATCAGCTCTGAGCACCGCAGCATGTTATTAGGTATGAACTGAATATTCACAATGATTACTACACAAAAAGGGTGAAAAACCGTAAGAATTCAGAGCAGCAGTGGGCAATTCAGCCCTTCAAACCCGCTCCGCCATTTAATATGATCATGGCTGACCTCATCTCAATGTCACTTACCTGTGCATTCTCCATAGCCCTTCAAAACTCTGCCCACCTCTTCTTTAAATTTACTCAAAGTCCAGCTGTCCCCCATACTCTGGGGTAGTGAATTCCATAGGCTCACAACTCTTTGAGAGAAGTAGTTTTTCCTCATTTCTATTTTAAATCTCTCATCCCTTATCCTCAATCTACGACATCCCCATAAGATTGTGATTGCCCCACAAGAGGAAACATCTCCTTGTCAACTTTGTCAATCCCCCTTCTTATCTTGTATACCTAAATTATGAGAATTGGTTTCAGACTAAAGCATATCCCTGTAGATAAATAGAGGGTATTGCAACAGAGCATTTAAGATGATTAAAGGAATTGAGTGGTTAGGAAGAGTGATGGGAGAAGTCCTAAGCAAGTGGGCATCAACTTAAACATAGGGGTAGGAGGAGGCCATTTGGCCCTTTCAGCCTGCTCCACCATTCATCACAATCATGGCTGATTGTCCAACATAATAGCCTCGTCCTGCTTTCTCCCTACAACCTTTGATCTCTTTTGCCCCAAATGCTATATCTAGTGGCTTCTTGAATAAGTCAATGTTTTGCCATCAACTGCTATCGACTGCTTCCTGTGCTAATTCTTGTGTGAGTTCCACAGGCCCACTGCTCTTTGGGTGAAGAAACGTCTCCTCATCTCCATCCTAATTGGTCTACCCATATCCCCAGACTGTGATTCCTGGTTACGGACACCTCCAGCATTGAGAACATCCTCCACCGTCGGGAGCCAAGCTGTTGAGGGGATGATAGAAGGAATCATTTCTTCCCATAGGCATTAGTGGAAATTGGAATGCTTTTGGGCTCTGGTGATCAATTGAAAATTTCAGAACTGAAATGAATAGGCTTGGGTTTTTGAGGTCAGTAACACATTCACCACTGATTTCAAATAATGCTCTCCACACAAGATTGAGCAAACTCTGTGGTATGGATTTCTCCTTTCCTGATGTCAAGATTGGATCTGGTGCCAAGTCAAGGGAATCTCTAGGCATCTAATGACACTGATGTCAACAAGTGAACAACAAATTATATTGAAGTATTGTGACAGATAGCAAACAAGGAAGTCGAAACCACTAATAGTTAAATTTTACAAAGAGCAAAATAAATGATTGGGACATGCATGGAATTAAGAAAAAAGTTGAGCTATCAACCAAATTTTTAAGAAGTCTTTCTAAGCTGGCATTTTTTAAATCACAACAGGGAAGTTGAACATTTCACCAAAAAAAATAGTTTCCATAGTCAGAGTAGCTCTTCAGCAATAATTATGAATTTTATTCACAGTCAAAACCCAGTTACACCTTATTCAACAATTTTTTCACTTGTAAGGCTAACATTTTTACAGCAAGACTAATGCTTAAAGGGGCAGGTTTGCATCAGTGCGACTTGATTGCAGACTGTAGGAAAATCAATAGCGCCTGTTGTTGAGAAGCATTGAATCCCTGACAGCAAATTCTAGATTTCCACATTTCACTGTGCAGACTCTAGTGGTGGAATTTTCCTGCCCCGTCCGCCACAGAAGTCCTTAGGATTTTCTGGTTTGACGGCTAGCGCAGCTGGAAAATCTAGCCTTTGAAGTTATCGGTTAGATTCAGAACATTAATGATGGTGACACATAATTTTGCTGCCACGAAATTTGGGCCATAGGTTCTTGTTAGGAAGAGTGTTAAAGGTTTCAGAACCAAGATAGCAAGATGGAATTATGTTTCTTATTTGATGCAATCTTATTGAATGGCAGAATGGCTCCTTGCGTTCCTGGCTAATCCTAAATTATGAGAACTGGATGGGTAAATATCCTGCCTATGTTGAGGTGTCTCATCACAGTTGAAACACTTCAGACCATTGCAATATAGCCTTGGTGCCACTGGGTGCAGGGGACATGGTACAGGCACACAGCCAGATCTGACCACTGTGCATTGATCATTGCTACATGCCCTGGTAATTGGGAAAGTGTTTTGGGTTTAGTTGTCATAACCCATGAGATCCCATGGTTGTAAACGCATTTTATAAGTGAGAAGTGTATCACTTGGATGAACTTCCCTTAGCTGTCTATCCCATCAAGTGTGAAGATCTTCAGAAAAGGGATTGATGAACATTTGCAGATGGCAGAGGCAATGGGGAGTGTTGCACAATTGCAACGTTTGTAATTATTGCTCCTTCCACTGGCAGCAGTGAGACGACAATCATAACTAGAAATATAAGAAAGGCGTGGACTATACGGTACAAAGCTGCTTCACCAATCAACACAATCCTGGCTGATCATCGGCTTAACTCCACTTTCTTGACCACTCCCCATATTCGTTGATTCCATAAGAGAATGAACATCAGTCTATAACAGTCTTCAATAATGGAGAATCCACAACCCTCAAAGATAAAGATTTCCAAATATTTACAATGCTTTGAGTGAAGAAATTTCTCATTTCGGTCCTAAATGATTGATTCCTTATCCTAAGACTGATGTGCCCTTGATTCCCCAGCCAATAGAAACAATCTCTAAGTATCTATGCAATCAAACCTGTTCAGAATCTTGTGTGTTTCAATGAGGTCACCTCTCATTTTCTGAATTCTATAATCTATAAGCCAAATTTAATCAGCCTCTCGTCATAAGATAACTCTCTCATTCCGGGAAGTAATCGAGTGAACTTTCATTATACTTGCTCTAATGCAAATATATCTGTCCTTAAATGTGGAGACCAGACTGCACAGGGTATTCCGGATATGATTTCTTCAGTGCCTGGTGCCACTTCCCTTCCTTATTGCTTGCTTTGCTTGCTGTACCTGCATGCCAGCTCTGTGTTTCTTGGATAGTATGTTCCAGTCTCTCTGATGATTAATTTTGCAGGTTCACACCTTTTAAAAAATATTCTTTTTTTCTCATTTTACTATTGAAGTGAATAATCTCCCATTTCCACCTGTTCACTTTGTTGCTCACTCACTTAATCTGTCTGTATCTCTTTGCGTTTGTGTTCTCTCACAGCTTACATTCTCACTTAGCTTTGTATTATCCGCAAACTTGGATACGTTACTTTCTGTCTCCCTATCTAAGTCAATGTAGATTGTAAATTGTTGATGCACTGACTATATGGCAGGCTGCCAACTTGAAAATGTCTTGTTTGCTTCTACTCTATCCCAAATAGCTTTATCCCACATCGAATCTGCACGATACTGTCACCTTGAGGTGATGCACCCATGAAAGTGAGAGGTTCACGCTATGACCAAAACCAAGCAATGCGGTCCTGTTGGCCCTTGCATTTTTCACTAATTGGTTCATCCTGAGCCCAGCTATTTTTGGTGATTGTTGCTTTGTTGTGGCTAAGTCCCAACATTTGGACCTATTCAAACCAGCAACTTGAGACACAAGGGACTCAGTAACAACCTGGGTTTATGCGGAAAGGTTCAACGTGCAGAAGGTCGCCACTTGACCCATCATGTCTGCACTGGCTTGTTGCTTGAGCAACACAAGTTAGGAAGATGAGAAGCAGTTCAGTGGATAGTGTACAGCCTGCAGGATTGGTCTATATCCAGTGGAGTTTATGTGATGCCGTTGGTAGCCCAGGGAAGCAGTGCTGTGATGGAGTGCAGCCATTGTGGAGCAACGCTGCAAGGTGCTGCCCTAGAGCAATGCAGGAAGGTCCATCATTGAAGGTCCAATGGAAAGGAGACTTCTTTCTATGTTTCCGAACTCCACTATTGAAATTGACAGCTAGCTGGATCCTGTCGATGGCATTCTATTTACTGGCTTCGCTTGTGGCTCAATGGGTAGTGCCTACAAGTCAGGAGTTCAGGTTCTATTGCAGAGACTTCAAAACATGGTACAGCACTGGCCGCATCAGCCTAGCTAAGGGAGTGCTACAGTCAGAGTTTCTATCTCTTGGATGCGATGTTAAACCGAATTCATATCTACCCACCTAAATTGGTGTAAATATCCCAGAGCTAGCTAGTTTTCCCTAGAATCCTGCCCAATGTTTATCATTCAATCAACATCACTAAAACAATGGTGTTGCTTGCCGCACAGTCTGTTTTAACCCTTATATGGTGGACAAATAACTATGAGTAGACGTCTTGATGGTACAACCAATGTTTATTTAAACCCACACAATCAATAATCACCCACCCAGCCAACAATAAGTTATCTGACAGAAAATTCTAGAATTCAAGTCCAATACAAGACCTTGACTTAACTTTGTGTGACTGGCAAGTACCCAAGCAGATGTTGGTCTCGGTCATCGTCTGCATAGTCTGGTCCTTTGGTCTGGTCTGGCATTCTGGCTCTGGTCTTCCTTCTTGGGTGTGGTGGCTGTCCTTGTGCTGGTCTTCGCTGACGATGGTCACCATTGTTGTAGCTCGATCGTGGGTGAGAGAGAGAGAGAGATTCCTCGTTGCGCAGCACCCTTGATACCCTTTTTGATTTCACGCCCCTTTTAGCTATTGCCAATCAATCAATCAGGTCTTGATCCCTCTGATCGATAAGGGTCCAATCAGGTGTTACCACACTGATCTCTGGGAGTGTCCCCAACAGCCATGTCTGTAGGTGCTGGAGGCACATACGTTACATTCCTCCCTTCTAAATAAGGGTTTGTGGTGCCTTTATGTCTGGTAGACAACCCAGTTTGACCAGAAAGTCCCTTTCATCTTGGAGATGACCCATATCCTCTTTATTCACTCATCAGGATCGCAGCCTGTTTGTCTCTGTCTTTAAACTGCAGCCTGTCGGTTTAGTTCTTGCCCAATTGTCCCAGCATGTTTTATAAATTGCCATTTTAGACGGCCAGTTTGGCCATAATGGATTCATCCTTTATCACTTTGCTGTATGCAATCGGCTGCTGCATTTTCTACAAGACAACAGCGACTATAGTGCAACAGAGGTGATTTGTGATATCCAGACGTTGTAGGAGGTGCTATATAAATGTAAATGATTTATTTTCCTAATATACATTCATTAGCAGAAGCCCGAAATCTTTCTAGTGCAAATCCAATGTGAAATTGCTGTGTGTTCTTCCTGGTCAGCACTCCCACTGTGCTGAGTAATTCAATGGGATCATTGTCCAGGGTCAAGAAAACTAACAACATTTGTTTCAATGAGCTGTGATGCCCGTAGAAAAAAGAGATTCAATCATCATTGAGGCACTTTATCGTTATCCGCCCACTTACTGTAGTATTTCAGGAAACCTATTGTTTGTTTTTCTCCATCCTCAGAGCATAGAGGTCATGGAGGACCTCATGGTACTGAGACTTACATTCAATAAGGCAACATCAGTGGTGGCTGGTGTTCAGAACAAGATCTAGACTAAGCTACTTGATCAATAAATCAATTAACTGGAGTTTCCTCATTTCACCCATTGACTCGATAATCTATCCTTCTGTTATTTTTGTTTATTTTTCATTCTTTCTTGTAATGTAGGCATGGCTGCTATATATCACCCACCCAGTTCATTATCTGTGCCTCCTTACTTTAACCATTAAAACACATTTGTTTGGGGCTGGAGTAATATAGAGTCATAAGAACATAAGAAAAAGGAGCAGGAGTAGGCTATCTACCCCTTCGAGCCAACCCCACCATTCAATAAGATCACAGCTGATCTGAAGTGCATCAGTTCCACTTTTCCGCTTTCCTCCTTATGTCATAGAGATTTACAGCATGGAAACAGCCCATTGGCCCAACTTGTCCATGCCGTCCTTTTCTTTAAACTCTGAAGCTAGTCCCAATTGCCTGCATTTGGCCCATATCCCTCTATACCCATCTTACCTATGTAATTATCTAAATGATTTTCAAAAGTCAAAATTGTACCCGCCTCTACTACTATCTCTGGCAGTTAGTTCCAGACACTCACCATCCTCTGTGTGAAAAAATTGCCTCTCTGGACCTTTTTTGTAGCTCTTCCCTTTCACCTTAAACTCTGCCCTCTAGTTTTAGACTCCCCTATCTTTGGGAAAAGATATTGACTAGTTAGCTGATCTGTGCCCCTCACTATTTTATAAACTTCTATAAGATCATCCATCAGCCTTCTACGCTCCAGAGAAAAAAGTCCCAGTCTTTCCAGTCTCTCCTTATAACTCAAATGTCAAGTCCCAATAGCTTTCTAGTAAATCTTTTCTGCACTCTTTCTAGTTTAACAAAACCTTTCTTTAATAGGGTAACCAGAACTGTACACTGTATTCCAGATGTGGCTTACCAATGTCTTGTACAACTTCAACACGATGTCTCAACTCCTGTATTCAATATTTCCTGATGTATATAATTAATGATCCAGATCTTGGTATGCACAGAACATCTTCAAAGTTTGCACATGATACAAAATTTGAGAGTTGTAAACTGTGAAGAGAACAGTGTGGAACTTCAAGGGACATAGACAATTTGGTGGAATGGGCAGATAGGTGGCAGATGAAGTTCAATGTGGAGAAGTATCAGGTGATGTGTTTTAGTAGGAAGAACACAGAGAGATAATATAAAATAAGGAATACAATTCTAAAGACTCTGGAGGTGCAGACAGACTTGGGTGTATATATGCATAAAAAATAAAGGTTGCAAGAAGGTGGAGAGAAAAGTTAATAAGGCATTTAGTATTTTGGGTTTTATTAATAGGGGCATAGAGTACAAGAGCAAGGGGTTATGCTGAATTTATATAAGACACTATTTAGACTTCATTATTGTGTACAATTCTGGCTGCCACTAAGAAGAACTTTGATAGAGAGGTTCAAAATCATGAGGGAGCTGGATGGAATAGGTACGTGGATTCCAGCTTGTAAAGGATCAAGAATAAGATGGCACAGGTTTGAAGTGATTTGCAAAAGAAGCAAGTAGATTGTAAGAAAATACTTCTTCACACAATGAGTGGTTGGAATCTGGAATGCAGTGCCTGGAATTGCAATGCCTGTAGGTTCAATTGAGATGTTCAAGAGGGCATTTCAACCTTTCTCTTCAAATGATCAACATGAAGAGAAACAGGGAAAAGACAGGAGAATGGCAGTGAGTCATGTGCATGTTTAGAGAGCTGGTGCAGATACAAAGGGGCCAAATGGTCTACTTCTACACCATAACAACACTGTTAGAATAATCACTACCTCACCTATTTCCCTACAATGTTTTGGGTCTGGACTTTTTGATGATGATTGAAATGTCAACCCCTTCTGTTTATTCTCAGTTAGTGATGAACCTTCTGTCAAGTTCCAAAATGTTAAATTTCCAGTATTTACTCTGTTCTTCTAAGAAATCTGATTTGTTAAACTAGCCAGCTAAGTTGACTAGACCACACTTTGGGAACAATGGGTAGTCTGGCCTCCAGACTATATAAAGGATATGGAAGCACTGAGTTTACTAATACATGTGACAGTAATAAATCAAATCAAAAAGTACACAAAGGATTCACAAGAATTAAATCAGAATTGAGAGGTTACAAATGCTGAGTAAAAATGAATAGACTGAAGCTCTTAAGAGAAAGATAAGAGATGATCTGGTCAAGTTCATTGACATTATAAAGCATTTTGGATGGGGTACGTGGTAAGGTGATGTTTCCATTTGTGCCCCAGTCCATAAATAAGGGCCAAATAATTATAAGTTAGTCTCTAATAAATCCAATAATCTCTCACCTAAGAAAAGACATGTTTGCCTAGAGGGAGTGCACAAAAATTCACTAGATTGATTTGTAAGAAGGGCGGATATTCATATGTAGAGAGATTAAGTAGGCTAGGTGTAAATTCTCTAGAGTGTTGAAGAATGAAAACTGATCTAATTACAACAAATTTTCTAAAAGGGCTGGTGACAGACTGGGTGATGTGGAATCTAAAATGTGGTCCATGGTCTCAGAATAAGGGGTTTGAACTTCAGCAAGAATTTCTTCAATTAGAGACTTTTTAATATTTGGAAAACTCTACCCTGGGGATCTGTGGATTTGCTCCATCATTGAGTGATACGGGGTAGTACAGGACGGTGACATTGAGGCAGAAGGTCAGCTATGATTTTATTGAATGAGACTTGAAAGGCTAAGTAGGCATCTTTTGCTCCTATTTCTTCTGTTCTTATGTTCAATAGAGAGTGACACCTTAACCCAGAGAACAGTTAGAATCTGGCATTGACTACCAGAAGGCACAGTTGAGGCAAATAGTCTAGGTGCGTTTAAGGAAAGTTAGATAACAATATGAATTTAAGTTTATTTATTTGTGTCACAATTAGGGGCTTACATTAACACTGCTATGAAGTTACTGTGAAAATCCCCTGGGTGCCACACTCCAGTGCCTGTTCGGGTACAATGAGGGAGAATTTAGCACAGCCAGTGCACCTAACCAGCACATTTTTTGAACTGTGGGAGGAAACTGGAGCACCCGAAGCAAACCCAAGCAGACGGGCAAACATACAGGCTCACACAGACAGTGACCCAAGCCAGAAATCAAACCCAGGCCCCTGGCATTATGAGGCAGCAGTGCTAACCATTATACCACAGTGCTGCCCCAGGAGGAAGAAGGATATGCTGATAGGGTAAAATGGATAAATTGAGAGGGAGAAGGCTTGAGAGGAGCACGTAACTGGCACCTGTGCTCTATACTGATTATCAGTAAAAAGCAGACTAACATCAGAGCTGTCTCGCACTCTGTCTGTCAATAATACATCCACCTCTTCATTTTTCACACAGTGACGTAAAACATGCGCTGTCTGGGAGGTGGGAGTTGGAATGCATGTGAGCAGGAGATACCCAGTCGGGTTCCCGTAGCCTATTCTTGTTGATCTTGGTATTGCAGGACAATCTTTTGATGTCTGTGTTTCCGCAAGAAGATCTGCACGAAGATCACCAGGAACAATGATTCAGTTGTGGCATGTTCTGAAGAAGTCTGCACGCATGTAGTGTTGGAAAATGAGTTGGCTTGTCATCATCAAGTCTGTACCACAACTTACCTCGGGCCAAACTCTGTGGTTTGTCACGGGACTGTGGTGGCTTGAGCAGTCACATTCTGGAGGAGTTCAATATGAATGTGTTGGGGGAGTTGTCAGCTTTTCTGCCCACTTTCCCGACTTGAAACTTAGTGACCTTCAGGGTGGAGGAGGGAGGGGAATTCCACCCCTCCCCAGAAATATGACTGGTTACCTATGAGGGGAGGAAGGGCCCAGTGACTTGGCATTTAGCCAGCCCAAAGTACGTATTGGCCAAGAGTTTCTGGAATAGTGCATGCCCCTGAATCATGCAACTTGCAAGAATTTTGTAATGTGAATTGCTGGAAGTATGAGCTAAGAATGAGAACAACTCAAACCTTAGTAAGTGACAGGACAAACAATGCATCTCCTCAGCAAATAAGATCTAAGGATTAAGAAGGAAGAACAGAGAAGAAAATGGGATGAATTGGGATCAAATCAGTTATGGAAAGAGAAAGAATGATTGGGTTAAGAGACTGAGAGACTATAATATCCCAATGCTACAGGGCATAAAATTGAATAAGCTTTTCCTGCTTTCGATTACGTGCCAAGCTGTGGCTCAGCGGACATGGCTCTTAGAATACCTATAGTACAGAAAGAGATTATTCAGCCAGTTTAAGTTTGCATCGATTCTCCAAAAGAGCGTCCCACTCAGTCCCTTCCCTAGTCCCATAACCCCGCACATTAACCATGGACAATCCACCTAACCAGTACATCTTTCAGATCAAGGGAAGAAACCAGTGCAGCCAGAGGGAACCCACACAGTCATGGGGAGAACATGTAGACTCCACACAGACAGTCAACCAAGCCAGGAATCAAACCAAGGTTCATGGCCCCGTGAGGCAGCAATGCTAATCACCGTGCCACTGTGTCTTCAAGTCCAAAGTTTGAGAGTTCAAACTTTACTCTACAACTTAAGCTCTAGGCTGGCATTTCCACACAATACCTGAGAACGTTGCACCATAGGAGGAGGCATGAGCTTTTCATCTGAAGGCTCATCTGCCCTTTTAGGGGAGGTGAAAAATCCCCTTTTACTGTTCAACACTCTTCAAAGAACAATGTTCTTCCCAGTGTCCCGACAGGCATTTACCTAAACACAGATAACACGTTCCTGGGAGCTTGCTGCGTGCAAACTGGCAGCATAGTGGCTAGCACTGCTGGCTCACAGCACCAGGGATCCAAGTTCGATTCCAGTCTTGGGTGACTTTGTGGAGCTTGCATGTTCTCCCTGTGTCTGTGTGGATTTCCTCTCGATGCTCCAGTCTCCTCCCAAAGTTATGAGTAGTTTTGATGGACGGTCCATGGTAAATGCATGGGGTTAGGGGACAGAGAGGAGGGCCTGGGTAGAATGCTCTTATGGAGAGTTGGTGCAGACTCGATGGGCCAGATGGCCTCTTGGGCTTGCATGGATTCTATGACTGCCACATTTTCTACTTTATACACAGTGAATGCAGTTCAGATAAATACCGCATTGGCTGCAGAGTGGCAGCCTGAGTTGTGAGATTTCCCCTGAAGGAGGCACTGTCCTGAAGATAGACTGGCAAAGAGCTAAAACATACAGTGGTGGAGTGGTCATGTTCAGCAGTTTTTGCTGACAATCTTTCAGTGAGCCTCGCGTTGCAGGAATTTGAATCTTATCACAAGAACACACAGTGCCTCAGGGAATCACTGTTTCGTCATCTGGGGTAGATTTCTATTTATCTGCTGGCAATCGATGAACTTTCACGGCTGTGGCTTTGTGCCAGTTGTTAGGCACAAAAAAGAGGTGCCCCCTTGAGAATGATAATGATGTCACAGAGGAGACAGCAGACTGTCAGATATGAGGAATTAACTCCTTAGAAGGACAGATTTGAGTTTTGACACACACACGCACCATGAGGAACAACATTCTCTTTCCACCTGCTTTCTGTTGAAAACGTTATGATATCCCCTGGCCATTAATTAATCTTCTCTCTTTAACCGTGTGGGGATGCTGTCCTGCAATGTGACCCTTGAACCTGAGTTCCTCCATTGGAAGATGGGAAGTGCACCACTGACTGATGTTTGGGTCATTCTTGCTATTTGCATGCTGCTAGCCCCATATCGCCCAGCTTCTGTCCACGAACCATGGCGTGACAGACTTTCCAAAGAGTTTACAATTGCTAACTGGATGTATGCTGCATATATGGGTGGCACGGGGACAGAACAGTTAGCATGTTCTGCTGCCTCACAGTGCCAGCGACCCACGTTCAATTCTGACCTTGAGTCGCTGTCTGTGTGGAGTTTGCATGTTCTCCCCATGTCTGTGTGGGTTTCCTCCCACATGCCAATATGGGTGTGCAGGTTCGGTTGATTGGCCATGCTAAATCTTCCCTTAGTGTCAGCAGGCTAACAGAATAAATAGGTGGGGTTAAGGAGATAGGTCCTGGGTGAAATTGTGGTCGGTGCAGACTTGATGGGCCAAGTGGCCTCCTTCTGCACTGTAGGGATTCTACATGGTATGCCTGTAAATAAAAGTTGAATGAGCATACTGACGCCATCTGGTGGTGCACCTGGGAGGGACACCTTTGCTTTCCCAAATTCTGCTGCATTGCCAAGGTAGTAGTTTAGAAATTCCACAGCTTATACTGATGCATTAATAGTGCTCATCGTTATTAATGTACAAAAAGAACCCAGCAATTTCTGGAGTAAAAGAGATATACCATGAATCCTGATTCTCTGCAATTTGCTATTTGCCTATTTTTACCCTGGACATTCTCTTTTTCACCTTCTTCTATCTGAAAAAAAATACAAGTCTGAGGATCACATACCAGTTATCTCAAGAACAGCTTCTTCCCTGCTGCCATCAGGTTTTCAAATGGACCTATCTTATATTAAGTTGATCTGTCTCTACACCCGAGCTAAACACTACATTTTGCACCCTCTCCTTTCCTTCTCTATGAAGATACGCTTTGTCTGTATATAGTGTGCAAGAAACAATACTTTTCATTGTATATTAATACATGTGACAATAATAAATCAAATCAAATCTATTGAATGAAATGAAGAAATACTTTGCATTCATATGGTGTCTTTCTCAAATTCAGGACATTCCAAAGCACTTAAGAGTTTAAGCTAATTTGGCAGGGGAAGTGGACATAGACAGCAGAATATGGACTCGGAAACATAACAGCAAAACAAATCAGAGGGAGTGCAGCTGTATAGAGTTTCAAGAGAGTAAGGCTGGGCTGGATTGCCTCTATTCTAACGCCAGGAGTGCTGCAGGTAAAATGGATGAGTTGAGGACAATGATTGACACATGGAAATGCGATATAGTCACCATCACAAAGACGTGATTAAAGGAAACTCACAATTGGCAACTCAACATTCCGAGGATATTGAATCTTCAGGGGAGGAGGTAAAAGAGGAGGAAGCATTGCATTGAGAGTCAGTTACTGCAGTAAGGAGAGATGATATATTGGAGGGGGCATCAAATGAAGCTTTGTGGGTAAAGCTTGGGAATGAAAAAGAGGCAGCCACATTGGTAGATGTTTATTATAGACCCCCAGGTAGTCAGAGGGATATTGAGGAGCAAATATGCACTCAATTTGTGGAGGTGTGTAAGGACAATAAGGTTATTATATTCGGTAATTTCAACTTTCCCTATATTAACTGGGATATACATATTGATAAGGGTTTGGATTGAATAGATCTCCTGAAATGTGTATAGGAGAACTTTTTGAATCAATATGTGGAAGGTCCAACAAGGGACAGAGCTATGCTGGACCTGATTCTGAGGAATGAAACTAGACAGGTAGTTGAGGTAGTGTTGGGGGATAGTTTTAGTGATAATGCTCACTACATGGTACAATTTTAACCTATTATGGATAAGGAAGTAGACAAGCTGCAAAAAAAAAAATTGGATTGGTGAAGAGCATATTTTATTAAAATAAGACACAATCTGACCAAGGTAGATTGGGAACAGCTACTAATGGGAAAATCTGCAGGAGGGCACTGGGGAGGCATTCAGAAAGGAAAAGGGGAGGATGCAAGTTCAGCAAAATCCCTCGAGGGTAATAGGATGGAATAACAAGCCCAGAGTACCATGGATGACTAGAGATATTCAGGGTACAATGAGATAGGAAAGAAAGGTTTTTAAAAAAAGTATAAGGGGAACAAATCTATGGAGGTGTTAGAGAGGTATAGAAAGTGCAGGATGAAGGTGTAGAAAGCAATTAGGAATGCAAAGAGAGGATATGAGAAAGCTGGTAAAAGTAGGGAGAATCCTACCATATTCTGTAAGTGTATCAATGGGAAGAGGATAACCAGGAAAAGAGTACAGCCCATTAGGGACGAAGGGGGCAATCTGTGGGTGGAGCCAGAGGACATTGGTAGATTGTTGAATGAATACTTCATATCCGTCTTCACCCAGGAGAATGAGGATAATGGTATGGAATTTAGTCAAAGAGACTGTGAGATTGTTGAGCAAATTAACATAGAGAAGGACAAAGTATTGGAGGTATTGACAGCCTTAAAGGTGGATAAATCTCCAGACACAGATGAATTGTGCCCTAGGCTGCTGTGGGATGCAAGGGAGAAGATTGCAGGGGCTGTGACCCAAATTTTCATTTCTTCTCTGGTCACAGAGGAGGTGCCAGATGACTGGAGAACAGCTGATGTATTTCTGCTATTTAAGAAGGGTTGTAAAGAGAAACCAGAGAACTAACTATAGGCCAGTGAATCTCACATCAGTGCCAGAGAATTTATTAGGAAAACTTCTGAAGGAAAGCCTCTGACACTTGGTGAGGCAAAGCTTGATCAGGGATAGTCAGCATGGCTCTGTCAGAGAAAGGACATGTCTAAGAAATTTGATTGAATTTCTTGAGGAGGTTACCAGGTGTGTAAATGAGGGTAGTGCAGTCGATGTAGTTTATGTGGCTTTTATATGACAAGGTCCGACATGGAAGACTTGTAAAGAAGGTAAATTCACATGGGATACAGGGTAATTTGATAAAATGGATTCAAAATTGACTCAATTGTAGGTGACAGAGAGTGATGACAGAAGGCTGCTTTAGTGACTGGAAGCCAGTGTCCAGTGGTGTACCACATGGATCTGTGGTAGGCCCCCTATTTTTCATCATTTATATAAGTGACATTGACAACTATGTGGGGGTAGGATTAGTAAATTTGCACTTGACGCAAAAGTTGGATGGGTTGTTAACAGTGAGGCGGAGTGTCTTGGGCTACAAGAAGATTAGATGGAATGATCAAAAGGGCAGATAAGTAGCAGATGGAATTTAATGCTGAAAAGTATGAGGTGATAAAATTTAGAATGATTAATTTGACAACAAAGTATTTAATGAATGGTAGGACACTGGGAAGTTCTGTGGTGTGTTCGTCCACAGATCTCTGAAAGTGGAAGGGCATGTTAATATGGCAGTGAAAAAGGCGTATGGGACACTTGTCTTGATGAATCCAACCATAGATTACAAAAGCAGGGTAGTCATGTTGGAGTTTGTAGACTGGTGAGGCCACAGCTAGAATACTGTGTGCAGTTCTGGTTGCCACATTGTCAGAAGGATCTAATTGTACTGGAGGGAGTGCGGAGGAAATTTACCAAGACACTGTTTGGGATGGAACATTTAGGTTATGAAGAGAAGTTGGGTAGGCTTGGGTTGTTTTTGTGGGAGCAGAGAAGACTGAGGGGCGACCTGATCGAGGTTTGAGATTATGAGAGGCATAGAGAGGGTAGCTAAGGAACAGCTATTCCTCTTAGTTGAAGGGCCAGTCATGAAGGGACACAGGTTCAAGGTGGGGGCCAGAAGGTTTAGGGGAATGTGAGGAAAAATTTTTTTAACCGGAGGGTGGTGATGGCCTGAAATGCACTGCCTGGGAGGGTAGTAGAGACGGGTTGACTCACATCCTTTAGAAAGTATTTGGATGAGCACTTGGCACATCATACATTCAGAGCTATGGGGCCAAGTGTTGGCAGGTGGGATTAGGTGGGAGTTCAGGTGTTTCTAATGTGTTGGTGCAAACTCGAAGGGCAGAAAGACCTCTTCTGTGCTATATGATTCTATGATTCACATTACAGCTAAAAACAAATGCTTGAAATCTAGTCACCTTTATAATTACCAGACTGATCCCTGGGCTGATAGGACTGACGTATGAGGAGAGATTGAGTTGGTTAGGATAGTATTTGCTGGAATTCAGAAGAAAGAGGAGGGTGGGGGGAATTCGTAGTAACCTATAAAATTCTAACAAGACTAGATTGAGTAGATTCAAGGACGTTCACGCTGGCGGGGTGGCCAGAACCTGGGGTCATAGTTTAGGACAGAGATGGAGAGAAAAGTCTTCACCCAGAGAGTGGTAAGCCGGTGGAATTTGTTACCACAGAGAGTAATTGAGGCCAAAAATTGTTGTGAAAAGGCCAAATGGCCTACTTGCTTCTATCTTTATGTATAATGTGAGAAATATGGGAGCTGATTGGCAAACAGCAAGCTCCCACCAATAGCAATGAGATAATAACTGCATCATCCATTTTATTGATGTGTGTGACAGACAAATATTTAGCCAGGGCAGAAAAGATCCCTCCCACCAACAGATTCCTCAGTTGAAGTGAATGTTGATGATGAGATTGTTGGATTTACAAATTATTGCTGCCGAGGCCATTTTGAACTGATACTTCATGTTATCAGTCGCTGACGATAACATGATTAATGGTCCTCATTTGACACTCATTCTTGGAGGTCCACACCGGAAACAGCGATGCTTTGGAATCTCATTCCAGCATGTACTGTATCACCTCTAGTGGTTTCATTGTCTTTGGGGTATTTCTGTATTATTTCTGTCACCCAAACTCTTGTTGGTGTTGGAAGGCAATCGCTTTCATGTTGTAAAGTTGCTCAGCGTTCAGAAATGCAAATTAGGTGAATTATTTCCAGAAAAATTCACTTTGGCTTACAGCGTGTGAGTAATTCAAGACTTGGTGTGTGCTAAACGTGGCATTTTGTAGGAAGAACAAGCAACTTTGAATCTCTGGTTCCCAAAGTTCTTCACCACTGGGGGCTTTTCCTCAGCTCGTATTTGAGTCTGATGCCAACTGATTGATTGTGATTGGTCAAAAACTCTTTGACTGTTGTTTCATGTGACTGCCAAGACAGTAGAAAGTGCAAAAGATGGTCTTTACTCTGTTTTTGTCTACATAGAACATTACAGCGCAGAACAGGCCTTTTGGCCTTCGATGTTGCGCCGACCGATTATGAAAAAAGCAATGACCCTCCAAACTAAACCATTCCCTTCTCTTCCATAAACTTATCAACTAACCTCTTAAACGCCACCAAACTTGGCGCATCTACAACTGCCGCAGGCAGGGCATTCCACTCCCTAACCACCCTCTGGGTAAAGAACCTACCTCTGATATCCGTCCTATAACTATCACCCCTTAATTTAAAGCTGTGTCCCCTCGTGCTAGCTTTCTCCATCCTAGGAAAAAGGCTATCACTGTCCACCCTATCTAAACCTCTAATCATCTTATATGTTTCAATAAGGTCCCCTCTTAGCCGCCTCCTTTCTAACGAAAACAACCTCAAATCCCTCAGCCTCTCTTCATAAGACCTGCCCTCCATACCAGGCAACATCCTGGTAAACCTCCTCTGTACCCTCTCCAATGCCTCCACATCTTTCTTATAATGTGGGGACCAGAACTGCACACAATACTCCAAGTGCGGCCGCACTAGAGTTTTGTACAGTTGCAACATGACGTTGCGGCTCCGAAATTCAATCCCCCTACCAATAAAAGCTAAGACTCCATATGCCTTCTTAACAACCTTATCGACTTGACTGCCTACTTTCAGGGATCTATGCACAAATACACCAAGATCCCTCTGTTCATCAACACTATTAAGAATCCTACCATTAGCCCTATACTCTACACATTTATTATTCCTGCCAAAGTGCATTACCTCACACTTTTCCACATTAAACTCCATTTGCCACCTCTCGGCCCAGCTCTGCAACTTGTCCAAGTCTCTCTGCAAACTATAACACCCCTCTTCACTATCTACCACTCCACCGACTTTAGTGTCATCTGCAAATTTACTAATCCATCCTTCAATACCCTCATCCAGATCATTTATAAAAATTACAAACAGCAGGGGCCCCAAAACAGACCCCTGAGGTACACCACTTGTCACCGAACTCCACGATGAATATCTCCCATCAACCACCACCCTCTGTCTTCTTTCTGCTAGCCAATTCCTAATCCAATTAGCTAAATCACCCTCTATCCCATACATCTGCATTTTCTGCAGAAGCCTTCCATGGGACACCTTATCGAACGCCTTACTAAAGTCCATAATAGTCTAGTTTTCTATTTTTAAAAAATCTTTATTTCATCCTTAAAATTACAAAGCGGACTGGACAAACCCAAATCCATTCCTTGCTTGCTCCAAAAACCAACTTCAAGATTCAATTGAATACAATCCAGGTTCCTCACAAGAGAGACAAACAAGATTCAAGCTGACAAACTAGGGTATTGACCCTAATCTTGGGCTTGATCCAATGCTTGAACTTTACCAAAAGACCAAGAAGTGAAAACCAGTTCCATTATTCCTGATCATGATGGGCCAGATGGCTAGTCCCTTACCCATTGGTTGCAGAGCGTTTGTACATTGTGCATACCATTAACTCTTCAACTTTCCAAGGACCAACTTTTCTGGGTTGGAGAGCACACTTCTGCTTGCTTTTTCTTGTTTCTCTTTGCACCTCCTATGTTCTCTCATGTCTTAATTCACCCTCTTCTCTTCCCTCCCTCTCTGCCTCACACATCAGACACTACACGCCGAGAGCTGTGAAAAAGTATACCAAGTAAAGTCGACTCTAGTTTGCTTGAAAAGACTTATGGGGAAAAGAAAAAAAAAAGTGGCAAAATTAGCTGACTTCAACATCTGCCTCTCTTCCAAGAACTAAGAGCATGTGGAAATGCATCTTTCACAGATATCAAGTAGATATTTTTGATATTGGCATCTTGGGTGCAGGCTGCATGTGACGTTGCTGTGCGGTTGATGTGCATTTTTAGGCATAACTCTGTTTTCTGAATCACCGATTTAAATCTACAGTCTTGTAAATTGAAAGTGGTACAGATGTTTTCATTGGCCCTTTGCTTTGCAATGGCTGTTTGTATTGGCCACATATGCTGTCAGACTGGATGACTGCTGAAATAACTATTGTGGTGAAGTAACAGGAAATATTTGCATTGATATGTTTTGGTAGCAGTTCATTTTCTCTTTTTCGTTCTCAATTACTGTGGGGGTTTTTTTTCAAACTATTCTCCCACTGACGGTTGATTGGATGGCGAGGGGAATAGGGGGAAGGGAGAATTCCTGGATTGAGGACCGTCTGCGGTAATGTTGCCAACACTCCCAGATTGACCTCGAGTCACCATTAATTGAAAATGAATCTCCACAACATTGCTGCAAGCAATATCAACCTCCTCCTCCACCCTCCCCTTCCAACATCCCTCGCTCCCCTCCTCAGAGCAACATTCCAGCTGCATTTTAAAAAACTGTGCATCTTTGCTTTAATTTGCCTCGCGCATAAAAATATTGGAAATGAGATGAAAGCTAAACAGCTTGACTGACAGTCAGACATCATCCAGCTGAGCAACAAAACATTTGCCAGCTTTAAAATTGGTCAGGAAGGCATGAGGAGGGGCATGTTGGAGTGGCGCATGGTGAGGCTGGTTGGAGGCAGGAGGTGGTGAACCCCACCCTCCCCTCAAGAATATGTTGAACCATTTCATAGGACAGCACGATGGCACAGTAGTTAGCACTGCTGCCTCACAGCACCAGAGACACGGATTCAATTGCCAGCTTGGGAAGGATCCAGCTGCGATGCATTGGGGCTGTGAGTTGGGAGTTGGATATCGAGTCCGCAACTTTGTCAGCTGCAGTTTGTCTATCTGCTAGCCATCTTCCCAAGTTCTGCTTTGCATAATTTCCTGCATGATTTGGTGGCGCAGTGGGTAGCACTGCTGCCTCACAGTGCCAGAGACCTGGGTTCGATTCCTAGTGTGAGTTACTGTCTATATGGAGTATGCATGTTCTCCTGCTGTCTGTGTGGGTTTCCTCGGGGTCTCAGGTGTTCCGAAAGACGTGCATTGGCCATGCTATATTCTCCCTCAGTGTACCCGAACAGGCACTGGAGCGTGGCGACTTGGGAGTTTTCACAGTAACGTCAATGCAGTGTTAATATAAGCCTACTTGTGACACTAACAAATAAACTTAAACTTGAATCAGAGTTGGCACCTCTGGGAGGTGAAGGCGCCAGGTGATGTCAACAGTAAATAAATGGCTTGAAGTAGCTCTGGACTATGACAGTCCCAGTAAGTAACACTAAAAGTACTGTGACTATCCCAGTCCAACACTGGTATCTCCACATTGCGATAGTCCCAGTATGTGAACTGTCAGAAGATTCTCCTATTTTCCCTGATCGAGATTTATGTTTTCCTCTTGCAGCGATAACTAAAACAGGAGATCGGGAAGAACCAAATTTGGAAAGAACAGGTACTGGAGCAGTTTTCATCTGATGTATGGTAATAGTGCGTGACTGTAATTGTCCATCAATTATTTTGATGGTCTTATTTCTTACTATTACTATTGGTTGTGTGGTGACTGGTGGTAAATGAACCACTCTCTCTCTTCCTCTCTTTTTCTCTCTCTCTCTCTCTTTCTTTTCGTATCTCTCTCCTTCTCTCTCTCCCTTTTTCAGTGTAGAATAAGCTCAGTTCAAATTAGCCTGGACATGAGGTCACTTGAGTATCTTGGTTCTGGTTACCAAGCCTTCAGCATTACACTGGAGTCTCTGGGAGTTGAAGATTAACCTCGAGACACTGTTACAAATAAAACCCAGGGTAAAAGTTAGAGAAGCATTAAAAATAAATTATTTGTTTATTAGTCATTGTCACAGGTCACAGTGCCTCAAATCTGAGAACTGATGATGTCCGAAAACTGGACTTCTTATTTCACCGTCACGCACAAGGTTTTATGTTTATTTGATAAGTAAACTAACTTACTGGCTGGTAAGACCAGGTGCTGGATTGGCATACAGATACACCAAATAGTTATCCGTTTCACGCATCTGTTTTTTCCCATCATTCAGAGGGTCTTTACTTTTCTCAACCCAACCCAATCTGGCCTGACCTAGAAGGCAAGAACAGAAATCTGACATGGACTTTGTCCCGAAGTTGCTGGTTTTAAGATACTATACCTGTACTAGTTAAGAAAGAAGAGGCCCTTTGGCTCACAGACAAAAATCATTCTGTCAGATAACCCAGAGTAAGGTCACTTTTCAATTGGCTGGGGAATGTTGGGAAGCAGTGTTAACATGTTGAGCAATCAATGTAGGGTGGAGCAATTGGAAAGGAGAACATGTACTGAAACCTCTTGTGTTACATCCAGCCAAAGTTGGCAATCTGAAGGTGTAATGTTCTCGTCTCACCCCCCACAGGAATCATAGAGGGCGGGGTAGATGATTATAGAATGTCTATAGTACAGAAGGAGGCTATTTGGCCCATTGAGTCTGTACTGATCACATCCCCTCCAGGCTCTACTCAAGTAACCCACACATTTACCCTGCTAATCACCAGACACTAATATCAATTTAGCACAGTCCATCAATCTAACTTGTACATCTTTGGACGGGACTGTGCTAAGCTCTGTTAACCTTGGGCAGGATTTTCCAGTCTTGGGGCGAGCATGGCTGGAATATCTTGCCCCGAGTATACTACAATAGAAGGGACTTATTGCACCAAGTTGTATTTTATCTTCCACAATGCAAGATTACAAGGAGTGCTGGTACCCAACCTATTGCAGTTACTACCTTCGAATGACTCCTGATTTTTTTTTCCCTTTTGCAAAGGTGTCATTTTTGTTCAACGTCAGAGAGGTCTGCTCTCCCACTCAGTTCTGACCTTGTACCAATTCCAAATGTTAAGAATAGTACCAACCAGTAGCTCGGGGTGGTTTGCGCAATCATTTCCAAAGATTTGAGGCCCATGTTCCACTTGAGGACCATGAGCCTGTACACTCGATTGACAGAGTGCCAAGGGATTGCTGCAGTATCAGGTATGCACCTGGTTTGGTTGAGTTGTAAAACCAAGTGCCCGTCTGCCCTCTTAGGTGCTTGCAAAAGGTCTCACAGTATTTTTTCACCAAAGAGCCCTGTCCATACCTATTGAATATGAATCCCTTAATCAATACCCAGTGCTAGCTTAATTGTAAAGTTCTTTGGATTACCCTGAGATCAAGAAAGGTGTGATATAGATGCTTTTCTTTAGAATGATGCCATTAGCTTGATATTTCTGCTGCATATATGCTGGATCAAACCCAAGATAGAATTCAATGCCTAATCTTGTCAGTTTGGATCTTGTTTGTTTCTCTTATGGGGGCTATGGATTGGATTCAATTTGAATTTGGTTTTTTGGAGCAAGCAAGGAAGTGGATTTGGGTTTGCCTATCTGTGCGTTGGTTTTGTAACTTAAATAGAGTAAAACATTAAAAATAAATTCTGCTATGTATGCTTTCCCTTACATATGATAATAGGCACAATAGCACAGCGCCTGGGACCTGGGTTCGATTCTCAGCTTGGGTCACTGTGTAGAGTTTGCATGTTCTCCCCCTGTCTATGTAGATTTCCTCCAGGTTCTCCGGTTTCCTCTCACATTCTGAAAGACATGCTGGTTAGGTGTGTTGACCTGAACAGGCGCCAGAGTGTGGCGATTAGGGGAATTTCACAGTAACTTCATTGCAGTGTTAATGTCAGCCTTACTTGTGACTAATAAATAAACTTTACTTTTAATATGAATTAAAGCCATTTCATGACCGATTACTGAGCTGGACTGGACTTTTTTAGTCCGGATTCAAAGATTCAAGTCCCACCGAAACAGTGGGGTCAGAAAGTCGAGCCTCGGTTCAGCCAAAATTCACCATTAGCAAAGTCTCTCCTTCCAACTGACTGCTAGATAAAACTCGTATGGGAATGAGTTTCGACCCACTCAGTTCAGCTCTGACAGACAAATATCTGCAGCAGAGTGTGGACTGGTTCAATATTTGTTCGGGCAGTCTCACGTATCAAGGAAATGGAACGGTCTTGCTGCAGCCATTCAGTGTTTGACATTGAGACACATTATTGGCAAACTATAGAAAGAGGTTGCACTTGTCCAGAACAGGGTCCAGCCAGGGTGCAAGAAATGAGCATTCCTTTTTATCCCCCAAAGTTAGCTTTCAGAGGCCAAGAAATATTAGCATTCCCTGAGACCAGTTATCAAGACCAATCAACCGTGGGCCAACAGGCTCAGCCGTAATGCTGAAGATTGAATACCCGTCTCACCCAGTTTTATATTTAGTGTGTTAGTTACAGAAATACAGAATATAGGTGCAGATGGAGGCCGTTCAGCCCTTCAAGCTTGCTTTGCCATTCATCACGGTCAGCCAACTCAACAGCCTTATCAATTCCAAACTGTGCAATGCTCCCAAAAGCTGAGGGAAAACAAAAGTCCCTCGTAGAAACGTAGAAAAACTACAGCACAAACAAGCCTTTCAGCCCACAAATTTTGCTAAACGTGTCCTTACCTACTAGGCATACCTATAACCCTTTATCTTACTAAGTCCCATGTACTTATCCAAAAGTCTCTGAAAAGACCCTATCAAATCCGCCTTCACCATCACTGCTGGCAGCCAATTCCACGCACCCACCACCCTCTGAGTGAAAAACTTACTCCTGACATCTCCTCTGTACCTATCCCCAGCACCCTAAACTTGTGTCCTCTTGTGGCAGCCATTTCAGCCCTGGGAAAAAGTCTCTGAGAATCCATACAATCCCGACAGTGCAGAAGGAGGCCATTCAGCCCATCAGGTCTGCACCAATCTCAATCCCACCCAGGCTCTATTATTGTAGCCAAAGGAAAGAAATTATGAGAAAATATGAGCCAAATGGGAAGTTAGGTGTTAGGGATAGCAATCCGAGGAGATATCCAGGGCATGTTTGTCCACAAGCCTAATGAAGATAGCATCGGCAAGCTAAGGGTGCCATTCACTGTGGCCTAGGTTGGCAGCTCACCAGAGTGCCTCATAAGAAACCAGGGATAAATGAGCAAACTGGGCTAAAGTAGGTAGCACCCTCCATCGGTCTTTTCTAAGAAGGCTAATCTTTCTGCCAAGCACTGAAAAAAAACTGATTACGGCTTTGCACATTCTGAAGTCATTTATGGGTCACTTTGGCAAATAGACGTGCAACAGATATTAGAACTGCAGCACCCAATTTCCGGTGGATCTCATATTAGTTTCAGGCAGACAGACTGGACACTAACCAAACAGCCATCACCAATAACCGTGGGTGGCACACTCTGTATTGGATCCACTGTCTGTAAAACAGGTACAATACCATTGAATTCCCCAACTAAAATCTACTCTGCACAAAGGTAAATGATAAACAGGATGGCACTGAAATCAGTTCAGATCTGACTGATTTTAGTGGAACATTGAACAGAAAATCAGTGGCAGGATGCTGCTTAGTCCCACTGTTCTAATTCAGAATGGTTTGAGTTCTTTCTTTTATTCTTTTACAGGATGTAAAAGAATATATAAAGAAGGATGACTGGGCCAGCGCTTGTTGCTCATCCCCAATTGCCCCTGAACTGAGTGGTTTGCTCGGACCATTTCAGAGTCAACCACATTGCTGTGGGTCTACGTGTCGGCTAGACTGAGTGAGGATGGCAGATTTGCTCCCCTGAGTCAGATGGATTTTTACCACAATTGAATTTGATTTGATTTGATTTATTATTGTCACATGTATTGGGATACAGAGAAAAATACAACTTCTTGCACACTATACAGATAAGGCATAATGTTCATTGAGAAGAAGAGAGCACAGAATGTAGTGTTATGGTCATAGTTAGAGTATAAGAAAGTTCAACTTAGTGCCAGGTAGGTCTATTCAAAAGTCCGATGGTAGCAGGGAAGAAGATGTTCTTAATTTGGTTGGTACATGACCTCAGACTTTTGTATCTTTTTCCCAACGGAAGAAGGTGGAAGAGAGAATGTCCGGAGTGCTTAGAATCTTTCATTTTGCAGGATGCTTTTCCAAAGCAATAGGAAGTGTAAACAGAGACAATGGATGGGAGGCTTGTTTGCATGATAAAGGTCATTTTTATGGTCACCATAACTGAAACGACCTCCATATTCCAAGGATGTGATCTTATCTGCTATTCATGCCACACTCCCACTCAGTGAGATTAGAGCCAAACCTCTGTTCGTTGCCATGGGATGGGATAATTTCACCAACGTGAATGTTGCTAAGATTCCGCACCATACTTACCAAACTATATTTCAATTCCACCAGTTGTTATGATGTCTAATGCTGGAGTGAGTTTTGTAATGTGGACACTGGGTGTTTTTCGAACGGCCTGCCCAGGCAGAGCAGTTTTTGAATCTTTCTACAGTAATATTTACAGTAATGCCGTCATCCATTGTAAATTGCTTAAAGCACAATGATGGTTTTATTGAGAGTCCAACCAGGCCCTTTTGAGTAACTTGCTTTCTTTGGAAAAGGGGAGCTGTCAAAAAAAAGTTTTCATGAACTGTGAACGGAGTTGACAGAACAGATGGTAAAAGATTGAGGCAACGCCAAGGGATAAATTTAAAGGTCAGGAATTTGTGAGGGTGACGGGACCTTGGGCAATATTTCTTCACCACCCAATGTGAAGTTCCCAGGGTAGATAACCAAAGCTGCCAGTATAAACAAGGACAAGTGACGACACTTGTGGCAATTCCATGGGCATCAGTGAGCTGCCATGTTTACTTCAATATAACCCCGACAGCATTTCAGAAAAGCTTCTCATTGGCCGTAAAGTGCTTTGGGATGTCCTGTGATTGTGAAAGGTGCCGTACAAATACAAGTTCATCTTTCCTTGACTGAAGCATCTCAGATGATTAAAATCTACTTGATGTGATTTCATTAGGCAGGGTGCAGAGGAGATTCACCAGGGTGTTGCCTGGGCTGGAGCATTTCAGTTATGAAGAGAGGGCTGGCTATGCTGAGAATGTCTTTCCTAGAGCAGAGAAGACTGAAGAAGGACCCGATTGAGGTATACAAAATTACGAGGGACGAAGATAGGAAGGAACTTTGCCCCTTGCTAGAGAGATCAACATCTGGGAGAAGTTGGCGGGGGGCAGGCACAGATTTAAGTGAAGAGGCAGGAGATTTAGAGAGGAATTGAGGAAAGACTTTCTCACCCAGAGGGTGCTGAGAATGTGGAACACACTGTGTAAAAGGGTAGTAGAGGCAGGAACCCTCACAACATTTAAGAAACATTTAGATGAGCACTTGAAACACCATAGCATACAAGTCTATGGACCAAATGCTGGAAAATGGGATTAGAATAGATAGGTCCTTGATGCTCAGCGCAAACATGATGGGCCGAAGGGCCTTTTTTTGTGCAGTAAATCTCTACAACAATTTGTTGTCTCCCAAAGCACAGCTTCTGAGGACAATGCTCATTATTAACAACAAAAGCAGCACGCTGAAGGTTTTTTTTTGAAAGGTGCTTCACTCTGCAGTCGGAGGGAGCTGTTGATTGGAGATCAGCACTGAATCATTTTAAAAAGATCGTGCGCAAGTCTGAACGAAAAGGGAGGGGAAAAAAATTAAAACACCCTCCCAGCTAAACATGCTAAAAAATATTTGATCAAAAGTAACGAGTGGCAAATTAGATTTCTGCTTTTTTTTTAAGAGTGGGACAATCAAAATAAAGTCCCATCTGTTCAAAACCAAAATGGGCAGCTATCACTCTGCAGATCAGTCTGAACACGTCTATATTGACCACGTTTGTATGAAAGGATCCAACAAAATTCTCATTATCTATAGCAATCGGAGTCAATCTACAATTGATTCCCTTTTAATTGAATAATCCCTTTAGTCTTAAGTGGTATTGACTGGTTTTGGGACATGATCATAGTAATGCATCAGCATGAACACAATTAGCCAAGTGATTTGTATGTTTGAGAATGGATAAACCTTTGTGATACGTTGCTTTGTGGAATACATGATGTAGCAAACAGCTGATGGAGCATGGCTGATGGACAGTAACCATATGGCTAGGATGAAATTAATTGATCAATTTTCACACCTAGTCTTTGAACCAAATTGTAATCACAAATATCTGAAATCAGCTAAGCAATTATCTCCTGGCCTTGCAGAACTCGTTCAGGACAGAGCATCAAATGCAAAATATAAATGCAGACAAAAGGAAAGTATCGGGAATTGCTGAGATCACGGTTGCCAGCTCAGGTTGGAAGTACTCCTGGAGGTTTCATCAGGTGACTCCAACTGGCCACCTCCACACTCCTGCCACTGGTCAGCCGACATGTCTAGCCTAATGGTGTCCTGCCTTCCCACTGGATCACGCTCTTTTTTGTGGATCCACACAACAGTTACTGGAGGGCCGGGCTCCAATCAGACCTATAAGTAGGATCCAGGGGCGGCACAGTGTCACAGTGATTAACACTGCTGCCTCACAGCACCAGGAACTCAGATTTGATTTGAGCCTCGGTTGACTGTGTGAAGTTTGCACATTCTCTCCATATCTGCATGGGTTTCTTCCAGTTATTCCGGTTTCCTGCCAACTCCAAATACATGCAGATTAGGTGGATTGGCCATGCCAAATTGCCCTTTGCTGTCCAAAGAGGTATAGGTTAGATAGATTAGCCATACTAAATGTGCAGAGGTATGGGGATAGGGCAGGGGTAAGAGCCTGGGTAAGATAATCCATCAGAGAGTTGGTGCAGACTCAGTAGGCCAAATAGTCTCCTTCTGCACTGTAAGGATTCTATGTTTTTTAAATTTACTCTTTAGATCAAGCTTTCGGTCACCCTTCCGTTTATCTCTTTAACAGGGTTTAGTTTCAAACTTAGTTTGATAAAATGTTCCTGTGACGTAGCTTGAAGATTTTTTTACTGTGTTAAATGGACTATATAAACTCATTTTGTCATTATTTGGCCAAATGACCTCCTCCTGAGGATTCTATGATCATGACCACCGATGTTCTCGGAACAAAGGTTAACCTCATAGCAGACGGAGTTCTGTATACGCACCTGTATGACTTAGGAAGCCTGACTGGAAAAGAACATAGTTCATCATAGAATGCAAAGTAAAACATTATAGTGGTGTACACATTGTTCTGCTTGAGAATACTGTTCAGCAGTCCCAGTCCTGGGCCTGCTTTATAAATGCTCAGGTAATGAATCCCAGCTGGGGAGGCCACTGCCCGTTACCAGGGAATCTCGCACCCAATGAGCCCCACAAGGAGATCAATCAGTGATTTTCCATGGACCTCTTGGAGGTCATCACAATGCCCAAGAATTGCAAACACTGACAGGCTCTGCGATTGATCTGAATGCTTGCAGAAATACATTAAGAATCTGGTACCAGTGCTTGGAGCTAAACGGGTTAGGGCTGTTGGTCGTTAGTCACGGCCTGTGGGGATTGGCAAGCTCAGTTTGCTAAATAGCTAGAATGTGGTGCAGATTGATGGCAATCATTCAGGTTCAATCCCCAGACTGGGTGTGTTAGTTCTCACTGGACTGCCTCTTTGCTCTGCCCAATGCTTTATCATAGAATCCCTACAGTATAGAAAGAGGCCATTTGGCCCATCAAGTCTGCACTGACCATGATCCCATCTAGGCCATACCATCATATCCCTACATATTTAATCACTAATCCCTTTAACCTCTGCATGTCAGGACACTAAGGGGCAATTTTAGTATGGCCAATCAACCTAACTCGCACATCTTTGGACTGTGGGAGAAAACCAGAGCACCCGCAGGAAACCCACACAGACACAAGGAAAATATGCAAATTCCACACAGACAATGACCCAAGTCGGGAATCAAACCCAGGATCCTGGAGCTGTGAAGCAGCAGTACTAACCACTATGCTACTGTACCAACACATTTATGTGTTGTGCTGCAGCTATAACCACTTCACTCTCTTTCTCTCTAACACAGAGGCTTATACCTTTGGCTCAAAATGGATTATGGCTAATTACCATTACTAGCTGAAATATCTTCCTTGCTTCCTTCAACTTGTTTTTTGTATTCGGGTAAAAGAAATAGAAGGATAGAGTTAGCTAAAGGAGCATTTCTTGCATGTTGAGCAAGCAGATTAACTTGGACACTTTGAACCAAGTGATCTATTTCTGAGCTGTACAATTCGATGCATTGGAATTTTTGATTATTGAACGATGTTACCTGCTATGGAGTTTTCTTATTGTCAGTCAGCACATTTGCTGCTTTTGAACAAACATCGAGAATGTAATAGGGAACGTTTGGCAGGATGTAGATGTGACACTTATCCAAAGGCCAGGCTGCATTGGAGAACTCGCAACACATTATGGGCAGATTGGGTTTAGTAGGATACTGAGGAATAATTTCTGAATAACACCCATAACTGGCATGGAATTTGGAGATTACATTGTGCTTTCAGCTGATAATTTCCAATCTATTTACCTTAATGGTTGAGATGCAGGTGCTCACTTGCTTTATATGTGGTTAGATATATACTGGTAAAAATGCATTTTTATTTGCGAGGGAGAAAGAAGGTGATGCTGATAGGATTAGAGGAAATGGGTGCAAATCATAAACATGGGCTTAAAACATTGAACCAAGTAGCTGGTTCAATTCTACAAATTCAAAAAATATAATCCTAGGGTGAACCAGACGGGAGGCAGACATAAAAGTTCAGTGTCAGCAGCTGAGACCCAGTTCTGTTACTAAATAAGTAACTTGATCATTCGTATTGTGTTTACACAGAAGCTAATTAGTACAGCATGGCAAGTCTGCCTTAGAATCATAGAATTCGCACATTGCAGAAGGAGACCATTTGGCCCATCGAGTCTGCCCCAACCACAATCCCATCCAGGTCCTATTCCTGTAACTCCTTATATTTACCCTGCTAATCCCCCTGACACTAAGGTTAATTTAGCGTGGCTAATTAACCTAACCCAGACATCTTTGGGAGGAAACTCAAGCAGACACGTGCAAACTCCACACAGACAGTGATTCGAGACTGGAATTGAACCCGGGGCCATGGCGCTGTGAGACAGCAGTGCTAACCATTGTGCCACCGTGCCGCCCATTAGAAGACCAAGTGTTGAGTAGTTGCTTTTCTGGGTGAATCATTTTGAATGAGGTGTTGGCATTTTGTGAAAGGAGATCAAATGTTACATGGATAGAGGATGAGTTGTATACTCATCCTGGAATCCTCACAAGGAATTGGAAATCTTCAATTGAATAGAGCAAAAATGAGGTTTGACTTGTGCTGGTTTGAAATTATTTAAGAGCATAAGAACATAAGAAGTAGGAGTAGGCCATCCAGCCCCTCCAGCTCGCCCAGCTATTCAATAAAATCATTGCTGACCTGACAGTAGTTCACTTCCACTTACTGCTCCCCATAACCCTTAATTCCCTTAATGGTCAGAAATCTATCTATCTGTGACTTAAACACATTTAACAAGGTAGACTTCACTGCTTCAATGGGCAGAGAATTCCAAAGATTCACTACTCTCTGGGAGAAGTTGTTCCTCCTCAACTCTGTTAAAGATTGATTCCCTCTTATTTTGAGGCTGTGCACTCTAGTTCTTGTTTCTTTTCTAAGTGGAAATAATTTCTCTGCTTCTACACTATCTAACCCCTTCGTTATCTTAAATGTCTCTATAAGATCTCTCCTCAGCCTTCTGAACTCCAACAAGTACAGGCCCAATCTACTCAATCCCTCCTCATAAACTAACCTCCTCATCTCAGGAATCAACCTGGTGAATCTTCTCTGTACTCCCTCTAAAGCCAATATATTCTTTTGCAAATAAGGGGACCAAAATTGTACACAGTACTCTAATGCAGTGTCACCAGTACCTTGTACAATTGCAGCAAGACCTCCATGCTTTTACACTCCATCCCCCTCATGATAAAGACCAATGTTCCATTTGCCTTCTTGATCACCTGCTGCATCTGCAAACTGAGTTTTTGCGATTCATGCACAAGGACCCCAGGTCCCTCTGCACGGTAGCATTTTGTAATTTTTCACCATTTAAATAATAGTCTATGTTGTGTCAGTAAAAGGCATGTCATACTCATGGACATTGTGCTCGCATGGAAGCTTCCCAAGCTGCCTTTATTCAAAAATGGAAATGGGGAACTGTTAAGGAGGGGGGGAGGGGTGTCAGGTATCGCTACAATTTCAACCTAGACTGTCCAAGCTTTCTGAAAGATTTGAATTGAATCATACTGGATAGGGCGGGAGGGGGGTTCATTCCCTAAAATAGACATGTCTAGATGGAACTCCTTTGTGGAATTCACACCTGCTATTATTTGAAGCTTACTCAGAAACACAAAGTTAATGGACTTTGGACTGCATGTTTCCAGGTTTGCAATGTAACAAAGGAAAGCTGACGAGACTAGTTATCCACAAGTTAAGTGTAGAAGATCACCATTTACCTTCTATTGTATGTCAGCAGTTGTTGATCAAGTGACTGATTTTTGTTCTCTGATAATGAATGACCTCCTATTGTATACCAATGGCCATTGACCATGTGACTGCAATCGGTTCTCTGATCCTGATACACCTTCTATAGTGTATCAATGGCTCATGACCATGTGACTGAAACTGGTTTTGTGCTTCTGAAATCTTTTCATCCCAAAACTCAGAAGATGACAAGATGACAATTGCAGAAGAGGGCAGTGCCAACTTTGCCATTTTGGAACATAAAAGACTTAAAGGTCTCTTTAAAAGCCTTCTAGTCTGATCCCAAATTTCCAAATGTACCCGTAAAATAATGGGACCTCCTGAAACAACAGCCATAAATGCCTGACTTCATGACCTGCTGAACATTCTTCTGTTTGAAGGAATCCTGCAGTAATTGTGACATCTGATGCCCCAGTCGTCTGACCTTACCTGAATTATAATTTGAGAGAAAAAAATTCATTCTTCGCTAGAGAGGCAAAGACACTTAAACTGTAAACTATTCTTTTGATTTATATTTATGGAATTGCACCAACTTCTTTTGAACAAAGAACAAGACAGCACGGGAAACAGGCCCTTCGGCCCAACAAGCCTGCGCCTCCACCCCGATGTTCCCACCTCTACCTGCGATCCCTGTCCATGTTTATAGACCTATGGATTAAAAACCAAATTTGGGAGAATTTGTTTTGCCAATTAGCCTAAGAGCACATCTTTGGGATGTGGGAGGAAACCGGAGCTCCCGGAGAAAACCCACGCAAGCACGGGGAGAATGCGCAAACTCCACAGACACAGGCCCAAATCCATGTATCTGCACAGCACAGCGATAGTCACTGAGCTGTCGTGTTGCCCATCAGATGGTCCAGGTCAAGCATACACTAACAACGTGAAGCAGTAGGATACTCTTGAAAAAGATCCAACAGCAGTCCTCTCTCAACCCATCGCGTGTATGCCCCTCGTTAGACAACAAGGTGGACCAAAGCACCTGTAGGATAAAAACAAGTACATCAATAAAAATTGTATATTTATTTATGATTATATTTATATTTATTATATACTTTAATTGTGCATTATATTTATGATTCATTTGGGTAGGACAAACTTGAATGCAGATTACAGGGTCATGGCAGGGTTCTGAGGAATGTGGAGGAACAGAGATCTTGGAGTTCATATCCACAGATCTCTGAAGGTTGCCACTCAAGTGGATAGAGCGGTGAAGAAGGCTTTTAGTGTGTTAGCGTTTATTAACAGGGGGTTTGAGTTTAAGAACTGTGGGGTTATGCTGTAACTATACAGGATTTTGGTGAGACCACATTTGAAATATTGTGTGCCGTTCTGGTTACCTCACTATAAGAAGGATGTGGAAGCATTGGAGAGAGTGCAGAGAAGATGTACCAGAATGCTGCCTGGTTTGGAGGCTAGGTCTTATGAGAAAAGGTTGAAAGAGCTAGGGCTTTTCTTTTTAGAGTGGAGGAAAATGAGAGGTGACTTACTAGAAGTTTATAAGATGATGAGGGTGATAGTAGAGGCTATTTCCTTGGGTGAACATAGCTGTTACTGGGGGCACGATGGTAGATATAGGAGGGATGTCCAAAGTAGATCCTTTACTCAGAGAGTGCTTGGTGTGTGGAATGCACAGACTACTATGAAAGTGGAGTCGGATACTTTAGAAACTTTCAAGCAGTTATTGGATAGACACATGGAACACACCAGAATGATAGGGAGCGGGACAGCTTGATCTTGAGTTCGGACATAGCTCGGCACAACACCAAGGGGTGAAGGGCCTGTACCGTGCTGTACTGTTCTATGATCTATGATCTATGTTCTATTTCTTGAGCATGAGGTGTGTGACTGACGTAGCAATGATATTTCAGGGTGAGTGTGTGAATAAATAATCCTCTTTGTTTAAACCCACTGCTGATACTTATAAACTGATCACACACTAACAAGGTTTAAAAACACATTTTCAAAAGTAAACCATATTAATCACAGAAAGAAGGGAAAGGAATTGAGGGTTTTAGTTTATCTCTCCTCCCCATCTATAAGTTGTTTCTATAAACATTTAATATATTTAAGTCTAAGTTTATTTATTAGTGTCACAAGTAGGCTTTCATTAACACTGCAATGAAGTCACTGTGAAAGTCCCCTAGTTGCCACACTCTGACACCTGTTTGGGTACACTGAGAGGAGAATTTAGCATGACCAATGCACCTAACCAGCATGTCTTTTGGACTGTCAGGGTTGGCGGGGGGAGGGGGGTGGTTTTGCAGGGAGCACCCAGAGGAGACCCATGCAAACTCCACACAGGTAGTGGCCCAAGCTGGAAATGGAACACAGGTTCCTGATTATATGAGGCAGCAGTGCTAATCATTGTGCAACCATGCTGACCGTTACTTGGCATGATAAGATCTATCATGAGCATAATCCACGAGTGATAACAGTTTTGTATTAGTTCATTTTATTCCTGTTTGTTCCATAAAATTCCTTTAATTAGATGTGATTTTCTGTTGAAATTTTTGAGCATTTTCTCTTTTGGCCCCAGAATTTTCTCGTTTTTCTAACTTCCAATGAGCATAGGCCTAACCTTTCTTCATAAAACAACCCCTTGATCCCAACAATCAGCCTAGTAAACTTCCTTTAAACTGTTTCCAGGACAAATCTGTTATTTGTTAATTAAGGAGATCAAAATTGTATGCAATACTCTCAACATGGTCTCACTAATATCCTATACAGTTATAGCAAGACTCCCCTTCTTTTATATTCTGTCCTCCCTTGCAATATGGACCAGTATGCCATTTGCTTCCTAATTACCTGTTCTAGCTGCCCACTAACGTATTGTGATTCATGCACAAGGACACGCAGATCTCTCTGTACTGTAGCCTTTGGTAATTTCTCTCCATTTCAATAATCGAAGAACAATACGGCACGGGAACAAGCTCTTTGGCACCCCAAGTCTGTGCCAATCGTGATGCCTGCTTAAACTAAAAACGTGTGCGCTGAGAGTCTGAATCCTTCTATTTCCAGCCTATTCATATATTCATCTAACTGCCCTTTTAAATGCCACTATCTGTTCCCACCACCTCCCTGGGTAGCATAATTCAGATATTCACCATCCTCTGTGTAAAAATATTTGCCTCTCGCATCTCCTCTAACTTTTCTCCACGCATTTTAAACCTATGTCCTCTAGTACTTGGCTTTTCTACCAGAAAGAACATCTGCCTATCTACTCTGTTATACCACTCATAATCTTGTAAACCTATTCACCGAACCAGTCTCTATTCTTTTGCTAACATTTTTGTATCCTCACAATAACTCCCACCTATTTTTTGCATTGTCAGCAAAACTTGTTGAGCCAGGCACCTGCCTTGAAATTAAAGCATTCAATCCCCTGACACTTGGACAAGTCACCTGAGGCTAGAATCGAACACAGGTCCCTGTTTTGTACCAAAATGGTGGGTTAGAAGCAGCATTGCCAGTTATACAATAAGCTTTCGAGGTCAATGTGTATTGAAAAAGGGTAATAGGAAAAAATGACTATGTCCTGACTTTTGTATGACCTGGCAACAGATCATAATCACCCCCCGCTTGCCAACTTGTGTTGAAGCTTCAATGTCATCTGACTTAATCAGCAGGATTTAATTAACATCAAGAACATGCTTCCTGGCTCAGTATGCTGATTTAAGATGTTAGGATTATTGCAGAAATAATCCAATTTTCTATGACCTAATTCCATAAGACAATAAGATATAGGAGCAGAACCAGGCCATTCATCCTGTCGAATGTGCTCTGCCATTCAATGACCTGATACGTTAATCCATAACTCCACTTACCCATATCCCTTGATTCCCTTACCAATTAAAAAAATCTACCACTCAACCTCGAACGTGCTTAACGACCCAGTCTCTGCAGTAAAGAATTCCACAGATTCATTACCATCCCGCTCCCCCGCATCGCGAGTGAAGAAATTCCTCTTCATCTCTGACTTAAATGGGCGACGCCTGAGATTCTGCCCGTTGGTCCTAGACTCTCCCACAAGGGGAAAGATTGACTTAACTAGTTTGATTCATCCCTGCTATCTCCCCTTCATTCTGCACATTTGCCTTTTTCAAATCTATATCCAATTCCCTACCTGTAGGTGATTTAAATTTTCAACTAGGAATACAAGGCTTTATTTCCAAGTTGAGAAAACACAGGAAAGTCTCAGCAGGTTTGGCAGCATCTGTAAGGAAAGAAAAGAGCTGACCTTTCGAGTCCTGAGGACTTTTTGTCCTAGCTGTGATGAAGGGTCATCAGGACTCAAAAGGTCAGCTCTTTTCTCTCCTTACAGATGCTGCCAAACCTACTGAGATATTCCAGCGTTTTCTCTTTCGGTTTCAGATTCCAGCATCTGCAGTAATTTGCTTTTATTTCCAAACTGGCTTGCTGCTCTATAGTTAACTGACTGGATAATGGCTTTGTTGAAAACTCCCTTTCAGTCCCCAGCTGTAACCCTGAACCTTTGGTTGCTTTCTCCGGCCAACTCCCAATCTGTCTGTTCGCTGCCTCGTGCACTGCTGAAATGAAGCACGATGGATGTTCAGACAATTTCCAGTGAGGTTTCCCAAGTCAATAGTGACTTTAGTAACCTCAGCTCATAATGATGGCTCTTTGAGCCAGCGAGTAGAGGCTGCTGTTGCCACTAACATTTCCTCAGTACAAATTCTGGATGCTGGAAATCTGAAATGAATAGGGAAAATGCTGCTATCCCTCAGCAGGTCGGGCAGCATCTGTGGAGAAACAAACTGACTTTTCTTTGGACTGAATGATTCAACTGTGATGAAAGATCGTTAACCTGAAACATTCATTCCGTACCTGTCCTCGTGGATGTTGCCAGCCCAGGCCTCACCTCACTTACTGAGTTTTCCAGTATTACTCCCCTTCTTTTCTTATTCTATTCAAATTCTGTTTTGTTTGCACCAGCATCTTTTTAATTATTTAATCACACTCTGGGATGGTATGGTGGCACAGTGGTCAGCACTACTGTCTCTCAGCACCAGGGACCGGGGTTCGATTCCAGTCTCGGGTGTGGAGTTTGCACATTCCACTCGTGTCTGCGTTGGACGAGTGCTGCGATTCGTCCCACACTCCCAAAGATATGCAGGTTGATTAGCTTTGGTAAATTGCCCATTAGTGTCGGGGGATTAGGAGGGCAAATATATGGAGGTTACAACGATAGGGCTTGGGTAGATTATTGTCGGTGCAGGCTCGATGGGCTGAATGGCCTCCTTCTGCACTATAGGGATTCTATGATTTCTTTCACTGTCCTTTTTGTTTGTTCCTCCATGTCTTCTTTTCTCTGATACTACACTTGCTTAAAATCTGTAAGCTGCCAGCAGTATTAGCAGAGGTGGGTACAGTTTTGTCTTTTATAAAGCATTTAGATAGTTACATGAGTGAGATGGGTATAGAGGGATGTCAGCCAAACGCGACTAGCTTAGCAGTTTAACAAAAAGGACGGCATGGACAAGTTGGGCCAAAGGGCCTGTTTCGATGCTGTGAACCTCAGTCTATAATTTCAAACATGTTCTGGTGAAACGCTATAACATGAATCTTGTTTCTCCGTCCATCAGCACTGCCTGAGCTACTCTCAATTTCCAGCCTTCCCTGTTTATAGTCCAATTAATTTACTTGATTTGTTGCTGAGATCATTTCACAGAAGGTGGGATGGAGACTCTGGTCTACTAAGATCAAAGCACTTCAATATTGATGTAAAGGATTAGAGGATTTGGACTTCCTTAAAATTTGTTCTTGGGACATGGGCACAGCCACACTTACAGCCAAACCAGTGGTGCTGCAGAGTTGACGGTGACTTTCTTAAGTACCATTTCACTTCAAGGGGTAAACATTCCCTGTGGGAATGGAGTCACATGTAGGCACCTTGACCCCTAAGGACCAGAAAACAACAGGGGCAAATTTTCCTGTTCCACTTGGCATGAGAAAAATTTAACAAACTGTTGAAAGGTACGTTGACCTCGGATGGGAATTTCCAGTCTTGGGGCTGGCGCGACTGGAAAATCTACCCACTGGTGTCTGACGTTTTCTTTTAAAACCAACGCAGTGCACAAGAGCTAAGGTCAAATGCATTGGTGTGAATCACTGATTTCCTTCCCACTTCCATTTTTTGGTAATATCTACAGGTCAAATCACGTTCCAAATTTAAATAATCTAGAAAACCCAAGGAGGGAAATCTTGGCAGGTTTTTTAAAATTACTTGGAAGTGGCAGGGTTGCTGAGACTTGCAAAAAGCTATTCTGAACTCTTGAGCATCTCCAGTATCCATCACTTCACTGCAATTATGGCTTCAGCTGCCTGGCCTCCTAACTCAGGAATTTTTTCTGTGAACCTCATTGGTATTTTCCTCCTTTTAAGACTAAGTAGAATCCCTACAGTGCAGAAGGAGGCCATGCATCAAGCCTGCAGCAACAACAATCCCACCCAGGCCCTATACCCTTAACCTGCGTATTTACCCTGCTATTCCCCTTCACAAGGGGCAATTTAGCATGGCCAGTCAACATAACCCGCACATCTTTGGACTGTGGGAGGAAACCCATTCAGACATGGGGAGAATGTGCAAACTCCACACAGGCAGTGACCCGAAAGCTGGAATCAGCCCCAGGTCCCCAGCACTGAGAGGCAGCAGTGCTAACCACTGTGATGCCATGCCATCCTTAGGATGTTCATTTAAAACCTACCTGACTTAGTTTTTGGTTCCTTTTCAAACTCTGTTTTATTTGTACCAGCATCTCTTTAATTATTTAATCACACAGTGGGTGGTATGGTGGCACCATGTTTAGTACTGCTGTCTCACAGTGCCAGGGACCCGGGTTCAATTCCAGAAAGGTTGCAGTGCAGAAAGAGGCCATCCAGCCCAGTGTGTTTGCACTGGCCAAAAAAAGAGAATCGAGGAACCAGACGCTCATTTTAATCCCTACTTTCTAACACCTGGTCCCTAACCTTGTGGGTTACTGCACTTCAGGTGCAAATCCAAGTATCTTAGGCAATGAATTCCAGAAACATTTCATTGTAAGTTTTGGGGAAAAGTCAAATGTGTGCAAAATGCATTAGTACGTTTTACTACAGTGGAAGCACAGTTCAAATGTTATTGGAAGATGTCACACAAGCGAAAAAGAAATTGACTTGTCGTTTGTGTGTTTTTCTTTATCTTGAAGGAACCCTGTCGACGGCAGATTACAATGGAAGGAGAGAGGAGCAGTGAAGAGGGTTCTGGAGAAACTGTTTGGAATGACAATCTTGAAGTTGTACGTGATTGATAATTGCCTTCAAAGGAACTCACCATGAAGTGAACTTTAAATAAATGTCCCTTTTCTTTGCATCAGTATCCAGCAGGAACACTTCATACGGATCTTTGTAAACAGTTCTCAGCAAATGTGAGCTGCAAAGGGATTTTCTAAAAAGACACAAAGTTTAGCAAATGAATCCTGCCAAACTCCAACGCAACAGTACTTGAAGCCTTTTACTGGGTCATGGAGCCTGAGCCAAGCACTGCACGCCAGAAAAGTACAGGAAGGTCTGATCAGAGTCCAGGCAGGAAGTCGAGCAGAGACGAAGCTTCTCCCTCCAGTGTAAGGTCAACCGTTGCCTATCAGCCAGTCCAGCTTCATCCTCAAGGAAGCCTCAGCAGTGACATTGTCCCACCACAGCCGCGTTTCCCAGGATCGCTGCAGCTTCCCCCGGAGCACTCTCACCAACAAGCCCCAGCACCGGAGCAGCCAAAACACACCAGCGCTTACCCCTATGAGCAGTCGCACCACGCCTCTCCACAGCTTCTGCAACAACCCATGCCACCAGCATTCATGGCCCCGGTCAAACCTGAGCTGGGTCTGGAGAGGCGGTCCTGGCAGCTGTTTGACCCTCGGGGGCCTGTGGCCTCGGGGTCTTTTGTCCACACCGGGCTACACTCCCACGGACATCTCCTCCCCTCCCGCTCCGCCGTCATTCCGAAAGAGGAGGCTCAGCCTGTCCAACCTTCTTTCAGCCACCACACCCCGCAGGTTCCTCTGAAACCCGAGGAGGCGCCCAGGAAGGACAAGAAGCCTCAGAAGCCCGGCAAGTACATTTGCCAGTTCTGCGGCCGGCCCTGCGCAAAGCCCAGCGTGCTCCAGAAACACATCCGGTCACACACAGGGGAGCGCCCTTACCCTTGCCATTCGTGCGGCTTCTCGTTCAAGACCAAAAGCAATTTGTACAAACATAGGAAATCTCACGCTCACAAACTCAAGGCAGGGCTGGTAACGGGCACAAAAGGAGAGATGTTTACAAGCTCCTCCAGCTTGGAGATCGAGAAGCTGAGCGGGGAGGAGGCCGAGGAGCAGACGGAAGGAGACGAAAGCACAGACTCGGAGGACGAGACGTCTGGGATGTCAGCTCAGCCGCTTGACCTGCCGTCCAAGCATAAGCACATTCCAGGCTCCAGTTCATTTGGCACCCAGGAGCTGAGTCCAAGGCAGGCTGCCTTCACGTTAACTCAGCAAAGCGAAACGCCCAGCCTCGAAGAAGGCTCCCAGATTTCCGAGTCCTCCCTCGACCTCTCCTTCAGCCACAAGCCCGAAGACTCTCACACCATTAAGCAAAAGCTAGCGCTGCGGTTAAGTGAGAGGCGGAAGGCGCTGGCTGATGAACAGTCCCAGACGTTCCTGAGCCCCGGGAGCAAAGGCAGCACCGAGTCGGGCTACTTCTCTCGCTCAGAAAGCGCGGAACTGCAAATCAGCCCTCCCCAGACCAGCGCAAAGTCTTACGCCGAGATTATTCTGGGAAAATACGGCCGATACGGTCAGAAAACATCCATGATCGCGGCGAGCGCAACGCAGAGGAGCCAACCGGAAGACAAGCCTGGTGCACTTTCATTTTCCATGCCGAAAGCTCAGATGGAGCAGAATGTTATTGAACACATCACAAAACTCATCACCATCAATGAAGCAGTGGTGGACACCAGTCAGATCGACAGTGTCAAGCCTCGGAGGACCTCCTTGTCCAGACGCGGCAGCATTGAGTCTCCAAAGCCATGTACCTCGAGAGAATCCTTCCAGTTAGACCTGAAGTCGCTGGGCTCCAGCAGCTTGGGCTCGGACCCAAGCAGGCACGCCTTCTCAGCAGCGCGCCGCACCCACAGTGCCACCGAAACCGTGCCTCTGACGAGAAGCAACTCCATGCCTTCGGCCAGTAGCGCCTGCTTCCCACCAGCGTTCAAGGGAAGCTACTCCTTTGATGATCGGATGGCGGACCCGGAGCAAGTGTTCAGTCACGGCCACGGGCTGATATCCCACCACCGCATGCTGAAGAGGCAAAAGGCCATCGAGCTGCCTTCGGGGATGGAGTATCAGACGGAGGAAGGCGGCTATCTGGGGAAAGAGACGCAGCCAGTGCCGAGCAGGCCCAGCGAGGAGCAGGAATCCGCCGAGACCGACCCCAGCAAAAAGACCAAGAAGGGCCCGCGGGTGAAAGGACTGATGTACGAGTGTGATATCTGCGGGGCGCGCTACCGGAAGCGAAACAACTACGAAACCCACAAGAAATATTACTGCTCGGAACTGCATGCGCCAAGATCCCGGCCCTACCTGGCACACGTCCCCCGGGAAGCAGAACATCGAGCTCTACCTCACGATATCCAACCACAGATAGTGCACTACAAGCTGCGTCCGTCGCTGGAGCTCACGCCGGCGAGGAAGCGGAGGAAAGAGAAGAGCCTCGGAGATGATGAGGAGGCCCCGGGTGACTACGGCAGCAGGTCCACCTCCTCTTCTGTTGCAGTGCCAAGCGCGTCATCCAGTGCTGGAGCAAGTCAGCCCGCGGTGCCGCTGTTATCTCAGACCGCCGGAGGCCCGACAGTACTGGCCCTGCCTGTAGCCAAAAGTGAGTCGACGCAGGCAGTGGAGGCAGGCTTGGACCCGGCCGCCAGAACCAGGCCCCCATCAACCGAAAACCTCGCTCAGGCCCTGAGTTCAGAGAGCGGCAGCAAAAGAACGACGGGGAAGGAAATCTCTGTCATCCAGCACACCAACGCGCTAAGCAGGCCCAGTTCTTTTGAAAAGTCAGAACCTCAAGAGCTCCCAGGCAGCGTGAGTTCCCAGGAAAGCCTGCCGGTCGAGCACCCTTCACAAACCCCAAAGGCGGAACCAACGGTATCTTGGCAACCGGTCTCCCAGCATCCTCGGCATCATCACCATCACCATCACCACCACCACCATCATCCCCTGCAGGCCCGGTTAGTCCGCCAGCGCAAAATCCAGGTGCCCGAGATCCTGGTAACGGAGGAGCCGGAGAAATCGGACAGGGAAAAGGAGGCTGGCGCGAAAGAGCCAGAGAAAGCGCCCGAGGAATTCCAGTGGCCCCAGAGGAGTCAAACGCTTTCGCAGTTCCCGACCGAGAAGCTGCCGCCGAAAAAGAAGAGATTGCGCTTGGCGGAAATGTCGCAATCTTCGGGCGAGTCGAGCTTCGAGTCCGTCACACTGGCGAGAAGCCCAAGCCAGGAAAGCAGCGTCTCCCACACTTCCAGTCACTCGGCGTCGTTCGAGAGGGAAGAGCATTGCAAGCCAGAAGCCGCCTCTTTAAAGGAGCTTGCCGGGCAGCCTCCGGGCTCTCACATGCTGACCGTACCCACTCACTACCACCACCAGCGTGAGATGAGGCGGTCCTCCTCGGAACAAGCGTCCAGCGGGCAACACCCTGCCGAAGTGGCCGAAACACGCAGCAAGTCTTTTGATTATGGGAGCCTGTCTTCTGAATCATCCTCCAGCTCTAAGCTGCCCTCCCCTCTGAAGGAGCGGAGGAGGTGTTTCCTGGTTCGCCAGACTTCGCTGAGCGGATACGCAGAATCCGAGCAAGAAGCCAAATCCCTGTCAAAGTTGGAGAAGCACGAGCAAGCACACGCTGTCACTAAACCGTTTGCTCATGGTCCAAGTTCTCATTATCACTCCCCGCCGACTCCTCCGTTGCCTCTCTGCTGCCAGCCCAGCGTTTCACAGCTACAGTCCGATACTGCCCAAGCGTTCTACAGCCAGCCACCAACCGAGGCCTTCCCGCCATTCCAGCAGCCGTTACCGCAAGCAGTGCCACAACAGAAGCAATACCCGCAGCTCCCCCCTTTCCCGGGCCAGCACCACCTTCAGCTTTCCTCGCCCGAGGCGCTTTCGGCTCCCATCGCCCTGCCTCACGTCCCGTATCCCCTGTTCCCGCAGCAACCCATCAGACAGGCCCAACTCCAGGCTACGCAGCCGCTCCTCCAACAGCCCGTCGAGCTGCCTGTTCACCCGCCTTCGCTGGCGCACGCGCAGCGCCCGGCGCCCGCGTCCCCCTCACCGACCGCCTTTCTGCCGCTGCGCTCACAGCTCGCCTTCCAGCTGCAGGCAGACACTGGCGCTCACTTCCGAGAACAGAAGCCCCCGGCCCGTCCGTCCCCGCCTGTCCGCGCCCCCTCCCGCTCACCGCCCTTCCACCCGCCGCCCGAGTACAGTTCCGCCAGCGCCGCCCTCTCTCCGGCCGCCTCGTCCCCCGGCACCGTATCGCTCCCGGTCTCGCAGCCCTCGGTCACCGAGTTTCCTGAGCCTCTGCAGCCTGTGGTCTCCGTCGTGGTGCCTGTTCGGGTCCAGACCCACATGCCCGCCTACGGCAGCGTGATGTACACGACTCTGTCGCAGATGTTGGTGACGCAGTCCGCGGAGAGTCCTTCCGCCGTGGTTATTTGCAGAGTGGAGGACAGCAGGCCCAAAGGCAGCCTCGTACGCACTGCCGCTATGCACGGCATAGGGCTCGACTTGGCACAGGTGATTACCGGGCACCACCGGGACTTCTTCCAGACATCGTACTTAAGAATACCGTTACCCATGACAGAGAGAAAGGGTTACATACCACTGACGTCACCAACAGAGGGTACGTGTGGAACAGAGAATTATCCTTCCACCATTGGTGGCAGTAAACGAATGTTATCTCCAGCAGGGAGCTTAGAACTGACCATGGAAACCCAGCAACAGAAGCGCGTGAAGGAGGAAGAGATCGAAGAGGAATCAGAAGAGGGCACCGAACTCGTTAAGCATCTAAGTGCGACGCGCTCGAGGGCAGAAGACACCACGAGGCTGCAGAAACTTCAGCCACCAAGGCAACATCCCGTTGAGTCGAAGGCCTCGTCTACTCAAACCTCCCAAGAGTGGGATTCCAGCTCAAAGCCAACTTTGTCCCTCCTGCAGTCCTCCCCGCAGCATCCCGGGCCTTCAGAGAAGTACAAACTCTGGCCCGGGCATCAGTACAGGAATAAACCGCCTTTAGGGTCAGTGAAGAAGGAAGATTCCCAGGAGATGATCCAGGAGAGAGACCCTCTGCACATGCCAGAGCTTCAGCAGCTCACCGCCAGCACTTTACCTGAGCCGCCATCCATCAGTCCCAGTCCTGCAAAGTCCAGTGCCCCGTCCACTGAGGTTAGCGATATCCAACAGGTACTACACTTCCCGAGTCTTCACACAACCACTAATGTCAGTTGGTGCTATCTGAAGTACACCAAGCCAAATCCCGTGCAGCAAAGTGACCCAAGATCTTCCGTGTATGCTGGTTGGTGCATCAGCTTGTACAACCCTAACCTACCCGGCATATCGACCAAGCTGAGCCTTGCACTTCTGAGGTCAAAGCAGAAGACCAGCAAGGAAATCTACACCATGGCAACAGTCCCGCAGCGAGAGACTGGTAAACTGGTCCCGTCAAGCACAAGGAAACTCAAAGTTAGTGAGGTAAGGCTGCAATGAGACACGGCTTTAGAACATAAGGACTAGGAGCAGGAATGGGGCGTCTGGCCCCTCGAGCTTGCTCTGCCATTCAGTAAGATCTTGGCTGATCTCTTTGTGGACACGGCTCCACTTACCCGCCCATTCACCATAACCCTCAATCCCTTTACTGTTCAAAAATTTATCTATCCACAGTATCTTCAGAGGCCTTCAGAAAAATACAAACTCCAATAAGGGGAATAGACATGAATATTCGATAAACGTTAAAACATAAACCACATCGTGTGCACAGGCCTAAAGAAAAGGAGCCCTGAGCTTCCAGCTGGGATTTATTGAGCATTTTATTTATTTACATTTTTCTCACGTGCTCTGCTAAATACCCCTTTGTAAATTTTACTGATATCGTTCTGAGTAAATTTCATCAATGGATAATTATCTCTCTGTGCAAGAGAACCACATTTGAGCAACTGTCACAGATGGCCTCTTCATGCAATGACTTTGGCCACTCTAAACCTGTCCCTCAGCAAAAAGCCAGCCTTTAATTGGCAGTGTAATGCAGAAAGACCTCTCGCAGGATGGCTGAGGTTCCAAATGCTGAAACATGGCTTTACTGGAGCAGAGATTGCTTCCCTAAATCACCACAGCATCCTCTTCATATACCATCTCTTCCATTGTCCGGCTTTGTAGAATCATTGAATCCTTACAGTACAGAAAGAGCTATTCACCCCACCGAGTCTGTACCAAGCATAATCCCACCCAGACCCTATTTCTGTAACTCAGCACATTTACCCAGCTAATCCCCCAATACTAGGGGCAATTTAGCATGGTCAGTCAACCTAACCTGTACATCTTGGACTGTGGGAGGAAACCAGAACACCCGAAGGAAATTCATACAGATGTGGGAAGAACGTGCAAACTCCACAGAGGGCTCCCCTTATTTAGTTCAGTCTGCTGGGGCTCAGTGAGCAGCAAGTCTTACTTCTGAGTCAGAAGGTTGTGGGTTTGAGTCCCATTGAGGAGACCTGTGGGGAAAGTCTCAGTCAGTGTTTCAGTGCAGTGCTAAAGGATTGCAGTACTGCCAAGTTTAACTGAGAGCCCATTTGTCTTCTCAAGCAGATGTGAAAGACCCTGTGGCACTTTTTTAAAGGTCACAAGAGCTTCCCCTGTATTCTCCTGGTCATTACTTATTCCTTAAGCAACATTGAAAAAAAGAGATTTTATCCATCTCTCATTGCATCAATACATTGGTGTTTATGGGATCCCACTGTGCTCAAATCAGCCATGGCATTTCCCAAAGTTACAACAGTGACCAAATGTGGGTATCAAGTGCTTTCAGGTGCCCTGAAGTAGGGAATAGGGGTGCTACAGAAATGCAAATCTTTCCTTGTGCTTCCTCTGCTATTTCACAATGACAATCCTTCCTCGCTGCAACAACCTCAAGGATTTAAACCTTGCCCATCATCATCATCCATATGCTGCCTTTGGCAACATCATCACAAATAAAGAAGCTTCTCCATGTGCACGATTAGACCAAGCTCCAATCTCCATCATCCTGACACTCTCAGTGTCCACATTACTGTCCAATGATTCCTCCAAGATCCAGGTTTGGATAAGCCACCACATACTCCAGTTAAACCTGGGTAAAGACAAACCCATTATCTTGTCCCTCAGACGTGGTACCTTCATTGCAAACCCAACGCCTGCTTCCCTGCCATTACCCAGTTGGCTTTTCCACAACCTCAAAGGTCCTACACAACTCAGACTTTCCCCAACACAAAACCTAGAAGCTACCTTATGCACACACATCTTTTTCTCTTGTGGCTGGATATTCAGTATTGGGCACGGCACTCCAAGTGAGAACTGACCAAATGCACTTAAAGGAGATAAAAGCAAAACACTGCAAGTGCTGAAATCTGAAACAAAAACAGAAAATGCTGGGAAATCTTAGCAGGTCTGACAGCATTTGTAGTAAAATATTGGCTTTATTCTCTCTTCATACTGTCTGGCTGCTGAGATTTTCCAGCATTTTCTGTCTATGTTACACTTAAACGAGTAACTTCTGGCGACTGGTATACCACTATTCTGACAATAATTGCCAAAATGCTGTCAGCTTATGTCAATTGCTTTGCTCATTTGTCTGGATCATTGACCATTGCGAGTCTCTTATTCATCCTAGATCCCTTTTGATGATCCCTTTGTTTTGGAATACGTGCAGGTTGTAGAAGGAAGTGAGGCACAAGAAGGAGAATACTACTAACAATTCAATTCAAATGTTCCTGCACAGATTCACAGTCCTTCCCTGCTTCCTGCTGACAGTAGAAAAGAAGTCTGCAAAACAGAAAAGGAAGAAGATAGAAGGGAGAAGCATGAAGAAGACACTTCAACGCCCAAGAGAGTGGAGCCAACTAGAGTTAAGATCTTTGAAGGAGGGTAAGAGCAGTGTTCCAACACACATTTGTATATTGCGGAGCGATGGTGGTTTTGCTCTGAAGTGTGTGACCTTTGCAATGAAGAATATTTGCCGTGGGATTTAACAGAGCAGCCGACAAGTGACATTAGAATGGTTACGTGACAGACTTTTTAGCATATCACAGGCTTGAGACAAACTTCCCCCTGCCATGGTTCAAAGAGGATTTAAAGGTTTAGGCATTTTTTTTCTCTGATCCAAAGTGCAAATTGCCAGCAATGATACTTAAAATGGTGGGTGGGTGGGGAAATGTACCCAACTATGTTACTGGAAGCAACATGGGGACATGGTGAAACATGGGTCCTTTTGTCTGTTTTAGGAATGTTTCTGATTATTGAATACTGTGCTACTAGAACAGCAAAGAAACTGACTGAGACGCGGCATTAAAAACTGTGGGTTAGGTTTGCCCCTTCACAATCTGCTCGATAAGCACAGGTTCAAAATGAGGCATTTGCAAACTGTTGACTCTCATTGGGACCATCCATCACATTGCATACCAAGTTTTCCAGCTAAGAGGTCATGGGGCTGCCTACAGCTTGACTGGCACAAACGATCGTCAATGTTATGGAGCAATGTTACCCACATTTCCCTCAATTTAAATGTTATCGGTCTTGTTTCTGCAGCTGTCTTATCTTTTAGGCAATGTGTCTGGCCATTTATAAAAAATTAAACTAGGCATCAAAGAACTAAATTATCCAAAGATCTAGTGACCTTTTTCCCCAAGTTCTTTTCTTATTTGTTCATGTGATCATTGGCTAGACTAGCATTTATTGCCCATCCCTGATTACCCTTGAGAAGGTGGTGGTGACCCACTTTCTTGAACCACTGTGGTGTATATAGTGTAGGTACACCCCCAGTGCTGTTAGGGAGGGAGTTCCTGGATTTTGACTTAGCCACAGTGAAGGAATGGCAATGTAGCTTCAACTTAAAATGGTGTGTGACATGAAGGGATTTGTGAAGGTGGTCGCAAATCCATGTGCCTGTTGCCAGGTAGAGGTAGTATATTTGAAAGATGCTGTCAAAGGAGTTTTTTCAAGTTACTGCAGCGCATTTTAGATCACAAAACGCTACGGTGCAGAAAGAGACCCTTCGGCCCATCGAATCTGCACCAAACACAATCCCACCCAGGCCCTACCCCATATCTTTACATTTAATACCCATTAATCCCTCTAACCTACACATCCCTGGATACTAAGCAGCAATTTTAGCATGGCCAATCAACCTAACCCGCACATCTTTGGACTGTAGGAGGAAACCTTTTGTACATTGTAGATTTTTTGCTGCCTACGCGCTTGTGGCGGAGAGAGTGCTAACTAAGCAAGCTGCTTTGTCGTAGGTGATGTTGTACATCAGCGTTATTGGAGCTCAGGCAAGTGGACAGTATTCCATCACACATTTGGCTTATGTCTTGTAAATGGTGGACAGGCTTTTCAGAGTCTAACAGTGAGTTACTCGCCACAGGATGCCTAGCATCTGACCTGCTCTTGTAGCCATGGTATTTATACAGCTAGTCCAATTCAGTTTCTGGTCAATGCTGACCCTCCAGGATGGAGGGATTCAACAATGATAATGTTGGTGGATGTCAACAGGAAGTGGCTAAATTCTCTCGTGGAAAATGGACATTGCACTTGTATGGCACAAATTTTACTTGCCAGTTAATAGTACGAACCTGAATGTTATTCAGTCTTGCTGCATGCAGGAATGGACTGTTCCAATACCTAAGGGGTTACAAATGTTAATGAACATCTCCACCTTTGATATTAGGATGGAAGAAAGGTCATTGATGAACCAGCTTAAGATAGTTGCACTCGTGACCCTGTAACAATCACAAGCATCTTCCTTTGTCCCAGGCATGACTCAAAGCGGTGGAGAATTTTCACCTTGATTGCCATTGACTTCAATTTTGCCAGTACTCCTGAGTGGTGCCACACTCAGCCAAATACCAATTTGATGTCAACAGTAGTCACTCTCTTACCCCCACTAATGTTCCTATTTGGACAAGGGCTGTAATGAGGTTTGGAACTGAATGTCCCTGGTGTAACGCAAACTCGGCAGGTTATTGCGGTGTTAAGTGCCACTTGACAGCAACATCTTTCATCGGTTTGCTTTTGGTGGAGAATAAACTGAATTGTCCGGATTGTATTTTTTCTTGTGAAAAGGACGTATCTGGGCAATGTTCCACATTGCTAGCTAGATGCCAGTGTTGTAGCTGTACTTGAACAGCTTGGCTCGGGGCACAGCTAGTTCTGAAGCACAAGACTTCCGCATGCTGCAGGAATGTCGTCAGGGCGCACAGCCTCTGCAGGATCCAGCACCTTCAGCTGTTACTTGATACCACATAAATTGAATCAAATGGGACCTCAGGAGGAGGCTGAGATAGAACAGCCACTCGCTACCTCTGGCTGAAGATGTTTACAGATGCTTCAGCTCTTGCTATTTGCATTAATGAGCCAGGCTCCCTGGGTTGTTAGGGATGTTTCTCCTTCTTTTTGGTAATTATTTAATTGTGAGATGTGGATGTGAGGCTCCCAGCAATGAGGGTGAGGTGAAGCTCTGAATAGCATGAGTCAGGATTGACAGAGACTGTTGACAGACGAGAAATTGTGTATGATGCATTGAGCAGTTTGTGACGCTAATCGAACACTTGATGGGCCTGACATTTAACATTTACTGACTTTGACCACTCATGTGAAATCACTGAGCATCTTGTGGTGCTGCACAGAGGTTCTCAGGGCTAAATGACTGGCATTACCCGCCACAGTTACCTACTCCCACTGTCTTCTGGGCATTTGTTCTGAGAGCCTTCTGACCCCATGCGGTTAGATAGCGTCTCTCCACTGCACCTCCTCAACCAGCTCCTGTGGTACATTATCTGAAAACCTTGCAGCTCTCTCTTTACCAGGCTGTATAAGAACTCTTGTGTTTTCTTTTCTTGCTCACGTTCTCTTCTGAAATCTGTTCCAGCACGTTTCAGCCAGCATGTGGCCTCCCCTTTAACAATACAGGGCAGCTTTAAGTAGTGCAGGCCAACTTCAATTGGTGCTAGTCTCTCACGAATTTAAATCTTTGCTCACTCAGCACCAGACAATATTTGCATTCTGCATGCTTGGAAGCAATGGGTGTGTGTTAATTGCACATCACAGTCTTTGTGCTTGTCTTTTCACATCTTATTGAATTTTGCAGCCTGCGAATTTCTTCGCAGGTTACCTTAACATCCAAACCCACCATTCAATCTGTGGGAGGGAACCCTGCAACTTAATATTTGATACTGCCCATCAAGAGGCCTGTCCTTAATTGTGCAAGCTGCTGCAATGGAATCCCAGGAGGGACGGTGACTGCTGAGATGGTTTCAGGGGAACCAGAGGCATTTATTCCACCTACAGTTCTTTTTAAGGTTAAAGTTCTTTTAATTGTGAAGTCATAAACTGGTTCACCATTTTGAAAGTAACCGTCTCTCACAGTGCATGTAAAAGTGAATTTGAGAAGAGTGATATTTGGAAATACGCACGCTTACAAGTGTCCCACAACATAACTGCTTAAGAAGCTTTGTGTTAACATTTGATGATCTGGACAGGAAATCCAAATCACAAACTTCCTAGAAATGCCCTTGTAATGTGTTGTATGTCTTTGGAATCAATATTTAAAAATTCTACAAAACCCTTCTGCAGTAATATGACTATTAACTGACCCAAAAATCCTCTAACTTTTAGTAACATGCTCATTTACAACTGACTAATGCTTCATAACTTACTAACTCTTTGAGCTTATCACCTGCACACCCCTTCTCTTGACTCGCTGTTCCCCTCCCCTGAACCCTTTTCTGTGAGCGAAGGCTTGGGAGAGAGAGGCTGCAAGCGGGAGGGTCAGGAGACAAAAGTGATGAGTAGGTCACAGGAAAGACATCTGTTAAGTGATAACTTTGGGATCCAGGAACTGATGAGAGTGAATGTCAATTGTGAATTCCACCTGATTAGTCATGTCACGCTCGTTCACTAATTTCCTGTCCTGGGGAGTCTACAGCTTCTTTGCTCATAGGCTAGAGTAGTAGTAAACCTCATTCAAGTATCAGGATGTGTGCAGCGAGAATAATTAGTGTGTGGTACTTGAGGGACTGGTGCATGGCTGCACTGGTGCATTTTGAGGGTACATTGCTCAGTGGTTAATGTTAGAAGGGATAAGTGCAATAAAAAAGACAAAGGCAGCCAATCACTCAGCTGGAATCTGTCATTTACAAACTGTTATAACTGCCCTTTGATTGGCCTCACTAATTCAGAAGCCACTGTGATTGTGCTATGTCAAGCAATGGCCTTGAGCAGAAAAAACAGATTTGTAATCAGATCAAACTCATCTGTGCTTTAGGGCCTGGTCCATCAGTGAACAACGTCACAAGAGAACAGTAACTACATTAGAATAAAGACTGTAAGCTCAGCTAATTTGTGTGAATGCATGTTATCTATCCTCCAAGAAATTGTAAGTTCACTTGCTGTCCATTTAAGTGATTATTGGAGAGAGAATCTTGGCAGCCTTTATTCTATGTTAGGATTTCATGAAGGACTGTTACGTTCTCCGCGCATGTGCGTCTATCATCAAGTAAGCAACACTGGGGAGAGCTTAGGTTTGTCCCATTTCTTTCTGGGTAAGAACACACATCACTGATGGAATTGCTCACAGTGATGCCCTGAAGGGGGGCCCCTGGTTTGGAGATGTTGAGCCACTGTGAAAGGTCAAGTAACTGTGTGTGTGTGTGTGTGTGTGTGTGTGTGTGTGTGTGTGTGTGTGTGTGTGTGTGTGTGTGTGTGTGTGTGTGTGTGTGTGTGTGTGTGTGTGTGTGTGTAATGTATGCATGTTGTGACTATGTGATGTGTCAATGTGCACTACGTGTGCATTTGTGTGTGTGTGTGCACGTGTGCATACGTAATAGGCCCACGCTATCTCCCACTGAACAAACATCACGGCAGTTAGGAGGATGCAGATAACCTTTAAAGGTCATGTCGCTAATGATAGTTCAGAAGGATTTATTTGAATGTCAGAGACGATGCTGTGTTTAATGTGTTGGGTTAATTCAGATTTTAAGGAGCTTGGAGTATTGTAGCACAAAATGTTATAATCCTTTTTGTAAGATTGCAACCTGTTCCTTGATGGAAAAGGCAGATTTCCCACTGTTAAAGTAGATTAGAGCATCCACAAAAGTAACATTAGATGGACTAAAGATGAATATTTACTTCAGTCAATGAAGTGGAACACCAGCTGTAGCGACAATTGGCATGGACTTGGACCACTGCCATTAAAGGCCATTGCTAATTTGATAACTAATTTATTTGCATGGAAAATTTGCATAAAAGATTGATAAGTTATGATAGGCTTTTTATTACTGTGCAACCAGTTCAGTCATTGAGGGTGGGGGGGCGGGGTATGGGGGGGTGGGGGAAGGAATGCATTGGAGTTATTTGGCCTCAGCTATTTTCTGTACTAGGAAATTCCACACATTCACCATTCTCTGGGTGGACAAATTTCTCCTGAACACAGTCCTAAGATTTACTTCTTATCCTCAAATGATGAGCCCGAGTTCTGGACTCTCCCATCATCAAGGACATTTTTTCTGAATCTATCCTGTCTAACCCTAATGCAATTTTATAAATTTCTGTGAGATCCCCTCTCACTTTTCTAAACTCCAAATAATATAATCCTAACTGACTTAATCTGTCCTCATATGACAGTTCTGCCATTTCAGGAATCAGCCTGGTAAACCTTCACTGCACTCATTCTATATTAAGAACATCATTCCTCAACTAAAGACACTAAAACTGCTCACAATACTCCAGGTGTGGCCTCACCAATGCCATATATAATTGCAGTAAAACATACCTATTCCTATACTCACATCCTCTCGCTATGAAGGCCAACATGGCGGCATGGTAGCACAATGGTTAGCATTGCTGCTTCAGGAACCTGGGTTTGATTCCCGGCTTGAGCCACTGTCCGTGTGGAGTCTTCTCATGTCTGCGTGGGTTTCCTCCGAGTGCTCCGGTTTCCTCTCTCAGTCCAAAGATGCGTGGGTTAGGTTGATTGACCATGCTAAAACAAAATTGCCCCTTATTTTCCTGAGGTGCATAGGTTAAAGGGAATACTGGGTAAAATATGTAGAGATATGGGGATAGAGCCTGGGTACGATTGTGTTCGATGCAAATGTGATGGGCTGAATGGCCCCTTTCTGCACTGTAGAGTTCTATGATTCTATGAACATACCATTTGCCTTCTTTACTAACTGCTGTACTTGAGTGCTTACTTTCAGCAACTGATGCATGAGGATGCCATGATCTCACTGAGTATCCATCTCTGTCAAAATTTACATTCATTCAAATAATAATCTGCCTTCCTATTTTTGCTACCAAAATGGATAACCTCACATTTATCCATATTACATTGTATCTGCCATACGTGTGCCCACACACTCAGCCTGTCCAAATCATGCTGAAGTATCTCTGTATCCTCCTCACAGCTCACCCTCCCACCCAATTCTGTATCATCTACAAATTTAGAGATAAATCATTCAGTTCCCTTGTTCAAATCACTAATATATAATGTGAACGGTTGGGGTCCTAGCATAGATCTCTGTGATAACTCACTAGTCAAGGCCTGCCAATTGGAAAAAATTGGAAAAATTTCCAACTCTTTGCTTCCTGTCTGCTAACCAGCTTTCTATCCATCTCAAAATACTACTCACAATTCCATGCTCTTTAACTTTACATAGTAACTGCTATGTGAAACCTTGTTAAAAATCTTTCGAAAGTCTAAATAAACCACATCCACCAGTACTCCTCGATCAACTCTACGAGTTGCATATTATAAGAGTTCCAGTAGATTTGTCAAGGATGATTTCCCTTTTTATGCTGACTTTGTCTGATTGCACCACTGCTTTCCAAATGCTGTGCCATGAAATAATGGATTCTAGCAATTTCCTTACTACCGACATCAGGCTTACTGGTCTGTATTCTCCTGTTTTTTTTCCCTACTTTCCTTTTTGAGAAATAGGCTTACATTAGCTATCCTCCCCATCAGTAGGAACTATTCCAGAGTCCAAAGAATTTTGGAAAATTTCCACCAATGGATATACAATTTCTGGGGAGTTACTTTCAGATAAATAATCATGTAAAACATTTCACTAGACTTGTGATCTATTGATATATTGCCTGAGGCAGAGCAGTGTCTTTTACATCCTTACTGGATATATTGGTGACCATCTTCATTTTATGGCCCCTTGTTCTGGCCTCTTCCTTAGATGGGAATAGTGTTGGAAATTCTGCTAAAATATTGGAAAAGCTCAGATTTTTAAAACTAGACTGAAAAGGAATGTTTGCAGAGTAACTGGTCAGAAATCCAGATGACATGACGCTTTGATCGTTTTCTGACTCAAGGACAGAGGTTGTTTGTGAACCGTACTGACCACACAGTGTATGTCACTGAGGCAGGGAAATCTGCCCACAACACAATGACAAGGCTTTTGGCAAAACCACAGTGTCAGAGAGGGAAACACTAGATTATGAAGGGAAAATCCAAAAAGTGTTTGTTTGCAGTTTGTTCCTTTCCTGTTTAACTAGTGACAGGAACAGGCTTTCGGGTTAGCAGTTCTGATTTAAAACAAAAGGCTTTTTTTGCAGCGAGGGCTCTGCTAGTTGCAGAAGCTCTTTCTGCTCCAGGATGGGATCAGCAGATAATTAAAAGAATGATTTATGGGTGAACTCGCAGCTTGGAGTCTCACCAGGCTAGCGGGCAAATCGCAGAATTGGCTCTGCATTGCTACAGTTCTGTCTCCAACCCTTGTTCCCGTCAAGCAAGAACCAACAGGAAATCTGACATAATTTCTTAACATAATGAGCTGTTCTGCTGCACATTTCAGAGAGGCATGTTCTTAACAGCGACTATTTTCACTCCTCCATTCCCAGTCTGCTGTCTCTTTATCTGTGCAGATTTATCATCAAGCATAATGCAATTCCCAAAACCACTTCAGTAACAGATCCTGTCTTAACATGTCCTTCATTACCATGCGGGAGGAGGGCATGGCACTGGCACCTGGGCAACTAGCATCTAGATTGCCAGTGTGACTGTGGGATTTTCATCAAAGTCAGTGTCAGTAATGTGGGAGGTTGTGGCAACTCCATACAGATTATTGACGTGCTCAGGCTTGGCGTAGCTTGACCTGGGTTCCAGGTTGGCAAACCCTCACTTGGCAATGTCAGCACTGCTCCTGTGCACCCCTGCAAGAGACAGCAGTCAAAGTCAGCCGTTGAAGCGATGTGTGAGCATTTCCAGCCACAAGACCATTGGATTGTTTGTAGTGCTGGGGCCATCTCTGGTCTCATTGCGCATCATTGAAGGCGACCTTGTCATATAAAACAGGCAGCTAATGCCAATGGCTGCTTGAGCTGAGCCAAAGCCAGTTGGAACACTTCCAATTGGTGTTGTCCTTTGTAGTGACGCATGGTGAACTAACAGCAACTGACCGAGCACGATTAGATGTGGTTTTGGTGTTTTGCAGTTCTTTGGTTTATGTTGACTTTGCGATTTGCTTATTCTTCGAAGGGTTTCAAACCTGTTGCCAAATTAATCCATGATGCATGCTCTCTAACTTCATTGTAAGAGCCACGCTGTTTTTTATCCAGTGCACCCTTAGTAAGAAGCAAGAGAGAAGCTATTCAAAAATTAATCTATCTGCAATGAGCTATTACATTTATTAATATCCTTCTGATCTGCTAATTCCTCTGGCAATTAAAATGAGGTCAATGCTAAGGCAGCTAGGGACTATCCACTGAGGTAACCTTTCATTGACTAGTGCCCCTAAGTAAGATCAAAATATATAATTCATCAGCTGGTTCATAGCTTCAACATTAGAAGACCTTGGGTTCAAAATCCCAAACCAGATACCTGACCACACAAATCTCGGCCAACACTCCAGTCTAGTACTGAGGGAGTGCTGCACTGTAGGAGGTGCTGTCCCTCAGATACAGTTTTATATTGTCCGTCCATGGATGCAACCTGACCTGGCGAATAATTACAGCATATTCTGTGTATGTTATAGATTTTTTTAAAGCATTTATTAGAAGAATACACGCCACTGCTTTGCTCACGTAATAAATATGTTAAGCATACGCCTTGATCTTTTTGAAGCCTGGGAGGCAGGACAGCTGGCAGACTAATGTGGGAGGCATGGACTGCATGCCCAATATCCTCCCATGGCCATGCCATGCCATGCTGGCATTGGCGGGAAAGATAGTATGTGGCTCATTTGCCTGGAGCCCAGTCAGACCACTTGAATGATCTGGTGCATGCACCAGGAAGAATCAAAACAGATTGGCCAAGGAATCAGGAGTGGTGGAGGTGTTGGGTATGTTAGAGATGAGAATTTATTTTACGCTGTGAGCTATGATCGGCAATGCACAGCCTGAAAGCGTGGTAGCAGCTTTTGAAAGGGAACTGGATAAAAGATTGAAAAGGAGAAATCCGGGAACGCAATGTAGAAACAGCAAGAGAGGTGGGACTAATTGGAAAGACCATAAGGTGTAACAGTAGAAGGAGGTCATTTGGCCCATATTGCTGTGCCTTTGGTGTCATTCAACCACCTTGCAGTGAATGGCCTGAAACAGTCATCCACCGATATATGGTGTCATGCTGGATGGAAGGATGTCTAAGCCTCCCCATGCTATATCCATCATCTAACTCGATTGATTGTTAACTGCTGAGTGGAGGCCAGGCTTCCTGGTACAATATCCAGGAGAAAAGCTACATTCCTTGGACGTTCTCTCTCCTGGGGAGAGCTATGTGTTCCACAGTGTGGAGGGAACAGGTGAAACAGAAACATTCACATGGAGCAAATCCCATTTGAAGGTCGTAGCATAGCCAACCTAAACATCAGCAGATAATTCACTTCAGGCCTTCATGGTTGCAAATGCACCACATCTGCAAACATTTTTCTACAAATTAGTTTTTACCCTGTGGTTAAGTCAGCGACGGAATAAATATCAGCTGTCTCGGGTAATCCCTTGTGTGTTCTATAAATAGTCCACTGTATTACGCCAGTGGGAGACACCAGTCACATCCTAATCTGCTGATAAATGGGCCTCACTGTAATTACATTCTTTCTGGAAGTGCTATTAGAGACTTGTTGACAGCATTAAGCAACCAAGAAATGGAATTTGAGAACTCCTGCCCCTGACTCTTAAGCACAAGATTTGTACTGAGGGAATGCTACTCTGCCAGAGATGCCATGTTTTTGAATAAGATATTGTGAAACAAGGTCATGTGTATCTCTCAGGTAGATGCTAAGGACTGCAAGGCATTATGTGATGAAAAGTAGACAAGTTCTTTCTGGTTTCCTGGCCAATAGTTAGTTCTCAGTCTCCATCGTGTGGGTACGACAATTTGTCAGGTCACGCTCTTAAATGGCAGAACAGAATTCTTTTCCTTTTAGCACAATTGAATACACATTTCACAAATCTACTTTACACTGCCCTTGAAGTGGTCAATTCTCCTGGAACCAATCCCAGATGGTTCTTACCTCCCAAAGATTTATTTATGTTCTTTTCCTTTCTCAGCCGGGTATCCTTTAATCTCAGAGTGAGGTTTTTCTCCCCAGAGAACCTTCCTGTAACATAGACTGGGTGAATTTTCCAGGCTCATTTGGATCCTTCTAAATTCAGCCTTTTTGATGTAAGCGTGACCTCCTACCTGCGTTCCTGCACGGTGAACCATAGAATCTCGCTGCCTAGCTGATCTTCCTCTTCCAGTTCCCAGTACGTTACCGTTGTCTGTGAGTTACAAGAATATCTTTGGCTCTTCCCATCTCCCAGCCCATCTCTATAGGAGGATGAAGCACAAGGGCCTTGTATTCAGGTAGACATTCTGGGTTAGCCATCCCTGAGACTCCCACCCCCATCCCCCAGCCTCTCTTTTATCTTGGAAGTAAATGGACAGTTTAAAGTACAACTGTTTACAACCCGCCATTCTCAACACTTCTATAGGATTTTGAAGACTCACGGCCTGACCAATTAGCACACAGGCCATTGCCTCCAAGTAGAAGCACCTTGCACCTTCTTCCCATTAAAACCCCTTTTAATCTTTAACAATAGAACTGTTGCTATCAGACTTCAGACCCAACACCAACTACTGCGGCAGCCCCCACCTACCCCACCCCCCCCACCCCCCAGACTTTTATTTTGCCTTAGTTTAAAGATATAGGCAGGAATTTCACCGTGCATCTTTCCTGATTCCAGAGGCAGGTGAGACTCGGAGGATGTGGTCAGGAAGTCAAATGGTGTACTGGCTCTCATTAATCGAGGGATTGAGTTTAGGAGTCGGGAGGTAATGCTGCAACTTTATAAGACCCTTGTCAGACCCCACTTGGAGTACTGTGCGCAGTTCTGGTCACCTCATTACAGGAAGGATGTGGAAGCTATTGAGAGGGTGCAGAGGAGATTTACAAGGATGTTGCCTAGATTGGGAGGCAGGCCCTCTGAAGAAAGGTTGAGAGAGCTAAGTCTTTTCTCCCTGGAGAGACGAAGGTTGAGAGGTGATCTGACAGAGGTTTATAAAATGTTGAGAGGAATATGTAGGATGGATTCTCGGAGGCTATTTCCCAGAGCTGAAATGGTCGCTAGAAGAGGACACAGGTTTAAGGTGTTGGGGAGCAAGTACAGAGGAGATGTTAGGGGTAAGTTTTTCACTCAGAGGCTGGTGAGTGAGTGGAATCAACTGCCGTTAGTGGTGGTAAAGGCAAACTTGCTAGGGTCTTTTAAAAGACTTCTGGATGAGTACATGGGATTTATTGGGATTGAAGGTTACAGACAGCTCTATGGCCTGGTAGGTATGGATATGATTGGTGCAACTTGTGGGCCAAAGGGCCTGTTTGTGCTATTTGTGCTGTAGTGTTCTATGTTCTAATGGGTTCGGGCAGGATCGTAAGAAATTTGGACGGACACACCAGTAAAATTCTGCCCATAATTACAAGATATAGCAATCTCATAATCCTCATCATTGCAATAAGTTCTTTTCACAACCTCAGGCCATCCCAATGTCCTTTCTATGCCGCGAAGTATTTTAGAAGTGTAGTCACTGTATAATGTGGAGAACTCAGCAGCCAGTTAGCACCCAGCTATGTTCTTACATTACACCATTGACTCCACTTGTTCTGTATTTCATGGGTTAGAAAACACTTCAGAATGTTTTGCAGGTTGTGAAAGAGGCTATATAAAGCAAGGACCCACAAATAGAAATGTGTTAATGACAAGATAACCTCATTGGATAAATGTTAACCCTAGGGCGCGGGGGAAATTACAGCTATTCTTCGAACAGTGTTTTGAAACCTTCCCCTCCATCTTTATAACTGCAAGTTCTTACTCTGAAAAAAGTCAGAGAGTGATTCAGAGAATTGGGTGGGGTTAACTTCATCAGCACTAAGTAAATGAGGCTGATGCAAATCTCGGGCAGATCTGGTGACTTATTTGGGATTCAGAATGGATGCAAAAAACCAGACCTTTGGCTCATGGTCTGTGTAATCAGAGGGGGCTCTGCTGGGGCCATGGTGTAATCGAGGAGCACAGAATGAAAGTACTGAGCTCGCTTCCACAAGGGAACCTTTATTAATTGCTGGCAAGGTTCTTGTTCGAAAGACCATGTTGAATTTGTTGTGTGCAGTGTAAGTACTTTTTCTTGAAAGTGCATAGTCTTTGGATAGGAAATGATTACTTGCAGATGGGCTTACAGTGAGAGTTTGTTTAAAAGCATTCCACAGTTACAGGCATACCGTGTAGAGTCTCCCAACGGCACATCAGGCAGCAGGCCTTAAAACTACCATATTTATTGGAATATACCGATAGTGTAGGCTAATTTCTCCCATCTTCCTTGCCTGAAGGGAGCAGCTCCAGATGGAAAACCAATTCCACTGACACTATCAGTCCTCATTGCTTGTGCATCCCACCAGCAGGTTGTGACAGCCAGATTCACCAGCACTGGTCGAAGATATTCAAAATATTTACAGTGCAGAAATGGATTGCTTCACCAAACTGATCCATGCCAGTGTCAATGCTCCACACAAGCCTCCTGCAGCCCCTCGAATCCCATCAGCGTATATTCTTCCAAATTTCTCCCTCACCTTTATCCACTTCCCCTTTATCTAGAATCACAGAATCCCTACAGTGAAGAAGGAGGCCATTCAGCCCACTGAGTCTGCACTGATCACAATCCCAGCCAGCCCTTATCCCTGTCACCCCATAGGCATAGACAGCGAGATTCTATGGTTCACCGTGCAGGAACGCAGGTAGGAGGTCACGCTTACATCAAAAAGGCTGAATTGAGAAGGATCCAAATGAGCCTGGAAAATTCACCCAGTCTATGTTACAGGAAGGTTCTCTGTATTTGCCCTGCTAGCCTCCCTAGTTCATCTGTATTTCCTGATGTTTTAAGTTCCACAACTTTACCACTCCCTGGAAAAGGATGTTTTCCCTGAATTCCTGATTGGATTTATTAATGATTGTCTGGTATCTAGGGCCCTGATATTGGTGTTGGCCACAGGTGGACACATCTTCCTTGCACTGACCCCGGCAAAACATTTCATAAATATTAAAAACTTCGACCAGGTCACGCCTCAGTCTTTTTACTTGAAAAAGAGTGCCATCTCGTTCAATTTTTCCTGATAAGTATCACATCTCAAGTTTCAATATGAAACTTTTTGCATTAAGTTTAAACATCACTCCGGTAGATCATTTTTGCATTGTCTCCAGTGCCTCTTTAATGCTTTATATAATCTGGATTTGCAGTATTCCAAATGCGATCACACCAAGGTTCTTTGCAATGGCCCGACTTTTCATTTCTATCCCTCCAGAAATGAACCACGTGCTTTGTTTACTTTGCAATTTTTTTTTGAACCTGCATCTCTATCTTTAACGATCGCTGTAATGTTTCAATTTGTGGTCTGGGAGCTGCCATCACATGACCTTCTGACCCTGCCCCCCACACTTCATAGAACATAGAATCCCTGCAAATCTGAAGCAGGCCACTCGGTCCATCAAGCCTGCACTGACAATGATCCCACTTAGGACCCATCTCCGCAACCCCACGTGTTTACCCTGCTAATTCCCCTTGACACGAGGGACAATTTTAGCATGGCTAGTCAACCTAACCTGCGCATCTTTGACACACCTGTGCCACTGATTGGCCAATCTGTCTCTCCAAGTGGACACCCTCTCCCCTGCCTTCGATTTCCCCCAGCTACCCACTACCCATTGCAAAGTGAATAGATTCCCCACAACTTTGAGATTACCCTTCACCGTCAGCTTCTTATCCCATTCCCGCTATTTTTATAACCAATAAATAAAGTCTTCAAAGGCTTTTTTTTAAAGGTATAATCATTTACAAGCCAAGTGGTTTTTCCTCTTGGGTTGCTCTGGGAGATTCCTCGAGGCGGTGGGGGAGGAATTGCTGGAGGGAGGCCGCTGTGGGAGGGAGGCAGGTGTGGGGGTGTGATGGTAAACTGCCTTAAAACAGAAGAACACGGCAAAAGCATGAATCAGATCTCAGGTAGGTAGGAGCTCCGGTAGTCACAATTTATGCACAAGGAAACAGTGACACCGTTGAGTGGCTACAAGAGCAGGTCAGACGCTGGGAATTCTGAGGCCAAGTAAGTCTGACAAGGCACAGGTCAGAAGTATGATGGAATGTTCTTCTTCCTGGCCTATCCGGACTTGCCTGGATGAGTGCAGCTTCAGCAACACTCGAGAAGCTCGACTCCATCCAGGACAAAGCAGTCCACTTGATTGGTATCCCATCCACCACATTCAGCATTCACTTCTTCCATCACCGATGTACAGTAGCAGCAGTTTGTACCATCCGCAAGCTGCACTCAGTAAGCTCCCTGCCACAGTACCTTCCAAATGTGCAGCCTCTATTGCCTGGAAGGACAAGGGCTAGCATTGCCAACCCCCCAGAATGGTCGGAAGCCCACTGGGATTGCTATCAGTCTCTCAGCAGCTATTAAAGGCAATCTAGGAGATTTGAAAATGATAATTCTGCCATTCCATTCTGTAGCTCATAGACTGTAGCCACAATCCATGGCTGTTGGCGATTGCATTTGAGGCAGCCACGCAGATATGGCATGATAACGTAGAGGTAGCCAACATGTCCGCACATGCAAACTACACTCATAAATGTCACTGCTGTCTGATTATTTTCCTCATGGACTGCTGTCTAAACCTTGAGTCGACCTCTAGATGTGGCTAAAAGTCCTGTGACTCAAGGTAAGAGGGAAAAAGTTACTTTGGTTAAAGGATACTGCTAATTTAACAACTTAGTGGCACAGTGGTTAGCACTACTGCCTGACAGCTACAGGGATCAGGGTTCAATTCTTGGCCTCAGGTGACTGTCTATGCAGACTTGGCACGTTTTCCCGTGTCTGCATGCGTTCCTTGCGGATGCTCCTGTTTCCTCTCACACTCCAAAGATGTGTAGGTTAGATGGATTAGCCATGGGAAATGTGTGGGATATGGGACAGGGCAGGGCTGAGGACCTGGGGAAGATATTCTGTCAGAGAGTCAGTCCAGAGTGGATAGGCTGAATGGCCTCGTTCTGGCACTATAGGGATTCTATAATTCTATGATTGACAGGTGCTGAGATTGCGGTGAAATGGCAAAGGTGGAGGAGACATGACAGTCTTGGCCCTGCTAAAAGCCTGGGCCTTTCCTGCACCTGTATGAGTCATTAAGGTTTAAGTGCGTTACCGCAGTCCTGAAGAGATAGTAGACAAGCAGTGCTGCTTTAATTGTTTCCTTCTGAACTTGGGGACTTTGAAAACAAATCACATTGAAAGCCAGAATTAAACATTTAAAAGACCCCAAAAGTGATTGTTGCAAGAGAGAGAAAGGAAAAACCAAGAAGTGAAATGAATGTCATAAAGCTGTGTCTGGGACAGCAGCCAAGGGAAGTGGGGTGAGGAGGAGGAGCGGATAAGAAGTGAAGACATTTCCTCACATGCGCAAGGCCATCAGTTTTCTGTGATGTCCTTCCTATTTGGGATGGTTTGATGGCACAGGGTGACATGGTGGTGCAGTCCTTAGCACTGCTGTCTCACAGCATCAGGGACCTGGGTTCGATTCCTGGCTTGGGCTACTGCCTGTGCGGAATCTGCATGTTCTCCCCATCTCTGTGTAGGTTTCTCCTGGGTGTTCCCGTTTGAAAGACACACTAGTTTGGTGCATCGGCCATGCTAAATTCTCCCTCAGTGTATCCAAACAGAATGTGGTGAGTAGGGGATTTTACAGCAACTTCACTGCAGTGTTAATCTAAGTCTACTTGTGATATTAATAAGTGTTAAACTGATATCTTATGGAATATGTCCTGTCAGAGTTGGCAGCCCTAATAAAGGCAGTTGCGAAGGAACACCACACCTGCAAGTCGCACAGTATCCTGGTTTGGACTATGTCACTGTTCCTTCGCAGTCACTGGGGTCAAAATCCTGGAATTCCTTTCCTAACTCTGAATGTATCTGCACTACAGGGGCTGCAGCAGTTTAAGAAGGAAGCTCACCAGCACCTTCTCAAGGGCAAATAGAGGTAGCCAATAAATGCTGGGCCAAGCCAGTGATGCCCATATGCAGGGAAAGAATACATTTAAATAATCAAATGTAGTGAAAAAGTAAGGTCTGGCTACAGTAGACAAAATAAATGAACTTGTATTTCATTTCACTGCATTGTATTTCACTTTTCACTTGTAGTTCCAGCCCAGGCAATCATTGCTTATGCTGTAGTACAAATTCCAAGAAATGTTTGTGAATGTCTCTGACTCACATCGCTAGGAAATCTTACATTATGCAAAACAAGAGATACTCCTTCCCTGAACCCACAAGCAGCAGGAAACTAAGGCTGAACACAACACATCACTAAGCAAACATTACCTAAGCCTCAGGCATCCTCTACTTAGAAGCTAAGTTTGCTGGACAAGGTCAGGATGTGTACATGTACCCCTGTGCCCTCTGCAGAAGGTCATTTTGACTTGTTTTGTTCTTGATAAATACCTGACATATTTTAAAAATATCTCAGCTAATTAATATCTTGTCACGTGTATTGTTGTTATGTAGGCAAGCATAGTGGCGAGCACTGCGGCCTCACAGCGGCAGGGACCCGGGTTTGATTCCCAGCTTGGCTTGCTGCCTTTGTGGAGTCTGCACATTCTACCCATGTCTGCATGGGTTTCTTCCTTGTGCTCTGGCTTTTTGCCACAGTCCAAAAGGTGTGCTAGTTAGGTGCATTGGCCATTTGAAATTCTCCCTCAGCGTACCCAAACAGGCGCCAGAGTGAGGCAACGAGGGGATTTTCGCAGTAACTTCATTGCAGTGTTTGTGTAAGCTTGTTTGTGACAATAATAAATAAATTTAACTTAAAATTTATACTCAATAAATGGCCAGGTAAGCATTTCTGATTTGATTTATTGTTGTCACATGCATTAACATACAGTGAAAAGTATTGTTTCTTGTGCGCTATACAGACAAAGCATGCTATTTATAAAGAAGCAAGGAAGGTGCAGAATATAGTGTTACAATCATACCTAGGATGTAGGGAAAGTTCAACTTAATGCGAGGTAGGCTTATTCAAAGTCTGATGGCAGCAGAGAAGAAGCCGATTTTTGAGTTGGCTGGAAAATGTCCTCAAATTTTTGTATCTTTTTTCTGGCAGAAGATGGTGGAAGAGAGTGTATGTTCTCAATTATACTGGCTGCTTTTCTGAAGCAGCGGCAGTGTACTTGGGAGGCTAGTTTGAATGAGGGACTAGGCTTCATTCATGACCTTTGTAGTTTCTTGCAGTCTTGGATAGAGCAGGAGCCATACCAAACTGTGATACAACCAGAAAGAATGCTTTCTATGATGCATTTGTAAAAGTTGGTGAGAGCTGTAGTAGACATGCTAAATTTCCTTAGTCTTCTTAAAAAGCAGAGGTGATGGTGGGCATTCTTAACAATAGTATCGGCATGGAGGGACTAGGACAGGTTGTCGGTGATCTGAACACATAAAAACTTGAAGCTCTCAGCCATGATGTTGGTGACTGAGGGGTGAATGTGGGCAGAACATTGGAAACGATCCTCTGTTTTTTTGATAGCACAATGAGAGTTTTCACATCTACACCGGCACGTTAAGCTTGACATCTCAGCCAGTGCATTCCCTGAGAGAGTGGGTGCAGAAGTAGATTTCACTGCAGCAATCGAAAGGGCATTAGATAAGTACCTAAAGTTCAGAGATTTGTGGGGAAACACCAGGGGAAATTGCTCTTGTAGAGAGCCAACGTGGATTCAGTGGGCCAAATGGCCTCCTGTGCTGAATTCATTGCATGATTCAATTCCATGACCCAATAGCAGTGCTCCTTCGACTCTGCATTGAAATAGGTGACACCAGGAAACAGGTTGATCTCATGGATTGTGGCTTTGGGCTGCTTTTGTATCCATACAAACTGCAAGATGAACAACTTCATCTACAAAATAAATTTACTTTTAAGAACAATTTTTAAAAATGAATTAACACCAACTGGAGGTATAGCTATCTCGCTGGTATAATCTCGAATGTGCCCCCTCAAAGGGTGGCGAAAACATACAATGACTTTCAAGTGGGGTTTGATGAATATTTGTGGGGAAATGTTTACAGATCAATGGAGGGGGTGAGGTGGAACTAATTGGACAGGACTTTCAAAGAGCCTTTGTGGGCATCTTCATTGGTGTATAATTCAACTAATATGCAGGCACTTATTAGGGCAGGTTTTTTTTTACAAGTAAGAGGAGAGGTAGACAATTTCTGGCTCTTCATCACAATCCAATGGAGGAAACAGCAGCTAAAATAGGCCCAGAGTGTTGCTCCCAAGGCCCATACCAATTAAACTTCATTAAAACTCAGCACCTGTGCCAAAGGCAAATATAGTCATCCAGCTTCCCTCATCCTTTTGCTCAGTTCTCCAAATTCTGTGAAACTTGGTAATCTAAGTTTATGCCAATAATAAAATACAGGGCTGCAAATCCTCTTACTTGTCAGACTCTTAAGGCTACAGAAATTTCAAGACTTGATTTTTTTTTTAAAGAGTATGATTGTGATGAAGGATCTTTGAATTGCAAAAGTAGAAATGGATTTATAATTCTCTTCTAAATTGTCCCTTAGATCCAAAGATGTGTAGCTTAATAGGCTAAATGCATGGAGATATGGAATGGGGATTGGCCTGGGTAAGATGCTCTCTCGGAGAGTCTGTGCAGATGCGATGGGCCGAATGGCTTCCTTCTTTACTGTAGAGATTCTATGATTACAGATCAGTATAACATCAGGAATCATTCAACAGCTTGGAGCTTTTTATCTAGAAAAGAGTAGGCTGAGATCTGGTCTTCATCATTATGAATGGGGTTCGAGAAAGTAGATGCAGATCTCTACACTTGTAGGGGAGACCAAAACTGGGAGTCAGAAATATCACACTACAAATGTAACACTGATAAATTCAATAACAAATTCAGAAGAAACTTCTTCACCCAGGGAGTGCTGAGAATGTGGAACTTGCTGCCACATTCAATAGATTAGGTCAAAAGCATAGGTGGAGAGACTGGTAAATTAACGGGAAGCTAGATAAGTATGTGAGGGATACAGCAATAGAAGGTTATATTGATAAGGTTGGATGAAGTAGCAGGGGAGGAAAATCATGTGGAGGATAAACTTTGGTTATTAATAATACATTCCAATCTGGGGATTGGGCTTGTAGTGAAATCTAACACTGCAATCTGGTGGGGAATGAGTGTTGTGCTCACTGTCTTCAGGACAAGATATTAAAGCAAGACCTTGTATGTCTGTTTGTGTGGCTGTTAATCACTGAGTAGCACAATTCAAAGAGTTAGGAGTTCTGGTCCTCACTCCTCACTTAACACACAGAACCAAATAAGCAGATTAGCCTCACTGCCGTTTGTAGAATGTTCCAAAATGGCTGCCAAATTTGACTACCTAACAACAATGTGCTGCCCAATGGTGGGAGCAGATTGAATAATAACGTTCAAAAATTTGGTAAATATTTGAAAAGGAGGAATTTGTTTTACTTTGTGAAAAGAGCAGGGCTGTGGGTCTAATTGGATAGTCATAGCAAAGAGAGAATACAACTGAATGACCTCCTCCCATATCATTCTAACAACTTTTGAGTTGAAGTGCAAACCACTTTTTCTTATTTTTAATTTAAAAATTTCAATGAGCTATATCTCACAAGGAATCTACTGTCCCATTGCACTGATCCTGGACAACCCCCTCAGGGAGTGTGACAAGACTGTAATCTTGAGCTGAGCAGCTGACTCTATATCATGGAAACCACCAGCAAACAATCCTGGAATTTTGCCCCCCTCTGTCCCCATATCAGATCTGTAGATGCAGATAAACTCATCCATATTTTTGCGGCCTCCTAACACAGCTTTTGATTTGATTTATTGTTTATTGTCATGTGTATTGGGATATTGTGAAAAGTATTTTTTCTTATGCACTATACAGACAAAGCATAGCATTCATAGAGTACATGGGGAGAAGGAAAGAAGAGGGTGCTGAGTGCCGTGTTATTGTCATAGCTAGGGTGTAGAGAAAGATCAGCTGAATATAAAGTGCATCCATTCAAAAGTCTGATGGCAGCAGGGAAGAAGCTGTTCTTGAGTCAGTTGATGCATGATCTCAGACTTTTGTATCTTTTTCCCTATGAAGAAAGGTGGAAATAAGTACGTCTGCTTGATGCATGAGGTCCTTGATTATGCTAGTTGCTTTTCCGAGGCAGCAGGAAGTATAGACAGAGGCAATGTATGGAAGATTGGTTTGCGTGGTGGACTTGGCTTTGTTCACAACCCTTTGCAGTTTCTTGTGGCCTTGATCAGAGCAGGAGACATATCAAGCTGTGATATATCGATAAAAATTGGTGAGAGGTGTAGCAGACATGCCGAATTTCCTTAGATCCTTGAGAAAGGATAGACGTTGGTGGTCTTTTTTGACTATAGCATCAGCATGAAGGGACCAGTACAGGTGGTTGTTGATCTCGACACCTAGAAACTTGAAGCTCTTGACCATTTCCACTTCATCCCATTGATGGTCCCCTGGCTGACCTTTGATCTTCCATTTTCTGTAAATTTTAGCCTACCCAAACTCTGCTGTTTATGTCCAATTCCACAGCAAGTTCCAGTCACCCAACACTGGTGTCTTTGCTGATTTACCTGCTCTTCTAATCACAATTGTAGATTGTGATTAGAGCAATTGTAGATTGCTCTACAATCTGCACTCCCTTCATCAGGTATAAATCTGTTCAAAGCCTTGCTCTTTTTTAACGCCCCATAACTTTCTGTTCATATTGACTCTGGACAAATTAATCCTCTCCTCCATTTGCCTCACCTCCGGAAGACATCCTTTAACCACCTAGACCTGATGCTCCCTAATTCCCTGCACCTCCTGCTCCTCCTTCAAGCCCACCTCTTTGACTAAGTTCTTAATAAACCTTCTTAATAGTTCCTTCATTGGATTGACTTTCATTTTGTTCTGATTGGACCTCCACAAAGCAATTTGGGGCCTACTGTATATGGTAAAGGGCTGGCTAAGTGCACATTGCCCGTCTCCCCTTTTATATTTATTCTACTATCACAGAAAACAGCAAATCTGTTATTCTGCTATAATTGCATATTTACACTGTGGCAATGATTTAACGGAAGTTAGTCCATGGAAAAATTGTGTCTGTGTTTAGTTCCCTCCTATTGATTGTGAGGTTTCTATGTACTCTGTGTTGGCCTTGTTGAATCAAACTACTTCCCGTGTTGGTATCCAGTGGAAATTTTAAATTTTTCGAACACCTTTCACTAACTCCAGACATCCCAAAGCACTTGGCAGCTGCTGAGATACTTTTGCAATGTTGTAGTATGGGAGTGTAACATATAGCGAAATGCAGCAGTCAATTTGTCCACAAATGTCTGAAGAGCTGATGGGGTCTTGATTTAATTTCTCATCCAAAAAATGCATCTCCAGTGCAGTAGCTCCTCAGTACTGCACTGATAGTCAGCCTAGATTGTATGGCTGATGTACTGAAGAAGGTCTTGAATCCATAACCATCCATTACAAAAGCAAGGGTGCTACTAGCTGAGGCTCCAAATGCCTATCTTCATGAGCTAACAAAATTATTTTTGACAATTTAACACCTCTGTTAAAATAATATAGACAAAGGAATCCTATATAGTTTTCCAGAGTAGGTATTACCAACTAGTACATTTATCATGCAGTGGGTAAATTAAATACCCTGAAATGACTGCTCCTTCCTTCAGTTCTTACACTACAGAACATAATCAATCTTTTTAATTCATTGAGTGGTTCTTATAAAAAAGACAGTGCCTGGGTTTAACACACCGTGGCACAGTGGTTAGCACAGTGCCAGGGACCTGGGTTCGATTTCCAACTTGGGTCACTGTCTGTGTGGAGTCTGCATGTTCTCCCCATGTCTGGGTAGGTTTCCTCCAGGAGCTCCAGTTTCCTCCCACAGTACAAAAGACATGCTGGTTAGGTGCATTAGCCGTGCTGAATTCTCCCTCAGTGTACCCGAACAGGTGCCAGAATGTGGCGTCCAGGGGATTTTCACAGTAATTTCACTGCAGTGTTAACGTAAGCATACTCGTGACACTAGTAAGTAAACTTAAACTCTCCATTCAAAACTGCTCCAAGTTTTCATTGCCAATAAATCCCTGTCACTTTGCTGAGTACATACGTCAATGGCAGCTGGACATGTGTCCAACCCTACTTGTCTGGTTTGCTTCTCTTTAAAGCATTAGGCAAATTTGTCTGGAATTCTTGAATCAGTGCCAGTTCCAGAAAGATTTTGTTCCGTGGGCTCTCGCTCCTTCAGAGCTGCTGCTGCACCTTAAAGTGAGAGTTCAAGTCAAGGGTAGGTTTTGAACTTGACGTTGCAGAGGTGACCGAGGGAAATTTCAGGGCCAGTTTTGTAAGTTTATGTAACAGCTTTATCCATCACTATTGGAAACCATGATTAATTACAATTATTGCCCAGAAAATCGTAGGCAGCATATTCAGATGGCAGAGGAAATTTGGAACACCCAAAAAGTTGGTACTGTTGAACATTTCAGGACTGAGATTTTTGTTTTGGAAGGACATAGCACTAAGCTGGATAAATGGAGTTGATGTACTGCTCAACTGCGATCTAATTGAATGGCAGAGCTGAACAGTCTCCCCCTATTCCTTATGTTCCTTCTTGACCTGTGTACTAATATTGTACAGTGCAGTAGTTCATGCAGGGTGAAAGAGCTACTCATGCAAGGGACGAGAAGGGGGGGTTGTAAGGAATGTAGGAAACAGTATAGTCAGAGGGATTGAGACTGCTCTCTGTAGCAAGCATGAGTCCAGATGGCTGTGTTGTCGGCTTTGTGTCAGATTTCAAGACATCTGCTCAGGGCTGGAGAGAAATTTGCAGTGGAAAGAGGAGGACCGAGTCATCATGGCACACGTAGGTGCTAACAACATGGGCAGGACAAAGTTCTGCATCATCAACATGAGGAGCTAGGCACCACATTAGGAAGCAGAACCTCAAACGTCATAATCTGTGGATTACTACTTGAGCCAAGGCAAATTAGAATGTGACAAATTCTATTAGGGAAATGAATACATTGATAACAGACTGGTGAGGGAGAAGTGGGTTTTGGTTTATTGGGGAAAGTGAGATCTGAACCCTCTTAGAACCAGCATTCTTACAAACCACATAACAAAGAAAGTAGAGAGGGTTTTAAAGTAAATAGTGAAGGCAAGGGATCAAATGTGGGAAGATGTGATAAATGAAAGATTAGAAACAAGACATGAAATAAAGGTATTATTACGGGGAATGAATAAATCAGACCATGACAGGAAGGGTACAAATCAAACAGTAAATCAACAGGTGAGACGAGAGGGTACAAAAAGAATAAAAGGATAAAACTAAAGATTCTATGTATGAATGCATGAAGCATTCAAAACAAAACAGATAACTGAGAATGCATGTTGAAATAAATAAGTACAATTTGATTGCCACCACAAAGACATGGCTGCAAGAGGACATAGAGTGAATATTGAAGAGTACGCAATATTTAGGAACGTGGAGGGGTGGTTCTGTTAACTAATGAGAGTTATGAACACAATAGCGAGCGATAACTTAAATTCAGAAGGCCAGGATGTGGTAACTGTTTGGGCAGAGGAGAGAAATCACTTGTACAGGCTCCCTAACACTAACTGCATGGTAAGGTAGAGAAAGGACAAGAGCATTGCCAGAAAGCACGATGATAATCATGGGAGATTTTAGTCTATATAAGGACTGGAAAAGTGATTTTGATTTGATTTATTATTTGTCACGTATTAGCATACAGTGAAAAGTATTTCTCTCATGTTATATAGAAAAGCATACCATTCACAGAGAAGGAAATAAGAGAGAACAGTCTGTAGTGTTACAGTCATAGCTACAGTATAGAAACAGATTAACAAAAGTCAAATGAGCAAAGGTAGATGAGGAGTTTGTAAAATGTTTCTGGGATTGATTCTTAGAGCAGAATATTTTGAAGCAAAGCAGAGAGCAGGCTATACTAGACCTAGTATTGTGCAACAAAATGGGATGAATTAATGATCTCATAGTGAAGGAGCCCCTAGATAGTAGTGACCATAATACAGTTGAATTTTACATTCAGTTTAAGGGACACAGAAATGGGCCTCTGACAATGTTTTTAAACTTAAATAATGCAATTATGATGGCATGAGTAAGCTGAGCTGGCTAAGATGAACTGGGAATTAAGGGATTGGTCAATACAGATTCAGTGGCAAACTTATAAGAATTCACAGAATACAATACAACAAGTAAGAAAAAGTCCAAGGAACGAACACGTTATCCATCGTTCACTAGAAAGGTTAAAGATCATGTGAAACATAAAAGAAAAAGCATATAATTGTGCAAAAGTGGATGAAAGGTCAGAAGATTGGATAGAATATCAGGAACAGCAGAGGATGACTAAAAGATTAATAAGGAGGAAGAAATTAGAGTGTGAAAGAAAGATGACAGAAATATAAAAACAGATACTGAGAGCTTCTATAAATACTTTAAAAAGAAAAGTAAATAAAGTGAGCGTTGGTCCGATAGAAAGTGAGTCAGGAGAATTGAGAGTGGACAACAGGGAAATGGCAGATGAATTAAACAGGTAATTGTGTTAGTCTTGGCAGATACAAGTAACATCCCAGAAGCAGGTGTAAACCAGGAAATAGAAGGGAAGGAGGAACTCAGGAAAATTACAATCACCAGAGAAGTAATACTGAGTAAATTGTTGGAGCTGCAGCTAACAGGAGTTTGGGTCCTGATTGACTTCATCTTGGGTCTTAAAATGTGTTCAATGGGAAAGTTGATGCCTTGGTTTTAATTTTCCAAACTTCCTCGATTGAGGACAATCCCAAAAAAGCAAAAATAATTACTATTCAAATAGGGAGATTGAAAGCAGGAAACTATGGCCTAATTAAAACAAGTTAAAAAATTGTTTTCTCTCAAAGGCTTATGAGTCTTTGGAACTTTCTTCCTGAAAAGGCAGTGGAAGCAGAGTCTTTGAGTATTTTTAAGGCAGAGGTGGATAGATTTATGATAAGCAAGAGGGTGACAGGTTATCAAGTGTAGGCAAAGTGCAGATTTCTATTTAATATCAGATCAGCCAAGATTTTATTAAATGATGGAGCAGGCTCAAGGGGCTGAATGGCCTCCTACTGTTCTTCGTTTATATATGTATATGCAGCAAACCTTCAGAATTAGAATATCGTACTGTGCCCGTTCCATAGTCCCCTTCCACAACCCCCAATGTCAGTAGCCGGTATCAGTTAGAAAGTGATTTAGTATACAGAGCTATTGCACCTTCTTCACTTACAATCTCAAAAGTAATGATCACTGCCACTTACTGAATTGAACCTTTACCAGATTTATTTTTGACACTGTTATCAATGACCTAAGGATGACTCAGCTGCACTGTTCGTGTGTAAATCAAATCCTGAATATGAAGCAATATATTCAAGTTAAGAAGCAGTAAGTGATGGAGAATCTGGAATAAGGCCAGTGGTTCAGCACACCATGATTTCTCTATCCAGGATCCTTTCCCATACCACTTATTGACTGATTTCAGTGTGGTTCCTGGGGGAGGAGGTATAGATCCAGAACCACATTTGGTGCCTTTGATACACAAGATCTGCAAAAACACAAAAGGAGGTGTCTTCAATAGATAAGCAAATAATGTTTCTCATTATTTTAATATACTATTTTATTTTATTATTTTATATATAATAAAATAATATATTATTTTATTTCTTTAGTCGCTGTAAAACCAGTATTTGTTGCCCATCCTTAACTGCCCTTGAACTGAATGGTTTGCTCAGTCATTTCAGAGGGCAGTTAAGAGTCAATCAAATTGCTGTGAGTCTGGAGTCACATGTAGGTCAGACCAGGTAAGAATGGCAGATTTTCTTTCCTAAAGGACATTAGTGAACCAGATAAGTTTTTACAACCATTGCTGATGGTTGTCATGGTCAGCATCACATTTGAACCCACGTCTCCAGAGATGCATTGGTAGTCACCTTCCAAAATTCTATAGACTCTGGAGCAGCTTCTACACATTGGAGTGTGGCACATGTAACCCAAAAAGGGTGGCAGAGAAAAAAGAGAGAATCACAGACCAGTTAGCCTGACATTATTAGTGGGGAAGATGCTAGAGTCTATTAAAAAATATGTGATAACAGAACATTTAGAAACCATTGATAGGATTGGACAAAGCCCGCATAGGTTTCTGAAAGGCAAATCATGCTTTAAAAATCTACTGGAGATTTTTGAGGATATAACTAGTAGGATAGATAAGAGAGAATCAGTATATGTAGTATAATTGGACATTCAGAGAGTTTTTGAGAAGGTTCCTCATAAGAGATTCGTGGGCAAAGTTAGAACATGTTGATTAGAAGATAATGTATTGGCATTACCAATACAGTAGAATTGATTGGCTAGAAACAGAGTGGGAATAAATGGATCTTCTCCTGAGTGGCAAGCAGTAACTCGTGGGATACTGCAGGGATCTGTGCTTGGGTCCCAGCTGTTCAGGATAGATATAAATGATGTGGATGAGGGAACCAAATGTAACATTTCCAAGTTTTCTGGCAAAACTAAACTAGGCTGAGTTGTGAGGAGGATGCATGGATGCAAGATGATTTAGACAAGTAGAGTGGCTGGATAAACACATGACAGATGCAATACAACATGGCTAAATGTGAAGTTATAACACTTCATTGTGATAAAGCAAGAGTATTATTTAAAAGGTGATATATTGGGAGGTGTGGATTACAAAGGGATCTAGTTGTACTTGCATACTAGTTAATGGAAGTGAAGTGACAGGTGCCACAAACAATTAGGAAGCAAATGTATGTTGGTCTTCATTGCAAAAGGACTTGGGTTCAGAAACAGGAATGTCTCACTGCAGTTAAACAGGGCCTCGGTGAGACCGTACTTGGAGTATTGCAGCTATAGCCTCTCTATCTAAGAAAGAATATACTTGCCATAGAGAGTATACAGCAGAGAGTCATTAGGCTGATCGAAGGGTTGGCAGGACTGTCCTATGGGGAGAGATTAGTTCGAATGGCCTGTGTTCACTAGAGTTTAATAGATGAGAGGAGATCTGGTTGAAATGGATAAAGTTCTAGTAGGACTGGATAGACTAAATGCAGGAAGAATATTTTCTGTTGTTGGGAAAGGTAGAACCAGAGGATACATCTTCAGGATACAAGGTAGACCATTTAGGACTGAGATGAGAACAAGTTTCTTCATTCAAAGGATAGTGGAATTCTCTACGACAGAATGCTATAGAAGCAAAGTCGCTTAATTATTCAAGAGCAAAATTTTTCTTTAGATTTTAATGGCATCAAGGGGTGTGGGGAGAAAGCAGGAATATGGCATTGAGAAAGAAGATCAATCATGATCATATTGAATGTTGGAGTAGACTCAAAAGGCTGGATATCTTGTTCCTGCTCCAGTTTCTATTAGCATAGGCCTGTGGGTTACTAGTTTTGTGACATGACCAATAGTCATCATCTCCTCCCAATTCTGCTGCAATATATATGTGATTGCCCGGATTCTCTGCACCCCCTTCCCCCGCACTACGGCATTTTTCTTGGTGATGGGAGGTACTACACTTTTGGCCAGGGGCGGGATCTCTGCTGTCAATGAAATTTTGTATTGATTCCACCACACATCGCTGGGAAACATGTGGTGGGGTTCACTGTCGGCAGGATAGAAAATCCTAGTGTGAAGGATTGGATGGTTGTGCCCATAATATCATCAAAATGAACACCTAATCTGCAGTCTCTCCAGTGTAGGGCTGACTGCATCATGGCAATAAATACAGTTGTACAAGGGAGTATAGAAGCCATGTCACTTGTGACATAAACCCACTCAGCTGGACAGTTGAACGTCGGACACGCCAATTGGAGTTATCTCCAATTGCAATGGAATCTTGATCAATTGCGCCAATAGGCTGACAAATGGCAGATGGAGTTTAATTTAGACAAATGCAAGGTGATGCATTTTGGTACACTGAACCAGGGCAGGACTTACTCAGTTAATGGTAGGGCTTTGGGGAGAGTTTCGGAACAAAGAGATCTAGGGTACGTGTTCATAGCTCCTTGAAAGTGGTGTCACAAGTGGACAGAGTGGTGAAGAAGGCATTCAGCATGCTTGGTTTCGCCAGTCAGAACATTGAATACAAGAGTTGGAACGTCTTATTAAGTTGTATAAAACATTGGTAAGGCCACACTTGGAATATGTGTGCAATTCTGGTCACCCTATTAGAGAAAGGATATTATTAAACTAGAAAGAGTGCAGAAAGATTTACCAGGATGCTACTGGAACTCGATAGATTGAGTTATAAGGAGAGACTGGATAGACTGGGACTTTTTTCTCTGGAGCGTAGGAGGCTGAGGGGTGACCTCATAAAGGTCTATAAAATAATGAAGGGCATAGACAAAGTAGATAGTCAATATCTTTTCCCACAGATAGGGGAGTCCAAAACTAGAGGGTATAAGTTTAAGGTGAGAGGGGAGAGATACAAAAGTATCCAGAGGGACAATTGTTTCACAGAGAGGGTGGTGAGTGTCTGGATCAAGCTGCCAGAGATAGTAATAGAGGTGGGTACAATTTTACCTTTTAAAAAACATTTAGATAGTTACGTGAGTACGATGGATATAGAGGGATATATGCCAAATGAGGGCAATTGGGATCAGCTTAGGGGTTTTAAAAAAACAGGGTGGCATGGACAAGTTGTAAACCTCAGTGACTCTGCAAGGAACATTATGAAACTCACTTCACAGAATTGAGCCATGATGTGAATCCCACTAACCAGTGATTGAATCATAGAATCCTATTGTGCAGAAAGAGGCCATTCGGCCCATTGAGTCTGCACCAATCACAATCCCATCTAGGCCATATCCCCATAACTCCATGTATTTACTGAGGGGCAATTTAGCATGGCCAATGCACCTAATGAGCACATCTTTGAACTGTGGGAGGAAACCGGAGCACCCAGAGAGAACTCCACAAGTGAGGGGAGAACATACAAACTCCACACAGCCAGTGACCCAAATCAGGATTTGAACCCAGGTCCCTGGCACTGTGAGGCAGCAATGCTAACCAAAATTGAGAGTTGAGCCATTAATTATGTAACCACAAGTTGTCATTGCAGGTGTCTGTGAGATTCCATACAACAGATGTTGAAGATGAGAGCAGTCAGTGTTTTGTAATATTGCTTTATGACCATGCTGCCCTCAACACTACCTGTACCATCCTCTCCTTCCTCACAGACCCTTAGCACTCTTTCCCCCTCCTCCCCCCACCCCAGGACTGGGGCTGGCATAAACTTCTCATTCATTCACTCTTCGTAGTTACTTTGCAGGAGAAGGAAGTTGATTGTAAACTGTGCTGAAGACATAAGCAGACAAACAGGGCAACAGCTTGTTATAAAGTTAGTGACTGTGCAGTTCAAGGAAGAAGGGAAGTACAGCCCTGAACACATCAATGATAAAAGATTCTGTGTAACACAGTCAGGCTGCACTTGAGACTAATCAAGTGTGAATCTCTGTTGCCCAGTTAAGATTTTATAAGATGTTGAATATCTCATCACTGGGTTAGGTTTTAATTGGTTTTGAGATGGTAGCCCAGGCAAATACTTAATGTATTCACCCCAGATGAATGTCAGTCCGTTAGCATTGTGCTAACTGTCCTATGGCACCAGTGTGTGACATAGAAACATGGTGTAAAGCTAAATCATGCCTGTTCACTCTTCATGCTTCCCTCATCTCATGAGAATTGAAGAAATATTGAAGGAAATCTTCTCACGTTTCAAAGACTGGTTTCAGTGGGCACAAGAGAGATGCAGCCTGTCCATTAGGGAAAGTGTATGTCTCCAGAAAAGGGAAAGCAAGAATCATTTATGTTTGAATATGAAAATCTCAATCTTATTTTATCTGTTGTTGTGTCATTTTGCTGCAGTTTGTGACACTCTGCCCTCTTAAGTATCTTGAGAGCTTCAACACAGAATGTCTACTGGGACTCCAGTGCAATGTTCATAGCATCTACAGAGCAGAAGGAGGCCATCTGGCCCATCGAGTCTGCACCACCAACAATCCCACCCAGGTCCCATCCCCATAACCCCACATATTTACCTTCCCAATCCCCTGACTAAGAGGCAATTTAGCAAGGCCAATCAAACTAACCTGTATATATTTGGACTGTGGGAGGAAACCGGATCAGCCAGAGGAAGCCCATGAGACACAGGGAGAGCTTGCAAACTCCACACAAACTCCACAAGGCTGGAATTGAACCTGGGTCCCTGGCACTGTGAGGCGGCAGTGCTAATTGTTGTGACATGTGCCCCTCATGTTGAAGGAGCAATCAGTTACTGGAGGTATTATTCTTTGGATGAAAAAATAAAGCTTGGACCTTGTCTATCTGAAGGAAATAAACTTGTTCTGACCCAACATTCTCCTCTCGTCAGCACTAACAGATTAACTCATCACCCAGTTCATCACTAAGTTTTTAAGATGATTTTTAAATTTATTTATTAGTGTTACAAGTAGGCTTACATTAACACTGCAGTGAAGTTACTGTGAAAATCCCATAGTCATCACACTCCAGTGCCTGTTTGGTTACGCTGAGGGAGAATTTAGCATGGCCAATGCACCTAACCAGCACGTCTTTCGCACTGTGGGAGGAAACTGGAGCACCCAGAGGAACCCATGCAGACATGGGGGGAATGTACAGATTCTACACAGACAGTCGCCCAAGCCAGGAATCAAACCCAAGTCCCTGGTGCTGTCAGGCAGCCATGCTAATCACTGTGCCATTGTGCCAGGCACTATTTGTGAGCCTTGCTTTTATCAATAGTCTTGATCTTTTTTATGGTCTTACTATTTGCCATCACTCTCTGCAAACAATCATTTGTAATGACTGTTGAGCATGCATCACAAGGTGATACCCTGAAAGTGCCACTACTCAATACATTTGGTCCTTTGAAACGAATGAATAATACTTGCCCTACACCCTACCCGTGGTTTAGTTTTCAAAATCGCCTTGGGCAAATCAAGTCCATAACAAATTGGCCTGCTAACAAATTGCATGGAGAATGGGCAAGATAGAACATGACTATAGGTATCTGCGGAACTGTATCTTGACATATACAGTAGAATGGGAAGGGACATTAATAAATTAATGAGTTTGCATAAGCAAGAAATAAGTTACTTAATCTTATCTTCCAATCCATCCCCTCCAATAAACCATACAAATACCCCATGCTATGCACTCTTCTAGTTTGTTCCATACCACAACCTCTATTACCAAAAAGGATATGGGTGCAGAACACCACCCCCCACCTGCAAGTTCCCCTCCAAGTCACACCTCATCCTGATTTGGAAATGTATTGTTGTTCCTTTAGTGTTGATGGGTCAGAATGATGAAACTCCCTGCCTAACAACTCTATGGATATACTTACACCACATGGACTGTGGCAATCCAAGAAGATGGGTCGCCACAACCTTCTCAGGGCAATTAGGGGAGGGCAATAAATGCTTTGGCCTAGCCAGCGGTGCCCATGTCCCCTGAACCAATGAGAAAAAAACAACCCTGTATGAAAAATCCTCTTTAGCAGAGGTCAGGAGTGCCTCAGTTCAGGGTGAAGTATGTCAAAAATGCTTGGAGCTCAGTTGACAATGATCACTGTGTTGCCAGTTAGAACAGTCGCTGTCTGCCGATGCATATCTAATTTGCTGACTCAAAAGCAGAGCACAGATACAGATGGCGAGCCGTACTGTAAACCCCCTTTGTACAGCTCAGAGCTCAAATAAAGAACCTTGTGTCATCGCGTTTGTTTGCCTGATGCAAATGATATGAAAATATTAGAACTGTAACCCAAGAGAAAATAGCTTCATGGCTGCATCTGTTGCCCTTGTGAGCAGTAAGATCTCATTCAAGAAAGAGTTTTGTACTTACAGTTACACCAAAGAGTACTGGCCCAAAGCCCAAAGAGAAAGGGAAATGTTTCAGGGGAAGCATTCACTAGTTTCACAGGCAGTGCTTCTGTTTGCACTACAAGCTGTTTTGAGTAGAACGCTCCAAGCTTGTTTAAACCCCTCCCTCACCAGCTAATATTTTTCTGGCGGGACAGGGAGAATGTGCCCACATTGTGGCCCTACCATCTGCTTGCCATCCGGTGTATGAGTCCATGCTGCGGTGCCAGCGGGGGAGCATAGTCTGAACAAACAAAATTATTTCTTATTCAGCGAGGACTTGTAAAAATTTAGGAGACGATTAAACTCTAAATAAACTCAGATGAGAAAACGAGCAATCTGGGCAAAACATGTTGAGTCCAGCCAAACATAACTCAACTAAACTGCCAAGCACGCCCGTCACTTGCAGCCAGAGTTATCTCATTTTCAGCACCCATACCACAAGGTGGTTTAGTGTCTGACAGGTTAGTTCGGGAGTTGTTAAATTACTGCTGTGTGCTGCCACACTGTAGCGTTTGGATGAGAGGGCACCACACGCTTAACGCTGGGTTAAGTGGTCAGTGCTCCCATTGTGGGGTGAGGGGTGTGTATAGAGCGAGTGTGTGGGGAGATGTTGGATGTAGGGTGTGGATGTGTAGAGTGGATGTGGGGTGTGAGAGAGGCAATGGACGTTGGACGTGTGGGAGCAGTGCAGGATGTGGGTATTTTATTGACACACCTAGGAAATTGGCGGAATGGTGGGAGGCAGAGACTAATCAGCAGGATGTGACTGGTGATGCCCCACAACGATCTGTATTCAATGGTAAGATAGAAAACTCTTCCATTTTTGTAGAAGCATCGAATCATTGATTTTGCCTTGATGTGTGAGAACCATCTGAACTCCCATCTAACATGCACAAGGAGAGGCAGCACTAAAAACAGTGTAGATGGGAGCATAACGTTAATGAGATATTAATAGATTGAGTGAATGGGAATAACTTTGGCAAATAAGAGTTCAATATAGGCAAATATGAGGCACACTTTGGACGTAAAAAGAATGAAACATGATGCTTTCTAAATGATGAAAAGCTCATACAAATGGATCTTTAAAGAGAGACTTGGAGGTAGGTAAAGAGGTCATTAAAATGTCACGAACAGAGCAGAAAATATCCAGAAAGGCTTTTGGAAGGTTAACATTTATTTTGAGGAGATGAGAACAGAAAAGGGTAGAAGTCATATTGCATTTGTATAATTGAATTATTGTGGTCAATTCTGGTAGCTAGACCCAAATAAGGTTAACTCAGTTGGCTTGGACAGATATGTTCAGTAGTGGTTCAATTCGTAGCACTTTTCCCTCTGTGCCCTAATGTTCGGAATTTAAATCCCAGCCTAGTGCTTGACCTCACAAGCCCAAGGCTGATACTCTAGGGCAGCACTGAGGGGGTGCTGCATTGTCAGATGTACTACCTTTTGCTTAACCGTGGCACCTGCCTGCCCAGTGGATCTAAAAGATTCTGTGGTGCAATCCATTATGCAAACCAACCTCCCGTCCATTGACTCTGCCTACACTTCCTGCTGCCTTGGAAAAGCACCCAGCATAATCAAGGACCCTGGGCACACTCTCTTCCACCTTCTTCTGCCGGGAACAAGTCTGAGAATACGTACCAACCGACTCAAGAACATCTTTTCATCTGCTCCATCAGACTTTTAAATGGACCTACCATACATTAAATTGATCTTTCTCTTCACCCTATCTGTAACTGCAACACTACGTTCTGCACTCTCTCTCCTTTTCTTCTCCTCTATGTACTCTAAGAATGGTATGCTTTGTCTGTATAGCACAGAAGAAACAATACTTTTCACTGTAACTAAATACAGTGACAATAATAAATCAAAACAAATTGTGAAGAAGAATTATCCCTGTGACCCAGCCTATAATTATATCTCAAGCACCATCACAAAACCAGACCAATAGCACATTCTCCATCCTCCTGCTTGTGGGATCTTTCTGTGTGCACATTGGCTACTACTGCCTACATTACAACAGTGACTTTGCTTGAAAAAAAATCTCATGAACTGTAAAACATTTGAGACAATTGATGGTCATGAAAGGTGCTATATAAATGTAAGTCTTTCTAATTGACTAACTTGAGTGTAACTGTACGGGAGGAGAGAAATGCCGGCCAGGGTTTTTATCAGACGCTGTTCTTGGATCAGCTGGCAAAGAACAGCTTTTGTTTTTTCTTTGAAATGGACTGAACGATCTCCCCAATAAAGTGCCAGCGCGAGCCCAGACTGTGTCCATGGTAGCTTACTCTTTTAACAGTGGCTGTTGTATCACATGCATCCAATTTTCTTTCCCATACATCACAGTCTTACTTTAGCAAATCGGTCGCCCTTGACAGGCTGATACTTCTTGAAGACTCTGATCGCACCATGTGCCCCATTTTACTTGCCTCCTGCCCTCTCTCTCTCCCACCCCCCTGCCCCCAGCGCACTCCTGCCTACTCCCTCACCGCCAGCCCCCACCGCCTGCCAATAGCCTTTTTTGAGTTTTCTCCGCAAGGTTCATTAACTAGTTTTGATCTTGTATATTTTTTTTGTAGGTATAAGTCCAACGAAGATTATGTTTATGTGCGAGGGCGGGGAAGGGGGAAGTATGTGTGCGAGGAATGTGGAATTCGTTGTAAGAAACCCAGCATGCTGAAGAAACACATTCGCACACACACCGACCTCCGGCCATACGTCTGCAACTATTGTAACTTTGCCTTCAAAACCAAAGGTGAGAAAGTCTTTTCTCTTTCTTTCGCCTCAAAGTCACGCCCTCCCCGCCCCACCTCCACTCCCAAATCCCATGTCGTCATTCGGGAACCTTAATTGCCTGGTTCAGGGTTTCATCGCACAGGCCTAAGGCAGATGCATGGACTTAAGTTAGAGTATAGCCATGATCTCACTGAAAAACACGATGGGCCTAATAGGCAACCCCTGTTCCTCTGTTCCCATAATTCAGATCCACTCGAAAGGACAAAGCACAAAGAAAAATACAGCAGAGGAACAGACCCTTTGGTCCTCCAAACTGTGCTGATCATAATGCCCTAACTAAATTTAAAAAACTTCCTGCCCTCATTCAGTCCCTCTATTCCCTCCCTATTCAAGTACCCATCCAGATATCTCTTAAATGTTGCTAATGTACCTGCTTCACCACTTCCTCTGGCAGTATATTCCAGGCACCCGCCATTCTCTGCATGAAAATCTTCCCCTGCACATCTCCCTCTCATCTTTAACCTGTGTCCTCTTGTAATTGACACTTCCAGTGTAGGAAAAAGCCTCTGACTGTCCAGCTGGTCTATGCTTCTCACAATTTTGTAGACCTCTATCAGATCTCCCCTCAGCCTCCTTCTTTCCAGTCAAAAACTCCTTCTAAACTTGAGAGCAGTATTGCTTGACTGAAGTTTATGTAGCTGGCTACCTCAAGGGGATTAGTATCACGCCATAAAGCAATACACTGAGAATTTCGGAGTATATTTTGTAAAGTAAATATTGAGTTTCCAATTGATAGTACTTTTTTGGAAGACTGGAAGCGAAACCCAAACAGCTGTTTCAGGGAATTGGGTCTTTAACCTGAAGGCTGTTCTAATATAAGATATTTTATACTGTTTTGTTAACTGAGAGGTCCATCTGATCTTCCTAGAGAAGTAATTTTTTTTTGGCAGCTCCATCTATCTTACGGGTGGCGCACAAAGAACTGCCCCCTCTATTGATGTGCGTTTTCCCAGAAATTAGCGCAAATTGTTAGTCTGGTGCAACTTGCTTACTGCTGCAAGTTTCCATCTCGGCTGCTGTAGGGAACATATTCCCTGCATTCACAGGTGACTATGTCATTGCCATTTCCGAACTGGTCAATATATTTTGCTGTGACAACGTTGGAGAATGAATAAACAGTCACAGCTGGGGTTGTAGTGACAACATCAACAACAGAAAGGAAAGGGAGACTTGCGTTTATAGAGTGCCTTTCGTGACCTCAGGATAACCCCAAGCACATTACATGGCAACAAATTACTTTTGAATTGTAGTCACAGTTGTAATGTAGAAAATGTTGTAGCCAATTTGCACATACCAATCTACCACAAGCAACATGTGTTCCTGATGTTTTGCTGATGTGGATTGTGGATATATTATCAGTCCTCAATGATAATATATCCCCAGTATTATCATTATAAGACACCCTGACTATCTTTACAACTATATGGGATTTTTGGGTCCATCTGTAAGGTCAGAAGGGTTTAATGTCTCATCCCAGCACCCCCAACAGTGTGGCACTCCTTTGCTCCTGCACTGGGCGTGTCAGCTATAAGGAAAGGCTGGACAAACTAGCATTGTTTCCTCTGGAGCGGCGGACACTGAAGGGAGACCTGATAGAAATCTATAAAATTACGAACGGCTGACAGTCAGATTCTTTTCTCTACAGTTGAAATGTCGAATAGTAGAGGGCATGCACTTCAGGTGAGAAGAGGAAAATTCAAAGGAGATGTGAAGGGAAAGTTTATTACACAGAGAGGGGTAGGTGTCTGGAACACACCGCTAGGGATAGTGGTGCAGGCAGATACAATCAGGACGTTTAAGGGGCTTTTAGATAAGCACATGAATATGCAGGGAATAGAGAGATATGGACCAAGAGCAGACAGAAGCGATAAGTTTAATTTAGCATCATGTTCAGAACAAAATTGTGGGCCAAAGAGTCTGTTCCTGTGCTGTATGTTCTGTTACAGCTCTAATCTCAGGAGTGGGGCTTCAGCTCAACAAGTGGTACCTCAGAAGCAAGAGTGCTACCATTGAGCCAGGGCCTGACAATCTTGAAAGGTAGTTTGTATTGTATTAACAGTGGAATCCCAAAGGCCCCACTAAGCCCACTGCCAAATCTGGCTCACATCATTTGGGATTGCCACCAGCAGCATGCTGGGAGACAGCAGGCCTGGAGCAGTTATCAAGGGAGCATTCCGTCTAATTCACTTGCCGGCAACTATTTTTCTCACATTAAAGAGCACTTACCTGTGTCTTTACACTGCAGATTGGGATTTGGGTGCAATTTTTGCGAAGTACACCCCAAGAGGTGCCCTCACCCAGGTGCATTGGTGCCTCCTATGACAGTGCATGTAGGCTGTGCCTGAATGCTAGTCAGATTTCTCATGGTAGCTCAGCAGGAGACTTCTTTCAGGTGGAAGCCCCATCTTTGTGTCTCTCCAGGTGCCTTCCATTTACCTTTGCATCTCCTTCTGTTTGCCATGCAGCTCCTCCTGTCCCCTTCCAGTCACCTTTGTTCCTGGAATGCCCTTCTTAGATTAGGGTGGCACAGTAGCACAGTGCTTAGCTTATTTTATTTAGTGTAACAAGTAGGCTTGCAATAAAGTTACTGTGAAAATCCCCTCGTCGCCACATTCCAGCACCTGTTTTAAAACATTGAGGAAGAATTTAGCAAGGCCAATGCACCTAATCAGCATGTCTTTTGGACTGTGGGAGGAAACCAGAGCATCCGGAGGAAATCCATGCAAACACAGGGACAATGTGCAGACTCTGTACAGACAGTGACTCAAACTGGGAATCAAATCTGGGTCCCTGACGCTGTGAGGTAGCAGTGCTAACTGCCGGGTCACCGTGCTGCCCCTTACAGGAGCACCCAGAGGAAACCCATGCAAACACAGGGAGAAGGTGCAAACTCCATACAGACAGTTGCCCAAGGTTGGAATCGAACTGAGGTCCCTGGCACTGAGAGGCAGCAGTGTTAACCACTGTGCCACCGTACTGTCCATTTTAGCAGGAGAAACTGGCACTCGTGTTCAGCACGAAGACTGGCTTTGTATTCAATGAAAATACAGGATGAAACAGTCCTTTCTCAAAGTGATGGTCATGGTAACAAGCTAAATTAGTTCTGACAGTCTCAAATTAGGTTTCCAAAGAGCTGAGTGCCGCAGTCACAGGATAAGAACAACCTCAAATTGAGTGATAATTTGACAATCCCAGTCTTTGATTCTGTGCCAGAGGGATTGTCAGAAGATGGAGACATCACAGCTGTGTCTTAACATTGTCCTTGGCTTCGTGTGTTATTAGTAAGACTTTATTTTCCTAAATAGAAAGAGAGCATGTTGGAGTAAAACTGAGCAGGTCAAACAATGTCTGTGGAGGAGAAATACAGTTAATGTTTCAGTTTGATCTCCTTTCATTAGAACCATTTATTAACTAGTACTAACCCTGTGTCATGGTTGCTCTGTGAATACACAATGATGTCTTTGGGTGAAAAGCAGTTATAGTAAGTCCTCACTTAACATCATAGTTGTGTTCTTGAAAAGTGCAAGTTCAAGTGAGACAATGTTAAGTGAATCAGACTTTCCCATTACAACCAATGTAAAAATTGTAGTTAGTTCTGTAGGACTTTACACATTAGGAAAAAAACACAAAAACATTAGATCCTTTAAGTTGAAATACTACATGTTCCTAAATTCTTATTTTCATAAATTAAGTAAGTTTTAAAATAATGTAAAATATAAAAATATAAAAAAGTATGTTAACTCTTTCTACTTACCTCACACTCACCTTTCTACCTCTTCCTGACCCTCTCCCATTCGCTAATACTCCCATTCCCTATCTCTCTATCACTCACTGCATCCCTCTCCCACTCATTGCTTCCATTTCCTGATTCCTTGCTGTGACTGAGGGCCTGGGACAGAGGCAGACAGAGGAAGCAAGCAAGGGAGAGGAACTCGTCAGGGTTGGGAGGGGAGCAGCGAGCTGGAGGGAGGGAGTCAAGTGGGAGAGTGAAAGAGCAGGAGAGGCAGTGAGCAGGGAGATTGGACAACAGGAGCGGTGATGAAGGAGAGATCTGGATGAGCTGCCAGCAGGAGAAGCAGACAGTGGGAGAGGTGGTAAGCGGAAATAGTCCCTCCAAAATGCTGCCAGTCGGGCCACAAGGTACCACATTGGCAACAACACGATAATGGAAACCTCAGCGCTAAATGTGCAGACTGGCCCCATTGTATCCATGATGTTAATCTAAAAATGTGTTACTCAGTAACTTAAGCAGTATGTGTTATGTTGAACACCTTGCCTCCTTGAAGACATGCAATGTGAGACTCATAGACTGAAGCAGCTGAAAAGGAGAATATTCAGCCCATCATGCTTGTTCTGGCTCTTTAAGGAGGGGCTGGAATGTGGCTATCCAATTGGTGCCACTCCTCCATTCTTATACCAAAGCTCTACAATTTTTGTCACTTCATGTTTTTATCCCAAAACCTTTGAAAGCTATTATTGAACGTGCTTCCAGCCATCTTTCTAACAGTGCTTTCCCAATTGTAACTCACTCACTCTGTGCGATCTTACCTCCGTTTACACCCTGCTCCTGCTTCAGTCAAGTTGGAGAATTTAGTAGCTACGAAAACTCCATTCATGCGATGGGATGAGAAAATCCCACCAGTGTAAACAGTGATAAGATTCCAGCTACTGCATTTTTAAAAAAACTATCTAATCTTCTTCCTCTGGTTCTTTTATTAATTCCTTAAATCTGTCTTCCATTAAGTGACTCTCTTGTCATTGGAAACTCTATTATTTTTTATTCATTTGTGGGGCAAGGGTGTTGTTGACTGGCAAGAATTTGTTGCCCATCCCTAGTTGCCCTTAGAGGGCAGTTGAAAGTCTTGCCGTGGCCCTGGAGTTACATGTAGACCAGAACAGCTAAGGAATTTCCTTCCACCAAATTTCAAATTCCACCATCTGCTGTGATGGGATTTGAACGTGGGTCTTCAGAACATTAGCTGAGTTTCTGGATTAATGGTCGAGCAATAATAACACTAGGCTACCGCCTCCTCGATTGTTTACTTTATCAATGCTGTTCATGATTTGAGACAGTGCTATTAAATCCATTTGTACTCTCTGGGGTGAACAAACTCAGCCTCTCTAACCTCCCCACATATTGAGTTCCCACATCACTGGGACCATTCTGGCGAAGTAAGCTGCTCTTTCATTGTGGGAGTGCAATTGATGAAAAGTGGCCAGTACTCTCAACATCAGCACCACTTAGAAATGGGGATGGCGATTGGGGTGGCGAGCAATCATGCCACTGGCTTCATGCTTTTTCCGCAACTTTCAAATTTGGTAGGACAAAAGACGGGCAATGTGGGAAAGGCTGTATGAGGTAAGTCAGGTCCGAGGCCCTGTATGCTCTCACAAATGCACATAAAAGATCCTGCACTGTCACCACTTCAATGCGGATGCATTCTCTCCTTGACCGATATTTATCCCTTAATCAACACTTGGTCACTGTGATGTTGCTGTTTATGAGAGTTTGCTGTGCATAAATTGGGTTACGCATTACAACAGTGACTAAATTTCACAATGTACTGCACTGGCTGTAAAGTGCTTTCTAAGTCACGTACGAGTGACAGTCCTTTTTTTCTTCATAGCACTAGTTTTATGCCTGCAGAGAATTTGAAAAGTCGAACTCCTTATCTTGAAAAATCTCAGCAGGTCTGGCAGCATCTGCAAGGAGAGAAAAGAGCTGGCATTTTGAATCCCTTTGTCAAAGCTCCTTCCAAATGCTGCCAGACCTGCTAAGATTTTCCAGCATTTTTTTGGTTTCAGTAATTTGGTTTTTATACGCTCTTTATCTTTCGAGCTTTGGACATTCCCGAGTGCCTAGCAGGGAGTGATGGTGATGTTGTGGTAATGTCACTGGACTAGCAACCCAGAGACCCTGGCTAATCCATTAGGGACACACTCAAATCTCTCCATGACAGCTGGTGGAATTTAAATTCCAATAATAAATCTGGAATGTAAAATTAGTCTGAGTAACGGCAACCATGACAATGATCTTTGATTGTTACAAAAGCCCACCAAGTTCACCAGTGCACTTTAAGGAATGAATCTGCACTCCTTATCTGGTGTAGCTTACCTATGGCTCCAGGTCCACACAATGTGGTTGATCTTGAACTGCCCTCTGAATTGGCCCAGCGAGCCACTGAGTTGAAGGGCAACTGAGATGGGCAACACGTGCTGGCCTTGTCCCTAATAGCCACATCCTGTGAAAGAATTAATTCAGAAAATAACGTAAAAGGCTAGCAGTGTAAGATGTTGGCCTATTCAGGGTTAGAAGATGTGTCACCCCCCCTGATAATAACCTGATAGTGGGAGGATTGTTCAGTTTGTGAGCTTGTACCATGTTCGGCAGAAAGCAAAGAAAACTCAATGGAAGACTGAAATAAATATACCAAATGCAAGATATATTGATCAGATCTGGCAACACCTGTTCAGTGAGAAATGGAGCCAAGGTTAATTCCCCCGACTTGCAAATTCTAGGGTGACTGTTAACGTATTGCTATTTTATGCAAATTTAAGCAACTGTAATTGTAATTAAATTCACTGAACCTTAACTCTTCAGTTACTTATTGGGCAGAGCAGTGGATTTTCAGCAGCAGTTAATATTACCAGCATTTCATTGAGCTCTATTGGTATGAAAGTTAAATTAGTAAACCTTCTCTTCAGACCTTTACTGAACAAATGGAACTGGAAAACAAACTGTGATAAGGGTTGAAGATGGTTTGAATTTGGGTTAGGTGGCAGAAGAATTCAGAGTGAAATTTAGAATAGAATACCTACAATGCATGAGGAGGCCATTCGGCCCATCAAGGCTGCACCAACAATCCGACCTAGGCACTATCCCTATAACCTCACGTATTTACTCTGCTAGACCCCCTGACATTACGGGTCAATTGAGCATGGCCAGTCAACCTAACGTGCACTGTGAGAGGGAACTAGAGCACGCACACACACACATGGGGAGAATGTGTGGAGTTTGCACAATCACCCGAGGCTGGAATTGAACCCGGGTCCCTGGTGCGGTGAGTGCTAGCCCACTGTGCCACCATACCGCCCTTACAAGTTACCTTGAGCCCCAGTTGCCTTGAAGCATGTTGAGGATATTCTCACTGGATGCACAGGCAAAGCCTGACCTATTCCAGCAAAGCAATCCATCCGTGTTACACCAAAGACTGTTGCCCTCTTGCCTGTGTGAGTGTGCACGTGCGTGTGCTTATGTGTGTGTGCGCGTATGTGTGTATATGTGTGTGTGTGTGTGCGTGCTGTTCTCTGCTAACTCGGCACCAAAGCAAAGCTGACTGAGGTGTCAGCTGTGGTTCAGACCATAGCACTCTCACCTCTGAATCAGATGGTTGTCAGTTTGCATCTCACACCAGACACCTGAGCACCAAATTCAAGCTGACACTTGCCAAGCTGTTCCACGCTCTGCTTCTCAGACAAGATGGGTAAACGAAGGTCCTTCCTGCTTTCAGAGCTGGACATAAGAGATCCTGCGATACTATTTCAAAAAAGAACAGGGGGGTTCTTCTCAGTGTCCTTTATTGATCCCTGAACCGATAGCATGTACATCAGTCAGTTTAGCCATTATTTCATTGCTGTTTATGTAACTGAAGCTTAAGTTACTCTAGATTGGTTGTAAAATACTTTGGGACGTCCTGCAGTTGGGAAAGATGCTATATAAATGCAATTCCTTTCTTTTCCTTTACTGTACCAGAAAAATTAAATTATTGAAAGATGGAACTGAACCTGGATCCTTCTGCCTGAATGGACCATCGGCACATCACGCAGTACATTTATTGACCCTTCCCTCCCCTCTGCCAGTGTGTTGCAAACTCATTCACACATAGAACACACAAAACTGTCAATTCTCAGTGTTTGGCTGACACAGGAGCTGCATTGTCAGAAACCGATTGCAGAAATCTCCCCACTCAATGAAAGGTGCACTGTGAAATGTGAAACCGGAAAACCAATTGTAACATTGGAATCACCAGTTCACAATGCTGCTGTCACTGGGTGTGATGAATGAGCTGGCCCCTTCACCCAGCCAGTGCCCAGCCACAATAGACCCCAGTATCATGATTTTGATTTATGACGTTTTGAAAGGAGATTGCCCAAGGAATCAGGTTAGCCTCATTGGGACGTTAATACAGCAGCTACGGGCCACTTGCAGCCAAGCAGTAGTTAAATGGATGATTTACTCCATCGACCCAGCTAAACTCATCATTTTTTGTGTTCTACAGGGAACTTGACAAAACACATGAAGTCAAAGGCTCACAGTAAGAAGTGCCAGGAAATGGGAGTGACTGTTGCATTAATGGAAGACGTGGAATCTGAAGAAGGTATCAATCGAGCATGTTGTGTCACTTAATCGCAGCAGAAATATTTATTGTTTTTCTTAGAACTGTTGCTTCCCTGGAGCCTTTAATCTAATAACGGGGCTCACTGTTCTTGGGCTGAATGGGGGTAACCAGTTCTTTGGTTTGTGCATATTCATAGATTGTTTCAAAAGGGCAAATCCCAAAGGATTGAAATTTGTTACCATTGGCTTCCCAGTCTGTTGGAAGATAACAGTAGGAATAACTGCACTTGTCTGCAGTATTTGAATGCCTGGGAGCCAAAGTGCCTTCCTTCTTAGAATCCCTACAGCACAGAAGGAGGCCATTCAGCCCATCAAGTCTGCACTGACCACAATCCTACCCAAGCCCTCTTCTCGTAATCCCACATATTTACCCTCCTAATCCCTGACACTAAGGTTAATTTTAGCATGGCCAATCAACGTAACCTGCACATTTTTGGACTGTGGGAGGAAACCAGAGCACCTGAAGGAAACCTATGCAGACATAGGGAGAACAGGCAAACTCCACACAGGCAGTGACCCGAGGACGGAATTGGCGCAGTGAGGCAGCAGTGCTAACCAACCACTGTGCCACCGTGCCTCCCCTTGCCATGCCACTCCTTGCCATGTACAGGCAGTGTGTAAACTTACAACCACCTACTCCATCGACCTTAAACGAAGTGGGGAGGTCCTGTGGCTCAGTCAGTAGCACACCTGCACCAGAAACTCAAGAGTTCAAGTCTCACTCTGGAATTTGTGGACAAATGGACATCACATCATTGCAACAGGTCGATAACTTGTTGCCAATCTCCCTCTATTCCTATAGGGGAAAAAAAGCATATGAAGGTGCAAAGCAAACAAACCTGCACCTTCACGGGAGAAAAATCAGATGAAAATTGATAGAGCACCATTTGAGCTATTAAGACTAATCAAAGAGGAAGGTCTACTGGGTTATGGGTAATGGGTGGCATGGTGGCACAGTGGTTAGCACTGTTACCTCACAGCGCCAGGGACCTAGGTTCAATTCCTACCTCGGGTGACTGTCTATGTACATTCTCCCTGTGTCTGCTTGGGTTTCTTCTGGGTGCTCCAGTTTCCTCAAACTGTCCAAAGATGTATGTGTTAGGTTGAGTAATGTAATGCAGTATGTGTCAGGAGGCGACTGAGTGTTCTTCTCCCCCAGCGTAAAAATGCTGCCTTTTGACTTTTCTAGTGGGATGCTCAGTTCAATCTTTTGGGGACAATGTAATTTAGTAGGAAGGGCAGCCAAGGAAGTTCTAAACTGTTGCTGGACAAAATGAAACACAACACGTTGATGACAAATTTTTTAAGCCTCTTTAGCTTAGTAAAATGTCTAAGATACTTCACAAGGAGTGTAATCAGATAAGATTTGACGCTGAGACAATAAGAAAATATTAGAACAAGTGACCAGTGGTGTGGACAAAGAAGTATGTCTTAAGAAGCAGCTTCCAGGAGGAAAACGAGGAACAGGTATCATAGAACTCCTGCAATGCAAAAGGAGACCATTTGGCCCATCAAATCCGCACCGACCACAATTCTGCCCAGACCGTAACCCCACTTATTTACCCTAGCTAATCCCCCGACACTAAAGAGCAATTTAGCATGGCCAATCAATCTAACACGCACATCTTTGGACAGTGGGAGGAAACCGGAGGAAATCCACGCAGACACAGGGAGAATGTACAAACTCCACACAGACAATCACCCAAGGTGGGAATTGAACCCAGGTCCCTGGCGCTGTGAGGCAACAGTGCTAACCACTGTGCCACCATGCCACCCGTATAGGACTAATGGAAGGACTCTTAGTAGTGTCGACGAGCAGAGAGATCTCGGTGTACATGTGCATAGTTCCCTGAAAGTTGGCACCCAGGTTGATAAGGTTGTTAAGAAGGCATACAGTGCATTAGCTTTTATTGGTAGAGGGATTGAATTTCGGAGCCGTGAAGTCATATTGCAACTGTACAAAACTCTGGTGCGGCCAGAGTATTGCGTACAGTTCTGGTCGCCGCATTATAAGAAAGATGTGGAGGCATTGGAAAGGGTGCAGAGGAGATTTACCAGGATGTTGCCTAGTATGGGGAGAAGGTCTTATGAGGAAAGGCTGAAGGACTTGAGGTTATTTTTGTTAGAGAGAAGAAGGTAAAGTGGTGACCTAATTGAGGCACATAAGATGATCAGAGTGTTAGATAGGGTGGACAGTGAGAGCCTTTTTCCTCGGATGGTGATGGCTAACATGAGGGGACATAGCTTTAAATTAAGGGTGGTAGTTTTCAGACGGATGTCAGAGGTAGGTTCTTTACTCAGAGGGTAGTAAGAGTGTGGAATGCCTGCCAAAAGCCAACTTTGAGGGAGTTCAAATGGTCAGTGGATAGGCATTTGAATAACATTGGAATAGTTTAGATTAGAGGGCCATTAGATTGGTTCCACTGGTCGGCGCAACATCAAGAGCCGAAGGGCCTGTACTGCTCTGTAATGTTCTATGTTCCCCTTAACCTAGTAGACCTTTATTTTTGATTAGTCTTAATAGCTCATATGGCGCTCTATCAATTTCCATCTGATTTTGCTCCTGTAAAGAATCTTGGGATGTTTGCTAAGTTAGAGATGCTATATAAATGAATGTTATGTGTTTTATTCTATGGACCTGGCCTCCCTGCGAATGGGTTGCATAGTTCACACGCATGAGAAATCTGTGCTAATAATCGACACCACTAAAGTAACACTTGACGCTTGCTATTGGCACCCAGGGTACCAATGTCATTTGGAGACCTGCCCACAATTTCAGCAGAGGCCACCTGCCCATTAAATAAACTCCCAGAACGCTCACGTCCCAGAAATTTCTCTCTCATGTCAGTCATCAGCTGAGTGAGCTTGTGCTGGAAGAGAAATATATGATGGATGACTCTGAAAGTTTTCAAGTATGCCAGAAGTATTTCAGCTGCTTTTGAACGGTTGCCACTTTTGGGGTAACCCATCTTGTCATGAGCGGGAATTAACAGTCACAAAGTCTAAGGATTACTTTTTCCCCACTTTCATAGAACATAGTACAGCACAAGAACAGGTCCTTCGGCCCATGGTGTGGTACCAAACATGACGCCTAATTAAACTAATCCTTTTTGCCTGCCATTGGTCCATATCCTCTATTCCTTGCATATTCACGTGTTTATCTCAAAGCCCTTTAAACAACCCTTTTATATCTTCCTCCATCACTTCCCTTGTCAGTGCATTCCAGACATCTACCACTCTCTGAGTAAAAAAACTTGGCCCTCCTATCTCTTTTGAACTTTCACCCTCTCACTCTAAGTGCGTACCTCCACATATTAGACATTTCAACTTTGGAGAAAAAGATTCTGACTATCAACCCCATCTATGCTGTCATATAGACTTCTATCAGGTCTCCCCTCAGCCTCTGACGATCCAGAGGAAAACAAACCCTAGTTTGTCCAGCCTCATCTTACAACTCACATCCTCTAATCCAGACAGCATTCTGGTAAATCTCCTCTGCACCCTCTCCAAAGCCTCCATCTCCTTCCTGTAATGTAGCGACCAGAATTGAACACAAGTGTGACCTAACCAAAGTTTTATAAAACTACAACATGACATCCTGACTCTTGCACTCTATCATTGGTTAGCTGTTCTTTATTTTGGAATGCCTAACGACAAGGAACTAAAACTGCGAAGATTCATTTGGAATTGGTAGATTGTAAATTTGGATTGAAATGGAAGAGTTGGTGGAGGCATCATGGCCCCTCTGAAGTGAAAGGTCAAAGTACAGATGTTTGGGTTCCTGCACTCAGGGTTATTGGGTTACCGGGGAAAACAGGAAAATCAGGCTGGCTCCATCATGAGCTCTGCTTCCCAGGATTGGAACTCCCTGATCGCTACATCCAGGAATCTGCTCGGCGCCAAGCACAAGAACAAACTAAACAAAGTTCATTGACACCATTATCCTGTCAAAGAGTTGGGGTGGTGGGGGTTGGGAGTGGGGGGAATTGGCGGGGAGCATGGCAGGTTTCTGGCAGAATTTGCAGCAGTTTATTCTGCAGTAAACAAAGTCTATTTAGAGTAAAGAACATTATGTTCTTATAAGGAATTCAGTGTTGCTGCGACAAGCCCAGAACCTTCTGTTATCAGATATGTTCTGCAGTGAAGTTCAGAGGTGTCCTCATTAAGCAAATGCTCGTGGTGAGATTTGAGATCAAAATGAGTGATGCAAGTTGCCAACTCATTTAAAAACCTGAATCTGAGGCAAATACAACAAAACAACGAGTAGACTTTCAATAAGAAGCCCTCTGCTGATGAGTGTCAAATCTACACTGACTCAGCAGTGCAATACAGAGAGAACGCTGCATGCTGGGGTGCATTCATTTAAATGACATGTCAAAGAAAGGCTCTGTCTGCCCTCTGAGGGGCGTAAAACAAGAGAGTTGACTGTGGTGTCCTAGTCAATACATAACCCCTGACCACCATCATTAAGAAGTCTCACAACACTAGGTTAAAGTCCAACAGATTTATTTGGTAGCACAAGCTGAACTTTAATTTGGCATTGTGAGACTCCTTTCTGTACTTACCCCAGTCCAACACCGGCATCTCCACAACATAGCCACCATCATTAAAACAGGTTATCTGATCATTGTCTCATTGCTATTTGTGGGATCTTGCTGTGCATACATTAGCTGCCATATTTCCCAACATTGGAACAGCGATGATATTTTCAGAAAAGTACTTCATTGGTCATAAAGCACTTTAGGACATCCTGAGGACAAATTGGAGGAGCTGACATCTAATATCTTTAGCAGCTGTTCATATTATAAGATAGTTATGTAGTATGTGTGAATGTAGTCATATAGTAGCAGAATGGTTAGCACTGCTGCCTCACAGCATCAGGGACCCAGGTTCAATTCCAGCCTTGGATGACTGTCTGTATGGAGTTTGCATGTTTTCACCATGTCTGCGTGAGTTTCCTCCAGGTGCTCAGGTTTCCTCCCACAGTCCAAAGATGTGCAGGTTGGGTGGATTGGCTATGCTAAGTTACCACTTAGTGTCCCAAAATGTGTAGGTTAAGTAATTAGCTGAGGTAAATATGCAGGGTTATGGGGATGGGACAGGACTAGGCCTGGATGAGATGTTCTTCAGTGTAGACCTGATAGGCCAAATGGCCTCCCTCTGCACAGTTGGAATTCTGTGGAATCTGTTTTATGGATCCCCACCTATATATTTCAACTGCTCTGAAACGTTAAGTATTAGAATTTTATAAAGTGGGAGGTTGACACAGCAGCTTCCTCAGTGGCCAAGTGCTGGACTGAAACAAGCCTATCACAGTCAGACAACCTCCAAAGGTTGTCTGATCTCTGCGCTGAGATCAGACAGGGCTAACAGATGCTGTTGCCATTCGTTTCATTGTCCCTTGGACAAGAATGGAAAATGCCACTTAAATGGCCCGCGGGCTGTGGAAGAAGGGATATGCAGGGACATTTTAGATAAGTGTAGGAAAAATAGGGTGGTAGTGGTGGGAGATTTCAATTTTCCTGGAATAGATTGGAGTGTGCCCAGGGCTGTAGGAGTGGATGGGGAGGAATTTGTACAGTGTGTTTTGGAAGGGTCCTTGGAGCAGTATGTGGATGGCCCGACTAGAGAGGGGGCTATACTAGATTTGGTTCTGGGGAATGAGCCAGGCCAGGTGGTTGACGTCGAGGTAGGAGAGCAGGTGTCAAATAGTGATCACAACTCTGTCGGCTTTAGGATATTAATGGAAAAGGATGAGACTGGCCCAAAAGGGAGGGTATTTAACTGGGGGAGGGCTAGATACGGCCAGATTAGGCAAGAACTTAAAGATACGGATTGGGATAAGCTTTTTGAGGGCAGGTCGACGAGGTACATGTGGGAGTCTTTCAAGGGAAAAATAAACTCTCTGCAGGAAAGATATGTGCCGGCAAGGAGGAAGGATGGGAAAGGTAGGATTAGAGAACCTTGGCTTACCAGGGAGATTGAGGACTTGATCAAGAAAAAGAGAGAGGCTTACATTAGATCTAGGCAACTAGGGACTGAGATAGCGCTGGAAGCTTATAGAGAGTGTAGACGGGATCTAAAAAAGGGGTATTAGAAAGGCAAAAAGGGGCCATGAGGTGGCTCTGGCAGGTAGGATTAAAGAAAATCCAAAGGCATTTTACACCTATGTAAGGAGCAAAAGGATGGTTAGAGGCAAGATTGGACCTCTTAGGGACAGTGGAGGGGATCTATGCTTAGAGCCTGAGGGAATGGGGAGATCCTGAATGAATACTTTGCGTCGGTATTCACGCAGGAGACTGGACAGATGTCTGTGCCTGATGTTGACAAAGTTGAAGATTGGTTGAGGGAAATAAGGATGACGAGGAAAGAGGTGTTGGGGCTGTTAGGCAGCTTAAAGACATATAAAGCTCCGGGGCCTGATGGCATTTACCCCAGGCTGCTAAGGGAGTTGAGGGAAGACTTGGCTGGGCCTCTGACGCAAATCTTTGTCTCTTCCTTGGACACAGGAGAGGTCCCAGAGGACTGGAGGATAGCAAACGTAGTACCGTTGTTTAAAAAAGGTCAGAGGGATCACCCAGGGAACTATAGGCCGGTGAGCTTGACTTCAGTTATAGGTAAGCTAATGGAGAGGACCCTTAGGGACAGGATGTATGAGCATCTGGAGCGCTGCGATCTGATCAGGGATACGCAGCATGGCTTCGTCAAGGGGAAGTCCTGTCTTACGAATCTGGTGGAATTTTTTGAAGAAGTGACAAAAACAGTTGATGAAGGACAGGCTGTTGATGTCGTCTACATGGATTTCAGTAAGGCGTTTGACAAGGGGCCTCATGGTAGACTGATAGAGAAGGTGAAGGCGCATGGGATACAGGGTCGGGTATGTAGATGGGTCGAAAACTGGCTCGGAAGGAGGAGACAGAGGGTAGTAGTGGAAGGCTCTTTTTCCAGCTGGAAGCCTGTCAATAGTGGAGTGCCACAAGGCTCAGTACTAGGTCCTCTTCTATTTGTGGTCTACATAAACGACTTGGAAGTAGGGGTAGGTGGTGAGATCAGCAAATTTGCTGATGACACAAGATGCTTGGATTGGCGGGTACAGAAGAGCAGTGTCAGGCAATACAACAGGACATAGACAGGTTGGTAGATTGGGCAGATAGATGGCCAATGGAATTTAATCCGGAAAAATGCGAGGTGATGCATTTTGGCCGGAAAAATGTAGAAGAGAATTATAGGATAAAAGGTAAAACTATAAGGACAATAGAGACGCAGTGAGACTTGGGGGTGCAGGTTCACAAGTCTCTGAAGGTGTCCTCACAGGTGGAGAAGGTGACAAAGAAGGCGTATAGTATGTTAGCTTCCATAGAAAAGGGTATAGAATATAAGAGTAGGAGTTTGATGTTGCAGTTGTATACAACTTTGGTTAGGCCTCACTTGGGATACTGCGCCCAGTTCTGGTCTCCGTACTATCGGAAGGATGTGGAGTCCTTGGAGAGAGTGCAGAGGAGGTTACCAGGATGCGCCTTGTATGGAAGCAGGACTGTCCTATGAGGAACGATTAGGTAGGACTGGGGTTGTTTCCCTCTGAAAGACGTTGGCTTTAGAGGGGATCTCATAGGAGTGTAAAGATGTATAAGGTCTAGATTAGAGTAAATGGAGGTAAACTTTTTCCACCTTTAGAAATGGATAGGACGAGAGGTCATGGCCATAGGTTGTGAGGGGGGCAATGTATAGGGACGAATAGTAGAGCGGCAGTTTTTCACACAAAGGGTTTAGTGGGGGTGTGGAATGCACACTGCCCTGAGTAATGTGGGGGAGCAGGGCACGCTGGGGCTGTTTAAGGGTCTCTTGGACAGCCACGATGTGAGCGGTATGCAGATAGAGGGGATATATTAGGACTGTTTAACTACGGCTTTTTCCACAGTAATTCGGTCCATAATTTGACACGCATTCGGCAGGTGGTGCTTGTGAGGACAGCTCTTGGATGTTGATTCATGGGTTGCCTGGTACCTCATGTCTATATGAGTGCTTTATGTGACCACTGAAGGGCACCCATGACAGCTCAGAGACTAGCGGTCGGCTGTCAGACAATTGAATTGGCCGGTGTCGGCGGGAGTTTGCGCGTTCTCCCCGTGGTTGCGTGGGTTTTCTCCGGGCACTCCGGTTTCCTCCCACAAACCAAAAATTCGCTCTTAGGCTGATTGGGTAACAAATTGTCCCTATGGTGAAAATTTTCCAAATTAGGATTAATATATATACTATTATAAAGGACTATTAAAATAGGATAATGATTTGGTATTACGGTGGCGCGGGCTCGTTGGGCCGAAGGGCCTGTTTCCCGTGCTGTGTTGCTTTAAAAAAAAAAAACAGAATCAGCTTGACTGGGATGCACCCCACAGTTAAATAGTTAGACTTTCTGTGCTGGGGCAAGGAACCCCCAGCGACACAATAGTGCAGTGGTTAGCACTGCTCCACAACCCTAAAGGGGCCTGGATTCGATTCCTGGCTTGGGTCAGTGTCTGTGTGAAGTTTGTGCATTCTCTGCTTGTCTGCATGGGTTTCCTCCCACAGTCCCAATGATGTGCAGGTTGGCCATACTAAATTGCCCCTAATGTTGGGGGATTTAGCAGGGTAAATGTGTGGGGTCATGGGGATAGGGCCTGGGTGGGATTGTGGTCAGTGCAGGCTTGATGGGCTGAATGGCCTCCTACTCACTGTAGGGGTTCTATGATTCTAGCCAGAGAGACTGAAAGAGCAGTTTATCCCAGCAGGGCGCACTGTCTTTGGGAGAGTAGGGGGAGATAATTGAGTGGAGCCAGAGATATGAAAAGACTGGGTTTACATCAAGAACAGTGGGCAGTATTTCCCTCCTGCTCTGTGGTATATTTGGCGGCAGTAGAAGGCAGTATGCTGGTGGAATCTTATGGTCTTACCATTGTTAATATGTTTCCCATTGACTGCATCCCTTACCACTGGGAAACCCGCGGCAGGGGGTGTGTCGTTGACAGGAGCGTACAATCCCACTGGCATGAAAGATAGGAAGATTTCAGTGAATGGCTTATATTTATGCAACACCGTTAGTGTGGTAAATCATTCCCAGGTGCTTCACAGAATGGTATCAGACAGATTGCAACACTGAGCAAGCATCAGTACAACTGGCAGAAGGGAGCTTTTACAAGAAGAAAGGAAAAGCGACAAGGTTGAGGGTGGGTGGTCCAGAAGTTAGGGTCTCAGCAGCTGAAGACAAACCCAGCAATCATGGGGTAATGAGAGTGGGGGACACATGAGAAGCAGAATTGGAGGAATGCAAAGTTCACCAAGAGTTGTGGGAGTGTAGAAGATAATAGAGAGAGGAAGAGGCAATACTCCGCTGTGCTGATTTAATAATGAGGTGGCATTGGATTGGGGTAAGCACAGTAAGAAGTCTCATTACACCAGGTTAATGTCCAAAAGGTTTATTTGATAGCACAACCTTTCAGAGTATCACTCCTTCATCAGGTGAGTGAAGAAGGAGGAACGTTCTGAAAGCTTGTGCTGTCAAATAAACCTGTTGCGCTTTCATCTGGTGTTGTAAGACTACTTACTGATTTAATAAAACACTAGCCGTTAACAGGAGTGCTGTGTGCATGAAGTTAATGCTTTGCCATAGATGTTTTCATTACTGTGACTGCAGATAAGCTGAATTGAGCACCCCTGGCAGCTATGGAAAGGTAACTTGCTCTCAGCCGGAGGCATGGAAATTGTCAGGATTGAACAGTTATCCTGAACAGCACTGTGCTATTACTGAAGGGACAAATATAAATGGAGCCTTTTTTCAGAGTTATGCATGGCAGTCGGTGAACATTTATGGACTGTCGATGATCATAATGGTACGGTAGAATGTATAGCACAGAAACAGGCCATCTGGGCTAACTGGTCCATATTACACTTATGCTCCATACTGACCACCATCACACCTCATCTAATTCTATTAGGAATTAAGAACAGGAGTAAACCACTCAGCCCCTGAAACCTGTTCCACCATTCAATAAAACCGTGGCTGATGTGGTTGTGGTCTCAACTCCACTTTGCCATCCGTGCCCCACCACCACCAACTTCCCCCCACCACCACCTCATAACCCATGACCCTCTTGTCTATCCAAAACCTGTCTAATTTTGGCTCGAACAAGTTTAGTGATCCTGCCCCCACTGCTCTTTGGGGAAGAGAATTTCACAGACTGGTGACTCTGAAGGAAAATGTTTCTCCTAATTTCCGTGTCATAAGGTAAACCTCTTATTCCTAATTTGTGTCGCCCCGGTTCTAGTCTTTCCCACAAGTGAAAACATCCTCCTGGTATCTATACTATCAAAACCTCCTTATGTATTTTGAGATTAGTATAACCTTTGATTCCTGGGATTTCAATGGATCCATTGCGTTGTCAGAAAAATGGAACTACCAACATAAGGAAACTCATTCAGGGACTCTTCCAAGTTACTGGAATAGCTCCACACAGTGATGTGATATACTCATCCCACTTCCTCTCACTTCCACTATTCACATTAACCATTCCATGAAATAGACAGTTCCACATTCTAACCACAGTCTGGGGCGGCCGTTTGGCACAATGCTGCAAAGGATGGCCATACAGATGAGAAATGCTCGCGAAACAATGCAAGGACTCCGAATATTCTCCGTGTCCCATCTTTGCATTGTTATACACTCAAAAACTGACAATAGACTTGGTTTCAAGAACTCAGCTCAAGTGGGGAGCAGTCCAATGGGAGGGACACCAACCTCACATGGTCATGAATTGTAAAACGGATTGCATTTCCAAACGGTGAAACCAAAGCTTCTTTTGGCTGCTGAACATTTGTGCTGAGGCACAGGGCTGAGAGCCAGAGGGGCCAGGCAGTTGCTCGAAAGGCAACTTCGTCCAGCAGAGGTGAGGGAGTTTGAGAGTTCAACAAATCAGTATTTGGTTTTAGCAGGTCCTTCAGGTGAGGAGTTGCTCAAATAGTCCAGAGGAGTCTCTGAAATGAATTTCCTTATGACGTTGACAGTTCTTTTTCTGTGGTAGTGCAATGGATCTGGTGAAATTCCTTCTTAGGCTACTATAATGTAGTTGGGTCAAATGGGGTTAAGGAATGTGTTGAGATGGCACATCAAGGGATTTGCAAGTGCAGGGTCATTCACTCTGGATCCAAGAAATTCAAATTGGAATATTGGTAAGAGTCTAGGAACCATGGCGAATTTCAGTACCCACGTAGACAACTTGAATAGACGAATGAATAAAGCGGTTCAAGAATTTATTAGCTTTTATTGTAAGGAGTTTGGAATATAGAGAGAGGGAGCTCTATGTCAGTTGTACAGAGCATTGTTCAGACTCCATCTGGAATACACCAGTCAGGAAAGATAAAACAGAAAATGCTGGGTTTGCTCAGGTCTGGCAGTATCCATGGAGAGAAACAGAGTTAACGGATGGAAATTTTATGGCCTCACTCATCCCAAAACTGTAAAAGCCCACCCGAGCTCCACCCTCGTTTGCTCCAATTCCCTTGGCAGGCACAGCAGTAAAATTCCAGTCTTTCAGATCTAAGTGATCCTTTGGATCCAAAAAATTAACTCTGTTTCTCTCCACAGACATTACCAGACTCACTGAGTTTATCCAGCTTTTTCTGTTTTTATTTCAGATTTCCAGAGTCTGCAGTGTTTTGCATTTAGTTAGGGAAATTACATTGCTCTTGGAAGGGTTACAGTATAGGAACACAATAATTATGAGGATGGGTGCATAAACTTCGTTTGTGTTTCAATGAGTGTAGAAGAGATGGACTTCAGCAATTTGTTGGACGAGGGATTTGACAGGGATGATACAAATAAACCATTTCCTTTGGTGGGGGAACTCCATCACTAGGAGACGTACTCATGAAATGAGAGCTGGATCATCCAGGAGTGAAATCAGGAGGCATCTTTGCACGGAGAGAAATGGGAAAAGTGCTGTGGAAAATTGAAGAATGGGATTGACAGATCTTTATTGTCCAAAGATTTCAAGGGATCTCAGCTATAATTTACTCTAATTGGGGTCCAAAGCTGGATAATCTACTCCTGTTCTGATGCTTTCACAATATTCACAGAAGCACAAAATCATACAGTGCAGAAGAGGGCCTTTGGCCCATCAAGTCTGCACCAGATGCACGAAAGGCCCTGATCTGCCCACCTAGTCTCACTTGCCAGCACTTGACCCATAGCTTTGAATGTTATGGTGTGCCAGTTATTCATCCAGATTTTTTTTTTAAAGGATGTGAGGCATCCTGCCTCCATCATCCTCCCTGGCAATGTATTCCAGACCATCTCAGGAGTAAAGTAAGGTTTTTCCTCAAATCCCCATCTAAACCTCTTACCCCTCACTTTTAACTTGTGTCCTCTCATAAATATTATGTTAACTATTGTTCTCAGCGAAAGTTAAAATGCACATAATATGTGTGGGCCATAAATATGAACTAGTCACTAATAAATCTACACAGTAGAATTCAGGAGAAATGTTTTTTTGCTGAGAGTGAATAGAATGTGGAATTTGCTATCACAAGATATGTTTGGGACAAGTAGTATCAATGCACTTAAGAAGATGTTAACTAAATGCTTGAGGGAGAATGAAATAGAAGGAGATGTTAGTACAGTTAGATAAGAGATGTGGGAAAAAGCTTGTGTGAATGAGAAAGACTGGCATGGGCCTGTTGGACAAAATTATTTGTTTCTGTGCTGTCAATTTTGTGTAACTTTTTTCATTCATTCATTTATTCTAAGGAGGTGGGAGTGCTGGCAAGGCCAGCATTTATTGTCCATCATTCTTAACTGCACTTGAGAAGGTGGTGGTGAGCCACCTTAAACTGCTGCAGTGTATGTCACATCGGTACGTCCATAGTGCTTTAGGGAGGAAGTTCCATGCTTTTCATCCATTGACAGTGAAAGAACAGCAATACATTTCCAAGTCAGGATGGCATGTGGCTGGGAGGGGAACTTGCAGGTGGTGGTGATCCCACATGCCTGCTACCCTCGCACAGTATTGGGAGGCACTGTTGAAGAAGCTTTGATGAGTTACTGCAGTGCGCCTTGTAGATACTGAGCACTGCAGGTACTGTGTGCCAATGAGGGAAGAATAAATGGTGGACAGGGGAACTAATGAAGCGGGATGTTTTGTCTTGTCTGGTATTGAGCTTCTTGAGTAGAGAGTGTCTGCTGCACCAGCCCAAAGACTCTGTGGAAATGCTGTGACATTGAGTTATAATTAGACATTTATGAATAAAGGGATGGTCTGAAACTGGCTGCGAGTTTCCTATTATGTATTTGACAGCAGAAAAGAAGGTTTCAAAGAACACATTCATTTCCCTGACAGAATAAAAAAGGGTTTGTTGCTTTTGGACAAGCGATGCAGCTTTGGAACGTATCAGTCTCTTCCTGAGCTGCTCTGCTTTCTGTCAGTGTCTCGTATAAACTTTAACATAATGAATAAATTATTTCCTTGCATCACTTGACCCCCATCTTTTATTCCATTTTCTCAGAAGCAACGCTGGACTGGGCATATAATATAGCCAGTATGAGGAAAGGAAGATTCAGTGATCTGACACCACAGGCCGAATCTTGTGCTCTTAGAATATGAGTGTGAGTCAGGATTATTTCTAGGTCTTCTGATGTGGCCTAACCAAAGGCCCTGTACAGTTGCAATAAAACTTCCCTACTTTTATATTCCATTCCTTCTGCAACAAACGTCAACATTCCACTTGCCTTCCTAATCACTTGCTGCACCTGGATACTAACTTGCTGTGGTTCCTGTATCAGGATGCCCAGATCCTTCTGTACCTCTGAGTTCTGCAATCTCTCAATGTTTAAATAGCATAGAGCTTCACTCTTCTTGTTGCCAAAGCTGGGAATCACACATTTCCAACCTTGTACTTGATTGGCCAAACTTTTGAAACCTCACTTAACATATCTATATTGCTTTGCATACTCTGTACTTCTTCTTGACAATTTACTTTTCTACCTATCTTGTTATCATCAGAAATTTACCTACCATCCATTCAGTTTCTTTATTCAAATTCTTGATATGGATTGTAAATAGTTGAGTCCCAGTGTTGATCTCTGTGGCACTCCACTAGTTACAACTTGCCAACCTGAAAGAGACCATTAATCCTGCCTCTTTGCCTCTTGTTGACTAACCAATCCTTTATCTGTGCTAATATGTTACGGCGTATACCATGAGCTCTTGTTTTGTGTAATCTTTGATGTGGTAAATTATCAAATGCCATTTGGAAATTCAAGTACATTACATCTACAGGTTCCTCTGCATCCAACTTGCTAGTTACTTCCTCGAATAAATTAGTTAAATGTTTATTTGGAAAAAAGGTACAATTACATTCGAGGCAGTTCAGAGAAGGTTCACTTGACTCATTCCCGGGATAAAGGGCTTATCTTATGAGAAAGATTGATCAGTTTGGGCCTGTACCCACTGGAGTGTACAAGAATGAGAGGTGATTTTATTGAAAGGTATAAGATCCTGATGAGATGGATACCCAGAGGATGTTTCCTTTTGTGGGTAAAACTAGAACGAGGGACACATATAAGAATGAGGTCTGCCTTTTATGATAGAGATGAGGAGAACTTTTTTCTTTTGGAATCATCAGGCTGTGGAATTCTCTTCCCCACAAAGTCTTATTCAAGACTGATTTAGATCATTTTTTGCTAGATAAGGGAATCATGGTTCAGCGATGCCCATATCCCGTGAATAAAAAAAAAAATCCTTGTCAGTTTTCTCTCAGCGGTCCTGCAATACACTACAAGCCATGATTCACAATGCTATGTTTGGGGAAAAAAGGCATGAGTAATTGTTTGGTAGAACTCGAACAGGACGAACTAAGTTCAGAGCAAGATTTCAGAAATGGTCAGAATGTTTTAACGTTCTGTTAATTGTGTTCTAACTATTTTGACAAAGAGCAGTGGTTTTCAAATGTCTATGGATAACAAAGGGGGGATGGTGGTGGTGGGGAGAGACTCTTGGCTGAAATTGATACAGTCCCAAGGGACCTTCTGTAAGTATTGGCATGCTTCGAAAAACTGATGCCATATTGGATCAGTCACCTTGGATTTAGTTCCCATTAAAATGAAAACTTTCTGAGTTCTTTGAGTGATTTTGTTTGTTGTTTTTACGGGCTGGTTGAATGTGTGAATTTGTTTCCAGCAAAAGATGGAACAAAGAGGTGTTCATGGTCTTCATTTTAATGTTTTTCCCCATTTCTCTGACTTAGGAACCAGTGAAGAAAAGTTGAAGAAAGCGGAAGAAAGTGAGGGCACGGACCCAGCAGAAGAGCATCAGTTTTCGGATGTTGAAGAATCAGATGATGATGATGACAACGACGACGATGACGAAGAAGAGGAGGAAGAGGAACAGTTTGTGAAGTCTTCAGAGATCGCAAATACTGGTCAGCAAACAGTGGGGACTGCCTCAACATCATTCAGAGGAGTAACTGCAGTCACATCGTTAGAGACCACCTCAAAGCAGGGGTCTAGTTTTACCAGTCAGTATTCATTGACAACTTACCCAGTGTCATCATCTCAACTTCAAGCCACACAGCCAACGAAATCCTCAGAGTCAAGCATGGTTCCTGTGTGTCGCAGTGTCTCACAGGCACAACTCGAAGAAAACATTTCAATGCCATCATTGACATCCACTGAGCATTTTTTAATGACTCGAGATCCTGTGATGAAAAGGCAGACTGCGCTAAGTGCAGATATTTCACCATCAAGAGATACGTCGCCTAGAAGGCCATGGTCTCCGAAGAGAGAAGCATCACCCAGTAGTGTTTTATACCCAGCAGGGGACACCCAATCGGGGAAACACTCATCGCCAGAGAGACAGGCATCAGTTCAAGAGCACATGTCTCCAACAAAAAAGACATCACCTGCGAGACATTTCTCACCAGGAAGGGAGTTATCATCCAGGAGATGCCTGTCGCCAGGGAAAGGTATGTCACCAAGGAGACGTTTGTCTCCTGGAAGAGAGGTATCACCTGAGAGATGCTTGTCACCAAGGATAGAAGTGCCACCTGGGAGACTTTCACCTGGAACACACTTGTCACCAGAAAGAGAAGTGTCACCTGAGAGAACGTTGTCACCAGGTTTGAAAATGTTGTCTTCACAGTACCTGTCTCCAGCAAGGGATGTCTCTCCAAGGAGACAATTGTCACCAGTGCGAAAAGAGTCACCTCTAAGACACTTGTCCCCAGTAAAAGACGAATCACCAAGTAGATGCCTGACACCAACTTGGCAAAGCGCCCAAGGCTCCTCTTTCCCTGCACATCACAGTGGCTCATCTTCATTGGGTCTACCTCCAAGCATATCTAGCAAAGAACTGGGGCAATCTGAATCTAAACTGGTAAGCATGATAAAAGTACATCATAATGTTTTAGCCAGAGGTTCATGGTTTTCCCAGCGGTGATGAACTGCTTTAACCACTGCTAGTTTTGGGCATTTCTAGTTTAGCTGTGGAATTTTTTCTCTGCCTTTCAAACAATCCTGTGGGGAATAGTAGAAAAGTGGTTAATCTAGAGCATTAGTAATCGTGAGGTCTGGACTAAAAATCTGAGAAAGTTCAAATCCGACCACAGCAACTAGGGAATTTAAATTCAATGTATTAAATAAATCAGAAATGATTAGCATAAGCCTACTGGATTGTTGTAAAAACCTGTCTGGTTTAATGATATCCTTTAGGAGAGGATATTTGCCATTATTGCCAAGTCTGGCCTACATATAACTCCAGACCTAAAGCCATGCGATTCATTCTTCACATCCTCCTAGATGATTTAGTAAGGTGCTCAGCTGTATTCACCCCCTCAAGGACAACTAGGTACTGTGGTTAGCACTGCTGCCTCGCAGTGCCATGGAGGCAATGGCCTAGTGGTATTATTGCTCCACTCTTAATCCAGAAATCCCGCTAACATTCTGGGGACTTGGGTTCGAATCCTGCCAGGGCAGACCGTGGAATTTAAATTCAGTTTTTAAAAAGTTAGAATTAAGAATCTACTGAAAACCATGAAACCATTATTGATTATCAGAAAAACCCATCTGGTTCACTAATGCCCTTTAGAGAATGAAATCTGCCATCCCTACCTGGTGTGATCTTTCTGTGACTCCAGAGCTACAGCAATGTGGTTGACAGTCAATTGCCTTGGGCAACCAGGGAATGGACAATAAAAGTTGGCCAGCCAGCGACGCCCAAGTCCCATAAAAAATTTTCAAAACCCTGGTTCGATTTGTGGTTTGGGTCACCCTATATCTGCATGGGTTTCTCCTAGTGCTCCAGTTTCCTCCCATAGTCTGAAAGTGCTGGTTAGGTGCATTGACCATGCTAAATTCCCTCTGTGTGCCTAAACAAGAGCCAGTGTGTTTAGCTGCACTAGGGGATATTCACAGTAACTGTGTGTCTGTGTTGATATAAACCTACTTATGACACTTATAAATGATAAATAACTAAAATCTAAAAGATGGGCAAAAGTGAAGGTGTGGAAAAAAAAAATTGCAGCCCTTGCCTAATCATTCTTGGGATGTCAGCAGCAATGAAAAGACTGATGTTTTTAACCCAGCTTCTGTTACTCTCCTGTGCCGCTGCATTGCAGTGTCTTGATATTACTAATAGCATGCCAGCATTTCATTGGGTAGTTGAGAGCCAGTCATGTGGGAGTGGAACTGGAGTCAAATACCGGTTGGTTCCCTGAAGGACATCGGCAAACTAGTTGCCTGTTTACAACATTCCATCAGCTTGTGGTCTTCCCTTATCACTCGCTGGCTTCATCTTCAGATTCACGTTCTCAAACGGGTGGAGTTTGAACTCATCTTCTAGATTGTTAGTCCAGTAGGCACTATGCCACCGCACCCTTGCCAGCTCCCACCTTGGTGCCAATTGACGCTGTATTGCCGAAAAACCCAGATAAATTTTGACCTGTGTAGCTTTCACTTTCTAAAAACAGACAAGTTTCCTGCTCCAATTATTTTTCTACTTCCTCTTGTCTGTGTTGGAATCAGCTGCTGATTTTTTTTTCTGGGCATTCAGCAAGTTTCACACTGAGCTGGCTGATAACAGCCACATGAGGTGATCAATCTGATGTCAATTCATGTCCTCCTTGTCCTGCTTTATTTCCGTGTGGTCACATGCATGTGTGCTTCTGTATCCTTCCCTTTTTCCTTCCTCTTCCCCTTTTTTTTAAATATTTCTCCTCTGTTTGTCCTTTCCTTCTTGCACATTTCACTTTGCTCCTTTTGCTCTCTATTCATTTTCCACAAAATTGCCATAACTTGGCCTTAATGTAACTCAGAAAGTGATTGCCCCAGAAGAGCATTGTAGTGCTTCCACTGGGGGCACTGGACAGTGCCACATTATTGGCAGTGTGTAACAGGAGCTGAACTCTGCATCTAGATATGCTGTGCCTGATCTGGGAATCATGAAGATGACAATGGTCTCTCAGAATTGGAAAAGTGCTTCTTTTCCTCACAACGCTGGCTTTACATAGGTGACTCACCCGATGAAGGGGCAATGCTCCGAAAGCTCGTGCTACCAGATAAACCTGTTGGACTTTAATCTGGTGTTGAGACTACTTACTGTGTCTAACCCAGTTCCAATGCCGGCAAGCCCATATCATGATCCCAAATGTGACCTCTACATCGCCATGGGGAGGGTCGTGACCCACACATTTTGGGCATCACTGATCAATGCTGTTTGTCTCAACCACTCCCTGGGGTAGTTATTTCCACAATCTTACCCCTCTCTGGTAAAGAAGATTATTCCAAATTCCATTTGCATTTCTAGTGACTGCCTTACATTTGTGGCCTCCAGTTCTGAACTTCCACTTAGTTTGTCACATTTAATGTTTGCATTTATATAGCAATGTAAGGTAGAAAACATCCCAAGGTACTCCACAAGGAAAAAAGAACATCAAGAAGGAAACACTAAGGGTGGTCCCACTAAGTTCGGTGACCAAGAACTTTAATTAAAGTGGTGAATTTTGAAAAGGAAAACATTAAAGAAGATTGGGTGAAGATTGCAGAGAAAGGCAGGGGTGATGCCATGACGGGATTAAAAGTCAAACATAAGAGGCGAGCGATTCTCCCACCCACTGTGCCAAATCTTTAGAGCAGCAGGCTGGGAGAATCCCAGGACAGGCAAATATAGGATTCATAGGCATCTACTCCAAACCAGAAGTAGGCGGGGAAGTGCTGTAATTGTTTAAATCTCATTTTAATATAATTCAAATACAATTAGCAGGTCCAGGACTGAGGTGTCTGGGCCTGCTAGCCTCTACCACCCCCCCCCCCACCCCCCCCCCCCCACACACCACCACACACACACACACACACCATGCGTGCCAATCTCGGCACTGACAAATGGGCGCATGCTTAGTGGCCCGCTCAGTGTGCTGTTTTCAGCCTCTTCAGTGGAAATAGGCCCGCCCCTGAAATTAAATGATATTCGAGCTGGTGTCCTCTGCAGTGCACAGAGTGTGAGAGTTTCTTCTCTGAACTCCCACTGAGAAAACCAGGGTGAATTTCTCCAGTTTTCACTCAAATTTGACACTTAGAATTTTTTGGGGAGAATTCCTGCCAAGAATTGCAATTTGGTTAACATGGTTAATAACATTTTACAATGCTCTCGGATTTTGTGAATGGCCTCCCCTTGAGTGTAATTCAGCAACCTAACATTTAAACTTGTATTCACCATTGACATGTGAAATATTTCCAGTTACTTCATAGAAAAATTATCAAACAGAAAATTGACACAGTGATATAAGGAGAATAGGGGACCAATGACCAGAAGTTTGGTCAAGAGTTAAGTTTTAAGGAATATCTTAAATATGGATAAACAGGCAGAGAGGCGAATGGAGGGAGTTGCAGGATTTAAGATTTAGATCATTGAGGGCACCGCCGCCAATGGTGTAGTGATTAAAAAACCAGAATTGGAGGAGTACAGAGATCAGTAATAACTGGATCATAAGAACTAACTTCATAGCGTAGGACAGACAGATGTTTAATTTCCTCTTCTTTCTTTGTTGTCCAGAAGATGTCTCGAATGGGATACCATTGGATACACGAAGAGCCAAGTACACCGTCCCAAGCCTTGCATTCTTTTTCTTCGAGAAATATTCAAACTGCACTGGAAGGACAAAGTTACAGTGGGCTGACTGGGACCGCACAAGATTACGTTTTCAGTCATCTTCCTCTGCATTCGCAACAGCTGGTTAGGACGCCTTATCCCATGATTCCAATCGGTGGTATTCAGATGGTTCAATCTAGGCCAGGCTGTCATTCAGGCTTGGTGCCTTCTCCAATAGTCTCTCTACAGTCAGGGTTTCCTGTAAATCTAACTGTGCCATGTCCCCTTAGTGCAACTAAGACAGAGGCCACAGTCCATTTAGAAGAAGATATTTCACTGAGGCCCAAATCAGCTGAAGCAACAATTTCAAAATCTTTACCTTTACCGCTATCTTCAGGTCCCGCAACCCCTGTTGTGACGGTACCTTCTCTTGCTAGAAGTAGTAAACCAAGTGTTACTTTACAAAGGACAGAGACCGTTGAGTTAGAAGAAGAGGAAGCATATAAACAGGAGGAATACAGGGTACCAATTTATTCTGAACCCAGCACTAGCGCTGCTCTGAGCCACACGGGGAAAGATGCTGGCTCAGCCAGACTGGACAGCCCCAGCACCAGCCACGAGCACTCTCCAAAGCCTTCGACGAGTGGGGAAGGAACCTCAAAGGGGTCGAGCAAGAAGCAGCTTGGGTCTGCAGACACCTACTACGAGTCAGCTCGCACTTTAGCCACCAAGCAACCTACACATCCTTCACAAGGAAGCAGCCGCAGTAGCTCGTCAGAGTCTTCAAGCCCTTCCCACTCTTTCCAAACTGGTGCTCGCAGGACTGCTTCAAGTGGACAGTGTCATCCAGTTAGAACGCAAAGGGGGAGCAGCCCTGAGCTTAAGGGTGAAGGCATTGTGCACCTTGATACGCAAAAGGACAATGTGACAGGAAGTTCATAGCATCCACAGCCATGCAGATCCACCTTTACAGAAAAGGCAAAGGGCATTTGTCAACACTAGTTTTTCTTCATCATATTCATGAATGTTGGTTGAACAAAACATTCGCATATATATATATTGTAAACATGACCAAAATCATCAGAGAATTCCTGTTTAAAATTGTCCGAGTCCAGTATTATTTAAACGTACACAGTTACTTGTGCCTTTCTCTTTTATTTTGTGGCTCCAAATGTATGGGAGAACGGGGAGGGGGATGGGGGGGGGGGAGAAAAAATATTGAGGCTGTGAATATTTTTAAGAGCAATGTAATGGATTCAGAGTAGCTGTCTTTTTTTCATTTGGAATTACATTGCATCAAATGACATGAAACAAAAGGGATTAAAACATTGGTGTGATGATGCACTGAAGACTTATTTTTATATTGAGAAAATGTAAACAGCTCCTGTGTACAGAAATAATTCTATGAAGCATATTTATTGTATTCTGTATTTAATTGTTTATAAATGGCTACATTTTTTCCCAGCATCTTGGTGGTCTTTCTGTGCGCTTTTTAAAGCTTCTTAAGCAGAAATTATGACGATAAAGAATTGCTTTATTTTGACCTGGTTATGTTTACCCTTTTGCAAGGATTGACTCTTGGCACTTAGGCTACCTGCTAAGGATTCTTTCACATGTAACGCCTTTGATTTGTCTGGACAAAATGGACTTTCTCATCTTTGAAGACAGCAACCAAAATGAGTTCTGCATCATAGCAGCACCAGAATCAGCAGTGAGAATCCATTCTTTGAGGGTCCAGTAGTTTTTTTGTTTTCTTTTTTGGAGTATAGGCTCTCAACCAAACACTGACCCAACAGATCAACCACCTACATTGTGACTTGCAAATCACGTCAGCACCCCCGTCAATAATCTGCTACTTAATGCCTGGGAGGAACGGGTAATCTTAGGCCTACGGTTCCCAAAGCTGCCCACCACTAAAGACTATTTTGGAATCTTGTCTGGCTAGACTGAGTGAAATGAGATTGAAGGCCGCAATTAGTCAACAACTCCATTATTGGGCAAATACCAAGGATGGTCGTAGGTCGACTAGAAGAACTGTGATTTTTTTGTTGTCTTGCAATGTTAAAAAATCTTGAGGCACGGAAGTTTTTCAGAACGAGTTATAGGATGCACAGTTCCCAAGTCCAAAGATGCTTTTGGAAAACCTCCGACTTTTGTTTATTTTTGATGTGCGCTGTGGCCTTTTTTTGGGTGTGGTGGGCGAGGTTGTGGTGGGTTGGGAGGGTGGGGGGTTAGAAGCTGAGGACAGTTCCTGGTGGACTGTCCTATCAGCTGTGTCTTTTTTTTTAGTACCTTGTCTCAGTTGAAGAAAGAATTGTCCGCAGTCTGCAATACTTTGATCCGTTCTATTGAATGTAATTTTAGAAGTAAATGTAATGTACATGAAAAGCACTTAAAAGCATTTCAGACACTTTCAAGTGGAATATAGGTGATGTGAAAGAGTTTTTAAGTTTTATATTTGCTCTATGACATTCCATCATTTTGGCTGCACTTAAATGCTTAAACATAGTATTATTTTACATTTAGCTAGCTATTGTAAACTTAAAAGTTCCCCATCAAACTACAGTGGTCTGAAGGTTTACCTGGGTCTTTGTTCTATTACCAATGACACATGTTGTCACTTTTAGCCGCTTACTGCTTCTCACTTTGAAAATGTTGTCCCTTTAATCACTTTTAGCATTGCAACTTAGGGTAGAATTTTCCTGTCCTGCCCACCACAGGAATCGTATGGGCAGGACAAGAACCGCGCTAACCTCGGGCGGGATTTTCCAGTCTTGGGGGCGAGCACGGCCTGAAAATCCTGTCCATAATCTTACGTTGTGCTAGAAGAGTTTTTACTTGGCAACTGCTCTTTCACAACCAGGAAAACCTCATTCCACTGTGTGTGATGAATTCAAAGGAACAGGGTTCCTGTTTCAGAACTAACGGAGTTTCTGTGCTGTCTCATTCAGGCTTCGATGTGAGTTCGAACACTGCAGTCTAACGTTACTGCTTAAAGCCAGCCAACTGACTTTTTGAATGAATTTATGTAATATATTACTGACTGTTAATATTTTTCAAAACTAAAGAAAAGGGTGCATTTTGAAATTAGTGCTATTTTCATTTAAGTAAACCTCAGAACTAAGCCTGCAATGAGCCAGTGGAAAGGGACACTGTCTCTTTAAAAGTAAAAATCAATTTGATGCCAATATATTTTGGTGGTCTTAGAGACTTTTTAATGGGAGGAAAAAAAACAAAATCTTAAAATGTATACTTGCATGGTATCAGCAGTTTGGCACTTAATCCCACTTTAATTCCTGTAGTGTTACCGTGAAATTCATCTTGTTAAATTTGATATTTTTCAAGAATACTGATCGTTCTCCTTTTCAGAGGTTATGTGTAATAATGTTGTCTGTTCTAAAGAAAAAAAAAGTTTATATACATTTTTTGTTAAGAGAAAAAGGCAATACATTCCAAAAAAGACAATTGTAAATACATATAGTTCTACTATGTAATTGGTACACTTGCCTGTAATTACTTTGAAACACCAATTTCTAGTACTGCACCTTGCAACACTTGTATGGGATAAAACCGTACATAAATGCAGGTAACAAAAGCACAGAACTCATCGTGAAGTAAAAAAAAAGCAATTTTAAAATAAAAAGGAGGAAAGAGGAAAAAAAAAAGAAAAATGGGAAAAAAAAAACCTTGAAGTCAGTATTTGATGTCTGTGAACCCTATTGTACACCTACACATCTGTACTGTGAATGAAAATGTTTTTCACAGGTATTCTATTTGTCTTTACCACATTTCAAAGTTGGTAAAGGAGTTGGGCATATTTTTTAAAAAGCATGTTGGAATAAATTTTACAAACTCGATGTGTTTCCAGGGTTGTCTCATTGCCCTCTCCCCAGGTGTTGCTTGTTGAATGCTCCGTTACTTGGGTTTTTTTCCCCCTAATATATCAGAATGTTTTGAAGAGCTATCTTAAACTTTTTTGTTGATCCACGAGAACTCTTGAGTGATGAAGGATTCAAGTCTACAAATTTCTGATTGCTTACTGTTCCCTCTCCCTCCCCCTGTATATATATATATATATATATTACCAATTTATAAATCGTGCCTACTGAGACCCTTTGTGTGACAACCATTTGGTCTCATTCCCAACATGCTTAGTATAGGTCCCAAAGGCGGATGCTAAATACCCAGGCTGGAATCTTACCATTGCTCACACTGGCTGAATTTTCCCATCCCACCACAGTGAGCAGAGATTTGGCTGGCCGCCAAATTCTCCGACCCTCACGGCGGGAGCGTGGTGCGAACGGGGCGGTAAGATTGCACGTCTCATGTCTCAATTGTAAGGAAGGTGAGCAACAGAAACTGCCTTGTAGAGTATCACTACTGACCTGACTAAGACAAACCAAATCAGATTTCTAAGTTAATAACCTAATGATCCAAAATATCTTCTAACTGAAGTCCCACTCCACTTTGCACTTATTAAGGAACACACAGCCTAGGCTCAAACTTGGATGCAGTATTGAGGGCACTTAGCGAAGGTGCCATTAACCTGTGAGGCTCCATCTATCCTTTCAGCCAGTTTCGAAAGATCCCACGGCATTATTCAAAGATAAGCAAAAGAGTTCTTTATGGTGTATCTGTCAATGTTTATTCCTCAACCAGCATCACAGAAAACAGATGATCCACTCATTTCTGTCTGAGGGACTTAGCAATTTTGGACACAGCATTTCCTACATTGCAACTTCAAGGCAAAAAGTGCTTCAAATTGGCTGAAAAATACTCTGGGATGTCCCAAGGTCATGAAAAGGTCATAATGCAAGTCTGATCTTTCTTCAGAGAAGATTGGTTGTTAATGATGCACAAATTGATCTAAGTTATTGAACAGTTTTTGGATCTATTAAACAAAGCAAGGAGCATTTAACTTAACCAGTTTCAGAGCCTGATGTACAAAGGAGGTTTCTAGGCCAAGTGGGTTCCTCTGCAAAGGGTCAGGTTATATCTTCTAACCAATGCCATCAGATCCAGAGCCCAATGACTCTGCACAAATTTCAACATGAAGTGATTTCCCCTCAATATTTCCTCTCTGCCCCAACACTCCCCAGAAATATTTCCTCTCTGTGCTGAATATTTCCTAAAGAGTTGCTGCTAGCACTGTTTTTTGGTGAATATTTTGTTAATATACACACATTGATCTGGATGACGGGCACCTGGGAAAATACAAAGATTAGGACCAGACTTTTTATTTATTCATTGGCCCAGTTACCAAGTGCTTCCTAGTCCTACTTGCAGGAAGATGACATTAACCACATTCAATGCTCCCTGGCCACACCTGGTAGCTGCAAGAGAAAGAAATGACTAGGATCTATACAGCACCAATCATGACTTCAGGACATCCCAAAAGCCTTCACACAACCAATGGGCCATTATGAAGTATTACTGTTGTAATTTGTTCCATGTTTTGTTCCATCCCTATTGGCCGAGTGAAGATTTGTCGAAGGGAAGTATCCCAATCCAAAAATGTGGCATTTAGTTTCCTTCCGGAATTGGGAAAATATAAGCAGTTTGCTGGTGGTGGCAGGGTGCTTTGAGTTGCCGTCCCGAATACTCCAATAAAAAGAAAGCTAGAGGCTGAGGCTGGTTCTGTGACTGTGTTTTCCTGGGAGAACAGAAGACTAAGAGGGAATTCGATCGAACTGTTCAAAAACATGAGGGACAGAGTGTTTGGGAAGAAATTGTCCCCTTTATTGGAAGAGTTGAGAACCAGAGGATAGCAATTTAAGGTGATTGGCAAAAGTAGAAACAACAACATGACCAAAGAACCACTTCTATGTAGCAAATGGTTAGGATTTGGACAGCACTGCCTGGAGTCTGGTGGAGGCTGTTTCAATTGAGACTTCCAAAAGAAAATTGGATTTTTTTTATATTCATTCATGAGATTGGGGTGCCACTGGTCGGGCCAATATTTATTACCTATCCCTGAAGGCAATTAAGAGTCAACCATATTACTGTGGGTCTGAAGTCACATGTCGGTTGATTTGGTAAGGGGTGGCAGAATTCCTTCCCTGAAGGACATTAATAAACCAAATGGGTTTTTTCAACAATGGTTTCATGGTCATCGGTTGACGTTTTAATTCAAGATTTTTTTAACTGAATTCAATTTCACAATCTGGGATTCAAACCCTGTGTCCAGTACCAATATCACTACGCAATTGCCTCTCCTAATTGTCAGAACTCTACCTGAAGATAAATCAAATTTACAGAGCATAGGCTGGGGAAGTGGATTAGATCAGTTGTTCTTGAAGACACAATGGACCGAATGGCCTTCATCTGTGATGCCATTCAATGATTCTAAAACAAATATGGAAATAAATCAACAGTGGTCATCCACTGATACACAGGCAAGGACAATGACCACAACCAATATTACATCAATCCAACTGGACCCAGGAGGTATAGACCAAAGCAATTATATGAACTCTTATCGCTATTATTATTGTGAGCCTGAGCACAGCTTTCACAAGACAACCCTCCCACATATCTAGACCCATATGTTCAATTATTCCAATTGTCAATGGTTACTTTGATTGCAATTTAAGCTGAAATGTTCGATAATTTAGTTTGTAGGATAACAACCTGCATTAATTTTTTTGAACATTGCGTATTTTAGCACCTTCTTCACAGCCTTAGAGCTTCTCAAAAGCCTCACTGCCAGTGTTGGATATCTGAAATATAGTCAATGTGGTAAGGTCGGAATTAAGCAGCCATTTGTGCAGAGCAATAGTCCACAAGTGACTTGGACAAGTTGCAGAGCTGGGCCGAGAGGTGGCAAATGGAGTTTAATGTGGAAAAGTGTGAGGTAATGCACTTTGGCAGGAACAATAAATGTGTAGAGTATAGGGCTAATGGGTAGGGCTCTTAATAGTGTTGAGGAACAGAAGGATCTTGGTGTATGTGTCAATAGATCCCTGAAAGTAGGCAGTCAAGTCGAGAAGGTTGTTAAGGCGGCATACGGAGTCTTGGCTTTTATTGGTAGGGGGAATTGAATTTAGGAGCCGCAGCATCATGTTGCAACTGTACAAAACTCTAGTGCGGCCGCACTTGGAGTATTGTGTGCAGTTCTGGTCCCCACATTATAAGAAAGATGTGGAGGCATTGGAGAGGGTACAGAGAGGTTTACCAGGATGTTGCCTGGTATGGAGGGCAGGTCCTATGAAGAGAGGTTGAAGGATTTGAGTTGTTTTCGTTAGAAAGGAGGCGGCTAAGAGGGGATCTTATTGAAGCATATAAGATGATTAGAGGTTTAGATAGGGTGGACAGTGATAGCCTTTTTCCTAGGATGGAGAAAGCTAGCACGAGGGTACACAGCTTTAAATTAAGGGGTGATAGTTATAGGACGGATATCAGAGGCAGGTTCTTTACCCAAAGGGTGGTTCGGGAGTGGAATGCCCTGCCTGCAGCGGTTGTAGATGCGCCAAGTTTGGTGGCGTTTTAGAGGTTAGTTGATAAGTATATGGATGAGAAGGGAATGGTTTAGTTAGGAGGGGCATTGCTTTTTATTTTGGTCGGCACAACATCGAAGGCCGAAGGGCCTGTTCTGTGCTGTATTGTTCTATGTTCTATGTTCTACAAACAGCAGAAGTCCAGTTCATCTGCTTCAATGATGTTGTTCAGGCATAATGTGTCCTGAGCAGCAAGGATAATTCCCTTGTTTCTATCACTACTTTCCTTTCCTCTTTCTTGTGATGCCATTAGCCCTTTTTGAACTATATAGGGATAGCTTCTAGTACCTCAGTCAAGACGCCATTGTATGTGTACCTGCAAATTCAGGTTTTGATTTGATTGTGATCATTCTGTGTGACTGGCTGAGTGAGCAACAAATTCATTTATTGAGGCCAAAAGGGTTTTTAATTTCAAGACCTCATTTCACTATTCAGCCCTAATCCAGGCCGGTAGCAATGTCTGCCTGAAGAATGGAGGAGGCTGAGGAACTTTGGGCAGTAGAGGCCACTGCTAGAGACTCAGGGAAATTATCCTTTAAAGTCAGGTATGAAGCGGAAGGATGTGCTCAGGAAGCAGTGAGAATCAAGGGATGGTATGGGTATGGTCATCAGGGAAGGCTCCAGGTTTTTCACAAAGGCCTAGACAAATCCTGCCCTAAGAATTTGGGTCTCTTCTGGCCCAATATTCTGCTAATGACCCTCTTTCTCCACCTCAGGCCTCCATTTAAAACAGCAGATTGAGCCTCAGTTATATCATTGGAGACTAATCTGCATATTTCAAAGAGACCTTAATAGAGTGAGGCAGGTGCCATGGCACCCTGCAATTTAAAATGGCAGCTAGGTCACTATGGGAAAGGAGTAGGCAAGTTCCCTCTGTTTAACTGCCTCCATCTTTTCCCTCTAACTACTTTGAATCATAGAATTCCTACAGAAGGTATTCGGCCCATCGAGCCTGCACCAACAAGAATCCCACCCAGACCTAATCACTGTAACCCCATGTATTTACCCTCCCAGTCCCCCTGACACTAGGGAAAATTTAGCATGGCCAATGAATCAAACCCACACATCTTTTGGATGGGAGCACCTGAAGGAAACCCATGCAGACATGGGGAGAACATGCAAACTCCACACAGACAGTGACCTGAGGTTGGAATCGAATCAGGTTCCTGGTGCTGTGAGGCAGCAGTGCCAACCATTGTGCTATCATGCCACCACTTGGTCTGGTTTTCACCAAGTTCTTTAATCATGGAGAATCTCACAGCTGAGGCTAACTTCAAATAATTAGATGAAGGTGAACTCATCAGCTCTGGAGACTAAATGGCCAGAGCACAGACTGATGGATAGATTGTACATAGTTTGTGGAATATAAGTCACATGAGTTAAATGGCATTTCTTTCGCTTCACATTTGCTTCAATTCCCTAAACTCTTGAAAGGTTGGTTACTCAGTTTCCCTTTAAGTGTCTGTTCAAAGCAACCTATTGATGAAGTAAACTTTTGGGAGAATGACTTTGAATTGCGTTCAAAATTATTTGGGTTTGATAGATAGAGATAATTTTATCAACCCTCCCCCACGGGAATCGTAGCAGGCAGGACATAGACCACGCAAAGATCCGTTGACCTCAGGGAGGATTTTCTGACCTTGGAGCGAACGCAGCTGGAAAATCCAGCCCAAACTGCTTTCATTGGCAGAATAATTGTTATCCAGAGGATGCAGGTGCAAGATATTTGGCAAAGGGGAGATAAGTAGAAACTGTCCTATTCAGCAAGTAGTTATGATCTGGAATACACTACATGAAAGGATGGTGGAAAAGATTCAATTTTCAAAAGGGAATTGGATATCTACTTAAACAGGGTATAATTAGCCAGGGAAATGTGCAGATTAATGAGACAAATTGGTTGCTTTTTCAAAGACCCAGCACAAGCATGATGAGCCAAATGGCCTCCTTCTGTGCTGTGGGATCTAAGGCCTTTATCCTTTGATTAAAGGATATCAAGTGTTCGTGCATGCAAGTGATTCTACCTCGCTGTGATCTGCCAATAGCTATCTTTGCAAGGAGGCTTGGAAGTTGTGTGTTACTGGGAGTCAGGACAAAGTGGTGGACATGTGGCAGGGATGGGGGTGCGTTGCTGCAGATGGTAGGGAATACCATCTGGATGTAGACTGACCCAAGTACATAATATTAGCTGAATGGCAGAGATTATCTGAACTAGAGGAAGGATTGTAATACGAGCAGCTTTACATAAGGGATTACATAACACAAGCTCGTATTTCTTGGACCATGAAGATTAAGGGATGGTTTGATTGAGGTCTTTTAAGAATTTTGAATGGAATTGACAGTGTAGATAGAGAGGACTGATATTTTTTTCAACTTGTGGAGTGAGTATACAACAAAGGGACATAATCAAAAAGCGGCAACGGGGGTCATTTCGGAGAGAATATCGGAAAGGCTTCATGTAAAGGGTGGGAGAAATGTGGACCTCCCTCCCAGCAAAACAGCAGATGTTAGCTTAACTCTTCGTTTTAAACTTGCAAGAGATTTTTAATGGATAAGGATCTGAAAGGATATGGAGCCAAGGCTTGTTAATGGAGTTAGGACACAGATAGCCCTGCTTCTGTTCCTTGAGTTCTTGACAGGCGCTGGGGAATGAATGGCCTACTCCTCATCCTATGTTTCTGTTAAAATCAGAGAGTAAAACATTATTTCCCACTGCAGTTTCATGTTTAATATTACATTAAGCCCACTACGCTTGATTCTAGGAGGAATTCTAGGGAGTGACCTAAATAGTTTGGATGATATGATGGTCCAGTGAAGTCCTCAGTTAAAAAAATGCTTCACAAATTTTTGTTTTGAACCCAATCTCTTTTACACCAAATATATAAACACAAACTCTCTATCCACTGCTGATGCCCATTGCTGTGCCGATAGCAGAGTTTGCATGCTTCCCCATGATGCTGTCTCTTAACTCTTTGGCAGTCCATGCAAGGCAGTTTTTGTTCAGTAGGAGTAAATCGATGAGAGCTTTGATTTCACTCTGCAAGATGATGCAATAATGGGGGAGGGTAGGGGGGCGGGGCTGACAAGGTTTGGTCCATCCCAGCAGCTGCACCGGATTGGCAGGTAGAGCTGGGACCTGCAATCAAAGCAGGTGTCCCACCACCTGTGATGCAGATCCAATTAATGTTTGGCTGCAGTTTTTTAAAAAACTCTGAATGGGAATGGTGGGGATGAAGGGATAGGAGTGTAGGAGGTGATGTCTGTACAGACAAACACATTTGTTAATAATCAAAATTGGGAATATAATCACTGATATTTATTGGTAAGTTGAGCATACTTTTCAATATATGTATATATAATGCAATAATTTTACTAACCAAGGCTTCATTTTTTGATTTATCATGATATGTACAATTTTTGAATAGATTTGCAGTGTTGAAAAATGTAAACGTCATGAAGATACATTGCTGCCTTGGATTAATCAATATAGTAACCAATACAACGGCAGCATTTACCACGTAACCACACAATCACTGCATTTCAAATTAATATACGTGAATCACAGTTCTTATATGAATGCAAATGGACCAAGCTGTTTTTGACATTAAATTCTAGCATATAGTGTATAAAGCTAAACTAAAAGTAAAACACTGCAGAGGCTGGAAATCTGAAATAAAACCAGAAAAGGTTGAGAAAACTCAACTTGTCTGGCAGCATCTATGGTAACAGAAACAGAGTTCTTGCTGAAGACGAGCCATGTGGATTGATTGAGAAGGTTAATTGATGAACTTGGCAAGATGGATCTGAAACTTCTGTGGTGGGCAAAGTGTTGGAGAGAATAATTAGGGAAAGGATTTATAGTTATTTAGAGAGAAATGAATTGATTGGAGATAGTCAGCATAGTTTTGTGAAGGGTAGGTCGTGCCTTACTAACCTCATTGAGTTTTTTGAAAAAGTGACTAAGGAGGTGGATGGGGGTAAGGCGGTTGATGTGGTATATATGGACTTTAGTAAGGCGTTTGATAAGGTGGCCCATGGAAGACTTCTGCAGAAAATGCAGATGTATGGGATAGAGGGTGATTTAGCTAATTGGGTTAGGAATTGGCTAGCAGATAGAAGACAGAGGGTGGTGGTTGATGGGAGATATTCATCGTGGAGTTCGGTGACAAGTGGTGTACCTCAGGGGTCTGTTTTGGGGCCCCTGCTGTTTGTAATTTTTATAAATGATCTGGATGAGGGTATTGAAGGATGGATTAGTAAATTTGCAGATGACACTAAAGTCGGTGGAGTGGTAGATAGTGAAGAGGGGTGTTATAGTTTGCAGAGGGACTTGGACAAGTTGCAGAGCTGGGCCGAGAGGTGGCAAATGGAGTTTAATGTGGAAAAGTGTGAGGTAATGCACTATGGCAGAAATAATAAATGTGTAGAGTATAGGGCAAATGGTAGGATTCTTAGTAGTCTAGATGAACAGAGGGATCTTGGTGTGTATGTGCATAGATCCCTGAAAGTAGGCAGTCAGGTCGAGAAGGTTGTTAGGAAGGCATATGGAGTCTTGGCTTTTATTGGTAGAGGGATTGAATTTCGGAGCCGCAACGTCATGTTGCAACTGTACAAAACTCTAGTGCGGCCGCACTTGGAGTATTGTGTGCAGTTCTGGTCCCCACATTATAAGAAAGATGTGGAGGCATTGGAGAGGGTACAGAGGAGGTTTACCAGGATGTTGCCTGGTATGGAGGGCAGGTCTTATGAAGAGAGGCTGAGGGATTTGAGGTTGTTTTCGTTAGAAAGGAGGCGGCTAAGAGGGGACCTTATCGAAGCATATAAGATGATTAGAGGTTTAGATAGGGTGGACAGTGATAGCCTTTTTCCTAGGATGGAGAAAGCTAGCACGAGGGGACACAGCTTTAAATTAAGGGGTGATAGTTATAGGACGGATATCAGAGGTAGGTTCTTTACCCAAAGGGTGGTTCGGGAGTGGAATGCCCTGCCTGCAGCAGTTGTAGATGCGCCAAGTTTGGTGGCGTTTAAGAGGTTAGTTGATAAGTATATGGAAGAGAAGGGAATGGTTTAGTTTGGAGGGGCATTGCTTTTTATATTGGTCGGCGCAACATCGAAGGCCGAAGGGCCTGTTCTGTGCTGTAATGTTCTATGTTCTATGTTCTATGAAACTGACTCAGTAATAGGAAACAAAGGGTGGAATTTTCTCATCCCACCCACCACAGGAATCATAGCGGGTAGGACATAGACCATACAGAGCTCTGTTTGACCTTGGGTAGATGGCAGTTTGTGTGGCTGGAAGTCAGTGTCCAGTGATGTAATGAGTCCCTTATGTACATTAATGATATAGATGATAATGTGGGGGCAATGATAAGATTGGTAAAATGATTAGTAGTGAAGAAAGTTTTGGTTGCAGGAAGATATAAATGTGTTGGTCAGATTGGCAGATGGTATTTAACCCTGATAAGTGCAAGGTGATGCACTTTGGAAGTAACAAGACAAGGAAGTATTTAATGAATGGCAGGACATCAGAAAGCTCAGAGGAACAGGTGAATCCAGGGGTACTTATTCACAGATCCCTAAAGGTGATAGTAGAGGCGAATAGCATGGTTAAAAAGGCACATGGGATGCTTGCTTTTATCAGTCATGACATAGAGGATAAGAGCAATGAGGTTATGTTTGAACAGAACATTGGTTAGGCCACAGCTGGAATACTGTGTGCAGTTCTGTTCACCTCACTAAAGAAGGATGTAATTACACTACAAGGGATCCAGATGAGTTTCACCAGGATGATTCCTGGGATGGACCATGTGAGTTATAAGGAGAGACGAGATAGGCTTGACTTCTTTTCTTTACAGAAGAGAAGACTGAGAGGGGACATGATGTCGGTGTATAAGATTGAGGGGAATGTACAGGCTGAGTAGGGAGCAGCTGTTCCCTTTGGTTGGGAGGGTAAATCACAAGGGAGCATGGTTTTAGGATGAGGGGTAGCAAATTGAGTGATGATTTGAGGGAAAAAAATCACTTAGAGGATGGTGACAATCTAGAATGTGCTAGCTGAAAGATAGGAGAGGCCAAGAACCTTACAACCTTTTTTTAAAAAAAAAAAAAATTTTGGATGAGAACTTGAAATATAACATTCAAGGATATGAAACAAGTGCTGGAAAATGGGATTAATGCATCTTTAGTGGTAGTTATTGTCAAGGCAGGCTTGATGGGCTGAAGGAGTTTTCAACATTGTATGACTCTATGAAAAGTTAACTGTTTCTCTCTCCACAAGGACTAGTTGAGTTTTCCCTGCAATTATTGCTTTTATTTCAGTTTAAAAAGATGATTTTTCTGTTCCTTTGGGGGACACACACTTGAAACAGGGAAACATTTGTAAGGGACAACAGGAAAAGGACAAGGGAGAAGGTCTAATTGGACAGCTTTTTCCAAAGAGTCAGCACAGGCACAGTTGGCTAAATGGCCTCTGCTGCTGAATCAGTATCCGATTCTAAATTAATGATGAAATTCAGCCAAGTTTTCATTGACAATCTAACAGACAATACTATTTCAGAAAAGAAAAACAACGGCAGCTGTGCTTGGATAGTAATCAGCCTCTTCTGAGCATCTGTCCCTCAGTTTGAATCCTCTCTCTCCACCCCCTCACACGCTATTAATTAAAGACCTTGTCACCACCCTTTACATAATCATGGTCTCATCGCCCAGCGGTTTGGGCCAAAGACCAATTTTCTAGTTCATTGGTATGGTATTCTATATACAAACAAACCCTATTAGTTTCCTCTTGGTGACAAGGAGCCTTTGGATTGTAACAGAGCAGGAAAGCCTCACTAATAACTGTTTGACAGTTCTCACAGCTAATGTTCAATGGCAGCATTTTTTTCCAAGAGTCAACTTGGCTTTTAACCCACATTTCTCTGCTCATTTACCAAAGTGACAGCCCTCCGCTGAGCACAAGCTTTTCCAGTATTCATTCAAGTGCCTTTCATCTGCCACTTGGGAGTGGGTGTTGCATGGCCTTACATGGAAGCTGGAAAGCTTCCAAAAGTGCCTGGGACTTGCCTGCCCTGTCAGCCATTCATCTCACTATGGGCAGCCAGTGAGAGAGGCCAAACCCTCGAAGAACAAGTAGCTATGCCAGCTTAACCACTTACACCATCGCCGCCCCCCCCCCTCCCCCATCAACTCCTGCACAATGCACTTCACAAAATAATAAAATGATACAATATAGGATGAGGCTATTCGGACATCGTGTTTATGCCAGCTCAATGAATGAACTTTCCGATTTGTCCTCCTTCCACCCACCTTTCCCCGAAGTTTCACAAATGCTCCCCCCTTTTATTCATTTTGGTATTGCAAGTTATTTTCTGGCAGACCGTTCCAGATCGCAACAATTTACTGCGCGTGAACAAACTCTCTCTTTAATTTATCTTTTTTTTGTTTTGGACTGTTCTACCACTTGTACCATTGAATGATGATAAATAATATTCCATGACTACCCAACATCCCACCTCAATCTGCCAAGGGTCATCAGGGGTAGAATTTTACGCTGGCGAAGTTGGCATGCCTCTAACTTGGAAGCCCATGTGATGACATCAGGTATGCATTCTGACATCACTGCACAATCACGTGATATTTTGCTCAGTGCAGATTAGACCGTGCAATTTAAAATTCATTGCATGGGCAACAGGGGAAGGCAGACCAACCAGAATTAATCTTTTTTTCTTTCAACTGTCGGATAAGAAGCTCCTTCTGCAAACACTGGCTGAGGAGTTAGGCGTTAGCAGGGATGAGGTGAGATGGGGTTTTGGAGTGTTGATGGAGTGTTTTCTGTGTTGGATACATCAGTGTCGAGCTCAGCTGAGATTTTTGTCCTCTGCTGTCAGAGATTTGAGTTCCTCTGTCACCCTTTGCGCATGAGTAAACCCCATTTGCCAACCTGAAGATGGGTATTGTCTACTCAGCAAGTAGCACCTCCTCCTCTGAGGGGAGGGAACAAAGATTAGAGAGGGCTGGGAGGGTTGGTGGCGGTGGTCACAGACAGTCCACTTACGCAGAGATCCAGGCGATCAGATCCATTAGCGAGAGCAAGGAGACCCACCCTCAGAGAAGCATACTACCCAGCTGCCAGGATGCAGAACCAGCGATCAAATTACCTTCACGTGACTGAGTCCAGTGATACAGGAGTCTCTGGCTTTCAAAGGAAACTGTGGCTAGTATCTGCTAGATGACTGGGTCAAAGATAGCCTCAAACTGTCTGGGAGGATACCCAAGGCCTGTGGCTCTGAAGATCATTGGGATACCAATCTTTTTGCCTCTAGATGGCTCCAAGGTGCTGTGGCTGATCTATGCGGAGTGTCTCAGTCAGCTGCACACAGCTGTGTCAGGCTGAACTGATGCCTTGTTCAAGAGTATGAATAGATTTATTCATTTCAGGACAGATCAGGTCAGCCATGCTGAGAGGGCAGCCATTTTGTTGTTTATTTATGGGTGTGGGCATTGCTGTTTGGCCAGAATTTATTGCCCATCCTTAGCTGCCCAAGGGCATTTAAGAGTCAACCAGACTGCTATGGCTCTGGAGTCACATGTAGGTCAGACCAGCTAAGGGTGGCAGATCTCCTTTCCTAAAGGACATTAGTGAACTAGATGGGTTTTTCTGACAATTTTTCATGGTCATCAGTAGATTCTTAATTCCAGATATTTCTTAATGAATTCAAATTCCACCATCTGCTGTGGTGGGATTCGAACCCGGATCCCCAGAACATTAGCTGATTTCTGGATTAATAATCTTAGTGATAACACCACTAGACCATCATCTCCCCTCTTGCAGGGACCTCTTTATCCAGAGTGCCACTGATTGTACCCATGTGATCATCAAGCCTCCACCCAGCCAGCCAGGAGCCTTTGTGAGTGGGAAGGGGCTTCACAAAATGATGAATGCTCTAAGTGTGTGTGAGACCACAGGATCCAGGTGTGCGTGAGGTATCCGGGCAGTTTGCACAATGCACACACTCTTCGCCACTTGGATATGCCCAGGCTTTTCGCAGCTGTAGCTCATTTAGACAAGCAGTTGATTACCCACTAAAATGGTGGCTGATGATAAGAACATAGGAATTAGGAGCAGAGGTAGGTAAATTCAGTCCTTCAAGACCACTCCGTCATTCAATCAGATCATGGCTGATCTCTCCCTGATCTCAAATCTGCCTCCCCACTTATTCCCCATATCCCTCTTTCTCTTTTTTAATTAGAAATATGCCTATCTCCTTCTTGAAACCATTCAGACTCCACTGCGCAATGGGCAGCAAATTCTTCAAATTCACCACCCCCTGCAAGAAGTAATTCCTTCTCATCCCAGTTTTAAATCTACGGCCTCACAACCTATACCTGATGCTTATCAGGTGGCCAACGACAGGCACTGAGGAGAGATACAACTTTTGCTATGTATCCACAAGGACGGTGGTGGAGAGGATCATTGGGCTTCTGAAGATAAGGTCCAAATGTCTCCACCAATCTGGGGGCACCCTGCAGTACTAGCTCCAGCGAGCATTACTCATTGTGGTAGTCTGCTGCCCTCTCCTCAATCTTGCTCTCTCTAGGAGGGAACCCTCCTGAACAAAAGGAGGACAATACAGCAGCTCTAGCCTCAGACATGGACACTGAGGAAGACTCTGATGATAATACCACACAGCTAGAAGTGAGGATGACGAAGATGTAATGTGAAACCTCCAGAGGACAGGAATGCCAGGAACGCACTGATCCAGCATTTCTTCCGATAGAGTGGCATCCCTTTCCTTCCTGCAATACCACCTTTCCAGACACGTAACACTCATCCATTGCATGGGGATGCTCCCACCCATGCAATAAAATGTGATACCCTGGACATTTTGGATTAGACAGCAATTAGTTTGACACTGGTGTGGCATATGGGACACATCTGGCTTGACTGGATAATGATATTTAACGCAATAAATTCAGAAAGATACAAAAAAAGGAGATCCACCTGGATCATAAACAGAAATTTTGATTTGAATCTGTCAACAGCACCTAGTGCAGATCCCTGTCTATTCCTCGTGTGTCTTCAGCTTATATTTTTAGGTGCAATGTCTAGTTTCCCGCTCGTGGACATGGGCAGGTTGCAGTTTGCGTTGCCCTGGTGGCACAGATAAACTTGGCAGTTGTCCTCCGGTCAGCAGGGTTAAGCAGGCATTGCTGGGGAGCGTCCAGTGAATGATGTGGCTGATGCAAACTCTTGGTTTGGAGTGGAGACTGGCAGGGAGAGGAAGAGGAGCCTATACCCTCACCCTCATCTGGGAGTCTGTGACGGTAGTTCACAAGGACGGCAGTTATTTTGCTCACCATTCTGAAATGAGTTCTCATCCCTCTGCTCATGATGGATGGAACATGAAAGGTGATACTGGCTCCCTCTACCACACTGGCATTGACCTGATTGAAAAACATGCTTCAACTCACTGTCTGCAAGAAATACTGCAGCAATTCCCTGAAAATCCTTTGACAGCAAACCAGCATCAACACTGGTCAGTAACTGAACTCTTTTGCTTAAAATTTCATGATGGTGAGCCAGTGCTATATCAACATGGGTATTAAATAGATTAACATTTCTATTAAAGTAGCTATAGCAAAAATATCATGTGAAAGTACTGAGACTTGGGAAATGGGATTTTTTTTTTAGTCTGGGTGGGAATGTGATGCTTTGAGTGGGTGAAAAGGGCATGAACAGTAAAATTCCACTCAGCCATGGTCATATTCACAGGAAAAGGCTGGGGAATCACTTCTAGAAACTGAAAGTTTCGCTGTGCTGGGGTGCGTAAAGCTCCACATCTACACAAACTATCACAAGTTCTGGACTTCTCTTATTATCCATTCATTGTTGTTTTCATCACTTGATGTTACAATTGGAAATTATTTTAGTCAGAAACTTGTTACTGATGCACTGAGTGTCAGAACATCAATCTGTCAACTGCCTGATCAGAATGCGATGCTTTCTCCGATTGTCTTTAACCATCTGCACATATTGCAGTTAAAAACAATAATTGCTGTGTAATTTAACAGGTCATTGTAAGCAGCTCAGAGCCTTCGAGGATGTGACTGTGAATGGCAAACAATCACTAGCAGCACCTACTGTTTCATTCATTTCAATAGCAACAACCTGATTATTAACTTGAGGGCAAAATTGTGAATGAGGTGGTATCATTCCAATGATATGCAGGAAAGGAGAGCTAAAGGAGGGCTGCATAGTGGTTAGCACTGCTTCCTCACAGTGCTGGGAACCCAAGAAATTGTGTGGAGCTTCTACGTTCTTCCCATATTGGTATGGGCTTTTTCCAAATGCTCCGGTTTCTTCCCACACTCGAAAGATGTGCAGGTTTGGTGGATTGACCATGCTAAATTGCCCCTTAGTGTCCAAAGATGTGTAGTATAGATGGATTACCCATGGTAAGTGTGTGGATTACAGGGATAGGTGGAGAAGAGGGACTGGTTAAGATGCTCTGTGAGACAGTTGGTGCAGACTCGATGGGCTAAATGGCTTTTCTGCACTATAGAGATTCTATGTCTGAAGGTTGTCATACATCAAGGCATCAGAGATAGTCATCAGGCTGACAGGGAGGCTTAGAGATTCATAAATGTTATTTGTTCTTTCTCCCAGATGTGAAATACATTCCTGCATACTGTTTTATTCAATACATTTTCATATATTCATAAGAAATTGATAGGCAGGGCACGATCTGCTGATCCATCACACACCAGGATTGCTGAGTATCAAGACTGAATACTTCTTTCCTCCTAATTCCATTCCTCTCCACTCCACTCCCCTCCCCTTTCCATGTTGCCAGCACTCCCACCAACTCCCGACTCACTCTTTCCCCACAGCCCTGTAATCCCTTAGAGTGGAATAAAAAAACACAGAAAAATCTCAGGATACAATTTGTAGAACGGTAGAACAGTGATTAGTATTAATGCTTCACAATGCTAGGGACTCCAGCTCACTGTCTATGTGGTATTTCCACATTCTCCCTATGTCTGCGTGGGGTTTCCTCCCACACTCCAAAGATGTGCACGTTAGGTTGATAGGCCATGCTAAATTACCCTTTAGTGTCAGGGGGATTAGCAGATGGAAAATGCATGCAGTTGCAGGGATAGGACCCTGGGTGGGATTGTTGTTGGCTTGTTGGCCTCCTTCTGCGCTGTAGTGATTCTATGATTCTGAAACAAGGGAAAAATACTCTGGAAAATCTCTTGTTGACCCCCTTCAGGCAATCAAAGCGTTCCAGGAGATCAGAGGGACCAAGTGTAATAAGGAAGGGAAACATATAATTGGGTAGTCAGTATTATTATCTCTGCTGGCTGTCTCTCAAATTTGCAGTTCTGCTCAAATCACTCAACTGGGTCTCAGTCTCAAAAAGGTTGTCCCAAAAGTGTGAGGCAAAACTCATTCCTGAAGGGATGTGGCACAAACAGTCAAAATAAGAGGCAATCCCTGAAAGTACAGGATAGTTGAGTACCCTACTTCAGTAGGACTGAGTCCAGTTGCCTCTTGAAGACATGACGGAAATCATTCCCTACCCATCACCCAGTGATACATTGCCAAGGCATGCTGCCTTCTAGAAATCATTAACAAAAGTTAATGTTATTACTGGGAATTATAAAGGAAGAGAATTTGGTGTCAGTCCCATTGTGTGAGCAGTGCCAGAGAGAAAGTATCTGTGCTCTCATCCCCACCTCAGCCTTTGTTCGCCAGCAGTGTGGTTAGGTGAGCATCCGGTTTGGTTTGAACAAACTTCTTGCATCAGCCAAAATTTGAGTTCAACCTCCACGGCAGTTCAGCTTTCCCAGCAGTTCGAGTCTGAGCTGCAGCCCTGAGCAGTACACTGTAGGCTGAACCTGAAACCTTCAGAACAATGAGTATGCTCAAATTCTACATCCTCACATTTCATTGTCATAAGATTATAAATCATGGGTTTTGGAGCTTATTCCTCCTTCTTAATGTGTAGGTGCAGTGATTGAAATATTGCTAATTTTACTTTGCCAAATTTCACAAAATGCAATGCCCCATAAAATGTGACAATTTTTTTTATTTGTTCATGTGACAAGGGTGTCACTGGTTGGCCAGTATTTAGTTGCCCTTGAAGGTTAGTTGAGAGTCAACCACATTGCTGTGGCTTTGGAGTCACATGTAGGTCAGACCAGGTAAGGGCTGCATATTTCCTTCCGAAAGGGCATTAGCAAACCAGATGGGTTTTTCTGACAATGGTTTTGTGGTCATCAGCTGATTCTCAATTCCAGCTATTGTTTATTGAATTCAAATTCCACCATCTGCTGTGGTGGGATTTGAATCCAGAATGCTGGAACATTAGCTGAGGTTCTGGGTTAATAGCCTAGTGATAATATCACTAGGCCATTGCCTTACCAAATCCTGATGATCCTCCGTAATTGTACTATGATATGGATCATATGGTGTAGACAAGGTAATCAAGTGTCCCATACTTCAAGGGATTGTCCTTTATTTTGACTGTTTGTCCCATATCCTTTCTTTGTTCAACACTTTTACAACAGCCTGTTAGAGATTGAACTCAGTTGAGTGATATAAGCAGGACTGCAAGTTTATGAGACAGACAGCAGAGATAATAATACTCTGACTACCCCACTCTTACGATTACAAGAACCTCTCTACCCAGCCACCCTCACTCCTGCTCCTCCTGCAGCATTCCAACTCTGCTCCTATATTTGCCAATAGCCCTCTCCCGTTCATTTGGTAACCTTTATGCTATCGTTCTTCCCCAATACTACAGTTAAAGGACTTTGTTTTATTTTGTAGAAGTTGGTCACTCGGGTATGAAAACACTGATGTGAGTCACCTAGTACAAAGTAATGCTCAATTTCATGTTGAACAAGGAAATTCTCCTCTGGGCTAATGTTTACTGCACAACTACCATCACTAAAAGCAGGTAATCATCCTATCATTATTACATTGCTCTTTTGGGATGTTGCTATGTAAAGTATCTCTGCCTCATTTCCTATTTTACAAAATTTATTGCATTTCTAAAAGTACTTAATTGGCTGTAAACTACTTTGGAACATTTGGGGATTGTGACAAGCACATTAGCGCAAAGTTTCTCCTATTCTTTGATTTGAATTGTTTGTGGGGACTCCCCTCTCAATGCTCTGAACATTATTTTCAATACTGTTAGAGAGATCTTGCACCAACAAATCGCCAGGCACAGACAGACCTCTCTCTCCAGGGCAGGATAAGTAGACCTCCAACCAGGCAGTGCAAATAGGCCATTCTCCATATTGAACCTAATGCTGCAAGCTACAAGCACAAATGCACCAATACTCGGACATTTGCCTAAGAGCTGCACAGTGGTTAGCACTGCTGCCTCACAGCACCAGTGACCTGGGTTCAATTCTGATCTTGGATCACTATCAGTCTGGAGTTTGCATGTTCTCCCCATGTCTGCATGGGTTTCTTCCAGGTGCTCCAGTTTCCTCCCACAGTCTAAAGATATGTAGGTTAGGGGAAATTAGTGGGGTAAATACGAGGTTATGGGTCAGGGTAAGATACTGCATTGGTGTGGAATCGATGGGCTGAATTGCATTCCAAGATACTTGTGGGATAGTCCAGGACCAGAGGATATAATCTCAAAGTAATGGGTTGCCTATTTAAGACAGATTAGAAGGAATTTTTTCTCAGTAGTGATTCTGTGGCATTTTTACTGTAGATTGTTGTAAGGACTGAATTGTTATGTATGTTTGAGGCTGTGATAGACAAATGTTTAATCAGTAAGGGAATTAAGGGTTATGAAGATAAGGAAGGAGAGTGGAGTTGAGGATTATATCAGGTCAGTCAATGTCTCATTGAATGGAGGGCATATTAGACTCTATGGGCCAAGTGGCCTACTTCTGCTCCCATGTCTTATGATCTTACAGTCTACTCTGTGCTAGACTGTTAGGACATCTTCTATTTACTGTTACAGTAACCAGGTTATCTCCTGCATCATTCCATTTCCTTTGTATCCCATGCTGCCTCTGTGTTTTGCACCGGAAGCTGAAGGCTCAACGGAATTCCGAGGTTTCACCCCAACTCCCTGGCAGTGTGCCTGGGTGTCTGCCAGAAAGCATTATCCCTCAAGTGTCAGATAATGGTTTCCGAGACATAATTTGAGAGTATATCCTGTTTTCATGGGTCTGTGCTGTAGGTTGCATATCTGAAAATCTCTTGACAGTTCATATTAAAAGGACAAAATTATTGAATGAAATGGATCCAGAATTACTTGGCATTCATCATTATCAGCTGGGTTTGTGTGTAAATATTAAACATTTAGAAAATCTTGGACTTTCGTTGAGAGATCGTAACAGTGTTTAGGATCCATGCCAGGAAACTCTTCACACGAAGAGCGTTGGTTGTGTCAGTGGAGATGAGGATGTTATTTTACACAGAGATTTGTTACAATCTGGAATACACTGTCTGAAAGGGCAGTGGAAACAGATTCAACAATAAACTTCAAAGGGGAATTGGATAAATGCTTGGAAAACAAACATTTGCAGGGAATTGGACCCACAGTGGGAGATAATGGTCTAGTGGTATTATCGCGAAATTCTTAATCCAGAAACTCAGTTAATGTTTTGGGGACTTGGGTTCGAATCTTGTTACAGCATATGGCAGAATTTGAATTCAATGAAAAATATCTGGAATCAAGGATCTTCTGATGATCATGAAACCATTGTTGATTGTTGGAAAAGCTCAACGTGTTCACTCTTTAGCAAAGGAAATTTGCCGTCCTTACCTGGTCTGGCCTATGTGTGACTTCAGAGCCACAGCAATATAGTTGACTCTCAATTGCCTTCCAAGGGCAACTAGCGATGGGCAATAAATTCTGGGCAGCCAGTGATGTCCCATATCCCATGAATGAATGAAAAAACAAACTTTCAAAGAGGCAGCACAGATATGATGAGCCTTTGGCCTCTGCCTGTGCTGCTTTATTGTAACCTATGATTTTATGATTTGGAATTGAGATTGGACAGGGGTGGTGAAATCAAAATCCCTGGAAGCATTTATGACCTAGTTGCAAATTGCAATGAGCATGGCTGGGGGAGTGAGGGAATGTGGTCAAAAATCTGGCAACACCAGTTGTGTTGGATTACATCCAAGAACTGGTCATTGGGGTGAAACATCAAAGTCCCAGATGAGTGTCCGGTCTGAGTCTATGCTACAGTCACCAATTATCCAGGGTTGGCCTGATATCTCCAAGAATTAAAGATAATCTCTTGGCCATTACTGCCACAGAAAACCTGGGAGAAAAATTGTTGGGTCGTTGAGGCAAAATGTGTTCTTTCTCATGTAACTTGAAGACTTTTATTAGAGGATAAAGGGAAAGATTATTTAACATATGGAACAACTGAAGGGAAAGGTCATGTGTTGGAATTCCTGGAATCCATCCAGTTGGACTTAGACACCCCAATCTCAAGGTATGAGCAGAGAAAATTGGAGCTAGGATAAAATCGGACTAGAGTAATTGAAATGAGTGTCTTCAATTCAGAGATAGATAGATAGTTTCTTGATTAATAAAGGGCTCAGGGGTTATGGGATAAAGGCAGGAGAATGGGGATGAAAAACAAAATCAGCCATGATTGAATGGCAGAGCAGACTTGATGGGCCGAGTGGCCTAATTTGCTCTCATGTCTTATGGTCTTTTGAAATAAAACATTAACTGGCATTAATCTATATGTAAGTTTGTTCAGTTCTCATACTTGCCCCATGTTAATATTCCTTTTTAACTTCCAACCAGCTTTAACATGCCCAGTGCTAAACACAGCAGTATCATCAGTTAGTCAATGGCTTTTCACCATAAAGATAATAAGTCAAATTCAATTTACAGGTTACCAATCCAGGATAGTACTGGAGTCTCCCAGAATTAAATAGGAGACAACCTGTAGAAAAATGTGAAAATAAAGTTGTTTTCTTTTAAATCTCCTTTGAAATCTTGTACTTACTAGTTGTGAAACAATTTGAGTGAGACGAAAAGACTGTCAGACTAGAGAAGGTGTTGAAAGCTCAGAGACGATTTGATCAAACGTCGAGGAACAACATTTATCCAGGGTGGGTAACCCAGCCCAGTCTGATGGGACAAATTCCTTCCATGAGCTGGCTACAAGGGTCCTCTGTGAAGTGAGGCGATCCAGTTCCAAACTCTGTCTCCAACTTCTCACCTTTCAGCAGGTCATTGGCTCAATGTTAGCTCTGTTGCCTCACAGTGCCAGGGACCTGAGACTCAGTGTGGAGTTTGCTTGCTCTGTTTGTGTCTGTGTGGTTGCCCTCTGGGTGCTCGGTTTTCTCCCATAGTACAAAGATGTACAGGTTAGGTGAATTGGCCGTGCTAAATTGTTTCTTTGTGTTCCGAGATGTGTAAGGGTTCGGGGGATCAGTGGGGTAAATATGTGGAGTTACAAGGATAGGACCTGAGTAAGATAATCCACCAGAGTGTTGGTGCAGACCCGAAAGGTTAAATGGCCTTCTTCTGCATTGTAGAATTCTATGCTGTACTGACCACCATTGACAATGGAAGTTGTCATACTGGTGCAGAGAGGGGACACTCTAATGAAGTTAGGCATGAATTGTAGTGACTGAGGCAAAGCGAAAGTGCATCTCTACAGGCAAAATCTTACTTGGGAGCGTTGGACATAGGAACAATAATAGGCAATTCAACCTCTCAGAAAGAGACAGGCTGACTCAAAATGTTAATTGCTTCTCTTCACAGTTGCTGCCAGACCTGCTAAGTTTTTCCAGCTTTTCCTGTTCTTATTTTCAGCCTTTCAATCCTTTCGCTGTTGCTGACCTGTATCTTAACTCCAGCTTGGTTCCATCATTCTTAATATCATCACCCAACCAAAACCTGTCAAACTCACTTTCAAAATTCTCAACTGATCCCTCAGACTCAGCAGTTTTTGGGGGTGGGAGCAGTGTAGATAATTCCCCATTTCCACTTTCTTTTGTGTGAAAGAATGCCTCACAACATCAATTCTGAAGAGTCAAACTTTAATTTTAAAATTGGGCCCCTTTTGTTCCAGAAATCCACTCGCCAGAGGAAATGATTTTTCTTTGTCTACCTCATTGGTCCTTTAATCATCTTGGATGCCTACATATTTGACATCAAGAGCCTGAAATGGATCATGTCAAGATCCCCAATTTTGCAGAAAAGAAATTGTGCAGGTTTTTAAAAGCGAGGTGAGAAAACTACATTTTCTTATTGTAGCAGGTACCAAATTAAACAGAACTGCCAGGTGCCAGGGGAAGATCCAAAAGTAATCATCTATCTAATCCACTGCACCTCCCTCTCCTCCATCAAGAGTCTCCTTCAAACTACCCTCTTTGGCCATCTCTCCTGATGCTTCTTTCTTTGTGTGAGCACCCTCCCCCACCAATATAGAGTCATAGGCTGGTATTTTATGATTTTGTTCGAGTAAGGCTCGTAAAATCCCACCTGAGGCTAACAGAGAATTCCTGCCCCAATTACAGGTAGGCATGGGTGGTAAAATTCCGGCAATGGAATCATACAGTCAAGAAGAGAGCCTTCAGCCCATCGAGTCTGCATCGACACGTGAGAAAGACCTGACCTCTCATCTAATCCTATTTACCAGCACTTGGCTTATAACCTTGATATACACAAAATGGATTGGAATTCATGGCTTCTTGTCAGATACCTGCTGGATCTCCATCGCAATGATGTCACTCTCTCCACGAAGTGTATGGGGTTCATTGGGAAGCAGCGTCGCCCTATGTGAAGTGAATATTTGGCAGTTGCAACTCATAAAAACTTGTGTTTTTGAAGATGTTTACAACAGGTTTATTCTGCAGCATCCTGGCACCTTGCCTGGTCATCTGTAGAAAATTCCTTTCTGGCAGAACATTAGATAATGATTTCCTGGAATATTTTTTAATGAGAAAAGATAAGTTCCTATCCTCAATGTACTTCTGGCCTAAACATTGTATTCATCAACAAACCAATTTTCTCCACTTCAACCTTATTAGAATCCATTCAATGTGTTCCACAAGACAGTATGCGGAGCCATGACCTGATGGATGCGTAGGATGAAAGTTGAAAATCAGCATTGAATGGAGTGTGTATCATCAGCATGCTTCTTTTTTCATTGGCTGATACCCAAACTTCCTACCTGACAACAAGGGATCCCATTGTGATTGGTCAGTTATTTTTCTTTGCTACCACCAGGTCAAGAGCCAATAGGAAAATGGCCAGCAATAGAGTGATATGAGGAAGCAAGAGTAAGAAGTTTTCCAGCTGAATTTCCCCTACCTGAGCTGTCCCTGTCTCAGCTTTTCAGGAGTTCTGTAAGTATACTTATATCTGCGATCTGGAGGGGGGAAAGAAACCAGCCAATGTTTGTTTTGGGGTGGAATTTTATGCATCTCTCCCACCCCTGGGTGCAGGTGGGCAGATGAGGGCTTAAGACAAATTGGGTGGCATGGCAGTGACATTGTGATCATTATCCACCAACCTCTGGTATTTTACAGTAACCAGGTAGGTGTGTCCATCTACCTTCCCACGTTTCCCACTGGAGATCCTTCAGTGGCCAATTTATGGCCACTTAAGGGTCTCCTCCCATCACCGTTGGTGTTTTGCCATAGCACAAGATGAGGCTGTTTTCATTCTGGGAATAAGGCACCCAGCGCTCAATGTAGCTTCTCAGGCTAAAGAACCCACCAAAAATGTTATGAAACCCACTGCACTTGAAAACCTGTCAGGAAGACTGACATTTACCCTGCTTGTCCCCCTGACATTAAGGGGCAATTTAGCATGGTCAATCAACCTAACCTATGCATCTTTGGACTATAGCGAGAAACCAGAGCATCCAGAGGAAACCCATGCAGACAATGTGCAAAATCCACACAATTCCAAGGCTGGAATTGAACCTGGGTCCCTGGTGCTGTAAGATAGCAGTGCTAACCACTGTGCTGCCGTTCAAAAACTATACTTGTTACCGAACAATAGAAACTTAAGAATATTTTTCTCCATAAATAATTTTTTTAAATCTTTTACTTGCCTCTCAAACATTACATGTCATAAGATTGTTCCTTTTAACAATCAACAGCACAGTGGCATAGTGGATAGCACTTCTGCCTCAAGGGCCAGGGAACTGGGTTCGATTCCTGCCTTGATTCACTTGTGGAGTTTGCACATTCTCCCTGTGTCTGTGTGGGTTTCCTTCAGATGCTCCGGTTTCCTCCCACAGTCCAAAGATGTGCAGGTTAGGTGGATTGGCATGCTAAATTGACCTAGAGGGTGATTAGCTAGGTTAAATGCATGGGGTTTATGGGGATAGGGCCTGGGTGGGATTGTTGTTCTCTTTCTGCGCTGTATGATTCTTTGATTAAATTAGTGTCTTCTGATTCTTGACCATTCTGACAACGGAAACAGTTTCGCCCTATCTGGTCTATCCAGACTCCTCATGATTGGACCCTTCATAACCTGTGGAATTGACCAGCCCTATATCCCACCACCCAGCTCTTCTGATCTGGGGAGTGCCCTATACTTCCTCCACTTCACCAAAGCTCATCATCGTCAGGAAACAAAGGGTGCTCACACGAAGAAAGAAGCATCAGGAGAGATGGTCAAAGGCGGGTAGTTTGAAGGAGACTCTTGATGGAGGAGAGGGAGGTGCAGTGGCTTAGATAAATGATTACTTTTGGATCTTCACCTGGCAGTTGTTGGCAATGGAGCCAATAAAACTCTCCCTGATTTTCGCATGGATGTATTTTCTTCAATATCAAAGCAGTCTCTTCGAAGGTTCCACTTTAACCCACTTGTACATTTTGGAGAATTATCCTGGGGCAGAAAATGAATCTCGGTGATGGCTGTGCCTCCACAGTTAGAATAATTCTCATTACCTGACAGGATTTGGAAAATACAATTCCAGCTGTGCGGCTGAAATGAAGCCACCATATGATCTTTAGAAATTCTATAACTCGATTAACTTGGGATCAAAGGCCCACAGGGGTTCAATCCAGGCACATTGGTGTGGCCAGTGTTGCACAGAATGAAGAAAGACTTGGATTTATAGTAAGTTTCATGACCTTTGGGCATCCCAAAACAATTTAACAGCTGCAGAAGCATTTTCAAAGTGTAACCACCGTTGTAATTTCAGGAGTGCAGCAGAAATTTGTGCAGCAGAGATCAAGATTCCCAAAACAACAATGTGATAATGACCAGGTAGTCTGTTGTTTCAGGTTTTGCTTGAGGGACAGATATTAGACCTCCCTGCAATTGTTCAAAATGGTGTCAAGAGATCTTTTACATTCACCAGATGGGGTGTCTCAGTTTACTAATATTTTTTCCAAAAGACCGCTTCTCACAATGCAACATGTTCTCAAGTGTTATCATAGAATCCCTTCCACACAGAAGAAAGCCATTCAGCCTATCGAGTCTGTATCAACGACAATCCTACCCAGGCTCTATTCCCATCAGTCACACATTTACCCAGCTAATCCTAGAGAAAATTTAATATGGCCTATCAACCTAATCTGCACATCTTTGGACCGTGGGAGGAAACCAAAGCATTCGGAGGAAACCCACACGAACATGGGGAGAAAATGCAAACTCCATGCAGACAGTGACCTGAGGCCAGAATTGAACCTGTGTCTCTGGCGCAGCAAGAAAGTAGTGCCAACCACTGTGCCCACCATGCCACCTTGTATCTTAGATTTGGGCATTATTTCACTTTGAGAATATCATCAGTTTTAAAATGATACCTCTGTAGATTAGACATATGTCTCATGGAAGAAACCTTATATTCATTGAAAGTAAATCAGATTAGTTCTTCAGAGACTACTACAGACCTGTTGAGGTCTGTGGAAGGATTGGAAATGTGTAACAAGGTCACAGAAGTCAGGAAGAGTTGTATTATTTTACTTTCCCAGTCAATTAGCAATTATAAACTATTATTTATATGGTTAAAAAATTGCAGCATGCTGCTGTGCAGAGAAAGTTGGATGTTTTTGTGCAAGAATCCCAAGGAATTGGTTTGCAGGTATAGCAGGTAATTAAGAAGGCAAATGGAATTTTGTCCTTCATTGCTAGAGGGATGGTATTTAAAAACAGCGAGGTTGTGTTACGGCTGGCCAAGGTGCTGGTGAGGCCACACCTGGAGTACTGAGGTACAATTTTGGTCTCCTTACTTGAGAAAGGATATATTGGCATTGGTGGGAGTGCAAAGGAGATTTACTGGATTGATTCTGGAATTGAGATGATTGCTTATGAGGAGAGGCTGAATAGACTGGGATTACACTCATTGGAATTCAGAAAAATGAGGGGAGATCTTATAGAACCATATAAGAGTATAAAGGGAATAGGCAAGATAGAAGCATGGATGTTGTTTCCACTGGTGGTGAAACTAGAACAAGGGGGCATAGCCTCAAATTAAGGGGGAGCAAATTTATGACTGAATTGAGGAGGAACTTCTTCACCCAAAGGTTTGTGAATCTGTGGAATTCCCTGCCTAGTGAAGTAGTTGAGGCTACTTCATTTTTAAGGCAAGGATAGATAAATTTTTCAACAGTTAAAGGAATTAAGTATTATGGTGAGCGGGCGGGTAGGTGGAGTTGAGTCCACAGAAAGATCAACCACGATTTTGTTGAATGGTGGAGCAAGCTCGAGAGGCCAGATGGCCTACTCCTGCTCCTAGTTCTTATGATCTTATTATAAAAAATTCAGAATCAGCTGTTGTGAATAAAGAATGGTTCTTACCTCATTTTGGAATGTCTATGCACCAAAATCTGGAACATACATAAAGAGAGAATCTTGCATTTATCTAGACCCTTTATGACCTCAGGGGACTTCAGTGCACGTGAATTGTCATTGATATGTGCTTGAAGTGCAATCATACTTGTAATATAGGAAAGACCAATTTATTCCCAGCAAGCTCCCACAAATAGCGTTATTGAAATAACCAGATAATCTATTTTAGTGATATTAGTTAGAGGGTAAATATTTGTTCCAGAACATAGGGACACTGAAGCTCTCTAGGTGTATCTTGTTAAATGGACCACAACAGTTCAAGAAAACTAACCACCAACTTTAGAAGGGTAAATAGGAACGGACAACACATATAGGGCAATTAATAAATAAACACACAACTCCTGGGAAAAGGACTGGGCACTATTTTAAATTCAGCTCCTCGCCTCCCATGTCCACTTTTTCTTAAGACTCTCACATAACATAATCTCAAAGCGTGAAATGGCAATCACCCCACATGGTCCAGTAGCCCAATGAGGAATAAATGACTTCAAGCAAGAGCTCCCTTCACATTTTCTCTGGCAAATAACCTCTGCTTTGAATGAAAATACAACATTTTATACGAATTTGGCTTCCTAAGGCCCAATCATTGATTATTGGACAGTTGCTCAGTTCTCCTAATCTTATCTGAGGCAGGTGTTTGGTCCTTTTGTGTAATAGATTCAAAAGGCAATAATTTGTTAATGTGTGAAACTCTCTCAATGCTTTCCAGGACATTGCATGTTCTCCCCACGTCTTCATGGTTTACCACCCACAGTTCAAAGATGTGGGGGTTAGGTGGATTGGCCATGCAAAATTGCCTCTTTGTTTTGGGAGGAATAGCAGAGTAAATACATGGGGTTACCGAGATTGGGCCTAAGTGGGATAGTTAGCAGTGCAGGTGCAATGGGCCAAATGGTCTCCTTCTATGATTCTATGACATTCTGAGGTCACTACCTGTCTAAAACATTTTTGTCAAAGTCATCTCCTCCTCCTCCAGGAAGATTCAAAATGTATAGTCCCTGAACCTGTACAGGCTAATTTACCCTTTTTATTTCATAGAACATAGAACATAGAACAATACAGCACAGAACAGGCCCTTCGGCCTTCGATGTTGTGCCGACCAAAATAAAAAGCAATGCCCCTCCTAACTAAACCATTCCCTTCTCATCCATATACTTATCAACTAACCTCTTAAACGCCACCAAACTTGGCGCATCTACAACAGCTGCAGGCAGGGCATTCCACTCCCTAATCACTCTTTGAGTAAAGAACCTACCTCTGATATCCGTCCTATAACTCATACCCCTTAATTTAAAGCTGTGTCCCCTCGTGCTAGCTTTCTCCATCCTAGGAAAAAGGCTATCACTGTCCACCCTATCCAAACCTCTAATCATCTTATATGCTTCAATAAGATCCCCTCTTAGCCGCCTCCTTTCTAACGAAAACAACCTCAAATCCTTCAACCTCTCTTCATAGGACCTGCCCTCCATACCAGGCAACATCCTGGTAAACCTCCTCTGTACCCTCTCCAATGCCTCCACATCTTTCTTATAATGTGGCGACCAGAACTGCACACAATACTCCAAGTGCGGCCGCACTAGAGTTTTGTACAGTTGCAACATGATGCTGCGGCTCCTAAATTCAATCCCCCTACCAATAAAAGCTAAGACTCCATATGCCTTCTTAACAACTTTATCCACTTGACTGCCTACTTTCAGGGATCTATTGACACATACACCAAGATCCTTCTGTTCCTCAACACTATTAAGAGCCCTACCATTAGCCCTATACTCTACACATTTATTGTTCCTGCCAAAGTGCATTACCTCACACTTTTCCACATTAAACTCCATTTGCCACCTCTCGGCCCAGCTCTGCAACTTGTCCAAGTCACTCTGTAACTAAAACACCCCTCTTCACTATCTACCACACCACCAACTTTAGTATCATCTGCAAATTTACTGATCCATCCCTCAATACCCTCATCCAGATCATTTATAAAAATTACAAACAGCAGGGGCCCCAAAACAGACCCCTGAGGCACACCACTCGTCACCGAACTCCACGATGAATATCTCCCATCAACCACCACCCTCTGTCTTCTATCTGCCAGCCAATTCCTAATCCAATTAGCTAAATCACCCTCTATTCCACACATATGCATTTTCTGTAGAAGTCTTCCATGGGCCCCTTATCAAACGCCTTACTAAAGTCCATATATACTATATCAACCGCCTTACCCCCATCCACCTCTTTGGTCACTTTCTCAAAAAACTCAATGAGGTTAGTAAGGCATGACCTACCCTTCACGAAACCATGCTGACTATCCCCAATCAATTCATTTCTCTCTAAATAACTATAAATCCTATCCCTAATAATTCTCTCCAATACCTTGCCCACAACAGAAGTAAGACTCACTGGCCTATAATTCCCTGGAAGGTCTCTCTTCCCCTTCTTAAACAATGGGACCACATTCGCTATCCTCCAGTCCTCCGGAACCACACCCGTAACCAACGAGGACCTGAAGATCAGAGCCAGAGGCTCTGCAATCTCCTCTCTTGCCTCCCAGAGAATCCTAGGGTAAATCCCGTCCGGCCCAGGGGACTTATCCAACTTCAAACCCTCGAGAATTTCTAGCACATCCTCCCTATCTACTACAATACTTCCCAATTTGCAACCCTGTACCTCAGTGTTCTCCATAGCTACATTTCCAGCACTCTGCGTGAATACCGAAGAGAAATATTTATTCAGTGCCTCACCAATCTCTTCAGGCTCCACGCACAACTTCCCACTGCTGTCTATGACTGGCCCTAATCTTGCCCTAACCAATCTTCTATTCTTAACATATCGAAAGAAAGCTTTAGGATTCTCCTTAATCCTATCAGCCAACATCTTCTCGTGTCCCCTCTTAGCTCTCCTCAATTCACTTTTTACCTCCTTCCTGGCTAATCTATAGCTATCCATTGCACTATCTGAGCCTTCAAGCCTCATCCTGACATAAGCCTCCTTTTTCTTCTTAACCAGCAAATCAACTTTTTCGTACACCAAGGCTCTCTTACTCGACCATTTCCTCCCTGCCTGACAGGGACATACTTATCAAGGACTCGCAGCAGCTGCTCCTTGAATAAGCACCACATTCCAGATGTTCCCAGTCCCTGTAGTTCCCTAGTCCAATCTATGCACCCTAATTCTCTCCTGATGGCCTCATAAGTACCCTTCCCCCAGCTATAACTACAGCCCCCAGCTTCATGATTTCATATCATAGATATCACCATGTCAGCATAAATCACTTTCAAAATTCTCCTGTGGTACATTTTCAGCTTTGAATCAGCTATTATGGGCAATTTATCTTATTTAATGAAGCATTGCACGTAAGAGTCAAAACTACACACTGATTCATCACCTTTACATTAAGATTAAGCATGTGAAAATATATCTGCAGCATGAACTTTGGCATGCTAGACACATGTTTGATACACAGCAAGCTGCGTTATCATGAATAGTGTACCGTACTGAGGGATGTGTTATTATAAAGAGTGTGTTATACTATGGGAGGAGATTATGAATGTTCTGTTAAACAGAACTTACTTCAGTGAGAGGCTTGTATATTGTGAGGAAAGTTTCTGAAAGTGAAAGCTTGTTATATTGAGGAATGTGTTGTAATGAAAGGTGCATAAATAGCAAGGGATACTTTATAGCAAGGGACACATAATAGTGAAGTGCGGAGTTAGAATGAGGGATGTATTATGGTGAGGAACATGTTATAGCAAAGGCCATGTTTATAGTGAAGGATGGAGTTATAGCGAGGGAAGTGCCTACACTCAGAAACGTGATATTGTGAGGACCAGGTTATAGCGAGGGCTGTGTTACAGCAAGGGACACATTTATTTTGAAGACGTATTACCGTGAGGGACGTAATTGTACTGAGGGATGTGTCATAATAAGAAACTTGTTATTTTATAAGGACGGATGTGTCATAGCGAGAGACCTGGGGCCCGACTTAGTGACACAGCTCTTGACAAACTGTGATGTCAGTTTGTGCTCATTGAGAACTGAAGTGAAACCATCTAATCTTTCTCCAGATTGAAACCTTAAAACCAAGACCGAGAGAAAGGGATCAGTCTGGGCTGAATGGGAACTCGGATCCTAGAGATGAATGATTGGTGTCTCATTTATTGTGCCACCTGCTCTGAGGGACCCTAATCTTTGACACCTATCCCTTTATTGGAATGCTAACCTATGACTGTGATACTGTCATGCTGACCCAGGAGTTAGGAACTCAATTTCTGGTGTAACAAGTTGTGAAATTGAATGTAATAAATCTGATAATTTATTGACTAACACAGGGGTGAAAGTTAGGATTGGTATTCAGGACTAGTTGGGTCAAGACAAGGAAGTGAACCCCATGTCCTTACTCAGTCTCGCCTATGTGATTGCCTCTCAATGAGAGATGAGTAATTTTCCAACTGGTGAGTACTATGGTGACTTTGCTTCATGACTGTGAAGTTCCGCACCTGAACTTATTACAAGGACCTGCTCTGTGGCTGGGATTACTGCAGGAGCAAGAATTCAACTCAACCGACTGGCTGCCTCAAACTGTGATGAATATCAATCTTCGACTGCCACCTACTGGACTTGTATAACTTTACACTTCATCATTTTGAAGGTTCAATTTCTATTTTGTGCAGCATTTGATTGACTTTCACGATTAATTATATTCCTTCCACATCTTTATATTGCTTCACATTATCACAATGTGGGCAGCAATTTACTCTCCCTGAGGTTAGATGATCAATATTATAGTAAATGGAGAACTCCATTTTTAAAAATACTGTTTACGTTTGGGAGATAAGGTGGCTTAGTGGTTAGCACTGCTGCCCCACAGCGCTAGGGACCCAGGTTCAATTCTGGCCTTGGTCATTGTTTTTGTGGAGGAAAAAAAAACAAAAGAACAAAACAGCACGGGAAACAGGCCCTTTGGCCCAATGAGCCCGCGCCACCGAGTTTGCACGTTCTGCCCACGTCTGTGTGGGTTTTCTCCAGGTGCTCAAAGTCCATAGTCCAAAAATATGTGGCTTAGGTGGATTGGCCATGCTAAATCATTAGCAAGGTAAATGTGTGGAATTATGGGAATAGGGTCTGGGTGGGATTGTGGTCAGTACAAACTCAATGGGCCAAATGGCCTCCCTGTACTATTGGGGTGCTATGTTATGCTCTCTGTTATGTTGTGTAATGGATTATAACACTACTATGATGGTTCCCTGAAGCCTTTGTTCCATGGACGTAATTTCCTCAACCATATTAAATGGTGGTATTAGCAGTGCCATGCAAGATGTTTTGAATACTATATTTACCTCAGGGTTGAGAGCAATGACCACTTGGTGCTGGACCTCAGAGCTTTTCAACAGGAACAGACCGAGAGTGAGTTGTACATGAATAGTTCTGCAGTATAAGTTCCTCAGGCCAGGAGCATTGCTCATAGTGAGGGAAGAACAGAAAATGTCCAAAAACACAGGTCATTGATGAGGAAGACTAGTGTCCCAGTCAGTAGCAAGGGTGATGAGAGCTGCACAAGGGAGAGCTCCCAAAATAAGAATCCCAGAGCAGAGGCAGGAACAGGAAAATGTCCCAGTGCAGTAAAACAAGGAACCGAGCAAGGAAGCAGGCTCCAGACAGGAAAAGGGAATCAGGGAACAGAGTTGAAGTGAAGAAGGCAGCTGGAGGTTGGTGATCCCATGATGTGGACGTTTGGATCAAAGGTGACCATTTGGAGTTCTGCTCGGTACGCTGAAAATTTTGTGTATACTCAGGAATCTAGAGGAACAGAATCTCAGGTGACAAGATTAAAATTCTGTGAGGTGGGCCATTATCGATGCTATCTGAGTTGGTGTAATTTTTGGAGAGAATTCCCTGGTTTTATGTTTGAAGGCGAAGAATGGAATTCCTTATGAAAGGCATAGAGTTTCAGTGAAATTGCTTGGTTCACAGTGTTTACTGATATCTGGGAGAGTGGTTCAAAATCCATGGACTCTGCCTAGTTGCATCTGCCATTTATTGTGTAGCGTAATATGTTTGACCACAGTTGCTTGTTAATTCATTCATACCTCATACTTACCCAGAATGTTACAGTATAAGATAAATATTTTGCCTGAATTTCCTTGAAATGGCTATTGGAGTTGGATTATCACTCGACTCCCAGTTTCCTACTGGGAATTCCAGTTGCGCCATACTTGGCCTGATCTATTGACTCAGGCTCAGCAAGAACTGTGTAATGCAGAAGGCTCCTGGGGCTTTCAGTCAAAGGCTACTGAGTCACAGGTAAGGAAGCCAAGCCCTTTTTTTTTACACTTCTGACTGCCATAAAGCAGGTAAGTCGAAAGGTCCAGTCACTTTCAGAAGCCAGGGAGAAGATAGGTTTGTGGGTAGGATTTGGTGGGCACAGGGTTAGTGTTAGTTGGTCAGAGGGGGTGAGGGGCTCAGGTGGTCAAGGGATGAGTTTGGTGGTCATTGTGAGATGTCAGGTGGTTGGGAAAGGTCAAGTGGATAGTTGGGGATTCATATACTTGGTTGGGAGTGAGGTGGGCAAGTTGGTCAGTGAGGTGGTGTCAGACATTCAAGGGAATTCTGTGGGTGTTAGGGTGGGGATGGGGGTGATATGTTGAGGGAGATCAGTACTAGAGTTACCCAGGAGTTAGAAGTAGTTTTAATTCTTTCCACTTTTTCCTGAATCACCATTCTGGTATGACATTTTGAAGTTTGACTTGCATAATATTTTTGGATAGTTAAGATTGTAAGGCAGTTCCCCAATAGAGGTTAGTACTTCCTGGACAAATGTCATTATTAATTGCCCAGACTCACCTCCTAAAGGAACAATGCTCAAATATCTATAGAAAGTCTTACTATCTGCTTTACGTTTCTAGCTAGATTTGTCTTGTACTCATTCTCATCAATCTCTTAGTCACATATTTGCTGTGTTTTATATTCCTAGTACATAGAACACTACAGCACAAACAGGCCCTTCAGCACACAAGTTGTGCCGATCATATCAGTACTTACAAGGCCATAGAACTATCTGTAACTCCCAATCCCATTAAATCCCACGTACTCATCCAGAAGTCTCTTAAAAGACCCTAGCGAGTTCGCCTCTACCACCACTGACGGCAACCGATTCCATTCACTCACCACCCTCTGAGTGAAAAATTTACCTCTAACATCTCCTCTGTACTTGCCCCCCAGCACCTTAAACCTGTGTCCTCTCGTACCGACCATTTCAGCCCTGGGAAATAGCCTCCGAGAATCCACTCTATCTATTCCTCTCAACATCTTACAAACCTCTATCAGGTCACCTCTCAACCTTTGTCTCTCCAGGGAGAAGAGACCTAGCTCTCTCAACCTATCTTCATAAGGCATGCCTCCCAATCCAGGCAACATCCTTGATCTCTGCACCCTCTCAGTTCTGTCCAATCTTCTGACCTGCTACCCAGCTCTGTGCAATTACATGCTTTTCCTTTAAGTTTCATGCTATGTTTAACTTTTTTAGTTCACCGCATCCTCTTGTAATTTTTCTTTCTTGCTGGAATATATCTATTCTGTGTATTCTGAAATATCCTCTTAAATGTATGTCACTGTATCTCTATGGACCTATCCCTTATCGTAATATTCCAGTTCACTTTAGCTAAGTCTATTTTTGTTCCCTCAGAATTGCCTTTATTTAAGTTTGAAATACTAGTCTTAAACTCATTCTCCTATCCCTCAAACTGAATGTAAAACTCAATCATATCATGATTGCTGTTAACAATGGGTGCCTTCACTATGGGGTCATTAGTTAAACTTATCTCATTCCACAAATCGTGTCTAGTATAGCTAATCTCTCTGGTTGGTACCAGAATGTGCTGTTCTAAAAAAACAACTATTCAAGAATGTTCTATGAATTCCTTATCTAGGCTGTATTTGCCCATTTCACTTTTCCAATTTGTACGTAGATTAGAATCTCCCTTGATTATTGCCACACCTTTCTGATAAGCACCAATTTTGTCCTTCATAACCTATTTTTACCATGTGGTTACCATTAGGGGGCCTGTAAATCATTACCATAAGTGATATCTTGCCTTTATAATTTTTCATCTGTACTCAAACTGCTTCTATATCTTGGTTTCCTGAATTTGGGTCGTCCTTCTCCATTTTGCTAATAACATCTTTAATTAAGAGAGCTACTATTCCCTCCAACTTTTTCTAGCTCCCTAACCTTCCTAAATATCATGTGCCCTTCAATATTAAGACTGTCACTTTGCAGGTATGTCTCCGTAATGGTAATCATATTTTTATTTATGTATTTCTACTGGAGCTGTTCAGTTCATCTGTTTTGATTCAAATGCAATGTGCATTGAAATACAGAGCCTTTATTTTTGGAACCAGTAGCCTTGCCTGCTGGTTTACTCCTAGATTTGCAATGTCTGTGCCTTCTTGTCATGGTCTATTTATCACTTCCCACGTTAAAAATTTCATCTCTTGCCTTGTCTCTATTCTTTGATTTACCACATCTTCCCGGATGTGATCCTTTGCCCAACTACTAAGTTTAAAGCTCTCTCTACATCCCAAGTTACGCGGCTCAGTGGTCCAGTCCCAGCATGGTTCAGATGTAGATCATCCCAACAGTGCATCCCTCACTTTCCCCAGTACAGTGCCCCAAGAACCAGGGTCCGTTTACACATATCTGTCTTTAAGCCATGCATTATCTCTCTAATGGATACACTCTACCCCAATTTGCACGTGACTCTGGTAATAATCCAAAGGTTATTGTTTTTTAATGTAGTGCCTGGCTCCTCATACTTTCTGCCCAGAATCTCTTTCCTAGTTCTATCTATGCCATTGGTACCTAAGTGGACCATGCTCTCCCATTGCAAGTTTCTCTTCAGCTCTGAGTCGACGTCCTGAACCTCGGCATCAGCAGGTAACGCAGTTGTCTGGATTCTTGCTCCTTGCTACGTAGAACACTGTTAATTCCCTCTCACTACACTGTCCCTACTGCCATCGCAAGTCCTTTTGCTCCCCCACTTGAATGGCTTCCTTATCAGGGTGCCAAGGTCATCCACCCTGCACCACTCTCGTCCAAACAAACTGAGAGAACCTCAAAGCTATTGGACAATTGTAAAGGCTGAAGCCCCACCCACTGGGTCCCCTTACCTGCCTCACTTACAGTCACAATCTCACGTCACTGACCACTGACCAAATCAGAACAACATAACCTGTGGGATGGTATAAAACATTGAGCTGTTGCAGCATGGTATTATATCAATATAAGTTGTTACTCAAGGGCAGCCTCAGCAGTCTAGAACTGCTCAGCTTCATAAAGAGGAGTCTTTAGATGAACTTTATGGAAATATCTTGGTCTATTTTTCTCCATTAAAGTTTCTAGATTGTATATTGTTGCTGGTGTTATTTGATAGTAAGTGTGTCAGGGCTGTAGGGCAAGAGGGCACAAGTTCAGGGTCACAAAGAACAACTTTAAGACAGTATTTCACAGAGGGCAAACAATAGAGCGAGGATAAGAATTGAGGTGAAGAAATGAAAAGCTGCATGATTGGTATTCTGGAGGGTGAAAGCAAACAGGGCACAAGACCCATTTCATTCTACAGCATCGTACAGAACTGGAATTCGCTGGCACCAGAGAGGGCCACGGGATGGCTGGTATGGAATAATATTCCCATACAGAAGGGAAAATCCCACACTATGAACTGAAAATCCCATATAAGTACAGTAGGGAGTGTCCTTTGAGCTTTATCCTTATCTAACTATGCAGCACCTACAACTGTTGTTAGGAATCCTATTGTCTCAAGGTGACACACCTTGATATCATTTGCAGGTGTGTCGGGGAGTGGTTCCACAAAGAATACTGGAATTTGGTATGTAGAATTATTCTGGTATTTATTGGATATGGAAATTATTATTATTATTACATGAAGAAATATGATTCATTGGGCAAAAATATTATTTCTGAAGGGGTTAAGCTTTCTGGCTTTGATGCCAAGACTGTGGAGGATAAGAATTAGCTAGACTTCCCCATCGCGATCAGTGCTTAGTGATATTATGCTTGTGTAGGAATCTGTAAATGTCCTTCCTAACCTGTTGATTCACCCCATAGCGAGAACAGACGGTTGCTGTAATGACTCTTTAAAAAAACTGCACTTAAAATACTGCCTTTCACCATATCAAGGCATCCCAAAATGCTTTAAAACACTTTTCAAGTGAAATCATTTGTACAACAGATTTGCTCAACCCTTGGCCTGTGAGCCAGTTGCGGCCCCACCAAGCCCCCCCCCCCTGTTGTGGTCCCCAGAGCAGTTTTCAAAATGCCGGTAAGACAGGTAAGCTTCAGCAGGCAGCTGCTCCTCCAGCTGCAGATTCTCAGGAAGGTGCCGCCCTCTTCTGGAATGTGCTGGCACTGACCAGAGCTGCCACTGCATCCCAGGCAGGGGGCAGTGATCCTGGTGGGAGGCTGCCTCCTGAAGTGGGTATAGAGTGTCCCACGCCTCTGCTCCACTCCATCCAGCAGCCTGGCGAGGGCCCCCTTTTTTGGCCATCATCTCCTGCAGTCATTGCGGAACAAATGCCAAGAAGCCATATTAGGCAAGATCTTAAAGATACCGACTGGGATAAGCTTTTCGAGGGCAGGTCGACGAGGTACATGTGGGAGTCTTTCAAGAGAAAACTAAACTCTCTGCAGGAAAGATACGTGCCGGCAAGGAGGAAGGATGGGAAAGGTAGGATTAGAGAACCGTGGCTTACCAGGGATATTGAGGACTTGATCAGGAAGAAGCGAGAGGCTTACATTAGATCTAGGCAACTGGGGACTGAGACAGCGCTGGAAGCTTGTAGAGAGTGTAGACAGGATCTTAAAAGGGGTGTTAGAAAGGCAAAAAGGGGCCACGAGGTGGCTCTGGCAGGTAGGATTAAGGAAAATCCTAAGGCATTTTACACCTATGTAAGGAGCAAAAGGATGGCTAGAGGCAAGATTGGACCTCTCAGGGACAGAGGAGGGGATCTATGCTTAGAGCCTGAGGGAATGGGGGAGATCCTGAATGAATACTTTGCGTCGGTATTCACGCAGGAGACTGGCCAGATGTCTGTTGCTGATGTTGACAAAGTTGAGGATCGGTTGAGGGAAATAAAGATTACGAGGAAAGAGGTGTTGGGGCTGTTAGGCAGCTTAAAGACATATAAAGCTCCGGGGCCTGATGGCATTTACCCCAGGCTGCTAAGGGAGTTGAGGGAAGACCTAGCTGGGCCTCTGACGCAAATCTTTGTCTCTTCCTTGGACACAGGTGAGGTCCCAGAGGACTGGAGGATAGCAAACGTAGTACCGTTGTTTAAAAAAGGTCAGGGGGATAACCCAGGGAACTATAGGCCGGTGAGCTTGACTTCACTTATAGTAAGCTAATGGAGAGGATCCTCAAGGACAGGATGTATGAGCATCTGGAGCGCTGCAATCTGATCAGGGATACGCAGCATGGCTTCGTCAAAGGGAAGTCTTGTCTTACAAATCTAGTGGAATTTTTTGAAGAAGTGACAAAAACAGTTGATAAAGGACATGCTGTTGATGTCGTCTACATGGATTTCAGTAAGGCGTTTGACAAGGTTCCTCATGGTAGACTGATAGAGAAGGTGAAGGCGCATGGGATACAGGGTTGAGTATGTAGATGGGTCGAGAACTGGCTCGGGAGGAGGAGACAGAGGGTAGTGGTGGAAGGCTCTTTTTCCGGCTGGAAGCCTGTCACTAGTGGAGTGCCACAAGGCTCACTACTAGGTCCTCTTCTATTTGTGATCTACATAAACGACTTGGAAGTTGGGGTAGGTGGTGAGATCAGCAAATTTGCTGATGACACTAAGATGCTTGGATTGGGGTACAGAGGAGCAGTGCCAGGCAATACAACAGGACATAGATAGGTTGGTAGACTGGGCAGATAGATGGCAAATGGAATTTAATCCGGATAAATGCGAGGTGATGCATTTTGGCCGGAAAAATGTAGAAGAGAGTTATAGGATAAAAGGTAAAACTATACGGAGCATAGAGACGCAGAGAGACTTGGGGGTGCAGGTTCACAAGTCTCTGAAGGTGTCCTCACAGGTGGAGAAGGTGATAAAGAAGGCGTATAGTATGTTAGCTTTCATAGAAAAGGGTATAGAATACAAGAGTAGGAGTTTGATGTTGCAGTTGTATAGAACGTTGGTTAGGCCTCACTTGGAATACTGCGTCCAGTTCTGGTCGCCGTACTATCGGAAGGATGTGGAGTCCTTGGAGAGAGTGCAGAGGAGGTTTACCAGGATGCTGCCTGGTATGGAAGGACTGTCTTATGAGGAACGATTAAATAGACTGGGGTTGTTTTCCCTTGAAAGACGTCGGCTTAGAGGGGATCTAATAGAGGTGTATAAGATTATAAGGGGTATAGATAGAGTAAATGGAGGTAAACTTTTTCCACCTTCAGAAATGGATAGGACGAGGGGTCATGGCCTTAGGGTGAGGGGGGCTATGTATAAGACGAATATTAGAGGGCAGTTTTTCACACAAAGGGTAGTGGGGGTGTGGAATGCACTGCCGAGTAAGGTGGTGGGAGCAGGCACGCTAGGGCTGTTTAAGGGTCTCTTGGACAGCCACATGAGCGGTATGCAGATAGAGGGATATAGTAGGACTGTTTAACTATGGCTTTTTTTCCACAGGTAATTCGGTCCATACTTGACCAACAATGAGCATGCATTCGGCAGGTGGTGCGAGGACAGCTCTTGGATGTTGATTCATGGGTTGCCTGGTGCTTCATGTCGTAAATGAATGCTTTATGTGGACCATCTGAAGGGCACCATGACAGCTCAGTGACTATCGCTGTAGCTGTGCAGACACTTGGAATTGGGCCGGTGTCTGCAGGAGTTTGCGCATTCTCCCTGTGGTTACGTGGGTTTTCTCCGGGCGCTTCGGTTTCCTCCCACATCCCAAAAATTCACTCTTAGGCTGATTGGGAAACAAATTGTCCCTATAGTGAGATTCTTCCATATTAGGAATAACCTAAATTTAGAATAGGATAATGGAATTGTTACTATATAGTTATGATGGTGGCGTGGGCTCGTTGGGCCAAAGGGCCTGTTTCCCGTGCTGTGTTGCTCTTAAATCTTAAATCTTAAAGCCATTTACCTGATACGCTGCAGGAAAGGATGTCCCAAGGCATGTACATTGGGAAAACTATCAGACGCAATGACAGCGGATGAATGAACACCACTCGACAATCACCAGGCAGGAATGTTCTCTTACTGTTGGGGAACACTTCAACAGTCACAGGCATTCAGCATCTGATTTTCGTGTAAGTGTTCTACAAGACCGAAGATGCGCGGGTTAGGTTGATTGGCCACGCTAAAATTGCCCCTTAGTGTTCTGGGATGTGTAGATTAGAGGGATTAGTGAGTAAATGTGTAGGGATATGGGGATAGGACCTGGGTGGGATTGTGGTGATGGCAGACTTGATGGGCTGAAGGGCTTGTTTCTGCACCATAAGGTACCATGTTCTAAGACAGCCTTCATAAAACAGAATAACGCAGAATAGCCATGCAAAAACTGATAGCCAAGTTCCGCACACATGAGGACAGCCTCAACAGGGATCTTGGGTTCATGTCACACTATCTGTGACCCCCACAACTTGCCAGGGCTTGCAAAATCTCACTAACTGTTCTGTCTGGAGACAATACATATCTCTTTAAGCTGTGCTTAACCTTCTCTCCACTCGCATTGTCTGTACTGTAAAGATTTGATTATCTATAAAGACTTTCATTCCAACCATAATCTTGTAAAATTAGTTTGTCTTTATATGCCCTGTTTGTGAACACAATTCTTCACTCACTTGATGAAGGGGCAGCACTCCGAAAGCTTGTGCTACCAAATAAACCTGTTGGACTTTAACCTGGTGTTGTGAGACTTCTTACAGTGGAGGTTCCAGAGGTTGAAAAATAGCCAAATGTTGTTCCTTTGTTTAAGAAGGGTGGCGGGAAAATCCAGGCCAATGAGCCTTACATCAGTGGTAGGGAAATTATCGATGAAGATTCTTCAAGACAGGATTTATTCCAACTTGGAAATAAGTAGAAGTATTAGTAAGAAGGTATACAGGTACACAGGTGGCAATGTAGGTGGAGAAGTTAGTCAAGGAGGCATACAGCATGCTTGCCTTTATTGGCAAGGGTATTGAGTTTAAAAATTGCCAAGTCATGATGATGCTTTATAGCATCTTAGTGAGGCCGCTCTTGGAATATAGTGCTCAATTCTGGTCAGCACATTGCCAGAAGAATGTGGAGGCTTTGGAGAGGGGACAGAAAAGATTTACTAGGAAATTGCTGGTATGAAGGGCATTAGCTATGAGGAGAGGTTGGAGAAACTTGCTTTGTACTCACTGGAGCAACAGAGGTTGAACTGAGACCTGATAGAAGTCTAAACATTATGAGAGGCAAAGACAGAGTAGACAGTAAGAAGCTTTTTCCCCAGCGTGGAAGAGTCAATTTCTAGGGGTACAGGTTTAAGGTACGAGGGCCAAGTTTTAAAAGAGATGCATGAGGCAGATTTTTTTTTAAGAGTGTTGGTGCCTGGAACTTGTTGCCAGGGGAGGTAGTGGAAGCGGATATGGTCGTAATTTTAAGGGGTGTCTTAATAAGTACACGAATGAGATGGGAATAGAGGGATATGGTCCCCAGAAGCATAGAGGGTTTTAGTTAATTCAGGCAGCACAGTCACTGCAGGCTTGGAGGGCCGAAGGGCCTGTTCCTGTGTTGTAATTTTCTTTGTTCTTTTGTTATGGATGTAACATTCCATTCCAGGTCTTCAGCAATGAGATCAAAGCTGGCATTCCAGTGCATTGCTGAGAGATGCTGCACAGTCTAAGGTGCAGTCTTTCAGATGAAATTTTTTTCCTATATGGATGCAAAATGTCCCTCAATGCTGTTCTGAAGAGAAAAGGAGCTATTCCTGATGCCCTGGCCAATATTTATCCCAACGTCAACAGATTACCTGAGCATTTTCATATTGCTATCTATGGGGGCTTGCTGTGTGCAATTTGGCTGCCATATTTCCTACATTAAGTGGCACAGTGGTTGGCACTGCTGTCTTTCAGCACCAGGGACCCAGATGCAACTCCAACCTTGGATGACTATCTGAAGTCTGCACATTCTTCCCGTGTCTGTGTGGATTCCCTCCGTGTTTTCAGTTTCCTCCCACAGATCAAAGATGTGCAGTTTAGGTGGATTGGCTGTGCTAAATTGCCATTTAGTGTCCAAAGAAGTGTATGTTAGGGGAATTAGCAGGGTAAATATGTGGGGTTACTGAGATATAGCCTGAGTGGGATGCTCTGGTGGAAAATCAGTGCAGACTCAATGGGCCAAATGATCTCCTTCTGTACCATAGAGATTCTACTGCTCTAATCCAACAGTGACTGGACCAACAAAGTAACTTATTGGCTATAAGTCCTAGTCCTAAAAGCCCCTTTTTAAATGTAAGTCCTTCTTTTTCTCTAACTGTTTTCGGATCAACGTGTTTCCATAAATGCTATGAGGATAAAACCTTCCCAAAATTACTCTGAGTATCTGGTATTCTTTGATGAAATTACTTAGGTCACATTTACTATACTTGGAAAATTCTTATCAGATTTGATGCTGCAATAGAATTATTTGTTCACCCACCCTAATACCAAGTAATTATTACTTGCTTGTCTGAACAAAGTATGATTACGTATAGAAGAGTGTAGTGATGATGGGTGCAAAGCATGCTGTTGTGCTGACTCACCTTGGATACAGTTTGTAGTGAAACATTAATCTTTTTTATGAAGCTACTTATGTAATGTTGTATTATGTAATTGTGCTATGATAATTAGAACTATCATTTAGACGGGAGATTTGTGATCGGGGTCACTTTGCACAGGAGGAGCAATAGCAAGAAAAATGATTCCATAGTCCAAAATATCAGCATTAATAGAGCACAGAATCTATTATTGTGTCCAGGTTCTATGAGTGACCTATACAAAATGAATTCTTTTTTGATGAAGATTTACCATTTTTCCGTATAGCATGAAAGAACCATTGGAGCTGAAAGGGATCTGGTGACAGCCGAGTCGTATTATCGCTAAACTATTAATCCAAAAACTCAGCTAATGTTCTGGGCTCCAATCCCGCTATGGCAGAATTGAAATTCAATAAAAATATACTGGTGATCATGAAACCATTGTTAGAAATATCCATTTGATTCACTGATATCCTTTAGGGAAGGAAATCTGCCAATGTTACCTGGTATGGTCCATACGGTGACATCAGAGCCACAGCAATGTGGTTGACTCTCAACTGCCCTCTGAAATGGCCTAGCAAGCCACTCAGTTCAAATGCAACTAGGTATAGGCAATAAATACTGGCCAGTCGGTGACCATGCCCCATGAATGGATAAAAAAAATTGCTCCCGTTGATTTGATTGAAATTTTTTAACTCAGCTTGGCATTAGACGTGTTCAGAGGGCTGTGGGCAATGAGTTCAGCCCATCGAGTCAGCACCAGCCATAATCCCACCCGGGCCTATTTCCGCAACCCCCTCACACTTACCCTGTAATCACCCCGATACTAGGGCCCAATTTAACATGGCCAATTAACCACACATGCTGCCTGACCTACTGAGCATTTACAGCATTACTTGAATCATAGAATCCTTACAGTGCAAAAGGAGACCATTCAGCCCATCAAGCCTGGACTGACAACAATCTCATCCAGGCCCTATCCACGTAATCCCATATATTTATCTTGCTAATCTCCCTGACACTAAGGGACAATTTAGCATAGCCAATACATCTAACCAACACATCCTTGGAGTGTGGAAGGAAACCTGAGCACCCAGCAGAAATCCATGCAGGCATGGGGAGAATGTGCAAACTCCACACAAACAATGACCCGAGGCTGGAATTGAACACTGCTAATCACTGTGCCATCTCAGGTTTAAGTTAAAAGGCAAACTTGGAATGTAACTAATCTTCAGCATGCATATGGAACCTTGATGACGGTGAGGAGAGACCAAGGATCAGATCCTGGAATTAAAGATGCAGATCAATCCTGAACATCTGGGAAGAAAGAGGATAAATACTGGCAGATGTGTAGCAGCACTATTAGGAGAATTATTAATGAAACCAGGAGAGACCAGTGCCACAAAGGTGTGCTACTAATGAGAGAGGTTGAAGGAAAATAGAATGATCAGCGCTGAATGCCAAAAGCAGTAGAAAGGTGTCCAATTGTAGTCAAAAAAGATTTGGAGACCCTGGGCAAAATTTTCCCATCCCACCCACCATGGGAATTATAGTGGGCAGGATGTGGACCATGCAAAGATCCGTTGACCTCAAGTGGGACTTCTCAGCCTTGGGACAAGTGCAGCCGGAAAATCCCACCCTCTGACTTGAAAACCATTTTGAATATGGAATAGTGGAGAAGAGAGGCATGTGGTTGGAGGAACTCATTCAGGGCTCGGGAGAAGAAGATCCGCATCATTTTGTGGTTCCAAAGCTACAATAGGAAGCAAAGGAAGCCCTGGAGTCACTTCAGGTGACTCGGTCACTTTGGTCCAACGTTGTCAGCACACAGACAGCTGAACGGAGCAAGTTGGCTGCTAAAGAGCTGGAATCAGTGGTGGTGGAGACAGCAAGTGCTGAGTTTTATGAGCAGCACAGTGCTGAGCACTGCTGTCTCACAGTGCCAGGGACCCTGGATTCAATTCCAGCCTCGGATTGCTTTCAGTGTGGAGTTTGCATGTTCTGCCTGTGTCTGCATGCGTTTCTTCTGAGTGCTCCAAACTCCAAGGATGTATGGGTTAGGTTGATTGGCCATGCTACATTGCCCCTTACTGTTGCAGGGATTAGCAGGGTAAATATGTGGGGTTACGGGGATAGGACCTGGATGGGATTATTGTCCGTACAAGCCCAATGAGCCAAATGGCCTTCTTCTGCATTGTAGGGATTCTATGATTCATGAATTTGATGATGGAAGTCAAAAAATATGGGGAAAATATAATGAAACAAAATTAGCATTTTTAACACAAGTCTCTATCCCCTGTTTACAAAAATGATCTGCCTATCTCTACTGTCTGCCATCATCAAAACCATCTTCAGAGCTGCAATCATCAGCCTGTCCTGAAAAAATCTACTTTAAACTTCCTCCATTGTTTCCAGGTTTGGAAGAGGAAACAGCTGTTGTTTGGGCTGGTGCGAGGGTGCCAGATGTGTTGCAGAGGAAGGGCTTAGTTTTAGGCATAAAAAAGTCAATTAGCATATTTAGTAAAAGATGGAGGAAGCAGAGCGGGGAGGAGTAGGAGATGGTTGGTAGTTGAGGCTTGTACAAATCTCTACCTAGTCTAAAGTTTCCTTTGTCTCGACTGTGGATAAAACCAACACAACAGGTGGAAGTTTCCCTTCCCACCAGCCACAGGAATTATAGCAGGTGGATCAGAAAATTCGGCAGACCATGAGAAGGTCAGTTGATGGTGGGTAAGAATCTCCAGCTTGGGGCGAGCGCAGCCAGAAAATCCTGCCTAGCAACTTAGATGGTACAAGCCTTTCTGAAGTTTGTCATTTTGCGGAGCTTTGCTGATGAAAGCAAAGCATTCACTTGACTGAATTAACCATCGTGCTTTGTGTTTTAAGCACACAATGCAGTTCAGTCCATTATTTTGCATTTCTTCAGTCTGAGTTCTTCATTTACCTTGATCAGAGTCGAGAACCACAGCAGTTTACAGCATGGAAATAAGCCCTTCGGCCAAACTTGTCCATGCCACCCTTATTTCTTTTAAAACCCTAAGCTAATCCCAATCGCCCGCATTTAGCCCATCTCCCTCTATACCATCGTACCCACGTAACTATCTAAATGCTTTTTAAAAGATAAAATTGTACCCACCTCTACTACTACCTCTGACAGCTTGTTCCAGACATTTACTACCCTTTGTGTGAAAAGATTGTATTTCTGGACACTTTTGTATCTCTCCTCCCTCACCTTAAACCTATGCCCTCTTGTTTTAGACTCCCCTATCTTTTGGAAAAGATATTGACTATCTACTTTGTCTATGCCTCTCATTACTTTATAGACCTCTATAAGATTACCCCTCAGCCTCCTACGTTCCAAAGGTAAAAGTCCTAGTCTACTCAGCCTCTCCTTATAACTTAATCCATCAAATCCCGGTAGTATCCTTGTAAATCTTTTATGCGCTGTCACTAATTTAATAATATCCTTTCTATAATAGGGTGACGAAAATTGCACACAGTGTTCCAAGTGTGGACTTATCAATGTCTTGTATAACTTCAACAAGATGTCCCAACTCCTATATTCAATGTTCTGACCGATGAAACCAAGCATGCTGAATGCCTTCTTCACCACTCTGTCCACCTATGACTCCACTTTCAAGGACTAATGAACATGTACCCCTAGATCTCTTTTTTTTTTCTGTTACTCTTCCCAAAGTCCTACCATTAACTAAGTGAGTCCTGTCCTGGTTCAACCTACCAAAATGCATTACCTCTCATTTGTCTAAATTAAACTCTATCTGCCATCGTCACCGGCCTAATTGATCAAGATCCTGTTGCAATTGGAGATGACCTTCCTCACTGTCCACCGTGCTACCAATCCTGCTGTCATCTTCAAACTTACTAGCCATGCCCTCTGTGTTCTCATTCAAATCATTAATACAAACAACAGATAACAGTGGACCCAGTACTGCTCCCTGAGGTACACCGCTGATCACTGGCCTCCAGTTTGAAAAACAATTCTCTACAACCACCTTCTGGCTTCTGTCAAGAAGCCAATTTTGTATCCATTTGGATACCTCACCCTGGATCCCATGAGATTTAACTTCATGCAACAACCTACCATGGGGTACCTTGTCAAAAGATGTTCCATGTTACCACCATGAAATAAACTCCACATGCCGATTAATATAAAAGAATTGGTTATATAGTTAAAATGTGATTGTACTTCAAAAAAATAAATAATAAATTGGCTTATATTCTTTATTCTGCAGATTAAGCAGGCAAAATGACAAGAAATAAAGCAACAACTTGCATTTATTCAGCACCTTTAGTATGGAAAAATAGACTTGTGATACTTGACAGAATTGGATGTTAAGCGAAAGGAATAGTGGCCAAAAGAAAACTTGGCCAAAGGGGTGGGTTTGAAAAGGGGGAAAGGGAGGAGGAGTTTGGGGAAGGACTTGCAGAGTGTGGGACCTGGATAGCTGAAGGTACCACCTTTACTAGTGTGGCAAACAGGAGGAATGCACAGGAGGCCAGAGTTCTGACAAAGTTCTGAAGGTGAATTGATAAGATTGGAGGAGATTAAAGAGATGAGAAGGGATTCAAAGACAAACATGGGAATTTTAAACTTGAAGAGTTGGAGAACTGGGTTCTAGTGTTGATTGGGGGGGTGATGAATGGGCAAGGCTTGCTGGGTGATAGGATGTTGGCAGCAGAGATTTGGAAGAGCTGAAGTGGCAGACGGCAGTGGGGTGGGTCACTGGGAGACGTTGGAAAGGTTTAGTCTATAGATGGCAATGATACGGATGCAGTGTCCAACAAAAGTTGGGATAAAAGAGGATAGACATGGATGATTGTATGGAGGTGAAAGTAAGCTATTGTGAGAAGGATCTGAGGTTGGAAACTCAACTCAAAGTTGAACAGGAAATTCGGGTTGCAAATAGAGGAGTTCAGCCTGAGATAGTGGAAAAAAAAATGATGGACCTGCATTTATTTGGCATCTTTCCCGTTCTCAAGAACTGAGGGCTTGCGGAACAATAGATAACATCCCTGCTTCTGAGCCAGAAGCTCTGGGCTTGAGTCCCACACATAAATAGCAATGTGATAACTAGACAAACTGATTTTTAGTATTTTGTTTGATGGATAATTATTGACTAGAGGGAACTATTTGCGAACCTAGTTGGCATGGGGACCAGGAATAGAAGTTGGGTTGTCAGTAATTTATTTGGAATAAGGGCCAGGAAACAGAAGATTATGGAGAAGCTGAGCTTCGAGAGGACATGACAGGAAATAGGGAAGAAAGTAGATGAGTTTTTTTGGTACTATTCCTTTCGCTTAGCATTCATTTCTGTCAAACTACACAGGTCCATTTTTCATGTTAAAGGTGCTGAATAAGTGCAAATTGTTGCTTTATTCCTTGTCTTTTTGCCTGCTTAATCCACAGAATAAAGAACATAAGCCGATTTATTATTTAGGTTCGGGGCTAAAGTAAGAGGAGATTGGCTTGGTTTGGTGGCTATGAGAGGAAGCAGCAGAGAAAACAAAGCGTATTGTCAATGTTAGTGGCAAAGGATGGCACGAAGCTTCTCACATTTGTTACTGGAAAGAAAAATGGAAGAGGATGGGAAGAGAGGTTAAAGGTTGGCAGCGGAGAAAGCGAGTGAGCCTTATTGTGCATTCCAGATGTTCTTGGTGATGTGGACAGTTTGGGCACATGAACACTTGATGTTCTGGTGATGGATGGCTAAACTAGTTGGGTGCCATAAACCCTCCAAATTGGGCCCTTGTATTCAAAGGAACAAAAGTTGGGGCCACACTTAGAGGAATGGCCAGAGTGGAAGAGAGTAAAAAAGGTAATGTCATCCCAGGTGACTGCTCTCCCCTTTGAGGGAAAGAACTGACTGGTGATGATTTAAACTGAGGATCCCTACACTTCCGGCGAGAGGCAAGATGGGGTCTTCATGAGCGAGGAGAGTAAAAATTTCCCTGTCAGTGGCATATTGAGAGAGCTCAATGGTTATAATCGTCATAGCACAGGCAGGTGGGTATAGTAACTTGATGGTGCAATTTCCTGCAAGAACCACCCTGTAGGGAGAGATGAAAATTAAGCAATGCACATCATTGTTCAATGTCTGCTCTGAGAAAAGTTGGAGATCAGATCACCATCCTCAACTCGCAGTGAGATATTTTCTTCAACATGTTTCTTCTTGCTCATTGTGTATTGAATCTACATTCTCATTGCAGAGACAACCCAATTTAAAACAGAAATAGTACTGGCTTGGTTCACGGTACATTATCTGTCCTCTGAGTCACAAGATTGTAGCCCAGAGTTTCCAGGGAAAGGCAATCAGCAGCAGATTTTCATCCCCATGGTGACAGACCCTCGCTTGAAATCCCAAGCCCCTGTCGCTTGACCTTCCTGACTCAGACTGAGTGAGACAGAAACAATGAAGCTTCTCAGGGGCTCCAGCGGTGAGGTGTAAAAGGAGCGCAGCGAAGGAGAACACGCCATGTTTTATGACACCAGCTACTGTAAAACAGGCAGGTTTAAAGGGGCCATTGAAAGAGAGAAGATAAGTTTAAAAGGCAAGTACGTGAGATATCAGGATGGAGGCTCAGACACCAATAGTGGGTGGTGTTTAGGTAGGCAGGAGATTTGTCAGGTTTGCGGGGAGGTGGGTGGTTTGGGGTCATGTCAGATTTGGGGGAGGCAGGTCAAGCCTGGTCGGGTCAGTTCAGAGGTCGGGTTATGGCAGGTTGGGGGAGCTGCTTGATGGTGGGTGGGTGGGGTTGGTGGTGGGGGTGGAAATGTGAGGAGTCCTCTAAAAGGTTTGAGTGGGAGTGCTGTCCCATGTGGAGTGTTTAAAATAATTACTCTGGAATTAGAAGTTCTTGTTTGCCTGCTAACGGCTTCAGAGTAATTATCAGTAAAACTGACAAAACCATCCAAAGTTGGGGCTTTATATAGCTTTGTCTGATGGTTCCTAGCCCAGCTCAATTGTCCAGGGGAAGTTAGCACTTCTGGACAATTGGCGGGGGAAACTTCAAGTGAGAACCTCCTAGAGAAACTCGCCAACGCATTATTGTGGAACTCTCTCCCGAAATCTGACACCGGGGAGCCAGGAAGCGATGGCCCATATACCTTCAAGTTCCACTGCAGGATTTGGGTATAAAGCGTGGGCTAATGCTTCACTGTTGGAATGAGAGTATACATTATCAAAGGTACAGGCTGGGATTTTGCTACTGTGTTGCACCCGTTTATGGGCGTGAAACAGTCGTTAAGTGGGGCCGCTTTTTGTGACCGGCATCGTTTTACGGACGCTGGATTGCCAGTGCAGTCAGCCTCTCATCAGAAATGGACGAGAGGTTAATTTAGTTAAACTTAGTTAAAGAAAGTGGCTGGGGGTTTGGGCAGGGGCTGCAGCCATGGCAAGTCCCACAATTGCAGAGGGGATGGAGGGCAGGGGGATAGGTAACTATAACTACTGCTTCAGGCTGCCTGCACTTCAAGGGCCTGACAACTCCATCAGACCCCTGCTACTGCTAATGCTCATCAGAAGCCTTGTATGCGCACTACCTCCCTTTGCAGGAGTTTGGGTGCATTACGCCCTGCCCACAGGCTTCTGCAGTAAGCAACAGAACTTTGCAGATGGAGTCGCATTGGCTTTCAAGTCCGCCTATCACTGAGACAAGAAAATGTTAAAATACCACCCAGAAGGCGGGATTTTCCAACCACACTCACCTAAGACTGGAAAGTCCCAACCTTTGCATGGTCCTGTCCAGCTCACTACAATCCCCGTGATGGGTGGGATAGGGAAATTCTGCCCACAGTCTTTCATATGAGACTTCAGACTGAGGTGAGAGCGGTCTGTTCAGGTGGGTGTAAAAGATTCCACAGGAGCACTCAAAGAGTATTGCAGTTCTCCCAATGTCCAAGGCGACATCCACACTTTAAGACAATGCTGGATTATCTGGGCAAGTTATCTTAATTACTGTTAATGGGATTATTGCTGTGTGCCACAGTGGACAGCAAGAACTGTGAATCGTGTAGGGGCATTCTGAAGACAAATGCGAGATTATTTTTTAATACGATTGTAATCGTAAGTGTGAGAGGAAGTGTTGGTAAATGGAAATGACCTCAAAAATAAGTCAAAACACAAATCACAAACGATGGGAATACACCGCAGAGCTATCTGAAAAGATTAGCATTTCCATTTCTGATAAAATACCTCTCTTGATTTAGTTCGGATGCGGAATTTTATTTTCAGTCTTTATTTCCAGGAAAGATATTTCATGCTTAGGCACATTCTAAATTATGCCAATGGAATTTTTTCAGATTATTTTTAAGGGAATAATTCTTACGAGCAGCCGATTCCTGTAAGAGAAATACCAAGGTACAGTTCCAGGAATTGCCTTTCATCAACCCACTTTTAATAAAAGCTGGGAGCACACGTTTCAACTCTCTGCTGTTTCCACAAGTGAAACTTGACACTTGCCAAACACTCTTAAAATCTCGCTAGCAGTAGTGTGTGGCACAGTGTTGTTTTTCGGCAAACAGTAACAAGTCTAACATTCCTAAACCATCACTTCATTGAAATCAAAAGCGGAGTCTCCTGATCTAAGCCTTTCCAAAGGCCATGGACTGGATTTAATGCTCCTCTACTGGCTGGTCTGAAGCTGGCTTGAAGACAGGAGTATGTAACGTCCAGTTGTGTGCTTGCTGCCATCTTGCCCACCCCAACGCCTGCTGCAATTTAACCAGTTGCTTGGGGAAGGGCGGTTGAAACTGCCTTGCCTGTGTGTCAATTGAAGCCCTTAAGTGGCCAATTAATGTTGACTTAAGTGCCTTATCTTGAAAGGCCTACCTCAACCTGGTAGCCTTCCCTGCATAAGCTGGTGATGGGTGAAGTGGAAGAGGGGAGGTGATAGGGGTGGGTGGGGGGGGGGGGGGGGGGGGGGGGGGGGGGGGGGGGGGGGGGGGAGTAAATGGCAATCCCTCTGTAATGGGAACCGCTGGTCCATTAGCGGACTCCCCTAAGGTTAAACCCTCCCAAAGAATTCCTGTCTGATATCTTTTATGCCCTGTGTTTGCCCCCACTCCCCGTGACTCTGTTTGCCAGGGTCCAACAGCCTGGCCTCAGCGAGATCCGCAGACTAGTCTGAGCTCCAAGGTTGTTAGCATGTCTTTGTGCAGAGCTTGCTGCAGTACCAGCAGTGGTCACTGCTCTCGGTGGCACTGCAGGCTCTGAAGAGCTGCCAGTCTCTGGTTGGCCAATAGCTCTATGATGAGGGACTTCCTATTTCCTGAGGGGCAGAAGTCCTGATTCAAGCAATCAAAGACTAGTCGACTGTTAAATGACTAGAGGGCAGCCTAATGAGACCTCTGTACCCTGTTAACTGCACTCCCATGTCTGACTCCTACTAACTGGCAAACTGAGCAGCCAAGACCAGAACACTCAATGTTACTCACACTTCTATTTATTTGCTGGATTGTGTTGTCTGAATTTTGACCTTTGGAAAGGACCGTTCTTAACCCTGTTCATTTTTAGTGGCTTATTAATCATTGAGAATATTAAAATTCTCTTATTGCCACCAGCTGGGTATAGAATGATATAGATTCTGTATTGTAGAATATATAACACAAAAACAGCCCATTCAACCCAACAAGCTTACATTGGGTTTTAGGTCTGAGCGCCACACCATAGGACAGATATATTGGCTTTGGAGGAGATGCACAGGTGAACTAGAATGATACTAGGACTAGAAAGATTAAATATTATGAGCAGGTTGTATAAATCAGCCTGGCCCTCTCCCTGTTTCTCCTTTTCTTAATTTTTTCACAGAATGTGGGTGTCACTGGCTAGGCCAACATTTGTTGCACATCCCTGTTTGCCCTGCAGGGGGTGGTAATGAACTGCCTTCTTGAATTGCTCCATATGTCGTGAGTACATCCACAGGACTGTTAGGGAGGAACTGTGTGAAAGCTACTCTTTTGAGTCCTCTTACTCCTCATCTGAAATCCAAGGTAAAACAGCCTGAGTGATTCCCCCAAGCTGAATCTTGGGGGGAAATCAAGATAGATTGATGTGATCTATTTGTATATAGATAGATCAGACATGCAAAATTGTCAAAATAACCTTTCAGCACGACTGTTGTGAACAAATCCTTTCACAGAAGCAGATGGGAAAGCAGTTGTGAGGTTTCAATATATTGAGATATTTCCCTGTCTTATCCTCAGTGCTCTTCAATTGCAGCTGTGTCCTTTCCTTCCTTTAAACAAGCAAGTCCCAGTTACTCCAGCCTGGGGAATCCACGGGGGGTGCAATTTTATGAAAAAAATTAAAGTCCAGGTCATCACAGTATGAGGGCAGGAGAATAAAACTTCAAACTGAGCGACATGGACAAGTTGGGCTGTGGGCTAAAACTTTATGAATCTATGATGAGCGTGAAAATGGGAGAGTTTTTGATCCATTTTCTGGGCGAGTTCAAATCTGCCATCTTATGCACTTAGTGTAAAAATAACACATCCACTACCGCTTCTTGCCAGTAGGGGGAGGAGGTGGGGCTTAAATCACCCAAATGCTGGTTGACAGCATCAGAGGGTGCCATTGGACATGTGCAGGTCTCTCTGCTGTGAGAGCAGTAGAGACCTGTCACTCAGCCTCTGCTGCTCTCAGCCAGCCTTTCTCCACCAGCTACCCACAGGGCCACACAGCCTATTGTGACCTACCACCAGCCGCAACAATTAATACCACAACCCCCTCCCCCATCCACCTAAACCAATCTCCCCATCCATCCCCCCATCAATCGCAGACTTGCAGAGTGGCAGTGGGCCTTCCCTCACTCTCCCCCACTGGCCCACTCCCAAACTGGCCCTGCCCATGAGTAAGCCCAGTCTCCTTCAGGCCCCACCCACTCGGCACTGCCCAGTGCCCTGTGTGTAGTGCCAGGGTACCAGGCTGGCAGTATCCAAGGGGCATTGCCCTGACCCCCACCCACCCCCCCCAGGAGGCCTCAGTGACCTCTGGTTCTACCAGTAGGGTCATCATGTCTGGTCCCCGTTTTGGGGATCAGTTGTGATTCTCGCCAGAGAGAGTCTCTCCCAGTTAAGCCACAGAAGGAAGTGAGCCCTGATGATTCAACCCCAGACATTTAGATTATATTAAAATTTAATTTAAATAATTGATTCAGCCTCACACCAAAAATGAGAGCGAGTGCGAACCTGATTTCTCAGCTTGCTCTCATGTGATCTTACCAGCTCCTCAGCCAGTGAGGCATGATGGATGATGGTAAGAGCATCTCCATGGCCTCGTAATTAAACTGCAGAAGCCAGGTAAATATCAATATGACTGAGTGATTAACACATTTAGATTGACAATCCCTAGGGAACTGCACACTTTGTTGCCAAATTCCTTTCAGTTAAATGTGAAATGTCGACAGGTTACAGACAGCTTCCAATCCCTCCAGTTTTAAACACATGCATTATTGGACTTTACAATTCAGCTCCATATCCCTGGATTCTCTCTTTCTCCAATCTAGTTCATTCTTAGATATTGAAATGCTATATGCATCAACCTCTAATTTCAACCATTTTGCACAGCTTCAGATTTTGGTGTAAGTAATGTTTCTTCTGCTCTGGGTCCTAAAACTATTACATTTAATCTTGTATCTCTATTCATTCACTCCCAACCTCCTACTCACTGGAACAATCTTTTTAAAAAAATTTTTACATGAGAAGTGGCGTCATTGACAAGGGCAGAAAGTTTTGCCCTTTACTTCAAATGAGTGGTTTGCCATGCCATTTCAGAGGGCAGTTGAGAGTCAACCACATAGAATCATAAAATCCCTACAGTAGAGAAGGAGGTCATCCAATCCATCGAGTTTGTATCAACCATAATCCCATCCAGGCCCTATTATCGTGACCCCACACATTTACTCTGCTAATCCCCCAACACTAGCATCAATTTAGCTTGGCCAACCAACCTAACCCACACACCTTTATAAACGCAAATTACTGCAGACGCTGGAATCTGAAACCAAAAGAGAAGATGCAGGAAAATCTCATCAGGTCTGGCCACATCTGTAAGGAGAGAACAGAGCTGACATTTTCAGTTTAGATGACCCTTTGTGAAATGGCAACTCTTTTCTCTTCTGACAGATGCTACCAGACCTGCTGAGATTTTCCAGCAATTTTTTCTCTTGGCCACACATCTTCGGACTGTGGGAGGAAACAGTCCAAAGGAGTTGAAGCTGAATCCAGAGGAAATCCAAGCAGACGTGGAGAGAAAGTGCAAACAACACACAGACAGTGACCGAAGCCAGAATTGAACCTGGTTCCCTATCGCTGTGAGGCAGCAGTGTTAACCATTGTGGCACAGTGCAAAAAGAGGCTCTTTAGCCCTTTGTGTCTGCACCAGTTCTCCAAATGAGCATCGTGACTTAGTGCCAAATAATCAAATTGGCAAGGATAGCTTGAAGAAGAGTTCACTGAATTGGGAATTGTTTCTTGGAGTAATATATTGTGGAACCAGCCAGAGAGAGGCATTGGTGAGATCTCACCTGGAGTACTGTGTACAGTTCTGGTGCCATTATTTGAGGAATAATGTAGTTACATTGGAGATGGTTTAGAGGAAGTTTACTAGATTGATTTCAGAGATGAGGGGTTTGTCTTATGAAGAGAGACTGAGGAGTTTAGGCCAAGACTCTTTAGATTTTGGAAGAATGAGAGGAGATCTAATTGAAGTACATAAGATGATAAAAGAAGTCGGCAAAGTAAGTGTAGAGCGGATGCTTCTTCTAGTGGGAAATCTAGAGCAGTATGTCATAGCTTGAGAACTCTTAAAGATCATTTCTATAGTGGTTTCCTAGGGAAATGTGTTTCTAAAGTTTTTAGCAGATTTAAAACAGAGATGAGGAGAAACAACTTCTCCCAAAGGATCCTGAATCTGTGGAACTCAGAATGTGATGGATGCCGAGACATTGAATAAATTTAAGGAGGTTTTTAATTAGTAACAAGTTGAAAGATTATGGAGAGCGGGCTGGAAAGTGAAGTTGAAGTTGAAACAAGATCAACCGTGATCTTATTGAATGATGGGACAGACTCGAGAAGTTGAATTGCCAACTCCTCCCCTTCATTTCATAGTTCTTATGCTCCTCTGCCTTTTCCCCATACCTTTGCACATTTCCCAAACTCTCCAATCATAACTGAAGTTTCTCATCTCTGGAACCATTCTTGTAAACCTCTTCTACACCCTTTCCAGTTCACATCTTTCCTATGGTGTGACATCCAGAACTGTACCCAATATTCCACATACTATAGATCTGCAGTCATATTACAGGTAAAGGTGGCATTTCCTAAAGGACATCAGTAAACCATTTTTTACTACAATTTATGATAGTGTCTGTTCACCCTGTCCATCTCTTCATAAATTTAAACTCTCAGATCATTCTTCAATCCTTTCCATGAACAAAAACAGCACAATTTTTTTCAAAACCTGAATACAACAAGTGTTGGAAATACTCAGCAGTTTGGCAGCATCTGTGGAGAGAGAAACAGAATTAACGGAGGGTGATTCTCCCAAAAGTGCTGAATTGGTGAGAAAAATATCCTAGATCATGACTGTTTTGTTAGTTCAGCTTCTCACTCAAATCTCTGCACTCTATGCACCGCAGAGGTACCAATCGTGAACCTCAATAAAAACCCAAGGATGAGGGCAATGTTTATTTGTACCAGAGTGTGACAGTTCTGGAACTCTGTGCACAAGCAATGGTTCCAATCTCTCAGATTCCCCGTTTGCTGGCCACTTCCCTCGCAGATTCCCGCAGCGCTGCCCCTCCAGCACCCTCCCCACAGCCTGATCGCAACCCCCACAACAATTCTCAGGCCAGCCCTGACCCTTTCTGCCCTGGTGCGTCCCGATGTTCAGCCCCCCCCCCCCCCCCCCCCACCAGCAGCGGTGATCCCCCCCAACCTCACCTCACGCTAGCAGGCCCCCCTCCCACTGAACACTCCCAGGATCAGAACCTCCTAGGCCTCCCTCCCCCAGCACACCCCAATTGCTGCCCTCCCTCCATCTCAGAATGGTTGTCATGCAGAATGGCAGTAGGAACCTCCACCCCCACCGATCACTCCTAGTCCCTGCCCACTGTAGGTCATGATGCCACACCTGATGCTCAGTGGGCAGTGCCAAGGTCCCCCTGGGAATGGGCACATTGCACTTTGGGCAGTGCCAGAGGGCACCTACACCCACTGCCCAATCAGGGGGTGTAGGTGCCCTCTGAGGGGGGGGGCCAGTTACCCCTCTTTCATTCCAAGGGAGTCTCTCAGTAGTTCCCCAAACGTGGGTAGCTAGTCTGAACCCTACCGGAATGCAGTATTCCTGGTGGGGTGGGAGATTCAATCGGGACCAGTAAGTTCCCAATAATGACATTTAAAATACATTTAAAACATATCAAAAAAGATTCAAGACTTACTTGTCTTCCTGCCAGTTTCGAGCATAGTCTATTCCCCGGCTCTGGAAAATGCGCTTGCATTCCTGGTGCATGTACAAATTCTGGAAGAAGGCCAGCAACACAAATCCCCCACCGCGACTTGCCAGGAAAGTTGCAGGTCAGGATGGGAGAATCGCCCCCAATGTTTCAGATCAGTGAACGGGATTTCATGGCCTCACTTGTCCCAAAACCATAAAATCATACCTTTCCATTGTCCGCCTCTTGCCAGCTCTAATTCCTGTGGGGCGATAAAATTCCCACCAATGACTTGTATTCAGAACCAGGTGCGACCAAATCTTTTGGCCACCAAATTGAGCCAAGGCTGGCTGTATAATTGGTGTTACATCATTAAGCAGTTTGGTTTCATTTTATTTCCTCTCCTCCGACACTGACAAGGTGGGGTACACATGAGTCAGTCCTTCTACTGGAAGCCGCCCAGTAAAGTTAATTGGAAGCCAGTTTCAGTCAATGATTTGCCGAGTTTGGGCAAGTGGGGAGAGAGCGCCCATATTAACATCCTAAAGAGAAAATGCTGGAAAATCTCAGCAGGTCTTGCAGTATCTGTAAGGAGCCACATTAACCCATATTAACATATCAGTTTCAGGGTTCATTCTTCGTGAGGCTGCACTCTCGGTCCTTAGTCACAACTTTTGATCGACCCTTTTTGAAAAAAGATGATAAAATTTTATTACCAAGTCCAACTCACGTGCAGTGAGTGACTTCAGAAGTTGTTCCCACAACCAAAGAGTAACATCAAGTGGGTTTGATTGTGGAATGCAAGAGTGTGTGACTCAATTTCACTTCCTCTATCTCACTCTCAACCTAAAATGGCATTTTTTTAATGCAGGGATTAACTCACCCCCGTGTAAAAAAAAACACACACACTGGTTATTTTCATGATTGACAAGCTCTGGTATGTGGTCTGTGCGAGGGAGTATGTGAACACTGTAACCAGCCCTGACTCTTCACATGCGGGTAGGTGTTGTCTTGACTTTGCGTCAGATATATAAGGGCAAATCACAAGGCGCTCAGGCACAAAGCTCAGGATCAAGAGAGAGCAACGGGTATCTGCGTGCAAATCCACAAATCCCTTCTACTTAGTGCCCCCATCAGCTCTTTCCACCCTGCAAGGATGGGCTGCAGAGGATTGTTTACTGTCGCAGCTGCTCTTATTTTTTTGGAAAGCGGTGAGTATTTATAAATAAGAGTTTGGATCTAATTCCTCTGCACCTCTGATATTCTGCATACCGTGTGCTTGCTGCGCTGTATCCTATCTGATCATGTTCTAATTCCATGTTATTATCATTTTGCTATTTTTTAACTCTATCTGTGACGGGTTTTAATTGTAGGGTGTGCATTGTGTTACCCTCACGATTTTTTACGCTTTGAATGCGGACGGGCGTTCAAGAATTAACAATTTAGCAATTGCCACATTGGAACACATTGATCCTTTATTTACTGATCCATTTGCAATGCAAATGGCAATGTTAGCTGTATATTTAAGCCGCTCCCTGATGAATCTATTGCAGATTTGAGATTCCCGGACAGACCTATTTTAGATTATTTGGTTTCCGCGAATAATTAATTAATCTCTAATTCATTTCCCAAAATGGAATGCTGCAAATGACCCAGTCCAATTGAATGTAACACAAAACTAAAAATAGGAAGTGCTGGGAGTGGGCAGGGAGATATCTCAGCGGGTCTGGAAGCATCAGCAGGAGAGAGAATCCCAGTTTAATTCTTCTTCAGAGCACCTCATATTAAAATACGTTTAAAATTGCATTCTCTCCATAAAGTGCGAATATGAACACTGATTGCTTGAGGGGCATCATCCCAGAACTTCCGTTAAATGCAAAGATCAGAGGGTCAACTTGGATAGCTGTAAAATATGCATTAGCGCTGTAACAATGATATCAGTGTAGGTGGAATTTGTGCAACAATAATGCTCAGTGCAGCCACGGGCAGGTTTCTATAATAAACACTGTGTTCTACTAAGTCCTGTTTGCATTCTGCAGAAAATAAAGTCGATTATTTTTAAATCAAGTATCATCTTCATTGCTATAGGATGTGGCTTCCGCTTGCCGGTGTCCAGTGAGGCTAGTGTTCATTATCTGAGGAGAGAGAAGCGCTGCTCTTGTAACAACCTGGGAGACAAAGAATGTATCTATTTCTGTCACAAGGATATCATCTGGGTCAATACCCCAGGGTGAGTATTGCAGAGGGACAATACTGGTAGCAAAATACTGGAAATCTGAAACCAAAGATTACTGGATAAGTTCAGCAAGTCTGGCAGCGTCTGCAGAGAGAGAAACAGAATTATCTTCTGGATAAATGTTTATTTATTAGTATCGCAAGTGGGCTTACATTAACGCTGCAATGAAGTTAGTGTGAAAAGCCCCTAGTCGCCACACTCCGTTACCTGCTTGGGTATATTGAGGGAGAATTTAGCATGGCCAGTGCACCTAACCAGCAGTTCTTCAGACTGTGGGAGGAAACCCACGCAGACATGAAGAGAATGTGCAGAGTCTGCACAGACTGTGATCTAAGCTGGGAATCAAGTCTTCTTCACAACAAAGCACTGGGGGCGAGGCTTGGGGGTCTGAAACAGGAAATCCTGGAAAACTGAATGGGTGGAGAGAGGAGCTGGGAATTTTCAGGTCCGGAACTCGGAAAGGTGAGCCAAGGCAAAAGAAACAGAAATCCTCAATTGAAGGTAGAGCGGAATTGAATCAGAGTAAGTTCGGGGGATAAAAAGGATGCCAATAAATCAAACACCAAATTGAAAACAAACCGTGTTTCATTTGCTACCTGCCCTGTTTTAGGAATGCTAACTTTTCTCTGAAAGGGATTTCTGATATTTCAGGGTGATGTATGATCAGAACAATCACCCATCCCCTCTGCCCCCCGCCCCTTTACTGCTTGGTGGTATAAATCTAATGGGTCAAGGGTTGTCCTGCCCGAGCCTCTAGACTTTCTGGTCCTTTCAGCAGGCACTGGGCTGTACGATCATTAGCAGTTGCGACTCACGATTTGGGAGCCTCCTTGCTAAAAAAACTGTTATGTCACTACCTTCTTTCAGTTCTGACATTGTGTCACCAACCCGAAACACTCATTCTTTTCTCACCTCCATGGATGCTACCTGGCATACTGAGAGTTTCTGCTGTTCACTGTGAGAGTGCGACTTCAAACAGCATTGATTAGATTGTCCTGTGCCACCTGCACTTCCACTTAACTTCACAAGACGTTAATCAAAGAGTCATTTATTGTGTGTTGTGCGATAAGATATGGTGTCTATTAATCTTCATATTTTGTACAACTTTGTCATACTAATGCTTTTGGGTGGGCTGGGTGTACAATCATTTTAAATTGGACCCACCCAAGATCAAACAAAGGCTTCTTGGAAAAAGCATGAAAAGTGCTGTTGGTGAGTAAAATGGAGCATTCGAGGAGTACTTGCTGCTATTTGAGTCGGTGAACATGTAAACCACATTTTAATGTGGGGGCAGCACGATAGCACAGTGGTTAGCACTGCTGCCTCATAGTGCCAGGGACCAGGGTTTGATTCCCAGTTTGGGTCACTATCTGTGTGGAGTTTGCTCATTCTCCTCATGTCTGCATGGGTTTGCTCCAGGAGCTCTGGTTTCCTCCCACAGTCTAAAAGATGTGTTGGTTAAGTGCATTGGTTATGCTAAGTTCTCCCTCAGTGTACCCAAACAGGCACCAGAGTGTGGCGATTATGGGATTTTCACACTTACTTCATTGCAATGTTAATGTAAGCCTACTTGTAACACTAATAAATAAGTACAGTTAATGTATGACTCAAAATTGGAGATTGTCACATCCTCAACCCTCCCAATCTGTGTAATTTCCTCTGGCTTTGCAGCCCTGGAGGATCTTTGTGTTCCTGTAATTCCAGACTCTCACATCTACGAATTGAAATTCTCTTCCTAAACCTTCTGCCTCTCTATTCCTTCCTCCTCCTTTGAGCCATGTTACTGAGCTTTTGATCACACATCCCAGTGTTCCTTTTTTTGGTTCAGCAGCAATTGCCTTACTTGCATTCCTGTGAAATATCTTGGGATGGTTTAATAATTTAAAGGTGCTGTATTTTGAAAGTGGTTGTAACATCTGCTTAATAGATTGCCCCACTTCTACATTTATACCACAACATATACTCAAATCTGCATTTCAAATATTTGAACATTTTCCTTTAATCACTTCAGATTTGAGCTTCTAAGCTGTTGCCAGTAAGTCATTCTGTTCCATAGACTCAGAACAGCATGGTTAATTGGAAAGGGACCCACATGCTGTGACTGTACCAAGTTATTTATCGTACATAAAATTGTCTCATGTTTTCCCAATGGGATTATGTCGCCATTTAAACCAAGCAGCACCAAATCAATCAACACCCATAAACAAGCCTATAGGTTTTAAAATTTTCTTTTGACAGTGAATTTCTATGTGTTACAGTGTCATAAAGATTCTCCTCGGTAATCACACTTATCTGTTTTTGTAACAGGAAAACCGTACCTTACGGTTTAGGCAGTCCAGCAACACGCCGCAAGAGATCTACTGCAAGATGCAAATGTGCAAACTCCAAGGACAGAATGTGTTCACAGTTTTGCCTGTTGGACACAATGTAAGTTATCTAGATTAATTATTACACTCATGAGATTTTAACCATCCTGTGTACAATCTTCAAGTCGGTAACAAAATGATTGGCCAGCTTGGCACAATGTATTACAAAGTGGCACAGGGTAGAATTGGGTATCCCTCTTGACAACAGTTTTCATTGGGGGCAGATGCTTTGCGCAGGTACCAGTGATGGACAAGGGAAATTAGAAACATGGCCCCAGTCCTGCAACTGGCTGTTCTACCCTTATCACCCTCAGTGCTCCTTGCCTTTTAGAGGCTGTAGCTGGGAGACCGAACTGCATTCTAATGCTTGTGCAATGCCATTTGTTACCTTGCCTAAAATATTGTGTGGGCAAGTCAGAGGGCAGCACAGTTTCAGCTGTACCTCAATAGCAAGCACTTTCAACTTGGAGTCAGAATATCCTGGGTACCCACACCAGAGATTTGAGCACCAAATTCAGGCTGACCCTCCACTGGAGCTCCAAAGGAGTGCTGAACTGTGAGAGAAGTCACCTTTCGGTTGAGGCAAGCAGATGAGGTCCTGCCTGCCTTCTTACATAGATATAAAAGATCCTGTGGTACTACGTCAAAGAAAGAGCAGGGGAATTCTCCTCATGGTTTTGGCCAACAAATATCCTTGATTAACATCTCTGAAATAGATTATCTAGTCATTTATCTCTTGTGCGCAAATTTGCTGCTGCTTTTCCTGAATAATACCAGTTTCGGAATGTCCCCAAAGCACTTCATGGGTGGTGGCCTGAGGTCATGGAAGACTGAGTTTGAAAATACAAGTTCTTTCTATTTTCAATAGACCGGAGAACTCCTTATTTTTAAAAAAGACAAAAATTCAAAACAAGCTAAAATTCAGAAGCAAAATAAAACAGAATGATGGGCAGGCAGACCAGGGCTGATCAGTATCTGAAAGATGAAATACTGTAAGATCAAGTTTCACGTCTAGACTACAGGAGGTGTTGGTGGAGCCATCACACCTGAAATTGTCAGGTGCCGAACGGCATTTTTCTGTTTTATTTAATATGTTGTGACAGTGCGTTTGTTACATGGTGAACCTGCTACACAGGTTTGAAAGTTATGAGATAGAAATGAAGACAAAGAAACACTTTTTTTTAAAAAAAACTGAACTGAAATGTATGGCTTAATTGTAAATGTGTTACGTGCAAGGCAAGGTGAAATTTATTAAAATTAAGGGGTTTTGAAGGAGATAAGGAGGACAATCTGTTTCCAATGGTAGGAGAGTCAGGAGCTGTAGATTAAAAATTGAAAATAATTGGCTAAAACATCAGCAGGGAGATCAGAAGAAAAGTTACTTTATGCAGCCAGTTGTTAGAATCTGGATTACACTTAATGAAAGTGTCAGTGGAGAGGCGATGACATTGGTGGTGTTACTGCTTGATTACTAATCCAGAAACTCGGCTAATGTCCTGGAGACCTGGTTTGAATCCTGCCTCGACAGATGGTGGAATTTGAATTCATGAAAAAAAATCTGGAATTAAGAATCGACTAACAACCACGAAAACATTGTCAATAAAACCCAACTGGTTCACTAATGTCCTTTAGGGAGGGAAATCTGCTGTTGTTACCTGGTCTGGCCTACATGTGACTCCAGAGACACAGCAATGTGGTTGATTCTTAATTGCCCTCTGAAATGAGCTAGTAAGCAACACAGTTCAAGGGCAATAAGGGATGGGCAATAAATGTTGGCCCAGCCAACAATACCCATATCCCAAAGACAAAGGAAGCAAATTGGGTAGTAATTTTTCAAAGGATATGGATCTTTACCTAAAAGGAAAACATCAGTGATGCGAGATTAATCAACAGATTTTTTTTAGCACAGGCACAATAGACTGAATAGCCTCGTGTGCTGCATATCAAAGAGCCTTCAAAATCTCAAAGTTCAGCATTAGCAAGACTGAGTGAAATGTGAAATAGATGGTGGGTGTCCACTTTTTCTGGCAGTGAGATCTTCTGGTCCTGCTGAAGATGACTCCCCCTGCCCCACTCCGGCCTGCGGTAGATTATCCCACAGTGGGACGGGCGAGCCACTCAAAACATTTTGACCCAACTTCAGTGGGACAGGAATATCCCGGCTGCAGCCATAGCAAGCTACCTCCACTACCAAAAAACACACTCCAGTGGAGGGGCTGAAAATCCTGCCCTGTATCTCATGTCGGGAATTAGTTTGTAATATTTAAAGAAACAAAGAATGACCATTGAAATGCATGTTTTCTTTTGTCTTGACCTTTTCAGGAGGGATAGCAATGACCAGCGGAAAAGTGGAACCGTGAGTCCACAATACCAAAAGACACCTGAGCACCAAACCCTAAACTCCAGGACAAATCATCAGCACAGGACCGGGACCGTACATCTATTTCGGGTTTTAAGGTAAGTTTAATTGAATGAAAGGATAGGTGAAAGTCTATTTCCTTCATGTTAATCAGTTCTGTGACATGGGCAGTGCTGCAATTATTGTCCTTCCTTGGGTGCTCTTGATAAGACGCTGCTGGGCCTAGTTGTTGATCTGTTGAGTTCTTTGTAACATTTTGATGTAACAAGTGCAAGACTAGAGAGGATAGTCAAGCGTCAGTAATGTAGGTGTCAGACTGAGATTGCATATGAGCCGAACTTACCTACCTGAAGGACATCAGTGAACAATTCTGACAACAGTTCCACAATCACCTTTGCTGATACCAGCTGTTTATTTCCAGATTATTTCATAAAACTGAATTCAATGTTAAATTGCAAAAGATTGGATTTAAACTTGCATTCTGTGGAATGCTAGTCCAATAACAACCAGTTTTGGATCTTGGAAAGAGCTGTACAATATAATCCTATGACCCTAGTCTTTCCCATAGACCTGCACTTTTTTTTCCTGTTCACATACACAACTGATTCCTGTTTGAAAGTCACCATTGAATCTGCTTTCAATGTACTTTTGGGCAGTGCTCTACAGATTGTAACATCTTGTGGGCCAGAATTTTACCATTCTGACCACCATGGGAATCAGAATGGGTGAGGGGCAGATCATGGAAAGATCCGTTGACTTCAAGGCAATTTATTCCAGTTTCAGGATGAGCAAGGCCATAAAATCCTGCTCATTGTGTAAAAAAAAACAAAATTCTCCACCTCTTAAAATCACTACAGTGCAGAAAGAGGCCATCAAGCCTGCACCGACAACAATCCCATCCAATCCCCGTAACCCCACATATTTACTAATCCCCCGACACTAAGGGGCAATTTAACATGGTCAATCCACCTAACCCGCACAACTTTGGTCTGAGGGAGGAAACCGGAGCACTGGAGGAAACCTTTGCACACACAAGAAGAATATGCAAATTCCACACAGTGACCCAAGGCTGGAATTGAACCGAAGTCCCTGACAATGTGAGGTAGCAGTACCACTGTAGCACCTAGTTCATTTTTCAAATATGTTAAATCCATGTCCTCTGGTTGCTAATACTTCTACCAGTGGAAATGCATTCTCCTTATTTATTCTATGAGAAGAATCTTTTCATAGTTCTGAGTACCTATTTTAAAATTTCCTTTGCCTTTCTCTGTTGCAAGGGGAAACAATCACAATTCATTTAGCCCCATTTTTTTTCTCCATTTGGCCAAAATCAATAGCACGATGATACTCATAGAAACCACTTCGGCCTGACAATCTTGTTTAGAGGGGATGAATCCAAGATTAAGAGCCTTTGTTTGAGAGATTTGGCAGGGAATAAAAAAGAAGAATGCCCTGCACATAGTTTTGATGTTAGAATAAAAGATTTTCTTTAATACCTTTTTCAGACAAATTGCATCGTCAAACATCCAGACTGTTCACAGGAAGCACTTAAAGAAGCTGAATCGAGTTGCACTGTCACGGAACGAGCTATATCGAGAGAGAAAGAGGTGAACCAACCCGTAAGATTCACTCTTTTCCTGAGAGAGAAGGTGCCATCTTTGGCTTCTGTTTCTTCATCTATTGATGGCACGTGAGGTGCTAGGGGAGAATGAGAAGATGGATGGACGGACGGAGGGATCGAATGCACACCACAAGTATTAACCAGCTGGAGTTGCGGGCTTGTGTCTCTGTCATTGGACGGTACCAGAAGTAAGAATGGAGAGAGAGGCGTGGAGATCGAGGAAGGAAGATCTGCCTGAATACTGTTCAGGATTTTTGTCAGACGCCATGTATATTTAAAAAAAAAATTGACTGAGGTTGAACAGGATGCTCACAAGCAGTTTGCCCTATTTTACAAGGCAACAGTTGGTAAGAGAGGGGAGACAGTACTGGCTTTATCATACATCTACCTCCACAATATGATGACTGGTCATCTTCAGGCAGCTTCGGTGAACTGGACACAAAATGATACCAGTCACAGGATCCCCATCAAGAAGCAGAACTGAAAGTATGCAAGTGTTGAAGCTGAGACAGAGATGTCAAGCAGCCTTGCACTTACCTCAATTCCTGGTGTAAAGCACTGTTGTGCTGATTCATTACTGGTGAATGAATCACTAGACTCTTTCCCACTGTTGTTGTCTATGAAACGGGAAAAGTACTCTTTTGCTTGTTGTCTTTGCGGCCTGTACTCTCCCAAATCTTGTCAATAGCCATTTTTTTTTTTTGAGTACTGACCGGCTCAGTGATGGTGTTGAAGTCAAGCTATGCATTAGTGGAATAAGCTGCCACCACTCCATGTGGAATTGAACCGCATCTACCCTCACTTCTCCTAAGTTTAGCTAGTGCCAGCCACAACAGTAGCAGAGACAAGTTCGTGTTTGCTGACCTCACTCCTGGAAGGGGCATCCATATCATGGAGAATTTGGCACTTAAACAAATCTCCATTCACAGCAGCGGGACTGGAGAATCCCAGCAGCGGCCAGGATTGTGTCTTCATTTGCTGATATCCCACTGGTCACTTCTCAGTAGCTGTTCATGTTATCGCATGTCTCCTGAAGCACCTGGCTTACAGAGGACTGAGATATGGGCAGAATTAAATCCATCACACACATTGTTGAACAGGATCAGGAGACACATTCTTCATCAACAGGTTTTAGTATTTCCCCTATTTTCAATCTGTTTCTGCATCACCAATTTCCCATGTTTAACCTAAGAAAAGGAAACATAGGCAATATTGGGCAATACAGCCCAACCATTTCCCTCCCTAAGGGCATTGTGGATCAGTCCACAGCGCATGGACTGCAGCAATTCAAGAAGGCGGCTCACCATCACCTTCTCAAGAGTAACTAGGGAACGGGCAATAAATGCCGGCCAGCCAACAATGCCCACATCCCACAAATGAATTTTTAAGAATTACTAAGATTAACCCGCACACGGGTATAAATGTTTTATTTAATTGCACATGCCTGTTGTGTTTCACTGTCACATTTAGAAAATGTTACATGTCAGTACCCAGTAATGATGGGCAAGAAAAGATCCTCAGGCCCATGCAGCCTGACCCACATCACAGCCTTGTACATCACAATGTAGATGCTCCTCACCTGAAAGTCACATGATCTCTTTGGCGGGTGGGCCGTAACATAAAACCAAATAATAAATCCAGAACATTTTGGGGTGAAACCTGTTTTAATGAATGATCCTCATCTAGGATGAAATGTGGCCTGGTTTAAGACCCACCCCCTCCCCCCGCCACACAAGATAATCTTGTAACTATGAAAAAAAATTTCTAAATAAGACTATTGTGCACCCCCAGATGTGGGGTATTGTCTAAAGTGAGATTGAAGTAGAGCGATGACTTTTCGCTGTTGTACCAATTCTCTTAAAGTAGACTGTTGGGGAATTTGGAGGGTAGTGCCCTGAGGCAGTAGCCACACTTTGGAAGCAAGATGCTTTTTACTGAGCATCTAGGTGCTGTACTGGGGAGTTGCAGAGACGTTGGAAGGTCTTCTGTTGAATTGGACTTGATTGTGCCATCACAATTCTGCCCATTTGTTTTCTCCTCTTCTCCAGTAATTCTCTTGTCCATTATGAGGAAAATGGACCTCATTTCCACATGTTCTGCTTTATATTACTTGAGAGGGAAGGCTGCACTGAACTTGTACTTGCAAGATAAGCAAAAACCATGTCTGGCACCAATGCAATTATCAAATCTATTTGGATCATTTGAAAGAGTTATTCCCCCCAGAAGTTATCACAGGGAGCAAAGTTGAGGGGACATAAAGTAACAGTGTCACCATTCAGTTACTTTATAGCACACCGAGTGGATAATTGGCCTCCGTGTGAACTGATATTCAAACCTTCACTGTCCAATGCTGTCAAAGACAACTGTTAATTTATTACTAACGATCTGTTATATACAGTGATAAGCTGATCAACATTTCAATAATTGAATAATTCTGATCAATATTTAATTAATTTATGATACTCTGTAAATTATTGTAATTCATTGTACTTTGGAACTATTGTAATTTTATGATATAAAGTGTATATTAATAGAAATAAATATATTTGTTATCATTAACCAATTTTTATGGATAGAATTCTTTTTAAGAAATTGGGACATCCTGTTGTTGCTTTACAATGCTCTGAGAGGCACAGAGAGTCCTCAGCCCTGTTCGTATTGTGGATCCTGCTGGATAGATGGCAGGCAACAGGGTCAAGCTCAGCTGCGATATCCTTTAATGTTATCCAGTCTGCTATCGCTTAGCTCTCATGCGGGAAATGGTTACTTGATTGAGTTAATGGGAATGTGCTGAGTGCCTGTGGAATTGGATCCAACAGAATTAGCTGAATTAATTAATTAATTGCCTAGAATGATAGAATCCCAAGAGTGCAGAAGGAGGCCATTTGACCCATTGAATCTGCACCGACCACAATTCCGCCCAGGCCCTATCCCTGTAACCCAGTGTATTTATCCTTCTCATCCCCCTGACACTAAGGAACAATTTACCATGACTAATCAATCTCACCTCTACACATCTTTGAACTGTGGGAGGTAGCCAGATAACCTGGAGGAAACCCACGCAGACATGGGGAGAATATGCAAAATCCACATAGTCACCTAGGGCCAGAATTGAACCCGGGTCCTTGACGCTGTGAGGCAGCAGTTCTAACCATTGGGCCACCTTTTGGGAAATAGGGAGAAAATTGGGAACAGTGAGACCTTGGATTTATAAAGCACTCTTTCAGTACCTCAAAGTATCTGAAACAGTAGCTGATGAAGGAATGTTCTGAAAATAATCGCTGGTTTTTAATCCTGTAAACACAGCAGAAATTTGTGCACAACAGCCTCTGAAGAACAATAATAACCAGACAATATACATTTTGTGTTGTGGGTTGAGGGATAAATATTGACCAGGATACCAAGGATAATGCCTCTAATTCATTTCAAAAAGGATTTTTAAGATCCACTAGTGAGGATAGATAGGGACTGGAATTTTCAGGTCTCACACCTCGTTAAAACGCTACTAGTGAGAACCGGGAATTTGGCGCTCAGCCCAAACTCCATTCACAACAGCAGGACCAGATAATCTCAGTCACAGGCAAGGTCAGAGACTTCTGGCCTGGACCTCTGTTTACCATTTCACTCCAGAAGACAGCTCATGTGTCAGTGCAGCACTCCCCGGTGCCATACTAAGGCTTCAGGTTACATTTTGTGCTGAAGTCTCTGGAATGGGATTTGAAGCCATAACTTTGTAGCTTGGAGGCATGAATGCTGTCACCTGATCCACACTGACACTTGGAACAATAATGTATGAAGGAAAAAAGTGAGTGAATTTATATATTGCCTTTGGCAACAACTAGTCATCTACAGCCAAAATCTTTTAAAGCATAATTGCGGTTGTAAACATGGCAGACAATTTGTGCACAGCAAGATCTCAGCAATGTGATAATAACCAGATAACCTGTTTCAGTGATGTTGATTAAAGCTGGCATGGTTATCTCACAGCGCCAGAGGAACCTGGATTCATTTCCGACCTTGAGTGACTTGTGTGGAATTTGTACCGTCTTCCCATGTCTGCATGGGTTTCCTCTGGATGCTCCGATTTCCTCCAACAGTCCAAAGATATGCAGGTTAGGGGGATTAGCCATAACAAATGTGCTGGGTTACAGAGATTACAGCGGCGGGTTGGGTGCTGGGTGGGATGCTCTTACAGAGATTCAGCTCTGAATTCTATGGATAAATGTTGGCCAGGACACTGAGGTTAATTTTCCTGCTCTTCAAAATACTGTCATGGGAGCTGATACATATGTAGAAATTCCATTGTTATTTTAATACAGATTTTAACCTGCTTAAACAGATCAAGAAAAGAATGAGTGATGAATGAAATGTGTACATATTTGTGGCGCTAAAGATAATCTCTCGCCTAAAATCACTCACCATCTGAAATTGGTTATCATGGAAATAGAATTTTAGCTCAATTGGCAGGCCGGCTGATTCATGGTCCAGAGTGATGCCAACAGCAGGGGATCAGTTCCTCTCTCAGCCGAGGGTTATTCACGGAGGCCTGCCTTCCTAACCCTGACCCTTGCCTGGGGTGTGGTGATCCTCAGGTTAAATCACCATTAGTCAGCTCTTTCCCTCAAAGGGGAGAGCAATCTATGGTCATCTGGTACTAGGTGACTAACTTTTTGCCACTTCAGTGAGCCACAATGTCTTAACATGTTGGGGGGCGAATGAAGGTCTGCACGTTCTTTCAAGGGGAGAAAATGAGTGCAAGGTGAGAACCATGGAGAAGTGAAGTCAGAGATATAATGGAGACATATTGAAATATGGACAACAAATCTTAGGAGAGAAACTAATGAATAACTTGAAAGAATTTCATCATGACAAAATATTTGACGGTGAGGTAAACACAATGACAAACGCAAATGATCATGGAATAATGTATAATTAATGGCATACGAATAACATGGAAAATATAACATGGAAGTTGGGCTTTTGATCCAAATGGTCTGCATTGTTCCTTATATTGAATACAGACTAGTTAGTATACACATCCCATTATCAGCCTGTTTCTATTTCCTCTATCCAACCGTCTAATCTCCACTTAAGTGTTGATGTTTCTTCAATTTCAATCGTTAATTCAATAATGGTTTCCAGAGTGTCACTTAACTTGGTGTTTAATTTCTCCTGTTTTCATCACTCTTGCTTATTGTTGTATGCTGTGAACTAATCTTATCTTTATAGCCCCTGATTCTGGACCCCCTCAATCACTAGAAAGAGTTTGTTTCTTATAAGGCCATAAGATATAGAAGCAGAATTAGGTCCATCGAATTAGGCCATGGCTGCTTGGATTCTCTTCTCCATTCTACTGCTTTCTCTCTTTAATCCTTGATTCCATTAATGATCAACCTATCTATCTCCATCTTAAAGACACTCAATGACCTGCCCCCTTGGCAATGAGATCCACTATCCTCTGGGCTGAAGAAATTCTTCCTCATCTCAGTTTTAAAGGAGCACCCCTTCAGCCTGAGATTGTGCCCTCAAGTTTATCTCTCCCACTCTCTATGTCCACTCTATTCAGGCCTCTTAGTATTCCATATGTTTCAACCAGATCCTCACTTATCCTTCTAAACACCATTGGGTAAGACTCAGATTCCTTAACTGCTCCTCATATGACAAATCCTTCATTCCTGGGATAATTCTTGTGAATCATAACGTGTTAGGGTCAGATGAGTCTTGACCTCATTGAACAGAAGAACAGTCTTGGGGTTAGGTGCAGGGCTGGTAATGGAGTCAGAGTTGCTTTTTTCTCATTCATTCATTTATTGCCCCACCCTTGGTTGCTCTTGAACTGAGAGGTTTGTTAGGCCATTTCAGAGACTGTTGAGAGTCAAGCACATTGTTGTTGCTCTAGAGTCACGTGTAGGCCAGACATGTAGGCAGATTTCCTTGCTTAAAGAACATTAGTTTTTTTTTAATATCTCCAATTTTTATTTCTCAATAGAAAACACGAAACCAAAACAAATTTTCTCCATCCAACTTCTGCTGAGATCCATACTTCTATTACTCTTTCCTGCAGGAGCAAGAGAGTGGGAGAGATGGCTGTGGTTGGTAGTGTATCAGTGATGGTGTATCCCTTTACAGGCCCAGCTTGGTTCTTCTCCAATGTCTCCTCTTGGAGTTGTACCTCATCTTGTTGCTGGCTTCCATGCAGATCCACTGGAGAATCAGTCGGTTCTGCTTTATCTTCTTAGCAAGGAATTGCTTGATCCTGAAGGTTTTGTAATCATTATTAGATTCTTAATTCCAGATATTTTTTAACTGAATTTGAATTCCACCTTTGCCCGTGGTGGGATTTTGACCCAGATCCTGAATTTCTGGATTAATATTCTAGTGATAATACTCCTAGTTCATTACCTTCCCTGGCCCAAAGCCTACTCCTGTCCCTGTGTTCCAACATCTTCATAATTTTAAACACTACTATCAAACCAGCCTTAAATTTCTGATAAAAACAACCACTGTTTTTCAAATCATTTTTCATATTTCTTTTCCCTCATATCTCATGAATCCCTGATGATCCTAATACCTTGAAATCTCTTCTACACAGTAGAACCCAAAATTGTTCACTTGTCCCCCCAATGTGATCTTACATTTACGCGCACTGCTAAATTTTTGTTAAATTTTATACCTCTTGCAATAAAGCCAAACAGTTTTTTAAAGCTAGTGATTGGTCTCTTCCCCTTAGGTACTGCTTATAATATCCTGTGAACCTGCACCCCCAAATTCCTCTGCTCTTCCAAATTACACAACTTCAAACTTTATATCATTTTGACCAGACCTTGAATTTGGTCTGCCACTTACTTTACCCATTCCACCATCATTGTAATGCCCACTTTGCATTTCCATTTGGTCATAAGAATTATTGACTGTGTCTCTTATTTAACTGTTGAGTACAACTACAGGCAAGAAAATGTTTTTGCTGCAACAAATAGATCCATTTCAAGAACTTTTCATGAAGACAATGTTCTTTTAAATAAGTGTGAATGGGAAGACAGGGGTTTGTCAACTCTCCAGGATTGCCCTGGAGCCTCTGGGATTGACCTCCAGATACTATTGGGAGCAAATACACACACAGAAAATAAAAGTAGCATGAACAATTGTGTTCTTTCATCATAAAATATACAGGAAAGGGCAATAAAGAACTCTTTGACAACCAAGAACCATCCGATTGGATATTGAAAAGTTTGATCAAACTGTCCATGGGAAGGCGGGACAGAATGGAGATTTGCAACTCAGATGACCAATGGCAGGAGCAAAACAGTTGGAGGCAGGAACTCATGTGCATCATGAGGGATTGAACCAGTCAGAGTTGGCTATTCTGACCAAACTGCAGAGTTGTCAATGGTAACAGGCCAATAGGCAATAGCAGAGAACTCATTCTAATTAGGACAAGCAGAGTTCAGTAAGCTAATCACAATTTCCTGGGGCAATGAAACCACTTTATCAAATCATTTGGTTATTTAAGAATATACTTGACTTTCTGAAGGACAGAAAACAAGGTAGGAACATAGATAGGGTGGAATTTATAACTTGCTTTAAATAGATTTGTGTATCTATAAGGTGAACATTTAAGGCTCAGTGAAAGCAATTTAGTAAAGTGTATTTTTGTGTCTCTAAGAAAGTCAGGAGAAGGAGTCAAGGTTGCAACTATATCTCAGGGTACAACCAGAGGAGTGGGGAAGGAACCCAGCCTTTGGTCTTGGATACCAGTGGGAGAGCAAGAGGGCAGCCACATTCTACAACACAGAGGGAGACAAGTGACTAAATCAGGAAACAGCAATTAAATGAGGCCAAGTTTGGATCCAAACAGGAAAGAAAGAAGAAAATGCTGAAGAAACTTAGAAGTTAACCAAAAAGAGATGATGGGGAGAGAAAGAAAGGAAACACAATCAGTATAATGAAATGAATGACATTTCCTGTCCCAAATATTCTAACATATTTTGGAATTTTAATTAACTATGTTACATTGGAAAAATTAAAGATATGAGTGTACATGAAACACTGGATAAGATTTTTGTGGTAACATAACTAATAACTGAATGTTTAATTACCCTGTACTTAACTACATAACTAGCTCAAGTGGTGACATGATCAAAAGTTTTCAGATTGTGAAATTCCTCTCACTTTCTGCAGTTTTAACAAATAGTGGTTTAATTGAATCAAGACACAAAATATTAACCTTGGGCTTTGTCTGAGGCCTGAGCTTCATTCTGCAGATCACAATCTTCTTGCGGATGGATTGCACCATTTAAGCATTACGTTTTCCTTCTGGCAAAATCAGGTACATGGGTTGGAGATGAAGCTATTCCAGCATGCTGAGCATTAGTGAAAGCCCCCAGTTAAAATGACAGTGCTTGGGGATTCAGCAGTTGTTTCTAGTTGTGATTTAGAAATTGAAAAGATGGTGGATGCATTTTCTGCCTCTGTGATAAGTGAAACAGAAAATGCATAGGTAATACCATGTGGTGTGCTTTGTAAGAAAAGTAAATAGTTAGTTTGTGTTTGTTTAATTAAAAAGATTTTGATTCCAAAATAAGCCTAACATTTCAAGCATAAAACTTAACCCATTGTACAACTGCTGTTAATAACCAATTTAGGAAGAAAGAACTTGCGTACATATTGAGTCTTCCACAAGCTCAGTGCTTTGTGCCATTGAAGTTATACTTTTAGGACTAAAGTCAATGTATTATAGTTGCAATGAAGGAAATCCTGCACCCATTTGTACACCTCAATGTTCAACAAGTAGTAGTGGCATAATGGTGAGCTGGTCTGATGTTTGGGGTGTTGGTTAGGTCATAAATATTGTCCAAGACAAGAGTCTCCCTCGCTCTTCTTTAAAAGATGCGATGGGTTCTTTTACGTTCATCTGAGTGGGCAAATGGGACCTTGATTTATTGTCTCATCTAAAAAGATTGCTGCTCCTGATAACGGTGTGGCACAATGGTTAGGGCAGTAGTTAGCACTGCTGCCTTACAGCACGAATGATTGGGTTTGATTCTGGCCATGGGTGACTGTGTGGAGCTTGCATGTTCTCCCTATGTCTGTGTGAGTTTCTTCCACATGCTCCAGTTTCCTCCCACGCTCCAAAGATAGAGTCGCCAAGCTAAATTGCCCCTTACTGTCTCAAGAAGTATATGTTGGATAGATTAGTTATAGTAAATATATGGAGTTAGAGGGATGGGCTGGGAGAAGGGGGTCTGGGTAAAATACTCTGTTAGTGAGTCAGTGCAGACTTGATGGGCCAAATGGCCTCTTCAGCATTGTAGAAATTCTATGACACTTCCCTGGTATTGAAGTCTTTGCACAAAGCTCTGATGTGGGATTTGGACCTAAAACAACCTTCTAAGTCTGAGGCAAATGCATCTCCCACTGAGACAAGGTTGATAACTTGACCAATGTATCGATAATAGCATTAGAGCCAAGTTTGATGTTCTAGACAGTACCCCTAACACCAGATTAGAATATCGAGTCTCCTTGAAAAACAAAATACAAGAGAGTCAGGCGGGACATTATCCTCATTCCAATCAATCTTTGAAAAGTCTATATATGGTGACTTGTTGCGACATGCTAAAGGTCGTTTGGCCTGATATTATTGGCATTCTTTCCAAGCACTCTTATTTGCTTTCCACTTCTTATTTCCATTTCTATTTGATTTATTTTTAATATGTTTGGTTTGTTTGAGTTACATTTTTGATACAGAATTCTGCCCTGCTCCTTCTAATAGATTTTTTTAAAATTCAGAGGGTCAAGTTACTTAGTGTGATTATGAATGAATTAGCAAGAGATTCCTTTTGTTCTGCTTTTACAGAAGTTGATAGTGAGCAGGACAAATTAATGCAAAACATAATATTGGCCCCTGCATGGTTCAGTGACAATTCTTTAATCTGGTTGGTCCAGGAGATACACAGTTGCCTCTCCTCTTCTCAGATCCTAGATTTCCCTGTCGAAGAAGCCTCTCAGAAATACCTTGCTAATTCAAATAAGTTCCTATGCCAAACGTCACGGGAAGTACATGGATAAATGTCAATGTATTGTCTGTTACATTGTGTAATTCAATCTGTAGGCAAGTTTTGACCAGTATTCTTTCTGTGACCAGAGACTGGTAATATATTTACAATGTGAAGATGCCGGCGTTGGACTGAGGTGCGCATAGTAAGAAGTCTCACAACCACAGGTTAAAGTTCAGCAGGTTTATCTGGTATCACAAGCTTTTGGAGCACTGCTTCTTCATTAGGTGAGTGGAGAGTTGGGTTCACAAACATATATTTGCTGTTTGTGGGATCTCCTCTGTGTATTTGTCCATACAACCACAGTGACTGTACATCAAAAGCAGTCAAAAGTTACTGTTTGGAATGTCATGACTCAATCAAATGCCACATAAATGCAGATTGTTTTCAACTAAAGATGGCAGCTTGCTGGAATGTTGTGGTATCAATAAAGAGCATGTTTTTATAGAGCAATGCTGAAGTACTTAAAGGGTGATTAATTGTCTCCAAGTTACATTTGTTATGTTGCTGCACGCAATTAATTGTATTAATGTATTACAAACTCCTAAAAATGGTGAACTGCTTTTATTCTTGCATGTTGATAATTAAAGGAGAGCTGTTGGTTGAGAGACTGGTTGAGCTCTACACTTTAAAGATCTTATGCTTCCACCTGAATAAGTAGATCTGATTTAATGATTTAATTGAAATTTGGCTGTCCTGCAGCAAAGTAGCACTCCTGTTTTACACTTCAGGTGTCAATCTAAACTTAAGGATTGTTGGCTGTGAGGTAAGTGTTGCCAACACCAAGTTTGATTGATTTAAATAGTGTAATTACAGCCTTCGGCAGTCTTTCAAAATTCTTCTTATAATTTGCCAAAATTACCTCCAGATTTCATGTCATCTTATATAAACTAGCAACCAGGAAAGGGCCAGACAAACCCTGAAGCCTGCAAATGTGAAACCCCTCACCTCCTCTTGGCCATGTTGAGGAAAGCCTGGCTCTAGATTCTTCCATTAGTCGGTGAAAGAGCAGCAGTTATAAAACCCGCACCACTGCTCCTATCCATCACACAGCACTGACATGTGGTTCCTCGCAACAGGTAATAGAGGAAAAAATGTCCCCAATTCCGGGGAATTCAACTTCAGCTTGTATAATCTTATAATTTAAACTTTGGGATCCCAATACTATCTCAGAAGACAGAGACTGGTTGTGGATGGGTCTTGTTCTACATGGAGGTCAGTAACCAGTGGAGTGCCCCAGAGATCAGTTCTGGGACCCCTGCTGTTTGTCATTTTCATAAATGACCTGGATGAGGAAGTGGAGGGATGGGTTAGCAAGTTCACCGACGATACAAAGATCGGTGGTGTTGTGGATGGTCTGGAGGGATGCCAAAAGTTGCAGCGGGACGTAGACAGGATGCAAGATTGGGTGGAGAAGTGGCAGATGGACTTCAATGCAGATAAATGTGTAGTGGTCCATTTTGGCAGGAATAATGGGATGAAGGAGTACAATATAAGGGGTAGGAGTCTTAGCTGTGTTGTAGAGCAGAAAGATCTCGGGGTCCGGGTCCATAGGACTCTTAAATCGGCCTCGCAGGTGGAGGAAGTGGTCAAGAAGGCGTACGGTGTACTGGCCTTCATTAATCGAGGAATAGATTTTAGGAGTCAGGAGGTAATGATGCAGCTCTATAAGACTCTTGTCAGACCCCAGTTGGAGTATTGTGCGCAGTTCTGGTCGCCTCATTATAGGAAGGATGTAGAGGCTATTGAGAGAGTTCAGGGGAGATTTACAAGGATGCTGCCTGGATTGGGAGGCAGGCCTTATGAAGATAGGTTGAGGGAGCTGGGACTCTTCTCACTGGAGAGACGTAGGTTGAGAGGCGACCTGATAGAGGTTTATAAAATGTCGAGAGGAATACATAGGGTGGACTCTCAGAGACTATTTCCCCGAGTGGAAATGGTCACTACGAGAGGACACAGGTTTAAGGTGCAGGGAAACAAATACAAAGGAGATGTCAGGGGTAGGTTTTTCACTCAGAGGGTTGTGAGTGAATGGAACTGACTGCCGTCAGAGGTTGTTGAGGCAAACTCACTGGGGTCTTTTGAGAGACTTCTGGATGAGTATATGGAAAAGAATAGGATAGGGGGTTATAGATAGGTCTGTGGATTGGTAGATGTGATCGGCGCAACTCGTGGGACGAAGGGCCTGTTTGTGCTGTATTGTTCTACGTTCAAGCAATCTGTCCATGACCAATATAGTTTTTCCTAAGGTCTGGTGCCCAGAATGGCCCGCAGGCTGTGGTTGTACTTTATATTGCTAAAGCATGACTTTTAGTTCATTGTATTCTAATACTTTAAATATAAAGGCCAGCATTCCATTAATCTTTGATCTTATCTTCTATCCCTGATCCTGGGCTTTGACAATCTATATATCTGGGCCCCACCACACTTTGGATTGGAAGAAGTCGTATGGACTCAACATTGGACAGAATTTTCCGGCCTTGCTTCTCCAGAAACCGTAGAACTCCGCCATGAGGTCAACAGACCTTCCCATAGTCCATCACTCAAACACTCCGATTCACATGGTGGGCAACACAGTAAAATTCCGACAATTAACTCTATGGGGGAATTTTACCATCCTATCTGTCTGCCATGGGAATCGTAGCTGGCAAGGGGCAGATCAGGCAAAGGTCCATTAACGTCAGACAGATTGAGTTTTTCCAGCACTTTCTGTTTTTATTTCAGATTTCCAGCATCCTCAGTATTGTGCTTTCTGTTTGGATCACCGTTGTTTCTAGCTTCTTCCCATTTAGAAATATTTCTTTTCTGCTCTTTTATTAGTGCCCCAGGGCCTTCTAACATGACCTGAGTAGTCAGGTATTTAATGTTTCTGTGAGTTAGCACTTTAGAGTCTATTTCCAGAATGATTCCACCCTTCGTGAGATGTAGCTGTCGTGATCAGGTTGGCCTATCTGAGCAAAAACAATCTTGAGGTTGTTGTGACATGTCTTTCTTTTTTAACATCGTTGAGGAAAACACGGCATAGGACAGACAATAGGACATATAAGCGAGATAAGGACCTCCTGGTGAGTATTCAATGACATGTGCTCCTAAAGCCAAAATGTTTTTTTCCAATTAGCAGTGACATATTTTAAATGTCTGGGGAATTTGTTTTGACTGGAAATGAAGCCAAGAAGAGATTGTTCTTGTTGTCGCTGTGGAATAAACAAAGGTCTAGTGAATGTCATGATGTGGAGATGCCGGCATTGGACTGGGGTAAACACAGTAAGAAGTCTCACAACACCAGGTTGAAGTCTAACACATTTATTTGGTAGCAAAAGACACTATCTTTCAGAGTGCTGCTCCTTTATCGGGTAAGTGGGAGTTCTGTTCACAAACAGGGTATATAAAGACACAAACTCGATTTACAAAATGATGGTTGGAATGCAAGTCTTTACAAATAATCAAGTCTTACAGACAATGTGAGTGGACAGAGCGTTATGCACAGGTTAAAGAGATGTGTATTGTCTCCAGATAGGATAGTTAATGAGATTTTGCAAGCCCAGGCAAATCATGGGGGTTACAGATATGTGACATGAACCAAAGATCCCGATTGAGGCCATCCTCATGTGCGCAGAACTTGGCTATCAGTTTCTGCTCAGCGACTCTGCATTGTCATGTGCCATGAAGGCCGTCTTGGAGAACGCTTACTCGAAGATCAGAGGCTGAATACTCGTGACTGTTGAAATGTTCCCCAACAGGAAGAGAACACTCTTGCCTGGTGATTGTTGAGCAATGTTCATTCATATGTTGTTGTAGCATTTGCATGGCCTCCCCAATGTACCATGGCACGGGACATCCTTTCGTGCAGCGTATCAGGTAGACAATGTTGCCTGAGTTGCAAACGTATGTACTTTGTACCTGATGGAAGGTGTTCTTATGTGAAATGATGGCATCAGTATCGATGATCCAGCATACCTTGCAGAGGTTGTTGTGGCAGGGTTATGTGGTGTCGTAGTCACTGTTCTCCTGAAGGCTGGGTAGTTTGCTGCGGACAATGTTTGAAGTTGTGCGGTTGTTTGAAGGCAAGAAGTGGGGGTGTGGGGACGGCCTTGGCAAGACGTTCATTTTCATCAAATGACATGTTGAAGGGTCTGGAGAAGATGTTGTAATTTCTCCGCTCCAGGGAAGTACTGGACGACAATGTTCCATGTTTGTCTTCTGAGGAGGTTGGTGTCGTTTTCCACTGACACGCCATAGCGAAAAACTGCACTGATCTCCTTAGAAGACAAACACAGAACACCGAGATAGAGTACCCATCATGATTGTGATAGCAAGGCATTCAATATGTAGAAAGAAATGTCTCCAAGGGTTGTACCTCCTTATAGGGGAAAGAAGAAGGAGGTGGATACATCATACAAAAGGAAAGTTAAGCGAGCTTTTGAAGGGAGGGAGATGGCCAGGCATGTTTGTTGAAGTGTGCAGTTTGAGAGGAGTGGGAACAAGGCTGAAGGAACAGGGAGTGAGGAAGATGAGAACCAATGGGAGTGTTTAAAGCCATGAACATAGAAGAGGTCACTCAAGGAGAGTGGTATAATATTCTAGAGAGACTTGAAACAGAAAATGAAAATTTGACCAGTTGATTCCTTACTGCATTAGACACCAATTTCTTTTTTTCCTTTTGTTCTTTTCAGTTCACGTGGGAAGTATTGGCAGTGCAGGCTTGGAGGGCCGAAAAACCTGTACCTGTGCTGTAATTTTCTTTGTTCAGTACAAGGACAGATTGGTAGGAATCTATTTTGTTGGGTCACAATTTCTAATACATTTAATCTGGTGTCACTTTTAACATTTTTGTAATTTTTGACAGTTCTGTGAATCGTTTTATAATTGTGGCCTGATGTCTAAGTGAAGAAAAACTGAAACTTGTTACGGTAATGAAAGGTTCCCTTCTTCTCGGTGGATTTGTGTTTCCTTCAGGGAGATCTTTAGGTTCCTAACTGAGAACTAGTTCTGGATTAGCAGTTGAAGGCGCTGGCTCCTAAAGATCTACCATAGAAACATCAGTCCTATGGAGAGTTAGATTAGAAGTCAAATTCAAACTGTTCAAAAATAACTCTCAATCTGGAAATAGAATTAAGGGGCATAAATTGATGTCAGACACAAGGACATGTGTGACAATAAGTGACCCTTTAAATACAGCAGATGTGGAATAAACATCTAGACAGAGAAGTAGGGACAAAATATTTCTGGAATCTTGCTGAAAAAAGAGAGACATGTCACTGAAGCTTCTTGACTCGTACTCAACAGGACAAAAGCAAGAATAACAAGTTTCAAATGATCACAATTTATATTAAAAGAGAACAGAGTTAGCAAGTTGATTCTGATTGACTGAAGCACTGTCATAGAGAAAGCAGTGGAGAGCTGTGGGTTTCTCAAGCTCCTGGATAATTCAACAAAGGATCAAGACTTAAAAATATTCCTTCTATTCTCGATGAATTCTATTCATCGCAAAACAGATGAACTGAAGGCAATAATGTTCACGAGGAGTTTAGACGTGGTGGCGGTGACTGAGACGTGGTTGAAGGAGGGGCAAGACTGGCAATTGAATATTCCAGGGTATAAGTGTTTTAGGTGTGAAAGAGTTGGTGTGAAGAGAGGCGGGGGAGTGGCTTTATTAGTTAAGGACAACGTCATAGCAGTGCAGAGGGAGATAGGTATGTATGATTTAGGAACTGAGTCTCTATGGGTGGAGTTGAGGAATAGGAAGGGAGTGGTTACTCTGTTGGGTGTTTACTACAGACCGCCCAACAGCCTGCGGGCTGTGGAAGAAGGGATATGCAGGGACATTTTAGATAAGTGTAGGAAAAATAGGGTGGTAGTGGTGGGAGATTTCAATTTTCCTGGAGTAGATTGGAGTGTGCCCAGGGATGTAGGAGTGGATGGGGAGGAATTTGTACAGTGTGTTTTGGAAGGGTCCTTGGAGCAGTATGTGGATGGCCCGACTAGAGAGGGGGCTATACCGGATTTGGTTCTGGGGAATGAGCCAGGGCAGGTGATTGACGTCGAGGTAGGAGAGCATGTGTCAAATAGTGATCACAACTCTGTCTGCTTTAGGATATTAATGGAAAAGGACGAGACTGGCCCAAAAGGGAGGGTATTTAACTGGGGGAGGGCTAGATACGGCCAGATTAGGCAAGAACTTAAAGATACGGATTGGGATAAGCTTTTTGAGGGTAGGTCGACGAGGTACATGTGGGAGTCTTTCAAGGGAAAACTAAACTCTCTGCAGGAAAGATATGTGCCGGCAAGGAGGAAGGATGGGAAAGGTAGGATTAGAGAACCTTGGCTTACCAGGGAGATGGAGGACTTGATCAAGAAAAAGAGAGAGGCTTACATTAGATCTAGGCAACTAGGGACTGAGATAGCGCTGGAAGCTTATAGAGAGTGTAGACGGGATCTAAAAAGGGGTATTAGAAAGGCAAAAAGGGGCCATGAGGTGGCTCTGGCAGGTAGGATTAAAGAAAATCAAAAGGCATTTTACACCTATGTAAGGAGCAAAAGGATGGTTAGAGGCAAGATTGGACCTCTTAGGGACAGTGGAGGGGATCTGTGCTTAGAGCCTGAGGGAATGGGGGAGATCCTGAATGAATACTTTGCGTCGGTATTCACGCAGGAGACTGGACAGATGTCTGTGCCTGATGTTGACAAAGTTGAAGATGGGTTGAGGGAAATAAGGATTACGAGGAAAGAGGTGTTGGGGCTGTTAGGCAGCTTAAAGACATATAAAGCTCCGGGGCCTGATGGCATTTACCCAGGCTGCTAAGGGAGTTGAGGGAAGACTTGGCTGGGCCTCTGACGCAAATCTTTGTCTCTTCCTTGGACACAGGTGAGGTCCCAGAGGACTGGAGGATAGCAAACGTAGTACCGTTGTTTAAAAAAGGTCAGAGGGATTACCCAGGGAACTATAGGCCGGTGAGCTTGACTTCAGTTATAGGTAAGCTAATGGAGAGGATCCTTAGGGAAAGGATGTATGAGCATCTGGAGCGCTGCGATCTGATCAGGGATATGCAGCATGGCTTCGTCAAGGGGAAGTCTTGTCTTACAAATCTAGTGGAATTTTTTGAAGAAGTGACAAAAACAGGTGATGAAGGACAGGCTGTTGATGTCGTCTACATGGATTTCAGTAAGGCGTTTGACAAGGTGCCTCATGGTAGACTGATAGAGAAGGTGAAGGCGCATGGGATACAGGGTCGGGTATGTAGATGGGGCGAAAACTGGCTCGGAAGGAGGAGACAGAGGGTAGTAGTGGAAGGCTCTTTTTCCAGCTGGAAGCCTGTCACTAGTGGAGTGCCACAAGGCTCAGTACTAGGTCCTCTTCTATTGTGGTCTACATAAACGACTTGGAAGTAGGGGTAGGTGGTGAGATCAGCAAATTTGCTGATGACACCAAGATGCTTGGATTGGCGGGTACAGAAGAGCAGTGTCAGGCAATACAACAGGACATAGACAGGTTGGTAGAGTGGGCAGATAGATGGCAAATGGAATTTAATCCGGAAAAATGCGAGGTGATGCATTTTGGCCGGAAAAATGTAGAAGAGAATTATAGGATAAAAGGTAAAACTATAAGGACAATAGAGACGCAGAGACGCCCAACAGCCCGCGGGCCGTGGAAGAAAGGATATGCAGGGACATTTTAGATAAGTGTAGGAAAAATAGGGTAGTAGTAGTGAGAGATTTCAATTTTCCTGGAGTAGATTGGAGAGGGCCCAGAGCTGTAGGAGTGGACGGGGAGGAATTTGTACAGTGTGTTTTGGAAGGGTCCTTGGAGCAGTATGTGGATGGCCCGACTAGAGAGGGGGCTATAATGGATTTGGTTCTGGGGAATGAGCCAGGGCAGGTGGTTGACATCGAGGTAGGAGAGCATGTGTCAAATAGTGATCACAACTCTATCTGCTTTAGGATATTAATGGAAAAGGACGAGACCGGCCCAAAAGGGAAGGTATTTAACTGGGGGAGGGCTAGATACAGCCAGATTAGGCGAGATCTTAAAGATACCGACTGGGATAAGCTTTTTGAGGGTAGGTCGACGAGGTACATGTGGGAGTCTTTCAAGGGAAAACTAAATTCTCTGCAGGAAAGATACGTGCCGGCAAGGAGGAAGGATGGGAAAGGTAGGATTAGAGAACCGTGGCTTACCAGGGAGATTGAGGACTTGATCAGGAAGAAGCGAGAGGCTTACATTAGATCTGGGCAACTGGGGACTGAGACAGCGCTGGAAGAATATAGAGAGTGTAGACGGGATCTTAAAAGGGGTGTTAGAAAGGCAAAAAGGGGCCACGAAGTGGCTCTGGCAGGTCAGATTAAGGAAAATCCTAAGGCATTTTACTCCTATGTAAGGAGCAAAAGGATGGTTAGAGGCAAGATTGGACCTCTCAGGGACAGAGGAGGGGATCTATGCTTAGAGCCTGAGGGAATGGGGGAGATCCTGAATGAATACTTTGCATCGGTATTCACGCGGGAGAGGGGCCAGATGTCTGTTGCTGATGTTGACAAAGTTGAGGATCGGTTGAGGGAAATAAAGATTACGAGGAAAGAGGTGTTCGGGTTGTTAGGCAGCTTAAAGACATATAAAGCTCCGGGGCCTGATGGCATTTACCTCAGGCTGCTAAGGGAG